>JARGCV010000016.1:15175000-15775000 GCA_034064705.1 Bothrops alternatus | reverse complement strand
CTGAGTCAGGATAACTTTGTTGACATAGCCTAAAATTGTGTTTGCTTTTTTTTTTTTAAATAGCGGTGTGATTAGAATTCCTAATGAGATCTTTTCTTCAAAAAGCTTCTTGCAGAATTTGAGTGCAGAGATGTGTGTGGGAGTACACAGTGTTGGACTGGGACTAGGACACAACAATGATGGATTGTAGCCTTTCCTTTCAGTGCCTGGACTCCAATTAAATTAGCCCCTGAGCTGCTATTAGAGAAGGAAACTTGTTCAGTTTGTCTACCTTCTACAGCACCTCACACATCTAATGAATAGATAAATACATTTCTTCCAGGTAAAATAAAGAAATATCTCCAGTGTTTGACTCTAGAACATCGTAACAAGTGTAAAACAAAAGATGTCTCTCTGCCTTGTTGCACAAAGGAAGCATTTCAAATTAATTTTGAAAGTAGCAGCACAAATCAAGTTAAATGACAAGCTCCGTTTGCTCTTAGCCTTTTGTTTATAAATTCAATGAGTTGAGAAATCTCTACTTGGCAGGAAGGAATACAGAAGGTTTTTAGTGCCCTGTTTTCTTTCTGAATAGCAAATGTCACAATGAAGTTGAATGATATTCTATTGCTCATTCATAAGGCAGTGAAATGAGGAAAATGAGTAATAGCTTGGCACTGAATCATGTGGGCTCTTGATATTCCATAATTAAGTCTTAGTTACAAATAAGGGACTGTCAGAAAGAAAACAATGCTTTCCCAACATCTGTTTGATATTGCTCAAAGCTCAAAGCTACAAACAAAAGCGCAATACTCCTAGAAGGATGGGCTTTTTTTTCAACTCTAGTTGACCTGCAAGGCCTTTTATCTTTCTACTATTCAACACTGGTCAAGTTCTGCCCCTACTAAAAATATATTTAAAACCAATGAATGGTTGAATGCCCTGCAAGGATTATGCTGTGATGCAAAATATTTCCTAAGACTGTGCAAAATGATAAATAGATTTTCAATATCCACAACTGTTGCTTTCAAGCAACTTTTCAAATCACTTATTTGTCTCTCCTTCTGCTTCTTCCTCCCTCCCTCGAGCACAATTCATTGCTGTAATTATGTGGCTCTTCCAATCCATTTTCTCACAGAGGATAGATTGTAACAAAATCCCATAAATTCTGCTTTAGTTCATTCTGTGGCTCCATTATTAGGAAGTTATACTGCATCCTGGCCAGGTTTGCTTGCTGTTACACTTTCAAGAAACAAATAATTTGCTTGGCAGTAGGATACAATTTTATATTTTAAGGACCAAAGAGAATGTTACAATCTCTGTTTTTGATAGATAATGCACAATTTGATGAATTATTGAATTACATCTTGGGTTGACAATTTTGTTTTGCAGGCACAATCATGTCAGCCCCCAACTTGAAGCCACTCTTCAATTCCATAAATTGAAGCAAAAGGGAAGACTGTGTTCCTGAAGTTTTGAAAATATATAATCTGTAATTATTTTCTTGCATTCCTTCTTTGCATCTTGTTCCATTGTATGAAAATTAATTATATTTTATGTGGCTTAATATTAGAAAAGTGTGGAAATATCTCCTGATTTTTTTCTCCTACCAATTTTTAATCAGTTTGTGGACAGAGAATTAGCCATTGAATTTTTTTTCATGAATGAATTGTGGTACTTTATCCTTTGTTGTGACAAAGCCAAAGTGTCTGGGTGCATGTTTTATTTATTAATTTTTCCCCCAGCAATCTGCAGGCACTCTGGCTTCCCCCATTTCAAGGAAGCAGTAAAAGGCACCAATACCACCATCTGTCAGATTCAACAATAAATACTATCGGCTGAACAAATAGCCTAATCTTTGAATCTCCAAATCAAATACAGCACTATCTCACCAATCTCAGATCTGGTTAGTCTTGGGATGGGAGATGAGAAGGAAACCTTAGTCTGCTGTCTAAATTGGAAAACAAAAAATGCATTTTATTTGTTTAATTAAATGATTTATCTGGCTGTCAACCTCACAACACTGACTCTGAGCAACATTAAAAAACCCTACAGGATAGCCAAAAAAAAGCAACAAATAACTTTTGTATTGTTGCCAAGAGAATTATATAAGATTTGATTCTGAGAAGGGAATCTAACTTTTTTATGTTGCCCCACCTGTGGATGCCAGTGGCAGAGCTACTTGGGAGCTCTAGTGGCTATTTCTGCTCTTGCTTCAAAATGACATCACCTACAGGTGAATGATATATAATATAAGACTGGTAAACTCTAAAGATCTATTTTGGTAACACCATGAAAAAAAAGCTGATGATGCTTATTTGATGATAATTTGATGTTGCCATGCATGTTTATGACGTCACTTCATGAATTAAGCATGGTCTGATCGAAAACTAGAGTTTTTACATGCTTTTGCACATGTTACTGAGAAACTATTACAGGTAGTCCTTGACTTATGATCACAATTAGGACTGGAATTTTCATTGTATGTCATGGTCAAGTCAGAGCCATCTTTACAACAGTTTTTATGGTGGTTGTTAAATGAACCACCATTTAACAATTCATTAAGTGAATTCAGCTACCCCAATGGTGTTTTTTGCTGGAAATGAGAAAAAAGTTCACAAATCATGATCACATGATTGCAAGCCCCTGCAACCAGCCCTATATGTGTTCATGTGATTGCGCAGATGGTGCAACTGTTGTGAGTACAAATTTCAAGCCACTTTTTCCAAGGCCATGATAACTTTGAATGGTCATAAATTGGGATTACCTGTAGGGGACTCTCTGGAGGATTGGTTGATTCTCACCCATTTCAAGGAAGATTCTGCAGTTGAGAGCCAGAAAGAAACTGATCAGAAAACAAGTCTGCAAACAGAAGTCTGCTTAATGGCTACAATTTTCTAATTTGTAATAATTAAGCTTCCCTGTCCTATTTTACATCCTTATGTCAAGGAAATCTACAGGTTGCATTCAGATATGACACCAAATCATGATTTGGTATATTGTTGAACCCATGCTAGGTTATGAAACATAATTTGAAAAGATTTCCTAAACAAGACTATCAAAGCATAATTTGGAACTGGTCTGCAAATTGCATTTATTGTCAGCTCTTTACTTCACGGGGATACTACATAATATAACTACAACACTGATTCATGCAAATAAAAAATTTAAAACAAACAGCTATAAGCCATTATTTTCCTATGCTATGTTTGGAAATTCAAATCACATGTGAAGGTGGTCTTGTACTGCATGTAGCCATAAATTCACATGATGTCTGAACTGAACAGAAATGCATTAGAGTTAATAATGGGAGTGAGAGAAAGGAGGGGAGAAAGGAGGGATAGAGGGAAGGAGGGAGGGAGGGAGGGAAAGAAAGAAAGAAGGAAGGAAGGAAGGAAGGAAATTCCAGCAAGAATATTTAATTTGGCCCTTAGTGCTATAGCACATTCAGTATTATTCAATAACAAAAAAATTTTGGGAACGTTATTAGCAATTTGACTACACATTGTAACCAAGCCGTACAAATAGGAGATGGCATACTCACCTCTTTCAATGCTTTCATTGATCAAACATGCTGGGGCAGGCAATTCATGAAAAGAGGCATTTTATTGCAATTAGCAGCTTTTCTATAACAAATCAATCTGGTACTGCAGAGGCAAAAGAAAGAAAACCTCCCCTACCAATCTATTGATCATGTACAAGGTAGAGATCAATAATCTTGTGTCTGATGCTGTGAATTGACTGAAATTTTTTTATTGGCTGTTAATGAAACATGTTTTGGCTGCTAAATTCTTGTAGGCAACAAATTAAGAATGTAAATACAGGAAAAAGAATAAGCCAAAAGTGTCTCACACAGTCTAAATATATTTTGGAGTTAAAAGCCAGAAGGTACCTTGACAGGGCCAGAGTATGATATGATGTTAATAATATTACATTTCAGTTAACATCCTTATCATATATTTATCATATCAAACTAAAAATCAAAATTTGACAGCAACATCAGCAGTGCCTCTGGGAACTCTGCCTATGCTATAAAAATCTGGTTGATTTTGTATTTGAGGGAATCTTGTATCTTTTATCTGCTAAGCTTTCTGTAGTTATATACTGTACTTAAGGATTTACCTTTTAGTTTAATTTCTTTGAATTTACCCAGAATCTAACTGCACACAACCCTTTTGATTGACTATGTGCCATCAAGACATTGTCTGTCTGTCTGTCTGTCTGTCTGTCTGTCTGTCTGTCTGTCTGTCTGTCTGTCTGTCTGTCTGTCTGTCTGTCTGTCGGTCAGTAGATAGATAGATAGATAGATAGATAGATAGATAGATAGATAGATAGATAGATAGATTTTCTCCATAACATGATTTTCCAGGTCTCCCAATGGTGCAGCCATTGCACTATAAGTGGGTCCATCCAACTTGCTGCTGGCTATCCTTTCACCTTTCCCAGCATTAGAGCCTTCTCCAGAGACATATGACCCTGGCAGAATCCAATACTGTAAGTTCCTGCATGGACAGTTGTATGGCCATGAGATCACTTGGAAAATGGGGAGAGGATGTGGACATTGAATGGCTATATAGGTCCCACTTATTCTTTCTGATCTTAATTCATTCAATCAGAAAGTCTGGAGGACAGTTGCACAGGTATTTGTTTAATCTAAGTTCATTTGTTTGTGCCATCTGGGATTTGGATTTACTATATTATATTTTTAGATCTTACAGAGAGCTACACACTTTACAATTCAATGGATAAAAAATTATCTGGACTTTGCAGTATAGAATATTTCTCTTTGTGTGTGTCATAATTTATCATGCTGACTTGATATGCTACCTGGAATCATGAAAATTGCAATCAACACATCTAACATTAGTGCAATGTATCAAGTTATCAACACATAAAACACAAATTCACACCTACCAGGAATTTAGAAGACTCCCCCAGCCCCAGTTTTGTCAGTTTTTCCATTATACTGTCTGTCTACTTCATTCTCTGTGTTTTACATTGATTGTCTTACAATTTCAGTAAAAAATATTTTTACCTTACTTGAAAAACTGTTAGCAACCATATTCCTTTGACAATTAAGAAAGCATAGCCAGCTGATCAAAAACCTTTTTGTTATTTTGATAAAATGCTTTGGTATTGACAAATATTTTTCAAGGTTTTTTTTTCCATAAATAAGTTTAAGGTTGGAGTATTTTATTCCAAAGAATCAAATTCTTGTAGATAATTTGTGTTTTAATATAACCGTGGTACAATCTCATCAACTGAAATGGAAATTTTTCAGAACAGCTGTAAGATCAATTTAGTTAAATTTGATCTTTTTTAACAGCAGAGTGAAATCTGAGAGCTATATTGCATAATCTCTTTGTTGTTTATATATTTTAATTGCATTGACAGAAAAAAAGATTATTTGCACATATTTTTTTTCAGGCTTAATTTTAAAAAGGCACCAAAACTCAACCCACTCTTGACTTTAAATATGGGAGTGTAGGTGTGTGTTTGATGACAAATATTTGCATCCCCACCCCAAAAAGAGAGAGAAATAAAAAAGGACTATATGGGTGGAGAGGCACCATATTTATTGGCTCCAGTATTTCATTAATATTCTTGGGTAACATTATTGTTCTTTCTAATGAGCTGATAACACTATCGCCCTTTCTAGTGATCTGAAACTGGTTTTTATTTATTTTTATTTTGGGGGGGCAAAGAGAATGGGGTACAAACAGCCTTTCAAAATTCTCCATCCAACTGGAAGACAGGGAAATTTGCTGAACAATTCTCCATTTTCTTCCAGAGAAGGAGAAATTTTCCTATAAAATTTTCTTAAGCAATGACAGAAGCACCACTCCTGAAAAAGACTTACAAGAGGAGTTACCTCTTTGAGATTTCACTGATGCATAAGAAGCAAAAAAGACTGCAGACTGTTGGAGAGATGGTTATAATTAGTAAAAGACAGAGAAATCATTCATAGCCTTTAAGTATCTCATAACCAAATAAGTAAAAGAGCAGCACATTTTCCCCATGGAAATATATCCATGATCATCCTTATTTTGAAAAACATTATTAAGCAATTTCTCTTTCATCAAATTGAATAAGAATTGGTAGATAAAAATGCAAATTCTTTGTTTAGCAGTAATTGTAAGTAACTGTCTGTTTATATATACTTGGTGTTATAGCATAGAACAGATCCAAAAGAGGGTTGAAAACAGTGAAGGAATTTGAGATGTATACCTGATTCTTCAGAGGCTTTCTGTTACTCTGAAGTGTGCGAAGGCATATTCTCTCTCACTACAGACTGGGTGAGTTAAGTAACATAATGGTAGGTTTCAGTTAAAGATCAGGAGAAGCTTCATGGCATTTTGATAATGAGTCCAACCACTTATAGGAGTGGTGATTTTATTTTGCTAGAGGCTTAAAATGAAAGTTAAAAACTCATAGGCTGAAATGAGTGTATCCCAATACCCTCCCTTGCCCTATCCTCTCCCACTCTGCAATTCTAAGCTTTCATATACAGTGGTGCTGTAAAATTCAGGACCCTGGAACCTTAAAACCATTGCCACAGAAGTGCAGATGAAAATTGGTACAAGATATCTCCAAGAGACCTTTTGGAGAAATGAAAAAAAGATATTTATTTTTATCCTGACTTTATTATTTTTTAATAAATAGCTCAAGGCAATGAACATATACAATACTCCTTTCTCCTTTTATTTTCACTGCAACAACAATCTTGTGAGGTGGATTGGGCTGAGAGAGAGCGATTGGCCCAGGTCATCCTGTTAGCTTTCATGCCCAAGGAAGGAGTAGAATTTCCAGTCTTCTGATTTCTAGCCTGGTACCTTAACCATTAGACAAAACTGGCTCTTTTGAAATGCTTGATGGGGGTGGGGGAGAGAAAATGGGAGGTATATTCAATGCAGAGGAAAATGGAAACTATCTTCTGAAACCATTGTTGCTGTATCAGATTCATGGAAATAAATCTATTATGATTGATACAAAGAGTGAAATAAATAGCAGAAATTACCTACCAGGTTCTGTCCAGTTCTAAGTTGGTCTCTCCTTAGAGCAGGGGTGTCAAGCTCGCAACCTCACGTGATGTGTTGCGACATATCACAACTTTTTTTCCATTGCTGGCAATGGGGTGGGCGCGGTTTCACCATGATGCATCCGGCCCATGGGCTGGCAGTTTGACACCCCTGCCTTAGAGAACTGAAAAAGTGTCCTGCATTTTCAATCACATCTGATCTCATGAGGCATTCCTTTTAACAAAATACATTTGAAAGCATCCAGTCCAAATCACAGAGGAAAGCAAAAGCAGGCAATCTAATCTAATAATCCTTCCATGCACCTGTCAGCAAAGAATCATTACAAACATGTCTTGGCAGAAATACCTGAAATGTATAGTGGGAGTCGTTGAAATGTCACGTTATATTAAAATATCAGTTTTACATTCAGCAAAGGCAATGGGAAGAGGAAGGCAGCTCTTTTTTATAGCAATCAAATCCATATAAACAGCTCTTATATTTGATTGGACTTAGGTTGTAAGAAGAAGAAATTAAGCTGTTCTTTGAAACGAGCAGAGGATTGAAGCAAAACAGTCCTTGGAGAATTGCTTTGACATTTGAGGGCCGATTGAACTCAGCATTGCAAAAGTAACAGAAGTATGAATAATTTCTACTGCTTGGAATGCCTTTTGAGGTTGGGAAAAACATAATTCTTAAATATCTATTGTAGATTTGATGTATTCTTATGCATTTATCATTCTCGTTAACTTATTCATACTAATTTATTCTTACTTTAGCTTCCAAAATGGTTTGGATAATTTTATTTGTACTTGTGATCTTAATGGAAGCTCTTTTAAGGTTTTGCCCTGCCCTGCCCTGCCTTGCTTTGTCCTGTCCTGTCCTATGATGGTCAAGAAGGAGTTAGGGTCTGTGCTTAACTCTGCCCTTAGGAAGCCCTTCATATGAGGCCTTGGTATTGGCTTTGGATGAACTATGAATATAAAATGGTTTCCTTCAAATACCTGTGGACCATGAATGAAATTGAGACTGCTCCAAAATGATTCAAGCAACAGGAGGCAGTCCTGAATTTCTAAATTTACCCACTAGTCTTATAAATTTATTTTTTACTTAAAACCCCCAATGGCAGAATATGGCAGAATAATAATTTTGAGGTTTTCCACAAACTCTCTCACACTCTTGTTCAAAAATTGCTGCTTGTTGAGCTTCTTTGTTGAGAGGATTGTAGAGTAAAGTTCCTACAGCTGAAAATGTAAGTATCCACTCTACCTCTCTGAGTTCTACTTGAGGGGCTAGAGCCACATTTCAAGGAAATTAAAGGGGATTCCATCATTTTCATGTTAGGTAACCCTGAAAAATTTGCTTCTCCAAAGGTAATTGAAAGCAAACCAATTTTATGTTGCCGTTATGTTTCTTTGCTTTATTGGTGTTTAATTATATGTTACAGATTTATTTTATTGCTAGTTTCTTTACAAATCTTTATGTTTCGAAAGACCCACTATAAAAAGTGTGGTGGAATTTCTTTTGAAATAAAGTATGGTAGCTTGTCTTGCAGGAATGACTGCAGTGTTAAGCACATAAAATGTTTAATGCTAAATATTACACTCTAGTGAAGTCCCATTAAGTCTCTTTTTGAAATCATTTTTCTGATAATACTTAGATCATAGTCCTCATTACATATTAGGAGTGGTCCTAGGAGAAGGGCGGCATATAAATTTGAATAATAAATAAATATTATTACATATTTTGCAGCTTAAGAAAACAATTATTAGACTTCAAGAGGAGGTTTGGCAAATTGAAGATGGCCCTGCAAAATGGATAAACAATACATTAAGATAATACTGTAAATTGTAGGAGTTGTGTCATGTTGCAACATGTACTAAAACATGCATTTTAGATGTAGCACAATTCCATGTCTAAAATTATACTCTAAAATGATTCCCAAATAGGGAAATGTTTGGGTCAAATATCTCTTCCAATAATAAGTATATAAAATGCTTGCAGCCACTAAAAGATACAATGCCAGTTCAGTATATTTTGAAATAATACCGGTATATGGTTTACTACAATTTAATAATAATATTTCAGGAAGAAATGGGATTACAACTTCCAGATTTTTTCCCATTCTATAATAGCTTACTTTCCAGTACTGCTGAGTTTTAAATATGGTTGCCATGTATGCAAAAGAACTTTATGTCTTCATTACAGTCTCTAATTTTCCACTGAGAAAATGTTCATCTGCATAAAGTAAGATGAACAAAGCAAAAAGGCATCAACCTGTCTATCAACCCAAAATCTATGCAATTTTGCAAGACCTACCCCTTTCATGGAGGAGTTGGAACTCTAAGAAAATATAATCCAAGAAACTAGCATGGTAATACAATCTGAAGTTCAGAACAACTATACCACCTTGTTCCTTTGAAGCTGCAATTTTTTGAAATTAGACTATAATAATTCATTACTTGTTTGCATCAATGGTTTTATACTTTAATAAAATTATTAAATAAATGTACCAGATTTTTCACTAAGAAGTGTAATCATTTGAAATAAATTTTTTTATCTAAAAATATCTGTTATATATTTCCAATTTGGTAAATAAGTATTCTTAAATAGATCTTTTTATTTTATTTTATTATTTATTTTTACCTTCTTAATTTTATTAAAGTCAGTAAGTTGGTACATAAGTTGCTTTTTTTAAGAACCTCTTTTTGTTGTTCTATTACCATCTCAATTATAAGGAATATTATATTTAGATTTTTGCTGGATGAGATTACTGTTACCTTATAGGGGACATGGGCAACATAAAAAAATAATGAATAAACAAACAAACAAACAAATAAAAAGATTTCAAGAAATACTTGGCAAATTGCTACATAATATCTTTATTGTAGAAATGTATTTGTTTCTGTCCCAAAGAGAGGTGTTTTATTTTGTCTCTCCTGTAACTGATTTATCTATTTTACTGGTTTTCATTTCTCAATGTACTTGTGTAATAAAGTTCAATTTTTTTTGACAGGCTTCATTTAGTTCCAAAAATTCAAGTTGGTTTCATATTATTTTTACCTTTTTTCTGTCCAGTTCCTTACTCACTAACTTCTTTGATGTAGATTCAACATAAACAGATCATCATTCAATACTTGTAAAATGAAATAGATAAAATCCTAAACTGAACAGGTGGAGATTTAATGAACTGTTACTATTACATGATGACATTAAATTGAAGTGTTAATAGGAGTTGAAGAGTTTCTTCCACACTAATTTAATTTCTGAAACTTCTCTCATCACAGTATGCAAGGTTAGTAAAACACTTATATCTTTAGCATCAAACCAAAAGAAAGTCACACAGAATCAGAAATATATTTATTAATGATCTGAACGCATTCCAAACAAGTTAGACCCAATTCTGTTAGCATCACTTTTTTCTTCTTTCTAAGGTCTGAGGGCTAATTTTAAACAAGGAGTAGAGAATCGGTGGTTGCCAGGATAGTTGTAGTCTTAATGTCCAAAATCCTGCATAAATGATCAATTTATATCTTTCACAAGAGCAATCAGATTCATCCTTACAGCTGGATGCAGCATGGGATCGTAAACGCTGTGTGCCCCTTACTACCAAGATGAAAAACAAACAAATTATGTGTTAATAACTTTAATGATTTCCCTTGCTTGGATGCTTCAGTTTTCACTGATATGCTTGATGGCCATTTTATAAAGCTAAAAAAAAAAAGTGGGTGGGAGAGAGACAGAGAGACACAGAAACACAGACAGAGAGATAGTTTGGTATAGTGATTAGGGGCCATGGTGGTGAAATGGTTAGAATGCAGTATTGCAGGCTAACTCTGTCCACAGCCAGAAGTTCGATCCTAACAGCATCAAGGTTGACTCAGCCTTCTAACCTTCCAAGGTCAGTAAAATGCGGACCCAGATTGCTGGGAGCAACATACTGACTCTGGAAACTGCTTAGAGAGTAAGTGTAAAGCACTATGGAGCAATATATAGGTAGTCCTCGATTTAATTGTTCTAACTGTCAGGAAGTTTCTCCTTAGTTCTAGGTTGCTTCTCTCTTTGGTTAGTTTCCATCCATTGTTTCTTATCCTGCCTTCAGGCACTTTGGAAAATAGCTTGACTCCCTCTTCTTTGTGGCAGACCCTGAGATATTGAACACTACTATCATGTCCCTCCTCGTCCTTCTCTTCATGAAACTAGACATACCCAATTCCAGCAACCTTTCCTTATATGTTTTAGCCTCCAGTCCCCTAATCATCTTTGTTGCTCTTCTCTGTACTCTTTCTAGAGTCTCAACATCTTTTTTACATCGTGGTGACCAAAACTGGATGCAGTATTCCAAGTGTGGCCTTACCAAGGCATTGTAAAGTGGTATTAATACTTCACGTGATCTTGATTCTATCCCTCTGTTAATGCAGCCTAGCACTGGGTTGGCTTTTTTGGCAGCTGCAGCACACTGCTGGCTCATATTTAAATGATTGTCCACTAGGACTCCGAAATCCCTCTCACAGTTACTGCTATTGAGCAAGGTACCCCCTATACTATACTTGTACATTTGTTTTTTCTTGCCGAAATGTAGAACCTTGCTTTTTTCACCATTGAATTTCATTTTGTTAGATAACGCCCAGTGTTCAAGTCTGTCCAGATCCTTCTGTATCCTAAGCCTGTCTTCTGGAGTGTTGGCTATTCCTGCCAGCTTGGTGTCATCTGCAAATTTGATGAGTTGCTCATCTATCACTTTGTCCAAATCGTTGATGAAGATGTCACTGGGCCCAGAACAGCATTCCTCTGGTCCACTAATTTTATCACTTGGTCAAACCCTCATCTCTGTGTTTTTTTACCCAAGCTATTATTATTGGATGCAGGATAAGGCGAGCCTTCTTGCACTGCGAGATGTCCCCCTCTCGCAGAAATGGCCTGTATGTCTTTCGAAGGCCTACCTTGATGACGGATTTTGGAATCCTGAGAGGTGGCATGCTCAAAAAAAGGGGTTATGGAGGTTTTTAAGTAGGGGTTTTAAATGTTTTTAAGGGGTTCTGGGGTGGGGGGGTGGGAAGATTAATAATAGTAATGGTGTAGGCCTGGGGGGAGGTCTACGGGATAAGGGAGGGTTAGGGGGTGGGAATAAGGAGGAGGAGGAGAAACATGGGCCAGGCAATGGGTGGGACCGGAACCACGAGGGTGCGGATCAGGGAGGGGGCAGAGGTGATTTAGTTCCCATCGGTTTTGTAAGTGGGAGGGGCAGATATGGCGGGAGTAGGGGGCCACATCAATTTATGGGAGCGCACCCCCGCTATCTTCGAGCAGTGCTGCGCTCCGACCCCCGCGGCTCTACTTGTGATCTGGGTTATTTAGAGCCAAAGGGCCCGGGTTGTAGGCTGATGCTGTGCAACGCCAGGTCTGTGGTTAATAAGGCCCCCCTGATACAAGATTTAATTACGGAGGGGGCTGTAGACCTGGCGGGTATTACGGAGACCTGGTTGGGACCAGAGGGTGGTGTCCCTCTGGTGGAAATGTGCCCTCCAGGCTTCCTTGCATTTCACCAGCCGAGAACTCAGGGCAGGGGTGGGGGAGTGGCGGTCGTGATTAGGGAAGGTCTCAGGCCAAGGGAAGTCACTGTTCCTCAGATGGCAGGCTGTGAATCCCTCCTTGTGAGGTGGGACCATGGGGGTCCGAGGGCTGTGTTGCTTAAGTACCTGGTTTCCTGCCACGTGTCAACCGCCCTGCCCGAACTCTTGGGCATCATCGCTGCGGTGGCGGTTGAGGTCCCCAGGCTAGTGGTCATGGGTGACTTCAATCTGCCGTCTGCGGGCGAGGCGTCTGTGGAGGTTCGGGAGTTCATGGCTTCCATGACAGCCATGGACCTGACCCAGGTAATTCAAGGTCCCACACACACGGGGGGAAACACGCTTGACCTGGTTTTTGTCTCTGGTCAGTGTCTGAGTGATCTGGATACGAGAAATATAGTTATTACACCTTTGTCATGGTCAGATCACTCTCTCCTACGCCTGGACTTTTGGACCGCTACACCCCACTGCAGGGAGGCGGAACCAATTGTTTGGTACCGCCCCAGGCGACTGATGGAACCCGAGAGGTTCCAGACGGAGCTTGGGCCAGTACCGGAGGCTCTAACATATATAACACACAACTCGGTCGGGGCGCTGGTAGCTGCCTGGGATAGGGCAGCTGCTGATGCCTTGGATAGGGTTGTGCCTTTGCGGCCTCTGAACCGGCGTGGTTCTCGTTCAGCTCCCTGGTTTAACGGGGAGCTGAGGGAGATGAAGCGCCGGAAAAGACGCCTAGAGAGCAGTTGGAGGGCGAGTTGCTCTGAGTCTGACTGAACACGAGTAAGAGACCATATTAGGACTTACTTAATGGCAATAAGGGCAGAGAAGTGTTCTTATGTCACTGCCCTTATTGCGTCATCAGATAACCGCCCAGCGTCCCTGTTTAGGGTAACCCGCTCCCTCCTTCATCGGGAGGTGAGGGGGGACCCCTTGAAGGGAAGAGCTGAGGATTTTGTGCAATACCTGTATGACAAAATCACTCAGATTCGGGAAGGCTTTAACTTCAACGAAGGCAGTCCAGCAGAAGTGGCTGAGGCCGGTCTTGAGACTACTATCTGGGCTGAGTTTGACTACGTGACACCTGATGACGTGGACAGGTTGCTGGGAGGTCTTAGAGCAACCACATGTTTATTGGACCCGTGTCCCTCCTGGTTGGTACTGGCCTCCAGTGAGGTGACGCGAGGCTTGGTCCAGGCAATTATCAACGCCTCGTTGAGTGAGGGTGTCTTCCCCGCCGCCCTGAAAGAGGCGGTGGTGCGACCCCTCCTCAAGAAGCCCACCTTGGACCCGGCTGTTCTATCTAATTACCGTCCTGTCTCCAACCTTCGCTTTGTTGCGAGTGTGGTTGCTTGACAGTTCCCTCAGCACCTGGAGGAATCGTCATACCTGGACCCGTTCCAGTCGGGCTTCAGGCCGGGTTACAGCACGGAAACAGCTTTGGTCGCATTGGTGGATGATCTCTGGCGGGCCCAGGACAGTGGTTGCTCCTCTATCCTGGTGCTATTGGACCTCTCAGCGGCTTTTGATACCATCGACCATGGTATCATGCTGCGCCGGCTGGCGGGGCTGGGTATAGGGGGCACCGTGCTTCGGTGGTTCTCTTCCTTCCTCTCTGGCCGGACGCAGTTTGTGTTGACAGGGGGTCAGATAATACTGTAAATTGTAGGAGTTGTGTCATGTTGCAACATGTACTAAAACATGCATTTTAGATGTAGCACAATTCCATGTCTAAAATTATACTCTAAAATGATTCCCAAATAGGGAAATGTTTGGGTCAAATATCTCTTCCCCGAGGCCCCTTGATTGTGGGGTACCTCAGGGGTCGGTCCTCTCGCCCTTGTTGTTCAACATTTATGTGAAGCCGCTGGGTGAGATCATCCGAGGTTTTGGGGTGGAATTCCATCAGTACGCTGATGATACTCAGCTGTACATTTCCACCCCGAACCACCCAAATGAAGCTCTTGACGTGCTGACCCAGTGCCTGGAGGCCGTGCGGATCTGGATGGGGAAGAACGGTCTCAAGCTCAACCCCTCCAAGACCGAGTGGCTGTGGTTACCGTCGTCCCGGTACAACCAGCTGACTCCATCGCTGTCTATTGGGGGCGAGTCAGTGGCCCCCACGGGAAGGGCTCGCAACTTGGGAGTCCTCCTAGATTCACGGCTGTCCCTTGAGGATCATCTGACGGCCGTGGCCGGGAGGATGTTTTACCAGATTCGTCTGGTATGCCAGTTGCGCCCCTTCCTAGATAAGGACGCGCTACGCACGGTCACCCATGCCTTCGTCACTTCCAGACTGGACTATTGTAATGCTCTCTACATGGGGCTCCCCTTGAAGTGCACGCGGAGGCTTCAACTGGCGCAGAATGCGGCCGCGCGGGTGGTAGTGGGGGCACCCTGGCGGGTACGAATGGCCCCTATCCTGCGCGAGCTGCACTGGTTGCCGGTGGCTTTCCGGGTGCGCTTCAAGGTACTGGTTATCACTTTTAAAGCGCTCCATGGCATAGGACCCAGTTATTTACAAGACCGCCTTCTGCCAGTAAATACCTCCCATCGACCAGTTCGCTCCCACAGAGAGGGCCTCCTCAGGGTGCCATCGGCTAAGCAGTGTCGGCTGGTGGCGCCCAGGGGGAGAGCCTTTTCTGTGGGGGCACCGACGATATGGAACGAGCTCCCCCCAGAACTCCGGACATGTCATGATCTCCGCACCTTCAGAAGAGAACTGAAGACTCATCTCTTCAATCAAGCCGGCCTGGCCTAGATCTCCTCGGGTTTTAAAATTTTTTTAAACAAGGCTGTTTGGGTTTTAGAATTGGGTTTTTAACAGGTTTTTAGCAACAGCCTTGTATTAATATTAATTTAATTTATTTTTAAATATTTATTGTTTTTATGTTTTTATTCTGTTGTGAACCGCCCCGAGTCCTACGGGAGAGGGGCGGTATAAAAATTTAATAAAAAAAAAGAATGCAATAAGATTTGTCTGGCATGATCTGTTTTTGACAAACCCATGTTGGCTTTTAGTAATGACTTTGTTTGCCTGTAGGTGTTCGCTGATTCATTGTTTGATTATCTTTTCCAGAATCTTCCCAGGTATTGAGGTCAGGCTGATAGGTCTGTAATTTCCTGGATCCATTTTTTTCCCCTTTTTGAAGATGGGAACTACATCAGCTCTTTTCCAGTCATCTGGTAGTTCCCCAGTGCTCCGGGATCTTTGAAAAATATAGTTCAGTGGTTCTGAGATCACATCTGCCAGTTCCTTGAGAACCTTGGGGTGTAATCCATCTGGTCCTGGTGATTTGAACTCGTCTAGGCTGGTCAGGTGCTCACTTACCATTTTCTTGCCTATCTTAACTTGTGTTTCTATTCTGGGGGGGTTTTTTTGGCACTATTTTTGATAGGTTGGTTTGTTTTTTCCCTTTGTGTAAAGACAGATGCGAAAAACAAGTTAAATAGTTCTGCTTTTTTAAGAGGAAAAAGACCAGTGGGGGAAGAAACATTTGCAGAAAAAAAATCATAAATGTAATCCTGCATATGTTTTTAGACCCAAACTAAAGAGATAACAAATATTTTCATTCAGCAAGCAAACAGTGAGTAAATATTGTACATTTGATGAAGTACATGCTGAGAGATGTGTAGGCACTGTTTATGGTTGTTTGTTATTATGATCACTATGAAACTGAAATGAATATATAATCTTTTGTATTGTAATGTATTTTATCGCTTTTATAAGCCACTTAGATTCATTTGCCTGAAGGACCATAAAAGCACTTGGAATGAATGAATGAATGAATGAATGAATGTGAATGAATGAATGAATTTCCTAAATAAAAAAGGTGATTTCAGATTATTTATTGAATAAAGAACTTTCCTTTTCAGCTCATCTTTCTAAGCCCCCTTTCATTTCTCTCTTTTTTATTTTGCCACGAATAAAATACATAAGGAATCCTGCAAACTTAGAGATCTGGCAGTTATAACAGGTGGACTAGGACAAAATCCAAGTTCCAATCTATTTTTTAGGCACAGAAACTCTTTGGGGCAGCCACTCCATCTCAATCTAAACTACGTCAGAGGTTTGCTGTTGTGATGATAAAATGAAGATATCTTTCTCTTTTCCTCCCATCTTGAATCTTGGAGAAAAAAGCAGGATTTATCCCTGATAATATCATATATGGTATTAATATGGATTATCTTTCTTCCAGGATGTTTTTCTGATTCCCTAGTCAATCCGCATCACTCAAATTTTGTATTAGTCTTACATCTAATTACTAAGTAGTTCTGTTCCTGGTTTACTGGCTAAGTGCTCTTTTCCACTGTGATTCTTTTGATATTAATTAATTTAAAAACCCATTATATTCAGCCTAATAAAGGTATAACTATGGTTAGGTATAATAGTTTTTCAAGTCAATTCAATTCATGAAAATATGTCTGGTTTTTAAAGAAGGTTGTAGTGAAAATGTTAAAAACTGAGGGATTATCAAGTAGGATTGCTGAAGGTTTAATAAAGTTCTTTAGTGTTATTGTCAACAATTTCATCTTGTTTTACTGCTTCTGCTCTTTTATGTTTCATGATATCTTTTATTCTCTGCTGTTTATTTCTTCACTTTTAATATCCCTGTGCACTTTGGGCTAAACAAGGATTGTATCTGGTTAAAATTAGGATAGAAAACCTCTCAGTGCATCAGAATGAGATTGTGAAGTTAAAAAAAAAAACCACTTAGAAGCCAATGGCTTCTTGTAGTGTTGCCAAGCAAATTACATGGACATAATATTTTATAGGCAGCTAACAAACACAAATAACAATAAAACAAAAATCAAGCAGCATCAAAAATAAAATACCTTAATCTAAGCAAGAATGGATAATAAATAAGAAGCAGCATATACTGTATAGTTTGTACCAGTGATCTCCCTGAGATTAGGAAGGTCATGATATCTCAAGAAGGGTGTCCCATTTCAGTGCCTTTTTAAAAAACATACAGAACACCATAGCATACATTTTAAAGATTAATACAAGAAAAGACATTCACAAAATACGGACTTCTTGTTAGGGTTGGATGTTGATAGTAAGCTCAGGTGTTAATTCATTTAATTAATGTTTCTGCATTGCTTTTTCAGGATGTCTATAGGTGTTTGAACAAATTGTCAGAGCAGGAACATGAATGAAAAAATAATTCAAGCGACGATGTAGTTTTTAGGATTCTTTAGGGAAAACCATTTTCCTGTAATTGGTATAGATCTAATATACACTTGTAGATAGGACCACTGAGTCTTCTGAAGTCAAAAGTTTTGTTCACTAGAGTTCCAATTAGCCACCTGGTTTAGCTATCAGCCTTTGGTTAGATTAAGGTAAGACCTGGACTATCTGGATGTCTACTAGATGGCAGCAATGGGATAAAGAAGATACATTGCCTTCCATATAGTGGCCATTTGATGCTCTTCAACCTTGGTACTGTAGTATGGATTAAACCCTGTTTAAGCAGGGCATACCACATTTCAGAATCCCCCCTCCCTGCCCTCAGTAATAAACATCCATTATTCTGATATTTTTCTTGTATAAAGGCCTGAATTCACGTTATCACAGGGTAGAACCTTACTCCTTTTACTTCACCCTTCATAATGTGATATCTCCATATGAAAGATTAAATTATATGTGAAAGTAGCTACATCAAATGACTTGGCCAATAGAAATAATACAAAAGTAAATTACATTTGAAATCTTTTTTTTTTTTTTACTGATACAAAAATCAATTCTTTATTATCATTTCCAGTTTTCATTTGTGTAGCAGATAATTGGATGAAGAGTTGTAGGGCAAGGAAGGGAGAGATCATTTTGTTTTCACCATTAGTAAATCTTTGCCAATCTATTTCAGTCACCCAAAAAGACATTTGAAATCTTGAAAGCTGTAATAATTTAGTTGTATTTTTATTTGAAAATGATCCCTTTATTTCACATATTTTGAAGACTACAATTGTATGCATCCTGTACAATTACTAAGAAATTGGTGTAATTACTAAACAAATGAAGACTTCTTTTTTTTTTGCTTAAAAGTGACTCTTTCCATACTAATTTTTAGTAATTATTTGATCCTAGTCATTTCTCTTAATACTTGTTAATTTTTGGTTAATTGGCTTTACAGTTAATTACCCTGAATTTAACCTAATTGTATTTATTTATCAGTCCCTCACTGATGTTAAGCAATAAATTGAGTATCATTATTCCCCAACTTAATCCAGCATGAATTTATTTTCTTTGCATGGATTACCAAAACTTTGGTAGATACGAAATTGAAGGACTAATGCCTGTATAGAAATCATAGCGAAACTGCGCCGACCCCATTGCTGGCAATGGCAAAAAAGTCACGATATGTCATAACACATCATGTGACATTGCGAGTTTGATACCCCTGGCATATGTAGTGAGTCTAATCATTAATCAAGGAGAGAAGCAAGCTAGAAAAAAGGAGAAATGTTCAAACAGTGGAATGGCTTGCTTTCAGAAGTTGTGGGTACTCCATCACTGGAAACTTTTAAGAAGAGATTGGACAGCCACTTGTCTGGAATGGCATAGATCTCCTGCTTGAGCAGGGGGTTGAGTTAGAAGACCTCCAAGGTCCCTTCCAACTGTTTTTCTGTTATCCTGTGGATACAGAACTCAATACAATTACTCTGTGTAGAGTGATATTGAAGAAGACTACATTTTGTATTGTAGAAAAGATAAAATGCCAAAACCAACAAAAATGTACTTAGGTAAATATTATAATACTGACATTTCTGGAAAAAGTGTGCAGCTTGGAGTGTCTCATCTGAAAAAAGACATTTTAGAGATGAAAGGAATACAGAATGGTCACCTGTAATAATCATGAATTAATGTGTGGTGCAGCTTTCTATAAGGTAAAAGTTAAAAATCTGGAACTCTAACTCTTTAACTGAAAGCAACACTTCTAAAATATGTTAGTTGTGAACACCTGGCAATTGTAAACAGTGGGAGGAGGGATGGGACATTGGTAATTGAAAATTGAAGATGACAACAAAAGTGCATCTAAGAGTTTTTCATACTTACAAAAATGCCGATATCGATTACAGTATTGAGGATATTATCACTTTCAGTAGAAGTCGTGATGATTAGGGAAAAAGGAAAATGTTTTCACCAGTCAGACATATGGAAGTAGTAGGGAATGGAAGATCTCTAAAGTCCCTTCCAACTCTATTATTCTGTTATCCAACTCCATGAAAGAAACACATCTAAGATACAGAAACAGAGGGAGGACTATGATTTACCCAGCAATTAGCTACAGATAACAAAATATGTAAATATTTCTGGCACTGGAAATGCCAGTACAGCTGGCAACAAATACTTGCAATCAAAAATGTAAGAATTAAATTAGGTATTTGTTATGTATTCATAACAGACCTCCCTTCCTTCCTAACTTAACAAGACTATGTAAAGTCATGAGGGCTAAACAGAACCAGATGAATCCCTTTCATTATTCTGAAGAGAAAGGAGCTTCCAAGCAGGCTGCATTTTCCACAGACCTCTCCTTTGTGAGTTTGATCTTTTTTTAAAAAAAAAAACACCACTCAAATTAATAACAATCAATTATTGCTGCCATAAATCACAAATGTTTTAATTGCTCTTGCTATGAAAATTGATGGCAATATTTTGAAAAATGGAAGTCTAGCTGTCCAGCAGATACAATCCAAAAGAGCCAAAGCACCAAACTGTTGAATTGATAAATGAAAGACACATGTCTTACCCATGTAATCATCTGTCACAAATGCTAAAACTCAATTTACATTATTCCTACGAAATGTTACAGGAACAAGCTAAATCCTTTGACCAAAGATCTTCCTCAGTGACAAGTAAGGAACTGTAAAAAGTAAATGATTACTTTTTCAATGGAAGCAAAATCTGGTCCTATTCATTTCCTTTGTGGTCTACAACACAAAAACACCAATTACTAACTGTGCATCATGCACATAACACATATTTAATCGGAGGGTGCTCACTTTTTCATTCAAGTACTTTTTCATTCAGTTTTCAAGCTGGCTGCTTTTAAACTATATTAAATATATAACATTTTGAATGGGAAATTGCTAGTTTTATTTCAATCAAAATTTCTTGTAAAGAAACCTTCTCAGTTAAATGCTATTAAACTTCCAGCAGAAATGCTCTGCCTAAAGAAACTGATCAGCAATTCTCTTGCCAGCTTAGAGTCTATTGGAGTTGGGCAGCTGATATATTTAAACAAACAAACAAACAAACACTGATTCTCATCAGTGATGGATCCTATCTCTGAAGTACCCTACCCAGAAATTTAAGCCAACCTCCCCCTTATATTTTGTAAACACCTGGCTCTTTAGTAAGGCTTTGCGGAAATTGGCTGTTGACATATCAGGGTCTTCAGGATACTGATTTTTAAATATTTTATATTGTTATTTGTTGAGGTTTTGCTTTACAGTCTCTGGCTTGTTGGGCTTAGTAATTACCATCTAACGATAAACATTTTATTTGGTTTAATTTGCAGGCCTATCCTCAAATTCCTGGGTAAATAGAGCATTTCAAAGTACATCTCCAATATTATAAATATAGTAGCAGGAAAGCCATGTTAGTCTATGGTGGCAAATAACCAGGAGTCTGATAATAATTTTTCTAGCTAATAATGTATATTAAAAGGTTGTAGCTCATAAACCTGTATGCCTTTTAATAAAACATCATGGTAATATATATTAAATATTGGCTATTGAAAAGCAAAATTACTTGTTTGAGAGTTCCCCATAAACACTTGTCTGCCCATTTTAGGATGCAGAAGTAGAAGCGTTCTTGGTCAGTTCAGTTTAGTGGTTAATTTTTTTCCTTTCCTCTGAGGAAGAGACAAAGGCCCAGCAGTCTCACATCTCAGAAGAGAAAATTCACAGCCTTTAACAGCAGGCCCAGGCTCCATATCACTGGATGTTTCCTGCACTCTTCCTGTCAAAAACTAACTGCGACTCCAATATCTTTATTATAAGTTGCTCCACCTGTGGTCATTAGTTAGTTCTGCTATTTTATATTTAATTTTAGTGCCACACAAAGCGACAATTTCAGTTTGGTAGCCAATTGGCAACCAGATTGCCTAAACAGAAATGTAGCTGTAGTTGTTTTCTAGATTTTTTCACTGATTTTTCCTGCTTGATTGGAAACAGAGAAAGTTCTTGTTTTTGTTCAACATAAGTTGTTGGAAAAGAAGGAGAGAAGAGAAGAGAAGAGAAAGAGAGAAAGAAAACACTCTATGAGTCCTCAGATGAACTTGTTAATTATCATATTATATATGCATATCATTTAGGAAAGCATGAAAATTTCTCACACTAATTGGCATTTCATCTCTAGCACATTAATTTTGTTACAGGTAATAATATTCAAAAATCAAGATCACAACATAACTTGATTAATCTTAAGGAGTTTTACAGGAGGAAGGCAGCTGAGTTATTACAAAGATTTCAACATTATGTTTTTATATAATCAGTATAAGAATCCTTTGTGAATTCTAAATAACAAAACTAACTTGAGCATATGTATGATGTCATGTGAAGGCTTATGTACTCTAACTGCAAATTACAAGAAAGAAAAACATACAGTTTTATAGCTTTGATTGTTGCTCTCTAGACAAAGGAGGGGAGGGGGGCTCTATTTCTTTGCTATCACCATCCTCCAGAGGATGTCTGATGCTCTAACATAAGCTATTTAGAATTTAATTGTTTGTTCCTTTTATTATTTCTTCTTCCTCTTCTTCCTGTCAGTATTATTCCATTTTCTTGATGTAATGAAATATTTTCTTAATTCAGATTTTCTACAGTTTGAGCCAATGGCTGAACAACCCATGGATCTTTTTCATTCATGCATTATATCGATAGTTTATGCCATGGAAAAGACTATTTGGTGACTTCTGAGATGGAGGAGTAAAGCTGCCTCGTTCACCATCTTATCTTCTAAGAGGCTTCTGTCTCTGCCATTACACAGATGACAGACTTCAAGTGGGAGACCTAAGCACTTTGTTGTTCTGTGCTTAGAAAAAAAAATCTAAAATGCATTTTTAATAAAAGAAGCTCATAAAAGATCACAACTAACTTTACATATTACACTACTCCATGGATTAATGAATAAGCTACAATTGGCTAGGTTAACCGAACATACTAAGGCTAACTCCATGGATCAGAAACCACAAACAGTTATGTTAACACAAACCATTAAGCTGTGGAGAAGTAATGTGGTCCCCAAGCTATTACTTATTTTGGTTTTAGAAAAGGAGTTAAAAGCTTCCTCTATGGCCAAGCTTTTTCAGTTTGAATAAGCTCACAGTGATTTTTAACATTTTGCATTTTAATTGTTAATTGCCTTAAGTATCTGACAGAAAAGCAAGATCCCTACAATATAAATAACCCAAATAGTATGTGTTAATGTGATATATGAACAGATTAATTTTTGAAGTTATATATAAAAATATGTTTTTATTTTATGTTTTTTCTCTCAAAAACATGTTAAAACCCCCCACAATTCAATTAAAATTTTGCCCAACTTAGGTAGAGGCTAAAAGGGATTAGATCTAGGTTGATCCTATAGCTTTAGTAGCTCCATATGAGCCCTTTGAGTTAGACCAAGTTCAGAAATAGACATCTGTAGATTTCTGGAACAGGGTTTATTATAATATTAGAATAACAGTATCTTGAAAGATTGCTCAAGGTTTTAATTCTGTTTTATACTAAATAAAATCAAAGTGGGTGTCAAGTGCTGGGGAAATCAGGAGATTCAGGCAGTTCAAATGAATATAAAGATTTATTGCAAGCTTAAGCTGTCTACAAGAACCTGAACTACTAACAATCAAGGGAAATGAGCAGGTGATAAGAGAGGCATTCAAAGTGGGCTGGACTTAGATCTCTTGCAGGGTGGTGGTGGTGGTGGTGGTGGTGGTGGTGGTGCAGGGACTCATGACTTATGATGCATTTGACCCCTCCCTTCAATTTGGCCTGGTCATGTCCTGCAGTGGGTTACTTTGTGTTTCTTTGTAATACTTCCCTCTATCTTAGGACTGTGTAATACTTTCTGAAACTTCTCCTTTAACAACTTATTCCTTTCTTCTCTCGGGTACCTTCCCCTAGGCGAACTTTAAATTCCTTGACGATGCAAGCACACTTCAAGGAAATAAGGGAGGAAATGATAGACTAGATATAGTAGATAGTCCATATATAAGATTTACCTCAGGTCATTAAACTTTTACCTCAGGATTTTTGGCTAGGGATCATAAAAGATTGTACTAATACTGAGATGAATAATATGTGATAGACTAGAAACTGTGGATAAACTATAGAAAAGAAAAACACCAATCAAATAAAGTGTAACAGGCGTATAGTTGACGCTTGAGGTGAGGAGTGAAAAATGTTTACCAAACCAGACGTTTGCAAAGATTAATACTTAGTGTTGTATACCAGGTGCTATGATGATTGATGCATACTAAGATTTTATGTTCAATGCTGATTGTTTTAATAAAAGAATTAAAAAAAAAAAGAAAGGACACTGAATGGGGAACTAGCCTCAAAAATCACTTTGATTTAAAGAATCATGACTATCCCACTGAGACATTCCACATAATACCCCTCACTGATTGCTGATATTACCCTTGAGGTATTGTCTTCTGCAAATGCCCACATACATGACTGCAAAAGGAAAGGTTACTGCTTTGAGTTTCTTTATGCTAAACACATAACTGCTTTGAGAAGCAGCATCATTTGAGTAACGTTAGCAGAGAATGGATTATAAGTGCATTCATATGTTGAGCATTCCAGTAACTAAACGATTTCTGAATAAGTTTCAGAATAATGTCTGAGCCCAGTCTTTTTAGCTGTAATACTTTACTAAAATTTGTCAATGGAATTAATCTTTATTTTTCTTATTGATTTTACTAGAGTGGTTCATGGCTAAGAATTAAACATAAAATGAGTAAAAAGCTGCTTCCTCCTACATTGAACAGGAGCAGTCCATTTCTCAGAAGCAGTAAACATAGTGGCCTTTGTGAAATAAACATCTGCTATTTCTGTTTCTAATGACTTTGCTCATATGTATCCAATTTCTGTGATGCTAAGCTTCATCAGGCTTATCTGCAGAGGGCAAAATGATTTTCCATGGTAATTTTCTTCAGATGGTACATAAATACAGCATCAGAATTTTTTAGCAGATATCATTCCTTGAACATAAGGCAAGACTTAGCTGGAGACTCTTTTGAAAATAATACAGCATATTTCATATGCTGATCATAAGAAAACTAAATCAGGGCCAATATAAATGTTATAGCAGAAGAATCTGTGGGCTTTGTTGGTTTGTGGCAAGACTGACAAGCTTATTTGTGCTGGTCAATGACCAAAATAAAAAGGCAAACTTCTTGGGGCCAGATATTTATGTGAGGTATGTGTATCCGGCTGTTTAATAATGATTTTCAGTGGAAGTTCATGACTGGTATGGTAGGAATGAACATTATGGTATCCTTCATTTATTGTCCATAACCTTAAATTTTCATCAGGAGATAACTCTTTTTTCCCCTAAATAGGGAATTAGGTTGCCAAAGACACTGCTCTAGAGTGAGACTAAAGAACAGTAATTAATAGCAGCCAGGCTGATTTTGCAGTTAAAATGTAATCATACTTTTGACCTTTTCATTTTACAATCATCTAACCTAATATGTCTATGCAAATAGGAATGATACTCCATTATTCTGCCTTATGTAATATGAGCTGCTTTAATGTTCTGTCAGAATACCTTGATTTAGAAATTCTTAATAAATGATAATTATCAATTCCAGGGGCCCTGTGTTATTACAGCCTGTACTCAAGATGAAAAAAGATCTATCTTTTTATATACATGTATTAAATATATTTATTTTCACATACATGAAATCCATACTTTTTTTGTTCTCTGAATCCCACTCATTATTTTAAGGAGCACAGTCTTCAGCATGCCAATCAAAAGCCAATTGTAATCTTTGACCCAGAAAAATGTGTCCGGCTTGGCTTAAAAAGACACACGATCAATCCCTGAAACTTTGTGACTTCACTACTCCTGACTATTTGGTCTCATACTGAGGATCAATGTCAGGGGATGAGGATATATGTATGCCATATTCATCCTCTAGAATCAGATAGCTGACTGTGCCTGAAGAAGAAGGCAGGCAAATGAGCCACAGAAATAGAATAAGGAAAAACAGAAAGTGAATCCTCCTGAGAAACAGAGACCTTTGAAAATGTCTGATTCACCTGAGGCTGGGATTTTGTATCAATCTCTAGGGTACAAAATTTAGCATTCGGAGAAACTTCCTGACAGTTAGAACAATTAGCCAATGGAACAACCTGCCTCCAGAAGTGGTGAATGCTCCAACACTGGAAGTTTTTAAGAAGAGACTGGACAGCCATTTGTCTAAAATGGTATAGGGCTTCCTGCCTGAGCAGGGGGTTGGACTCGATGACCTCCAAGGTCCCTTCCAACTTTATTATTATTATTATTATTATTATTATTATTATTATTATTATTATTATTATTATGAACGAGGATGCCACTTAAAAACTGAGGACAACTCTTTGACTCTGTCTCAATCGTGAATCGCTGTGTTACAAGAAACTTTTACAAGAAACAACCAGCAAAGAATGTGCAATCCTCTGAAATCAGTGCATCTTCCACTGAAATGTGATTTGAAAGAATATTTATCAAGTAATTGACAGAGAGTAGAGCTGGTATTATTCTCCTTTTTAAATGATTGTTGTCTTGCCTGATTTTGGATCCATTATCTGAATCTTTACTTTTGATAGTTAATATGTTCTGTTGCAGATCCTGGAAGCAGAGAATATCAAGTGGTTTTCAACATGTAATAAAAACATAATGCTTCTTTCTATTGCTCTACTGGGCTGTGACTAGTATCTGTCTAAGTATAAAAATCCCAAAAGTTATTTTGCTCTTCACTGTGCAGATTTATAAGTACAATCCGAATAACCTACGGATTTTTCTCTTGATTAATGTTTCACAGAAGTGAATAAATATTGTATCAAATCATTTAATTACAGGTTTGATTAAAGCACAAGACATAATTAGAGGTGGAAATAAAACCTTGCTTGTCATTGACTAAATTTTCTTGTTCTTTCATCTTATCTAATGCTGGCTTGCCAATCCAGCAGTGATATTGGTTTATGCTTTAAATGTTCAATCTATAGTGTAAATCAACATTCATAAGTTTTAACTCTTGATTGGCTTAGTGGATTGTACTTACTGATATTAATAATAGTTGTGTAACTTTTGGCAAAATGTATACTCTGCTATATATATTTTAAGATTTTAGCTCAGTTTACTCAACTACCTCCAAAGTTATCACTAAACACAAAGATTATCCTTATATCTTTTTGAAAAAAGTTTCAGTTCTCAAATATTTTAGAAATTCTATTTTGAATAGTTTTTTTTGTATGCATGTCTTTACTTCTTTGATTTTCTCTTCTTTGTTCATATTCAATAATTAATAGTTACAGCTATGAGGCACTGAGTAGACAATGTGAAATATGTCAAGAAACATAATCTGTACCACTCTGAATCAAAGCTTTCATGAATTCAGTTCCATTGATATTTAAATTCCTTAATAACAAGAAATGTATATAAACCGTAACAGAATAATTAGAGGTGCTGCCATTAAAAAATGTGGCTAATTTTTATCACAATGTACAAAATCCCATCTGAAGCAAAAATAGTTATCTGAGGATATTTAAAGAATGTTGTTGTAGTGAAATAGTAGTATGTTCCTTGTGAGTTACCAGTTTCAGAGATATGTATTTGCCTTAGAAAATTTCTAGTGGGAATTCTTATTTCGTTCTATCTCTCCTTCTCTGAACCTGGAGCTGTCTGTCACATTTCACAGGCAATTTATCACAAATTGATTCAGTCTTTATACTCAGTTTCCTGCTTTTCCCTGTCACATGTAAGCATCCCTGTAAGCAATGTACACTGATCTCTTGCCTTACCACCATAGGGTTCAAATAAAACCTATCTCCATCTTCTCATCATAACAGATGCATCAGGATTTTTGATTGCAACTTACCATCATGATTTCAGTATTGGGTTAAAAAAAATAAGAGCCATCTGTCTGTTACTGCCATAGATAGCATTATTCATTTAAGTATCTTCTTTTATTTATATCTTTTAAAAGCCATTTAATTATGCTTTATTAGTAATCTATAAGCAGGATAGTTGGATATTCAGAATAATCAGTTTTATATAGCATACAAAGGGTGTAGACACTTTGCTGTTTCTGGGTATAGTTAGTTATTTTGACAGTGTAAAGAAACAAAGCAGTATCTGTTTTGGAAAATATACAGATCAGAAATAGAGAAGCTCTCCTTAGTGCAAGCATAGCACGGGTACAAAGATGCCAAACAATAAGATATATTTTACACCTTTCAACTCAAGAAATCTTTTAAGTAATTTGGATGAGTAAATGAAATGGCCTTGCATCATAAATCTCAGTGACAGATGGGAGAATACGTTTAGTAGCTTGGTGAGAATGTTCCCTGAGGAATTTGTTGCCAAGATGAGGAGATCTTTCTTTTTCTTTCTTTCTTTCTTTCTTTCTTTCTTTCTTTCTTTCTTTCTTTCTTTCTTTCTTTCTTTCTTTCTTTCTTTCTTTCTTTCTTTCTTTCTTTCTTTCGATCGTATCATTTGAGCTCTGACAAGCCTTTGGGCTCTGACAAGGAAACTGGAGGTAGTTTTCTAAGAAAATGTGGTGATTATATTGCCTCCAAACAAATCTGAACGCAAAAGCATTTTTAATGTTAAAATGCATAGTCTACAAAAATGGGACACAGTTATTAATGTTCTTGAAGGATTCTTGTGTTTTGGAATAGTGTATAACAGGGGTCCTCAACCTTGGCGACTTTAAGACTTGTGGACTTCAACTCCCAGCTGGCTGAGGAATTCTGGGAGTTGAAGTCCAAAAGTCTTAAAGTTGCCAAGGTTGGAGACCCTTGGTGTATAATGCAGCAATGAGTTCTTTGTCCAGTAGATGGCGGTCAGAGAGCCTATATAGATGCTGGTATATAATTTTAATATCTTTCATTGCAGCCATTCCTTAGCAATTTGGTCTAGACTCTAGAGAGAAGTTCTGGTTCTGTATCAGAAGAAGATTTGCACTCCAATGTGCTGTTCCGTTGCTATGTATTATCCAAAAGGGAGGTGGGGCTTTGATAAAATGATTCTGTTGCCAAGTATTTGAGTGTATGTACTCAGATCCGGTTTTCTAATTGTTTCATTGTTTAGAAATCTGCTTAATAGCCATTCCAGCTGTATTGTCTTTGTCATCACCCTCACACAAGCCCGGTATGGTGCAAAGACAGATAAATGTATATATTTCTGGATTATTTGTAATAAGAGTAGGGTTGGGTGATGATTTTTTTTTTTTACTGCATGGGAGTTAAACGTTTTAAAGAATCACCTGAAATAAGACATAATTTCCTTTACCAGAGAAGGTAGAACTGTCAAAACATTTTTTGAGAGATTTCTCCATGTTTTAGAGATATTGAAACGAAGGGATTGCAAATAGGGAACCTAGCCATCCCAAGAATATGTATGAAGGACCCACTGGTCAGTATTGTATGTTAGAAGGATTTTTTCCTGGATATCTTCCTAGCCATTGTTTTCATTAAACAGAATAAAGTTTGCTTTTGAAATTTATTTATTAAATTTATTAAGTGTGATTAATTTCTAACACTTCATTGAAACTCTATAGAAATATATCAGAACAGAGGTCCTTGGTTTTTTTTTTCCAGATTGGGTTCTTGGTCAGCCAGGAGGCTGTTCAGAGACATGGAAGCAAATAGACAGGAAATAAACATCAAATAGACAGAAAATAATATCAGCAACAACTCCTTCAGCAACATTCAGCAAGAAAATAAGCAATGATCATCACCACGAAGCTTGAAAGAAATGCAGATTCAGCCTGAAAATTAAAGGCACAAACTGAAGCCTCTTTTGCAGGGGAAAAAAATTTGAGCAATTGCCAGACAGACTTTGGTACTTGTAACTAGGAGACTTCTTGCAACACCGGTTTACTTTTATTTCCAGTGGACCCCTGGTAGTGATACAGTGGCATTGAAAAAATGAATAAAGCTGGAGAATGCAGGAAGGTAAGTGCCTGGGGTTTGTAATTAGCAGGATTAAACCTTGGACACAGAGAAAACAATTTAATTAATTAATTAATTAAATCATAGGATGCAATGAAGGAATTCATCCCCCCAATACAGAGTACCAGAACATACAACAGTAACAAAATCAAGCAATCTAAGAAATAGAAAAAGAAAAGAAAAGAGACCCCACCCAACACACAAATCCTTAAACACAAATTTACAAATTACAATACTAAAGGACTACAGTTAGGATTGGAACTAAACGTGTATGTCAAATGTATATCTACTTTGTGTTACCACACGCTTTATTATAATCAGATATAATAATAAGCCCTTAGTGATGCCACTGGGTTATTTTAAAATATAATGAAAGAACTTAAAGAAAGGTTTGGAGAAAATAGAGAGAGAGTTAGGAGTGCAGGGATACTGATCTAGCAGCAAGACCAAATCTGGAAATGGTAACTAGGAAAAAAGAAAAAGATGTGATTGGTTTACCTCGACAAAGATGAAGAACGGTTGCAGGAATTGGGTTCAGCCAGTCTATAGAGAAGAAGGACTAGATAGCAGTGACATGATAGCAGTATTCCAGTATTTTTTGAATACTGGAATACTGCCACAAAGAAGAGGGAAGTCAACTTATTCTCCAAATCACCTGAAGGCAAGGTAAGAAACAGTGGATAGAAACTAATCAAGGAGAGAAGCAGCCTGGAACTAAGGAGAAATTTCCTAATAGTGAGGACAATTAACCAGTGGCACAGCTTGCCTTCAGAAGTTGTGGGTGCTTCATCACTGGAGGTTTTAAAAAAGAGACTGGCCACCATTTGTCCGGAATGGTGGGGTCTTCTGCTTGAGCAGGGGGTTGGACGAGAAGATCTCCAAGATCCCTTCTAACTCTATTCTGATTGATTGATTGATTGATTGATAGACAATCTAAGGAGATTAAAAAGGGGTCTCTGGAGCATCCCCAGTTTATGGTAAAAAAAATAATCAAATTGTTGGCTACAGCAGTGTGATTGAAACGCCTCCTGAATTGTATGTGTGTGTGTAATGTAATTTAAAGTAACCCAGAAATATCTGAGAATTAGGAAATTAAAAAAAATACTGGTGGGTAAAGGACAACTTAAGGAAGGGAGATAAGAAAATGTTCCAGATAATACAAGTGATAGTAAGACAGAAAGAGGGAGCCATTTTTTTATTTTTATTAAAAAAAATTTTATTGATTATAAAATTGTAAATATAACAAAGAATCAATATAAAAAACTCAACTGGATACAATCATCTACAACTTTTTCCAAACCCGAAAAGCAAAACATATATCATACTTAAATAGTACCCATACCATTAATAGACATATAGAGGTAAATCACATTTACACATTATTCAAAGAAAAAATAAAAAAAGCTAAGAAGGAAATGAAAAGGTCAGAACACATCCTTTCCATCAACCAATACCCAGATAAGTAGGGATTAATACAAGACAAACAATCTAATAGAAAACAACACTTAAGCTCCTGTCAAAGAGAAAACCTCATCCCAATCAAAATTAGCATAATAAGTTACTGCATAAAAACAGAGAACAAGCACCATACCAATGAGTAGTGATTATGTTACTTAGTTTGGTAATGAACAGCTTCTAGCACTGATGATGTTACCAAGTTTGGATAATGAAACATCTGCAAGAAAAAAAATCAAACTAAGCGAGCACCAAGGAGTTCTGAAATAACCAAGCTCAGAGAACATTAAGAACTCCATAGTTTAACCCTGAGTTATATATATTCTCTTTGACAATAAGAGAGAATCCCCAAGACTTTGCCTTCTACAATGCAATGCCCTATTGGCATGTGCTTTTTTGTAAAAAAAAAAAAAAAAAAGGTGCCGGAACTCACACATGTCATACAATCTGCCTTGCCTACCCTACAAGGTTCCATCCAAAAATGGTGCTGGAACTCTGTTCTGGGCATTCTAAGACAAAAAATACCCTACCTATTGGAATGTGTACATATCTATAACTTGGGGATTGAGGGATATGTCAGTTTCCCACAGAGAATCACGTACACTTGAGGAGGATTGAGATTAAGAGGGTAAAGGCACTTTGTGTGTGATGATTGGGAGTGCCCACTGGACCTGGAAAAGCCTTACAGTTGATGAGCAGCTGATCCAGATTTGTATAGGGATAGTGAGAAGATGCTGCAAATGAAACTGAGCTGAGTGTGAAGGAGAAAAGTGCCAACTGTTCCATGACCCTTGTGCAAGGCTGCTAAATTTGTGAGCAGGAAGTAGGAAGGAATTATCCTGTGTCTGTGCTTTTTATCATCTTTGTTTAAAGAGCTGTTATTCTTGCATGTTTATACATCTGTGTAAATCTATCAGTAGATCTGTATGACTATAATTTACTGCAAGAAGGAAATTAGAGTGGCTTTCAATTTTGCTTTTGAATGCAAAATAGCAGAGTAACTAGATAAAAGTGGAAATGTAGCTGAGTCTTGTTGGATCAGTAGAAGAGATCAGGAAACCCATCTTAGAGACCCTCTTCACTGAAAAGGTAGAAACAGACTTGGTTATATTTTGAATAAAAATTAGGAAAGATTGGCTGGGAGTTTTCCTTGAGGACAGTTCTTCTAAGGCTGGGCTAGAATTATGTGAACAAAACAGTAAAAGAGCTCCTGTTGACTGTCCAAAGTCACACAGTGAGTGGGCAATCATACAAATCAATCAGACATAAAACTAAAATAAAATATGTATATGTATTCCTTGCACCAAGCCTTGATTTTATTAATGGAAATATTAGATTTTTAATATTTTGATTGAATTATTAAAATGCTAACCACCTGGAGTGCTCATCTAAACAGAAAGATGGAAGTATAAATCAAATATATAAATAAACCATAAAGAAACCTGCACACATATGTCTGTAGCAACTCAGATGCCCATGAGCTTCAGGAAATCTGCTTTGCGGTCTACCAAGGTCCCTGGGCCACTAAATTGTTATATCTTTAAGTTAGAAAAACAGGAGATTCTCACAACGTAAGGCAAAGCTAAACTTTCAGCGTAAATTGTATTTCCAAGAATGTTTCTGTGTTCTAATTTTCCTACAAAATACAGGTGATGAACAATGGCAATCCAGTACTTCTGGTCCGGTGACCAACCCAGATTGGATCCGGCAATCTAATACTTGGAAATATATCACTAACCCTAAAAAGGGCAAAGAAACATAGAAATAAAGAGATCATATCTGTAAATTAATACTTTATAATCAATTATATATCTTCCTGGGAGACATTGCCAAACTTATATTTCAAGAATATCTACCACAATGTATTCTCAAAATTCCATCTGTTCATCTGTTCCTAAATGATTGGATCCCCTGGCATTTATAGTTTTGTGGCCTATGGTAATATTGGAATTAAACTGTCTTCTACACAACAGGATACATGCTTCCCCCCAAAAAAAGAGAAGAAAGGGGAAATATTTGGATCATATTATGAATGCTTATTTAGATAAAATAAAATCTACTTAAATTGAACTTAGGCCTTGGTGGCTACATGGCTGTGTTCTTAATATATTTCTAGGAGACAATATGAAATTGATTTACCTGTGCCTTCAATTACTGAAACTGAAATAGAAAGACAAAACAAATCACACTCTAGCTGGGAAGCAGGTCGCCTACCTGCCTGCCTGCTGAACCTCAGCATTGGGGCCAATTTTATCAAGTAACTTCAAGGCTCCTACTCTCCATTCTTGCAAACCTTTAATTTAGGCTTCTATTGTACTTCAAACCGAAATGCAGAACTATTCTCTTGGAAATGTCACATCTAGGATTATTCTCTATAAAACAAGATATATGACCTACTGGATTCTCAGGAAATTTGCTGGATCTCCAGGAGAAAGGATTACAGCAATAAGTCTAGGGGTTGTGGTAGTTTTAATATTTTATATTTTAGAGTGAGCTAAAGAACTATGAAATCATTTCTTTGGATGTCATCCAGAGATACATTTATAAAAGAGTAGTCTTCCCTGCTTTGGTAACTTTTGGAAATTACAGCCTAACAGTCTTGTTGGGTGGTAAAGATTGCTTTAGACTATTTAGACTACAAATAAGAAACTAAATAAATAGAGACCAAAATAAATAAATAAATATTGGAAAAAAACTAGAAACAATAATTAGGAAAGTTTTGATGAAAACAAACAAACTTTAGAGTGACTTTTCAAATAATAAATTTCACAACAATATAAAATTACTTCTCTCATATTGAAAGACAAATGGCAAAAGCTGTGGAGAGGCACAGAAGAATCAAACATCACAAAGGAACAATTTCTCTGGCAGTATAAACAATTATAATATTGGCTTCCTCTAGGCAGATCAAAGCATAGCATGACAGCAACACACTGGAAACAAAAGAATAGATGTTGAAGTAATGGAATATCTGCACTGTTGTATACTTCGTTCGCATGCGAATGATGAAGACACATGGTGATGCTGAACAAACACTGTATTCTCCTTCTACAACAACCAAGCAAAAGCAAAAGGCACGCAGGCCTTTTTATATGGCCAGAAGCCCGGACAGCATCAACCAATAGGAACAGAGCATTTTCGCACCTTGCGCATGTGCACAAGGCTGGCACTGCTCTGTCTGGTCCCGGGCAGCTTTTGGAATGCCCAGGACCAATGCAACGTCCCGAGCCTGCTTTTGCAGGCTCAAGACACAACACCCCTCCCCCTAGATGAAACATACTTCGCGTACACACATGTATGTCGTGTATTGGGAAGAGTGGCATACAGTTGCATTATTTAAATGCAAAGAGTGTGGAATCTCGAGTCTGCCCCCAGGAAAACCCCCTTCAGTATTTATGAATACAAATAAATGTATCCAAAATAAAAAAATAATACAAAATAATCTACCCACGAGTTACTCCCCTTATTCAGGGGCCTAATGAGCAGGTCCCTCATGATTTGACAGCAACCTCACAAAGTCTCTCAGATGTTTGGGTGAGCACTTGGCCTGCTGCGACCTTCTAAGGCCTGGAGAGATTGCCTGGCCCACCTGCTCGCCTACCAGGCTTGGCAGGCCAGGACATTGCTGGCCTAAATCCCCAGGTGACCCTGATGAGGATGCCTGGCCTACCTGCTTGCCTACCAGGCTAGGCAGGCCAGGACTTTGCTGCCCCAAATACCCGGTTTACCCTTCCAGCTGCTGGCTGGCTGGACCCTTGGAGGGGTAGAAGTCCCCGAGTCCACAATGGACCCCTCTTGGGAACATTGTCCCTCGAGCCCAAGGCCAGCAGATGGAAAGGGCTGGGTAGTGGAAGTGCCCCACTACTCTGTGGCCCCCAAGCACATGCCCGAGGTGCCAGAGTCAGGAGTCGCCTCCATGGCAACCCCCTTTGCTGGTGACTTCCTTTTGGGAGCAATTGTGGAATTAGGCAAGTGCCCCTGATGGAATTCCTTTTCTCTTGCTGCTTGTGATTTGTGTGGATACCCCCGCTCAGTCTCCCTGTCTGGAGCACTATCTGACATATGTGAATACTGTGGATACCCCTGGTGTGACTCCCTGTCTGGAGTAATTATGGATGTGTGGGATGACCCCCTATCCAGTGAATTCCTGTTTGGAGCACTTGCGGAACTTTGGGATGAATCCCAAACAGCCTCAGTAGCCGCTAGTGAGGGCCTGTTAGGCCTGGGAAACTGTGACCCAGAATGCATATTATGGTCCCTCCCCCCCAGAGCAGAGCCAGGAGCGGAAGGGTGAGAGTCCAGTCTCCAACGCAGTTGGTCTATGTGTTTGCGAAGAACGCGGCCGTCCCCCAAGGCAACTTCATATGACAACGGCCCAGAGAACTTGCAGACCACTGCTGTGACCCAGAGATGTCCAGGCCCATAGTTTCTTGTCCAAACCGGATCACCCACTTGGAGTCTCCTAGGTGCCTGTGGTTGTGACACCTGTGAAGCCACCCGGTCAGGGTACAGCCTGTCCAGTTTAGTGACGAAGCGGCAACCCCAGGGGAGTTCAGTAGGGCTCTTCCCTGTGGCTGTGCATGGTGTGGTGCGGTGTGTAAGAAGGAAATCTGCTAACCTGTGATGCCAGTTACCGTAAGTCAGTTTCTTGAGAGCATCTTTGGTGGTGCGCACCATTCTCTCTGCCAGTCCGTTGGAGGATGGATGGAAGGAAGCCGATGTTGCATGCCGGATCAGATTGGCCTGAAGAAAAGCCTGGAACTCAGAAGAGGTAAATTGAGGGCCATTATCTGAAACCAGAACATCTGGAAGACCGTGTGATGCAAAAATTCCTCTCAACACCTGGATGGTCCTGGCAGTAGTAGTGGAGGAAACAAGAACAACCTCTAGCCACTTGGAATGGCTATCAACAACAACCAGGAAGAATTGCCCCTGAAAGGGCCTAGCATAATCTATATGCACCCTAGACCATGGGGTTTGAGTTTCCTCCCACCTATGTACTGGGGCCTGAGGCATTTCAAGCTGTGACTGTTGGCACAATTGGCACCCGTGCACCTGGGCCTCGATGGCTTTATCAAGCCCAGGCCACCAAAGATGGCTGCGCGCAAGCACTTTCATCCTAACTATACCAGAATGTCCCTCATGCAGAGAGATCAAGATTCTAGACCTCAATGAGGCTGGGATCACTACCCTTGTGAACTAATGTGTAGACATATGCTGACAGGAAAATGGACCATCTCAGCATACGAGGAGAAATGATATGTGGGGTCTGTTTGTTAGTGGTAAACAAACCCAGCAGAGGCTTATGGTCAATATAGACTGTGAAATGGTGGCCATATAAGAAATCATGAAATTTCTTAATGCCAGCCACTATGGCCAAGGCTTCTCTGTCAATTTGAGCATAATTCCGCTCTGCAGAAGACAGAGTCCTTGAGTAATAGGCCACAGGGACCTGTGTCCCATCAGCCTTCAAATGACTAAGTACAGCTCCCACCCCATAAGGAGATGCATCGCATGCGATGCAAACAGGCAGTTGCTCATTGAAATGTGCTAAAACAGCATTAGAAGTGAGCAAGGCCTTAACCTCACTGAAGCTCTTGTCATGGACTTTAGTCCACTGCCAAGGAGTCTGCTTGTCTAAGAGCCTGTGTAATGGCTCTGCCACTGCAGCTTTATGTGGGAGAAATGCATGGTAAAAATTTAATAGTCCCAAGAAGGCTTGCAGCTCACTCTTAGACTTAGGGCTTGGGGCCTGCTGGATAGCTTGCAATTTAGTTTCAGCAGGGTGAATGCCTTGAGCATCAATCCTGAATCCTAAGAAGTCAGTAGAAGTGACTCCTATCTTACATTTATCCTTTTTTGGTTTAAGGCCTGCTTTTCAAAAATGAAGCAAGACAGCCCTTAATCTTTCTGCTAAATTTTGAGATGATTCCCCAGCAATAAGGATGTCATTGAAGTAGGGACAGACCCCAGGAATACCTTGAAGTGTGCTCTCCATGAAACTTTGGAATATGCCAGGAGCTACATTTACCCCAAATTGACCTTGAAGGCCCCCCTGTGAGTTACAATAGTCTGGGCCTCTGCAGCTGCCTCATCAACAGGTAGCTGTTGATAGGCCTGTGCCAGGTCAAGTTTCACAAAAATGCGCCCCCCCTTGAGGGAGGCCAGAATGTGATTTACCACAGGCACTGGATAAGCGTGCTGTTGCAGCGCCTTATTCAGTGTGCACTTATAGTCTGCACATAAACGTATGTCCCCATTAGCCTTTAGAGGTGTTACTATGGGGGTTTCCCATGGACTAGAATCCACAGGTTCTAGAATGCCCTGCTGGAGCAATTTGTTCAGCTCAGCATCAATCTTATTTTTGAGGGCAAAAGGTACCCTCCTAGGCTTAACCCTGATGGGCGTGATGGTTGAATCTAACCATAGTGAAATTGGAGGCCCCTTGTAGGATCCTAGCTCTGAATTAAACACATCTGCAAACTCCTTGCAGACTTCTGCAAGGCTCAACGTTTGCAAATGGTGCAGCCCAGTTACCTGGATTCCCAGAGCCTCAAACCAATCGAGTCCAATAAGACTTGTACGCTCACCCCCAACAACCATCACATCTAGGGGACCTTCAAAACCCTTATGCTGTACTCTAAGGATGGCCTCTCCCTTAACACACACCATAGAATTCTGAAAATCTGTAAGTATTAGATTGGATGGCCTGAGTTTAACTCGAAGGCCACTGCTGCTGCATATCCTTTTGAATGTGTTAATAGAAATAATGGAGAGAGTGGACCCAGTATCCAACTCCATTGATAAGGGAACCCCTTGCAACCGTACGTTAATGGACAGTTTCTTCTTAAGGGGCTTATGTGTCCCTGTCCTCAAAATACTCCTACGCGATGCGCAGAAACCCACCCTATATTGGCTGGGGACCCTGGTACCTTTCAGACGCAATTCTTCACGAGGTTGGACCTTCTGGTGACCCAAACAGATGGATGCAATGTGTTCTTGCCTGCCACACACTCTGCAAATGGCGGATCGGAACCTGCAGTCAGCTCACTTGTGGCGTCCTCCGCACCCGAAGCATTGAAGAGATGCTGGGGCCTTGTTTGTACGTTCCTTTTGCCTCCTTTCAGCTGGCTGTGAAGTCTATCCACCTCTTCTTTAGGATCTGCTTCCGATCCTTCTTGAGCATCCTCTTGATGGACGATGGCTGTGTCTGGAGGGTTCTTGGTGAGCTGTAAGGCCTTCACAGCTCCGCCTGCTGCTTCCTCAGCTGTCACGTCTCGCAACGCATCTTGGAAGGAGACATCTTCTTTTGAAAAAATCTTTTGTTGTAAGTCTCTGCTCCTTAAGCCACAGACAAAACGATCTCGCAGCCTCTCTTCCAGATCCTTGAACTCACAAGGTCTGGCTGCTTGCCTTAAGGCCAGAATAAAGTCCGCAGCAGATTCACCCTGTCTCTCTGCTTGAACACGTGCCTCCAAGCAATGACAGATAATTTTGGCTGGAAATGTTCCTTCAACATTTTCTTCAAGTCAGCATATGTTACTGACTCCAGAAGTGCAGGGGCCACCAGATTTTCTGTGATGTCAAAAGCTTCTTGTCCACAGGCACACAAAAGAGTTGCTGCCTTCAGGCCGTCTTCTGTAATCTGATTTACTCTGAAGTAGTTCTCCAAACTGCTGTTTGGGGAAAGAGTCCTTTAGTGAGCTCACCCTCCAGCGATGGTGTACCGACAGGCTGGGACGCTGATCAGATGCCGTCTTCCCCTCTTCAGGACTTCTTGGGTAAGTCCTTAAATATTTTGTTTCAGCTTGCAGAGGATCTCACCCTCATCGCCAGTGTTGTATACTTCGTTTGCGTGCGAATGATGAAGACACATGGCGATGCTGAACAAACACTTTATTCTCCTTCTACAACAACCAAGCAAAAGCAAAAGGCAAGCGGGCCTTTTTATATGGCCAGAATCCCGGACAGTGTCAACCAATAGGAACAGAGAGTTTTCGCGCACCTTGCACATGCACATAAGGCCGGTGCCGCTCTGTCTGGTCCCGGGCAGCTTTTGGAATGCCCGGGACCAATGCAACATCCCGAGCCTGCTTTTGCAGGCTCAGGACACAACATGCACCATCAGCTCATTAAGTATCGTGTGACTAATCATGCTTGATGGACTAATATCCATTGAGTGAATACAAGTAAGAAAGAATTCAAGGGTATACAAAACAATAAAGATTAAATAAAAAGAAGCATAGGTGGTTGTCAGTGAAGTGCTTTTATTATTTTGCCATAATCTATGCAACTGTGTATTGGTATTTTTTTCCTCTTCTGACTGTGGTTTCTATTTTAATAACTGAGGCTCAAGAATTTATTTGAATGGTATTTTTGAGGTTATTTGATTATCACAAGGAGTTGCTAGTCTTTGTACATCTCTCCTATGCTCCACAGCTGCCTGGGAATCCCAATTTCATGATCTGAAAAGGCACCATGGGAAGAATTCTTACAAGATGCCTCCGCTTGAATTAGATTGAAAGTGTGAAAAGACGAGGAGACTGAAGACCTTTAGACATATAATGTAGAGTGAAAGACAGGGAGTCGGACTAGATGACCTCCAGGGTCCCTTCCATCATCATCAGTATTAGTATCATTATACACGCCATATATCTATACCTCTCAATCTCCTCCTTATGAGGGCAAATACAATAATCCCATATCCCAGCAGTGGTAATATTGCTAAGCAAAGAATTTCATTTCATCAAATGAAATGAGCATTGCCAAAACTGCAAAGGAAACATGTGGTACAAAACTATCATATATGTTAAATGTTATTTTCTAAGTTCTCCTAAAAGCCCTTCCAACTCCCCCACCCCTGAAACTGAAAATCTAGGTTTCTAAGTATTTCTACTGTTGATATTTAAGTCTCAGAGGGTTAAGAATCTGAGGTCATACTAAAATCTCTCTTTTTCCTGCACTGTGTAACCACTGATACAATTTGATTTTAATTGGCATTTTGAAATATGTCAGTTTGGAATGTTTTCTCTCTTTTCCTTCTGTAAATGGATTTTTATTGTGTAAAAGAGATGTAGTTTTGATTTGATATGCCACAAAGGCACTCTAGTCAAGCATAGCTGTTTCCTAAACAAATATGCCCAGCATTTAGTTCAATATGTCCATGAAAATCATATCAGAAAATGAGGAGAAAAGAGGTTTAGATTCTTCTTTACTGGTGTAAACATTTATCCTTTATCACCTTCAAAATATTTACCAAAGGACAACTTTGTTTAATCATTGTACTTTATATTTCCATATATAGCAGATTTATCATGTGTTTAATTTCTTCATCCTAGCAAACTTAGAAGCCATTAGATTGCAACCTGAAAGCATTTTGAGATCATTAATTTGAATGACTGCTATCTGATAGGGCCCAGAAAGAGCCATTACCCCAAATGGAAAAAAGGAATCCACTGCCTGAGTGGGATAAATCTTACTACTGGTTCCTCAGAGCTCCTGTACTCTTTCTTTTGCATGCTTGTGTCTCTGTTTTCTTACTTTTCTTACAGCCATTCAGCTGGCCAGCTACTTTACAGGCATAATTTGGAGGGCTTTTATGATGATACATTACAAGATAGTCAAGGCTGGTGAATATGCACATGGACCATCATGAGCAAATGCCATGAACTTCAGGAAAAAGAAGGTGAAGGAGAAAGGCAGCAAAACATTCCAGAGAGTTTTCCTAGTAATATTCTTAAACTTCTTACTTTATAAAGTAAAACTATTCCATCAATGTATACATTAATTTTATACTTTTTCTGTCTTCCTGATGGAAAACCATTTTTCCTTTTCCTTCAGAAGGAAGGAAGGAAGGAAGGAAGGAAGGAAGGAAGGAAGGAAGGAAGGAAGGAAGGAAGGAAGGAAGGAAGGAAGGAAGGAAGGAAGGAAGGAAGGAAGAGATATTCAGGGCTTTAGAATTATCTATAATACTTCAGCATTACTGCTTTAATTCCACATATTCTTTAGCACTTAATGAGACAGAGAACTACCATATTGGAACACTGGAATGTACAGTGACATTTAACATCTTAAAGCAAGGAGAATCATGTTGCAATCATGTGTTTCATGCTGGGAATTTGTGAAAGATCCCATTGCCTCTTAATATGCTATAATTGTAATAAAGATTGATGGATGTGAGACAGAGTGTTGTCTTAAACCAATCATTAGATTTTGCTGATGAGCTTTGAAAATCTTATGGAGTAGCAATCAACATTCTTAAGTAAAAGAAATGCTTCAGGTTTCAGCATAAAGATAGTTCCATATTTGCAGTCCTGATGGATTGGGGAGGAACCCTGTGTGGAATGGCCCAAGAGGTGCCATTCATACATGTACCATGTATCAGTAAGAATGGAATAATAGACAATGTACAATTAGACTTTTGATAGGTCTAAGCATGGGTCCCCAACCCCCAGGCCACAGCTTACTATGGGCCTTGAGCTGTTCAGAACCAGGCCACGGAAGTGGCAGGTGTGCATGCATACACATCGCCACTTGCGCAAGCAATGGGCAAGCACCTGCGCACCTGCTCCATTTGCACGAACGGTGTGTGTGTGTGTGTGTGTGTGTGCCTGCCACTTGCATAAATGGAGCTGCATGTGCATACTTGCTTGCAATTGGAACCACCACCACCCTCCTTCCTTCCACTGGTCCTGGAAAGATTGAGGAACTCTGACTTAATATACCAATGATGCCCCTTAAAACCCCAAACCCTACAAAATGATTAAAAAGATCTGGCTTACCATTCAAATGATGTCAATATGTCACTGGTTAAAACCTTTCTGATCTCCAGGAAAGGCACAAAGATAAAGTGTGCCCAGAGATGTAGAAACTTTTTTCTAATATCAGAAAATATAACAGTTCCCTCAAAGACTTGCATTATACGGTACCTTTTATAGGAATAACCAGAACATGCTCTTGTAAGTGCTGCAGTTGCAAAGGTAGGAAGCAAGGACTTTTATGTAAGCATAGGGTAGATGCCATCAGCAGCCCAGCAGCCCAGCAGCCTGAGAAACAGGATGCACATTCATTATGACAAAATGACGAAGGGGCAGAAGAAAAGACTTGGGACACAAACACACTTACACACACACTCATGATTAGGGTTAGGCTCTGTGGAAGCTGATTCTCCACTGTTAACTGTTGTCCTAGGAATGCTGGAGCTTCATAGCCTGATGTGCTCTCCCCAACTGAGTTACTTTAGATGTAGAGATTTTTTCAAAACTTTATTCTGTACAGAATAATTGATGCTTGGGAATAAATTCCAAAAGTAATGTTGCCCATGTTAATCTGAGTTTCATTTCAATACAGTTCTTATAGAGCATGCCCCCTTGAAGGAATATACAGTCATAAATCATTAGGTCTCATATCTTTTACTGCAGTTCTGCTCTCACCATAGATGTTGATAGAGATCTGCAATGAGCTTGTTTTCTGTTTACCTCTATTCCCATGGAAATTGCCCCATTATTGCAATGTTTCATGGCCTGTTGTTTTAACAGTTTCCTTGCAATTTTTATTTTCCTGTATTTTTTGCTATCTATCACCTTTATAACTGTAATCTGCAAATTGTTGTTGTTTCCCTGAGATTGATTTGCTCCCTCCTTCCTTTCTGGCAAACTGTTCTTTCTACTGTTTCTCACTTTCATTGTAGCCAGTCAGCTGGTTAGTTTCTTTACAGGCATAATTTGGAGAATATATACATGACACGATTGACCCATGTAGACCATCATAGGCAAATGCCTTGAACTTCAAAAAGAAGAAAATGGGGAGGAGGAGGAGGAGCAGGAGGGGGAGGAGGAGGGGGAGGAGGAAGGAGGAGGAGGAAGGAGGAGGAGGAAGGAGGAAGGAGAAGGTCTAGACAGGACAGCAAAACATTGCATAGAGTTGTGTGCCTCTGGTGTAATGAAGTGGAAGTTAGGAGAGTTGCATGGTAGAGCTTGGCTCCTGTTGGTCATTGTTTCAAGTCTACCACAAAAGTAATTTGCTTTGTGTTACCTGAACATAGGTGGGTCTTGCCAAGATAGAGACATTAAGACTGGCTAAGAACTCCTAATTAGATCCACTCCTCATCCTATGGAACTCAAGTGCCCAAACTGCAAACAGAACTGATGTATTTTGAGTTTTTGTGCAGTTGATTAGGAAATTGCACAAAGCATTTTGTAGCAGTGTCTAGATATTGTCAAATTATTTAGGGTGTTAAGAGAGAAGAGAAAGAGACCTAAAGAGACAGAAAGAGAGAGTACATTTTTTTTTACCATTTTTCCTATTACCAAAGTAACTAATGCAATTTGACTAGGAAAAATCAATAATGCACAATAAATATGGTTTAAATGTTATTTTCAGACAAATGTGAAATTTCACTTGGATACTTTTAGGCAATCTGATTCCTGATATCAGCTAACAAAACAATTCTTGGAAATGATGGAAGAGCCAATTCCCACTCCCACCAGTTTGTTATATTGGTCACTGACATGTTTGAAGATATAATGATAGGAAATATTTCTTGCTTTTACATAGGGGGTTAAACTGATTGGTACCTTTCCAAGAAGCAGCATTTTATACCAGATCTTCTTGTGCAAGATTCACAAAGACAATAACTGATTTCATAAAAGTCCTGTGGTTTCTGCCTAGGAGCGACCAATATAGAATTATATTAACAGTAAGATTAATTGCTATTTTTTTGCTATTCACTGTGTGCAAAGATGTGTCATAAAATGGATGGGACATTCCAAATGTTTACAGAGAGTAAGAACAAACAATTTGTGAGTTTAATAATGTTAAAGATGAAGGGTACATTCATTGAAACATTTGAAAGGCAGCAAAGCAAATCTGAATTATCTCTGGAGATAAAGAAAGCCAGCAGAAGATAAAAGTGATTGGTTCCTTTTGGCTAGATATCAAATGTAACCTGACTGCTGCATTTTGGACGCCTGAAATTTTTCTCTCAAGGAGATCATGAAAGTGTAAAGGGAACAGGACCAGAAGTGGTTAAAGCATAAGGAAAGATTAGAGAAGAGGGGCAAAAATATAAATATGCAAGTTGGAAGTGCTCCATAACCTGTGAAAAAGCAAACAAACAAATCAGGGGAAGGAAATAATATAAAGAGAGTTCAATATCAATCAAAATGTAAAATTAGAACAGGATCTGGCTTGAAGAGTTCACTGGTTTCCATACAGTTCAAAAACATGTGGACAAAAATGCTATTTTAGAAGTTGAAAGAAGATGTTGAGATTCAACATTTATCACCCATCAAGTGTTTGTCATTGGCACTTTGAATTTCTAATCAATGCATATATTGTATATACATGTGTTAGAGAAGGAGATACATAAACAGAATTGATATTCTGAAATTTAGTAGTTTAAGTTTTTAAGTTGTGCAAGTGTCTATACCAGGGATTCTCAACCTTGGCAACTTTAAGACTTGTGGACCTCAACTCCCAGAATTCCTCAGCCAGCTTTGCTGGCTGAGGAATTCTGGGAGATGAGGTCCACAAGTCTTAAAGTTGCCAAGGTTGAGAACCCCTGGTCTATACATTTTCAGAGAGGCAATTATATTTTTAAATAACCAGGAGCTGTAGTGATGCAGTGTTAGAATGCAGTATTGCAGGCTAACTCTGCCCACTGCCAGGAGTTAGATCCTGACTGGCTCAAAGTTGACTCAGCCTTCCATCCTTCTGAGGTCAGTAAAATGAGGATCCAGATTGTTGGGGGCAATATGCTGTCTCTGTAAACTGCTTACAGTGTGCTGTAAAGCACCACGAAGCACTATCTAAGTCTAAGTGTTAGTGCTAGTGCTAAGCATTATTTCCTGAAAATCCTCCTGAAGCAGGCTTTCCAAGGGTCAACAGAGGAGATGACACATTCCTTTTTTAAAAAAAACCCACGTTCTTAAGTTTTAAAGAAAGATAAAATACAAAGTAACAAAAATAGAAAAGATTAAAAAGGAAGGAAAGGAATCAGGGGAAGAAGTTAAAAATTGACCTCCCTGAAAGAGAATACAAAATTTTTTTTAACTCCCAACTTTCTTCAGTACAGATAATCACTTACTCTAAATTAAAACAATATAAACAATAAACAAACTTGACAGCATTATAGATGTGTGTGTGTGTGTGTGTGTGTGTGTGTGTGTGTGTGTGTGTGTGTGTACACACAGAGAGACAGACACACGCTGCAAGGTAATTCTGCTGACTGCTGACTGCTGACTGCTGACTGCTGACTGCCAGCAGTTCAGCAGTTTGATTCTGAGCTGCTCAAGGTTGATTCAGTCTTTCATCCTTCTGAGGTTGGTAAAATGAGGACCCAGATCGTTGGGGGGGCAATATGCTGACTCTGTAAATCACTTAGACAGGGCTGTAAAGCACTGTGAAGCGGTATATAAGTCTAAGTGCTATTACCATTGCTCTATTCAGTAATAATGCACAATATTTCTATAATCGTAGCACATTCCTAAAATAATGCACATGCTGGTGGGAAGGATTTTAGATACATGTGCATATTCATGTGAATAAGCTTCACTAGCTGTGCATATTCATGTGAATAAGCTTCACTAGCTATACGCCCTCATGAACTGAGGGCCTGCTATATGGTGCTTTGGTCATTAAGAAAAAATGACTATCATCGATAAATAGCTGATCCAGAGACACATCTATTGCGTATAACTTTGATTGCCTTACTTGCTACTTAAAGCATTATGAAAGACAAAGAGCTACTGCAATGAAGACAGGACTTGCTTTGTGCCAGTTAGGGCATCCACAAAAGTGGTCATAAAAGTCAAGATGGTAGTTGTATTTTCTTGAATGGGATGAGAGGTTGGATCACATGATCATGACCTTCACCTTGAATTTTTGAGCACCTAGTGGATGTCCCAATGCCAATAATTAGTAAAATTAGGAATACCATCCATCCATTTAAATTACTCATTAAGTAGACCTTTCTATGTGCCATACAAAGTTAGTAACACAATAACAGATAGTAACTTTATAAGAAAGCAGGAAATAAATAAAATATGATTAAATAACTGAATGTGATGACCCATGGACATAATTGTTTATTAATATTATTACATCTTAATTATTCAAGGGTGACATCTAGTCTTATATAGCATGTCAAGGCATCTTCTTTTAAAGTGGATGCAAAAGAGAAAAAGTAAATAATTAAAAACGGATAAATGAAATAAATATTGTGATGTGCAATGGCCACCCCTGATATTTAGAAAAGATACAGAAGAACAGCAAGAAAATCTTGGCATAAAGGATGACATGTTCCTTTGCTCGCTTTTGAAGACAAATTAATTACAAATCCATTTAGAATCAGCTCTTTTACAATGAACTGTGATAGTTGAAATGATAAAGATACAATTTAGAAAACAAACTACCAGTAATTTTTGTACTGATAATTTAACTTAATTTAATTTAATTTAATTTAATTTAATTTAATTTAATTTAATTTAATTTAATTTAATTTAATTTAATTTAATTTAATTTAATTTAATTTAATTTAATTTAATTTAATTTAATTTAATTTAATTTAATTTAATTTAATTTAATTTAATTTAATTTAATTTAATTTAATTTAATTTAATTTAATTTAATTTAATTTAATTTAATTCTGGAGTTTAATTTTACCTGAAGTTAATCTTTAACTGCTAAATTCATAACAATACTGTACATATTTCATTTGGTAACTATTTTCTCAAACTCACAAATCAAGAAAAAATATATAAGTAAAGAAATACTATTTCCATGAAGCTTAGATGCAAGTCCACCTGAATGACAAAGTGGGTTCATGAAGGACATGAACTACATTTTTAAAAGGCAATTTGTTTTAAGGTGAGAAAGTAAAATGATTAATTCATCAAATGTTGGAGCCTGACTTTTAATGAGAATCATGATGAAGTCCCATGCATATCTGCTTGGGAATAAATATTTTAAAATAGTTTTTATTAAAATATTTTACATACTAAGAAGTAAATGTAAAGACAAGAGAAGAAAATCAACTTGTTTGACCTCTTTTGAGTAGGGGTGCTGGAGAAGGCTCCCGCCTCTTCCTTGGACAGCAAAGGTGACTAACAAGCAAAGAATATCAGACATGTCACTGGAAGGCAAAATCACAAAACTGTGTCTTACTTATTTTGGCCATATTGTGCAGGAGAATTCACTGGAGAAAGCAATTATGTTTGAAAAAGTGAGCAGTAAAAGGTAGGCTGCCAAAGAACACAGTGGCTGCACACCATCAAACATAGAACAACTCAAAGAAGTAGTGCAAGATCAGAATAGGTGGGGAGATCTGGCCCACAGAATTGCCAAGAATCAGACACAACTGAATAGATAATATCATTATATTCAAAGAAAAATATATAGTAAATAGATAGTAAATGTTTGGCATACTGCATCTAAAAATATTTCCTTAAACACAATTATATGTATTCCCAATCTTCAATCTAGTATTAAAATGCTGCTCCAAACTTAATTTCTAATCTTCTTCCGACAATGTGTATATGGACATTCCTTGGATTAGTTTTTTTTAAATTTTTTTTGCTAATTGTATATTGATCCTACAAATCTTATAAATTTCTGTCTCAATATATCTTCATCTCAATTCAAGACTTAACAATCTTTTCTCTGATATTTTATCTATATTCTTTTGGATTTGCTTTAAATCTTTAATAAAATTCTTCTTCTGTCAGTTCCAGTAATGTCAAGTAGTTCAAATGTTTCTTCATCTTTGTATTTATGTATAACTTTTGTCTTATTTTCCAAAACATCCACTTTATCATTAATTTTTTTACTGTAGATCTCCTGTCAATTGCCTTCAATCGGTTTCTTCAATCTTCTTAATTTCTTTCATATTCCTTTTATTTCTGCAAATCCTTCTTTCATTTTCTTTTTTAAAAACAGAAATGATATTGTATTCACAGACATCTCTTCATTCTGCCTGTTCAGTGAAACCATATAATTTATAAAAGATTGAATTAATATCATTGAACATACCATAATACTTCATTCTAGGGCAGCGGTTCTCAACCTTTTTCAGGCTGAGACCCCACCTGCGCCGCCCATGCGTGGCGCGACCCCGACCTGCGCCGCGCATGTGCGGCGCGACAGGCCAAACCGCACATGCACAATGCGCGCGATGGGCCGAACTGCGTATGCGTGGCGTGCGACGGGCCGAACCGTGCATGCGTGGCGCGATGGGCCAAACCATGCATGCGCGGCGCGACAGGCTGAACTGTGCATGCGCAGTGTGTGGCGGGCCAAACCGCACATGCGCGGCGGGCCAAACCGCACATGTGCAACACGCGCAATGGGCCGAACTGCGCATGCGCGGCGTGCAACGGGCCGAACCGTGCATGCGCGGTGCGACAGGCCAAACCATGCATGCGCGGCGCGACGGGCTGAACTGCGCATGCTCGGTGTGCAGCGGGCTGAACCGCGCATGCGCAGCGGGCTGAACCGCGCATGCGCAATGCGCGCACGGTGGACCAAACTGCACATGTGCGGTGCGCGATGGGCTGAACCGTGCATGCGCGGCGCAATGGGCTGAGCCGCACATGCGCAATGTGCGTGCGGCGGGCCAAACCGCGCACGCGCAACGTGCGTGCGACGGGCCGAACCGTGCATGCGCGGCACAATGGGCCGAACCATGCATGCGCAGCGTGACGGGCCAAACCGCGCATGTGCAGCGCGACGGGCCGAACCGTGCATGTGCGGCGCGACAACCTGAATCGCGCATGCGCGGCGCGCACGCGACGTCCTAGGTGAAATGGGAAAAAAAATGGCAGACTGCGGTGTTTGGCGACCCCCGTGAAACGGTTGTTCGACCCCAAATGGGGTCGCGACCCACAGGTTGAGAACCGCTGTTCTAGGGAAGGATAGTTTGGCAGCACAGGAGGGATCGCAAACTCCTGGAGAGCCGAATGGAAGCTTCCCAGACCAGCAGCTGTCAGACAGCCATTGAGAGCTGTCACAAGTGGTTAGAATCCAGTATTGTAGACTAACTCTGCCCATAGCCAGGAATTTGATCCTGATCAGCTCAAGGTTGATTCAGCCTTCCATCTTTCTGAGGTTGGTAAAATGAGGTCCCAGGTTGTTTGGGGCAATATGCTGACTCTGTAAACTGCTTAGAGATGGCTGTAAAGCACTGTGAAGCAGTATATAAGTCTAAGTGCTATTGCTATTGCTGTTCTCTCTTGGCAGTGCTGATTGCGGATATGGGAATTGTAGTCTAATACATATGCAGGGTTACAAACTGAAGATTTTTTTATTCATTCAAAGTTATATTTTATTCCACAGTCTGAGCTAGCTCAGTAACTGACCAGTAACAGCAGTTACCAATGTCCATTGGATATATTCATTCCTGAATCTGTTTTAGATTGGACCTCTTTCTCGGAAATCAAGGATCTTCTATAATTGCTGGAAGCTGATATTGTGTACAATCACTCCTTGACAGGAGTAATGTGATATGAGCAAGAATTAAAGAAATAGGAGATATATAAATAGAACAGAAATGTGGTTTATTTACAAGGAATATATTATAGAGATAGGCAAAATCTAAGAGAATCTAGTAGGAAGAGAATCAAAAGAGCATGTGCTCTGTGCAGAGGTCCTTGGGTTTCTGCACTTTAGCAATCTGATAGAGAGAAGAAGGAACACAGAGTAAATTAACTCTGTCTAAATTCTACTGTGCTCTGATAGTCGAGTTGCTGAAGAATTAGTACCAATTGATTTGGACCTTTAATAGTAATGTAGTAAAGTTCCCACATTGCTTCAGCAATATTCACTAGGAGATCTTTAATCAAACAGATCATTAATGTAATTATTCTGTATTAGAATAGAAATGTATTTTATTCTTTCCTGAATATATGGGGAAAAGAGAAGAAAGCATGAAGAGGGGTCAACAAATTGTTTGCCATGGCTATATCTCACGAAGAAATTTTGATTTGTCCCTAGATTGGTTTAAGGTTACCAATTTATGATTTGTTGGTTTGTTGCAGCATGTACAAGGGAGCAACTTTTTCTTATTTTAAACTAGGGACAACTCTCTAGTTCATCTATCAAATCCTAATTGGAACTAATTAGTGCATTCTTAAGACATTACATTCCTTACCTAGTATTGTGAGTGTCCCTAGACCAGCTTGGGAAGTGTCAGAATATGAGGATCAGCAGCCAGGCCCCTCTGGGTGTTTTCCCCTCCCGGCAGCCGAGGAGGAGCAGCCAGGTCCCTCTGGGTATTTGCCCCTCCCGGCAGCTGAGCTAGATAATGAGGAGCTCTGTATGCATTCTGAATCAGACTCTCAAAATGATGAGTCAGATTTAGAACAAGAAGATAAATGGATTGATCCGAGGTTCCGAAGGTTTGATAAGCGCAGGTGTCAGTTAACTGGAAAAAGGAAGTAATGGGGGGAAGTGACGTATCGGACACTATATTAGAAGGGGAAAGAAAGACTACGCCTTTGTCACGAGCAACGTTAATCAAGGAGAGGCTTGAAAACTTTTGCAGTGCGTTGGAATTCTGGTGTTTTGAAAACCTACCGAAGAATAATGAGGTCTTGGACAATGTGATAAAGAAAGAGTAAGTTAATTGGGAAGTAGGAGGAGGAGAGCATGTTTATCTAAGTGTAAATAGATCTGATTTGGTCGTTCCGGCCAACAAAAAAATGCCAGCAGCTTGCTTTGAAATGAATCCTTTTGAAATGTGTTAAATAAACCTCTTAAAGACATATTTACGTGGATTTTAATGAGCTGAGAGAGACCAGACATAACACCTAGTGGTGAGTCACATTCAAGTTGGCGCATGATTATTGCATCCATGGAAGAGAACCAAAAATATCCCTGCCACACTGAATTTAAGCCTCGAAACTGCAGTGTTCATTATAATCAAGGAGAGACTCATCAAGATCAGCTCAAATGGCACAAACCTGATGAAAGCAGAGACAGCTAAGTCACTGTAAACAGTGATGAAGCCAAGTTTTCATCATATTAAATAGTAGAGGGAGACTGAAATGGCTCTCATTAGTTTGCCATCCTGTTAATAGGCATCCTGCAGCAATTTGGCATCTGAGGACTAAAAATGGTTGAGGTTCCTGTTATTTTGTTAGTGATAACTAAGACTATCACAGCTGGGCAGATGACCAGTAGCTGGTAATAAATGAAGTGTGCTCATCCAGATTTCTGCAATCTACATCTAGTAATCCCAGCAGTAGCAACTGTTACCTTGGTATGCATTTTTTTCCCTTCTTTCCACACTATGACACTAAAGCAAACTAGTGTTTCTCAAACTCAGCAACTTTAAGATGTGTGGAATTCTGGGAGTAGAAGTTCACACATTTTAAAATTGTCAGGGTTGAAGAATACAGTTCTGGTGTCTTTCCCAGACCCTGACCCTCTGGCATTTTGTGATGTGAAATAGAAAATTAGAACAGCAATGGATCATGTAGAATGGCTAAAAGGCTTTAAAATCAGGGGTTCTCAACCTTGGCAACTTTAAGACTTGTGGACTTCAACTCCCAGAATTCCTCAGCCAGCAAAGCTGGCTGAGGAATTCTGGGAGTTGAAGTCCACAAGTCTTAAAGTTGCCAAGGTTGAGAACTCCTGCTTTAAATGGACTTTTAAAAATGGTTAATGATTAAGATACAGTGGGATTTCAGTTTAGAGTTATTTCTGGTTATGCCTGACCTCAGTATTCGGTTATTAAATAATTTGAATACTTAACTCTTATATATTTAAAACACAGTTTCTTGATGAACGGTTTTGACTTGGTCCCCCCATTCATGCTGGCAGAAGGGGCATGCTGTGGACCTTGTCAATCAAGGAATTCTGGCTAGTGGGGTCCAGGAGAAAGAGTCTTTTCTGCTGTGGCCCTGCTCTCTGGGACATTCAGCCCCTCAAGATGAGGTCGCCTCTCTCTTGGCCTTCCAAAAGGACCTTAAAAGGTCCTAATGGGGGCACGCCATACTGGAAGTGGTTAGTGGGTTAAATAGATCCAGCCTGTTGTATACTGGCTACTGTCTTGACTAGTTTTCTGTTATTTCTAATTTATGTTTATTGTTTTACTCTTTTATAATGTTTTTATTATATTTTAAGCTGCCCAAAGTCACATGATAGGTTATGGGTGGTATATACATTTAATTCATTGAATAAATAAATATTTGCTACCATTTCCCTTATGTAGTTTGTTACCTTTATCTGCATTTTTTAAAAATCTGGGTGCCATATGGTTCAGTAAATCAAGTCCACTGTGTTGGATATGAGAACATTTGATTGAACCCAAGGGAACTGATTTTTCCTGAATGTATGGAAATACAAGTAGTCTTGCTTCTGACTATTTGTTCAGTAACTGAAGTTACAAGTTAAAAAAAACTTTGTAGCCCATTTACAACTGTTTATGACCTTCTTAACATCCCGCAGTCACATGATAGACATAGCCATGACTGACCTGAGATTTTTTTCTTTTTTGTTTCCCATCTTGCAGAGTAGAAAGTTTAGAGCACGGGTGTCAAACTTGCAATGTCACATGACATGTTGCAACTTTTTCCCCATTGTCGGCAATGGGGTAGGCACAGTTTTGGCATGATGCATCCAGCCCACGGGCAGGCAGTTTAACACCCTGGTTTAGAGAGAAGGATTGCAAGAAAGCAAGCTGTTTGCACTTGTACACATCAAAAGAAATGTGATTGTGCCAGATGCCCAGGGCTAGGAGCCACAGGCATGCTATGCAAACAGCTTATATTACTCTTGGAATTCCTTCTCCAATTTTCCCTTCACATAGCAGAGAGATTGGAGAGAAAGTGATTTCAAGAGAATAAATCATTGGCTCTTCTGCAAGCAAGAGCAGTGCAGTCACATCAGAGTGGGAAAGGGTCAGGTAACAGGTTCAAGTCCAACTCCAGTGGAATCTTTCGATTGTTTCCAGTTTCATGCAGGAAGAAAAATCTATATCATACGGATAAAAAAATAATTGTAGACTAGTGCATACTAAATAAAGAACACTTTACAGTTTTAAATATACTTGTTTGCCTATTTATATTTTTAAAATTAAATTTAAGTAAAATTTTGCTTAAATACTAGTGACTACATGGACACCTCTATGTTGTTTTCTTGAAATAATAGAGAAATGATTTGTCTGCCACTTTCTAGGATATTTTTAAAAACTACTTGGTATCATCCAAGTAACAGGCAGTCTGATCCTGCACAGTTTTTTCCAAGACCAGACAAGGTTAACTAGTTACTGTAATCTGATGTAACTTATATAATGTCATTGAATATAAAGGTTGGAAGGGACTTTGGGAATTGTGTATGTCTAGCAGGGGGTTAGACTAGAAGACCTCCAAGGTCCCTTCTAACTTTATTATTATTATTATTAATAATAATAATAATAATATCTAGTCTCCTGTAAATAATCTACTACTAGAAAACCTCTATGACCAATTAGCTTCTGTTTAAACACTTTCAGGGAAGGAAAGTTCACCACCTCCTAAGGCATTTCATTTTTCAACTCCTCCTGCTATGTATTATCTGATAACCAAATGAAATCTGCTTTCTTATAATTCAAGCCCATTATTTCTTGTGCAGCCTTTTCAATAAACTTTGAACAATTATGCCATCTACATGCCAGCCTATTGGAAAGTAGTGCTTATATCTCTCTGCATTTTCTCTTCTCTTGGTTAAAGATACCCAGCCTCTTCAAATGTTCCACATAGGTGTTTCCTTTTGCATTTGATTGCTGTCTGTAAATGGGATTTGCTCATGTCTATAAATTTCCTTCCTAGAATGCAGTGCCCAGAATTGGATGCAACATTCTAAAAGCAGTCTGAGCAATGCAGAATAACTAAGAAGGATAGCTTTTCTTTCAACTTGACACTGCATTTCTCTTGATTCAGTCTCAAATTTCTTTCTTTGCAGTTGCATCACACTGTTAGTTTATGTCAGCTCTGTGCTGTCCCTCGATATGATTCCTCCTCTCCCCTCATTCTATAGCAGGCATGTTAAACTGCTGGCCCACAGGCTGGATGCGTCATGCCAAAACATGCCCACCCCATTGCCGACAATGGAGATAAAAGTTGTGTGATGTCGCGAGTTTGACATGCCTGTTCTATTGTCATTCCTTTGATTCCTCCTGCCCAAATTTTGGAATTTGCATTTGATTGTGTTGATATTCATATTTGCTGTCTTTTGACTACTGTTCTCAAGATCCTCCTGAATCTTTAAATTGTCCCTTAAAGTGTCTGCTTTCCATGCTATTTCTTCCCAGTTGTATCTTCTGCAAATATTATTATCAAATTTTCTAAGAATGCCTGTAATACATTTATAAATACATTGAACAGTGCAGGGCCTAGAATGAAGCCTTGTGATAAAGCACTCAAGGCTTCCTTCTAGTTTAATACAGAGCTAGTGATATATATTTATCAAGTACAATTGTTCATTGGACTCTTGAGAATACCATGGACAGCCAAGAAAATCAACAAATGGTCACTGAAGAAATCAACCCAAAGTTCTCACGATGCTAAAATGGCCAGGTTCAAATTATCCCATTTGAACACACTGTGTAGAATGTGGTCTCTGGTGAAGGCTCTGATGCTGGGAAAAGGGGAAGGAAAGAGAAAAGAAAGAAAGACTAATCACAAGATGAATGGACTCAGTTTCAGGGAGGCTGGGTGCCCTGTTGAAAGACCAGGCTAGGGACAGATCATCATGGAGAAAATCTATGTAGTCACTAAGATTTGGCAATGACTTGATAGGTTATAATCAATCAATCAATCACAATTGTTTAACCAGTACTATAGCCATCTGACATACCGTAGCATAAAGCAGCTTCCATTTTTCCATCTTTACTAGAATCTCATGAAAGAGACTGTTGAATGTCTTGCTAAAGTCAAAGTACCAAATTATTAACATTAGGAAGTGAATAGACTAAAAGTCAAAGGAACAAAATTGGTGCAGTAAACGCATAAAAGCCTAGTGCTTTATTTTATCTTAAGTGGAAAAAAAATGCTATACCAAACCGCTGCTGAATTTTGGTTGTGTTATTTTAATGGTTTCTTATATGCTTTATCTTGTAAAGAACTTTTGCAGTTCCTTGTTCCCATTCTCATTTCTTCCACCTTTATCTAGTTTATTCAACTTTCCCTTCTCCTCTCCTCTCCTTTCCTTTTTTTCTTACTTTCACAACATTATATTACTAGAATTTATTTTATTTAAAAAGAATAATGTTTTGAAGTCTAGTAGTCATGTAAATATTAATACATTAGGCAGTGTTGCTAATAGAGCAAAGAAGAAAGGGTCATTCAAATCTGACAAGCAAAGGCAATTTTGAGAATGCTATAGTTAAAAAAACCTCACAGAATTTGAAAATCCTTCATCATTTCCTAAAAATGGCAAATTTTTCTGATAATCTAACAAAAAGATCCTCAGACTTGCCATACTATAGAACTCTACAATGATAAATGAACGTATGTAGCCACTTCAGGAAAGGGTTAAGGTTGAGCAAGAAATAAATATCACACATATTAAAATATGTAACACATAGTAATTGCATATTGAATTCTATTTTATTTCTGTCATATGCAACAGTTTTTGTGGGTTTGTTAGAGACTTTCCTACTTTTAAAAAATCATTATTATTCATACAATAGCTTTTAAAAGCATATTGGTAACACTTAAATTAATGTACTGTTATATAAATGTTTTATTCATATTTATGCTATGATTACTAACTGTTGTCAAGTAATTTTAATCTCATTATATAACATATTATAAAGTATATTAGTGTTAAAGGTTTTGTGTTCATAATGATGCATTCCCCTTTTTACAAACCCCGAGCTTTTAGCAATTTCATTGAAACAAAGAAAGAAGCAATTTCCTTCTTCCTCATGGAAATAATACTATTTCACACTATTCTCACTATGTAAAGATGCTGTCTTGTAAAAAGGGATATATAAGTCCTACTGAAATACAGATTAAAGATACATATAACTGCTAGATATTGAAAGGCTGTGAGTTCTAATCTTGCTTTCGGCATGAAGCTAGCTGGGTAACCTTAGGCCCATGGTGGTGAACCTATGGCATGCATGCCACAGGTGGCACTCAGAACCCTCTCTGTGGGCACACATGCCATTGCCCCAGTCCTAGGCCTTCAGCTGGGTTTCATAAAACCTTTTTGCTTTAGGTCTCTGCCGCCGTGTGCAAAAAAAAAAAAAGATTCAATCAATCAATTTCAACTTCTCGTGGGAAAAAAAGATCTCACAAAGTTGGAATTGATTGATTGAACTTTTTAATTCCCACCCAATCTGCCATTACCACTGCAGCCACTCCCACCCAGTGGGCCATGCCCACCCAATTGGCCACCCCACCCAATGGGCCACGCCCACACGGCACCCAACAATACATAAGTGGGTTTTGGGTTACAGTTTGGGCACTCGGTCTCTAAAAGGTTCGCCATCACTGCCTTAGGCCAATCACTCTCCTGCCCTTCCTAAATCTTGCCACTTTAGGCTTCAGGGACTTATAGGGGATAGCACCCAGAGAGGAGTTCATCCAGGTGATCTCAAAAGTAGTGTGGAAGCATTCAGCAAAGATGCTGCTTTAGAAACTATTAAAACTTATTTGAAATTCAGTAACATGAAAGACAGTAGTTGATACACATAGACTCACTAAAGAAAGATTTCAGCCAAGAGCAAGTCCACCTGATTTAAACATTTAAGTTCCAATTCCTATAATTTCTGCAGGAGATGGATCTTACAACTGACCAATTACTCATGTATATATATGACTCTAGTAGGAAATCAACTGGCTATGTGCACTCATAACTTTAAAGAGATTTATGTCTGTAAAGGTCTATTATTTGAGCAGTGCTCTTAAGCTACATCATCCTGATTTCAAGGCTAGTTCCTCTGCTGAACAAGTCAGAGATAGAAGACTTTTCAGATAAGGCAAAAAAAGTTTTGTTCATCAGGCTCTTATGATATATTGAAAGATAGATTTTTAAACTTTTTCTCACTTTGCCTCAAAAATCGTTATCATCTTTTACAACTCTGTAGCTGCCTTTTTTAAAGGAAGACAGGGGCCCTGCTGGGTTTGCTAATAATCACATGAAAATGTTTGGGAATTTGATGCTGTTTGTTTTCTCTTTTAATTAACTTTCAGTTGCTGTTGGTGTTTTTTGTTATTAAACAGATTAATATGACTCCCAAAGCAAAGGCGTCCTTTAGAGATTCTGACTTGTCATGGTGTGCCTTAGGAAGTTGATGACGATAACCAATCTCAGTAATTTATTAAAAATAATTCTGTAAACAGTCGGACTGAAATCACCTTAAATTTATCAGCATCCTTCAAATGCCCCAGACTCTGTTTTATTCCATTTAGTGATACCAATCTGCACAAGCAGTAACATTTGTTTATGAGGAGTTAGGTCTTAAAATTTAATGAAGTTTTCTGGATTCAAGCAATCTTATCAACACAGCAGTAATTAAGTAGATGGCATTAAATGAACTGTTTACAACATCCAAAGTTACTGATTACAAGCCTCAGAGACTCAAAAGATTTTCTTGACCTTAAAAATTAGCTGGACTTCGCTTAAGCAATAAGAAAGAAAAAAATGCACAGAGAAAGGAAGATGGGGCTACTGGGATAGATTGTTGCAGAGGCAACACTTTTAATAAATAGGCAACTGTTGGGAAACAAAGTGAAAAAAGTTTGCTGGTGTCCTGCTAGTTGTGCTTGAATGCATATAGTGGGGCACAGTGTGGCACAAAATGTGAGACCTGATGTCCTTCGACCTATCTTTATAAATTAATTATGGCTCATCATCATCTTTTATTCCCTAGCATGATCTAATCAAATATTTGATTAGATTTAATTATTTTTATTAATGTTATTAATTTATTTTCCAAAGCACTGGAAGGCAAGACAAGAAACAATGGATGGAAACAAATCAAGGAGAGAAGCAACCTGGAACTAAGGAGAAACTTCCTAACAGTGAGGACAATTAACCAGTGGAACAGCTTCTTTCAGATGTTGTGGGTGCTTCATCACTGGAGGTTTTTAAGAAGAGATTGGACAGCTATTTGTTTTGAATCTTTTTTTTTTAAAGGAATATTTGGCTGAAATCCTAAACATCCTGAATAGGAATGAAATTTACCTTAAGTAAACCTATATAGGACTACATTGTTAAATACATGTTTAACATCCGCTCAAATAGTAGGATTTAAAAAGAATGATATTCACCTATTGTATGAATTTGATGGATTGTATTCAGATATTGAAATATTATATTTATAGAATGTTTTCCTAAGAAGAGCAGATGCACAGTATATAGATCCATCTATACATTTTCTTTGGAAGGTCACAGGGTTGTATTAAAGTTGAAAAGCTGGGTATACTGTTGATGTTATTAAGCCTGTGGAGTGGAGTGGAGTGGAGTGGAGAAGTGGGGAGAAAATTGAGTATACATGAACGCCTAGCTTCCTTTTTAATCTCGTTGCAGTTTGGTTCATTGTCTTATATAGAGGCAAGAGGCTGAAGCAGTATTTAGATAAAAATTGGAGATGGGAGTCATATGTAAGCTGCCTTGAGTTCCTTTTATACAAGCAGAGCATAAGTTTCATGAATGATACATAAACACATTTTAAACCCATATTGTCTTGCCTGGCAGTGGGGCAGGTGTTCCATTATTTTTTTTAAAATCCTAATGGCAGTCATAGAGTGCTTTCCTTCAGTCCAAGAAGTGGCCAAAAAGCATGCCCCATATGCTGTGTGCTCCTCATTACCAAGTCCTATTCTGTTTCAGAGCCTTACTTTGGTGACAGCTAGGTCTATCCTCACAGATTTAGTGCAAGATCATGGAAGGGTAGTTATTAGTGGATCTCCTTACTGTCACATACAAGCAGAAAAAACAACTGCCAACCACAAGCAGATGTTCTATCAAAACCTGGTCCTGAGCTAGTTAACCCCCAAGTGTTTGCATGTAGTTCTGTATAATAAAGCAGATGATTTTTGCATGTTTCATCAAGCAGAGCACCATCAGCTTGCTGCAGTATCTAATGAGGCATTACAGTTGTGGTTCTGTCTTCTAAAAGTCTCTTGTACTTAATTGGCACGCAAGCTGTATCATGGGATCCACAGAGGATACTCCCCAGTGAAACTGTCCATGTAGCCCCTCTGTAGAGTTTGATCAATGAGAGAATGGTGGACAATCTTAGAGAGAGAAATCAGTCTCTGTTCCTCATGCCAAGAAGACATTCCGTAATATATTGTGTAACATAATTCATGATCTGCATAGCCTTATGGTATGAACCTCTTCAAAACTCTTTTCTTCCCCACCCCATCTCCCTTTTTTGGTACTATTACAGATAAAAGCATAAAGCGTTACTTCAAAAGAGTATGTGTTATGGGTATATTGAATGAATGGGAAATGTGCTGATTATCTGGATAATTATATAAGGTAATTAGTTAAAGTCAGAATGATCTATCAAGATTAATTACAAATCAGGCTTCAACTTGCAGATCTGTGCATTAGCTAAATCATCCTCAATAACAATACCTAAAAGAGCTGTACAATATATCTACATATTGGATAAGCCATTGAAGGAAATATATAATTTTTTCCTTGGGTTGGAAATAATGCTAGCTTTAATGCATAAAGTTAAAAATCAAATAGATGATTAACTAAAATATTTCCAGTAGTGCTTATTATTGGGTTGTTTGCTTTTTTTGGTTTTATGTTATATCTTCACTGAAACCAAACCTCATTGGTTTAAAAGTTATTTTCCTTATAGCTAATGCTGAAAATTGTAGATCTGTAACATTTTAAACACAACTTTGTTAACATGTTAACTGGATTGCAATCACATGACCACAGAGATGCTGCAATGGCTGAACTCCAGGACCTTTCACAAGTCTATAAATGGTTGAAACTGAAGGACTATTTATATAGAAGTCTATACCTTTGTGAAATAGATAGATCTCTAAGTAACCAAATAGTCACCTTGACATAACTTTGTGATTTTGTTTCTTTAGCTTAGCTTAAAACCTACCACATTTCCTAGGTGCTTTGCTCAAAGCTACCTTTATCCTTTGTTTTATAAAATGTTGAAACTGTTTGTTCCTGTGGTCTAACACGTCCAATTTCTCTGTTTTGGGACTATATCAATCTGTGTTTAGGGACTTATAAATGTTTATTTTCTTTATATCTTATCACAGCCCTAATTCTACACAAATACACAGATCTTATTAGCAATGTTCTTGTGATGAAGGTTTATATCCTAACCAAATTTTCATTTGTTATTAATCATTTCCATAAGTTGCATCTTTACTATAGAAACATGCTTTTGTGTTTCCTCTTTCATATAAGATGCTAACAATCACTAGAGTTAGCAAGCTAAATGGGAAGTGAAATTTTCTTGTGTCCATTTTGGCTGAACATATTGAATTCATAAGAAAAAGGAATTACTTTTTTTCTGAATACATTCAAGGTTAAGCCCATTATTTGCAAATTGATCACAAACATTGTCTGGTCATAATTATGTATAACAGGATAGTGGTGATTATAATCCAGATATCGCCTTATCTATGTAAGTTGTTTAGCTGTATCCTGTTGGAGAATATACGAGGGCAATTCGGAAATAAACCTCCATTTGGTTATCAATGACAGACACTTGCAGATACACATTATTATACACATTAGAAAACTGTAACATTACATTACTTTTTGACATAATCACCATTCAAATTGAGGCACTTGTCATAAAGTCTTACAAGGTTTGAAATTCCTTAGTAGTACTTGCTCTGAAGCAGTCGCACTGAATTACAAAGGCAGTTGTGGCCATTCTAGTTGCTGCGGTTAAGTGAATCCCCTGAGATTGTTATGCTCTATGCAGAATAATACCTAATTTCCTTTGTTATAAATAGTTACAGACCAAAAAAACCACAGCAGTGTACAGTGAACAATTTCTGTAAGATGGACAAGGAGAGACAAATCACAACTGAGTCTCAGTATCCTACATTAACCTACAATAACTCATTTAAAATAAGAGGACAATTCAGAAATAAACCTCTGTTTGGTTATCAATGACAGACACTTGCACAGATGGAACTTTTATTATACACATTAGAAAACTACAACAATACATTACTTTTCAACATAATCACCATTCAAATTGAGGTATTTGTGATAACATCTTACAATGTTTGAAATTCCTTAGTAGTAGTTGTTCGGTGCCAAATCTGGGCTATGGGGGGGATGATCAAAAACATCCTAACAGAACTGCTTCAATGGTGTGCTGGCGAGCATTATCATGAACCAATACCACACTAGAAGTCAGCATGCCCCAACACTTGTTATGGATGGCTCATCTGAGTTTTCATAATGTTTCACAGTAGACTTCTGAATTGATGGTCGAACCATGCTCCATGAATTTCACTAGCAGTAATCCTTTTGCATCTTCACATTTGGCGGGATTTTCTATGGCATCACTTCCGGGTGTGGTGTTGGCTCACCCTCACACTGCTAGACATACTCAAAAATTTTTGAAGCAGTTCTATTGGGGTGTTTTTGATATCCCCCAGCATGTCTGGCTGAGGGATTCTGGGAGTTGAAGTCCACAAGTCATAAAAGGGCCATGTTTGAAGACCCCTGAAATACACTATACGTACTCAGCAGATGATGGGATCCTGGCAACATCAAGTTGACTTACAAGGTAACCACTAAATTAATATATAGAACATGTTTGAGGTAAAATTAGGGTTTGATTGCATTTGTGGCATACTGGCCATGATTTACCAAATCTGAATTACCATAAGTAGAAGATGTTACATGTGGAGCAAGTATGTTTAGAGATGGATTTCTACTCTATGCCTGCTCTACATAACTTAAAAATGTTATGTAACATTTTGATTGACCAAGCCAGTGGGCAGATGGGACTCATCTGCTGTTTGTCATGAATATGGAAGGTTGCCACTTGGAATGTAAGGAGAATAAATAGCAAAGAACATGTCTTAATAAAGGCAATGAATTAATTAAAGAAATTACAGGACATGTGATTATGTGATGTATGTGTGGAAAATGAAAATATTGGCTTTTGTTCTTTTATACAAGGTTTAGGCCCAGGTAAACTGAATAGGCCTCATGGACAAAGTATTGAACCAAAGTTTGTGCTATGCTTAATTTTGCAGTTTGCAATTGTATTTTATTTAATATGATTCTGCTAAGCTTGCTTGTTTCAAATATATTTAGAACATAAGGACTGGAACAGTAAGAAATAGGGAACTGAAAGTAGCTGATGGATGCAGGTTCCAGTGTACACGGGTATGTGTGGAAAGTTATGTTCAGCAGAAGGTCAGCAGGAGGTGGGTAAGAAGTCAGCAAAAGTCAGCAGAAGTCAGCGGACCATCTGATTACAATCTTAGAATGAGAAAGGATATAAAGAGTTGGGTCTGGACCTGATTGATTTGCCATTGGTCTATAGCTGTCCTTTTGGAATCTGCTATGCCATATGGTCCTCATTGCAATGGGTTATTAATGTAAGTGACGTTGCGTTATTATGCTTGCTATGTTCCAAATCATTAGCAAAATAAACCTCTGAATCTTAAACTAAGAATTATTGTTTTGTGTTGCTGTCTCTTGTCTTTTCCATTGGGTTTTTCCACGACATATGTCAGTCAAATCAAGAGAAAAATGAATGATGTGACAGATCTGAACAGAGATATTATTATGGAATGGAGTAAATAAATATATTTAGGGAAGTGAGGTTATAGATTTCATTATGAATGAAAAGGCTAAAATGTATGTCAAAAAGTATGAGTTGGTAGCATTTAACTTATGGATGCAAATATGCAACATTTGAATAAATGTATTACAAATATAGTGTTAGGTAACATAAATGTATAGATAGGAACAGAATGAAAGAGTACAGAAAAAAGGATTGGACTATTGGAGTCTCAGGAATGAAAGAGAAGGGAGAGTATATAATTATAAAAAGATCTCTGTGTTTTGAATATGTGGTTGGGCATAGGATTATTCAAGTGTAGAGAAAGAAAGAATTTTTTATGATGAAATAGGGAAAAATGGTTCTTGGAAAACACTGCCATGGAAGAAATGGAATACTCAGAGATTTCTATAAGAATACTATATAAATAGAAGACCAGAATTAAAATGGTATAAATAGTAATGGGCAGGGGAAAAAATCAATGTAAAGAAAATAAGATATCCTTGATAAGAGGTTGATGTGATTGGGAAAATATTAACAATTAGTTGTGAATACCTGAACAATCCCTGAAGCAAAAGAAAGGTGGTGGGAAAAATTCCCTCATGAAGTTTTATTTGGGATTCAACCAAACGATTGGAAGCCAGAAGGTTATTCTCGAACTTTAATTTCCAGAATTTCTCAGCCAGTAGTCATGCTGGCTGGGGAATTCTGGGAGTTGAAGTCCACCTGGCTTAAAGTTGCCAAGACTGGGAATTCTTGATCTAGGCAATGAGCCATAGAACTATAATGCACTTTTTTCATGCAACCCTTAATTAAACATAAGAACTTGTTACTTTATTCATGAATATTTCACTATTGTTTAAACTTTTCATCAAGTTAAATGAGAACAATTCAAAGGAAAAATGTTTGGCACAGAAACTACCTGAAAATTGAAATAATAGGCTTAAAAGAAAAATTAAAAAATCCTAAATAGTTACAATGAATTTCCTCAGTATTTCCTCACCTGTGACTGATTTCATTCTTTCAATAACACAAGCTTTATTTTTGCATTGTTCCTTCAGTTAAATTTGCTCTTTTGTGAAATAGCCTCACTTTGAATGCTAATCATCAATGTCAAGATAATAAGTTAGCACTGGAGCTTGACTTGCAGAATAGCTAATTATTCTGACAGTCATTTTCCATCCATCTTCAATAGAGAATAGATAGGAAACCTACACTAATGATACAAAAATGCTTTTCCCCATGTGCATCTATTAAAAGCTACTGTTTTCTAAGGAAGAGAGCTTCTATTGAAATTACTGAATTAGCTAATCAAATGACAGGATTTGCTGTAAAATGGAGAATATCGTTAAGCACTTGTGTTTCCTTCAAAAGCTATTTATAAGTTATGATGAAATGGAATGGTATTTCTTCGTGATTTCTAAAGAGCCTCTGAAAATAAGTCATTTTATATGCACTTAGGTATAGCAATATTCAAACTGCATTGTCTTCTGCAGGTTTATTCAGAAATAAATCTCACTGTATTAATGAAATGTATTACCTTTTGGATTGCAAAATGAATTAGAGCTTTTTGCTTTGTGTATAGTTTTCTTTCCTTAATATGTGAATATATCATTCACTATTGAGATAATAAATTGCAGAGATGTGTGCATATAAATATGTATATACATGCGTGGGCTCCATTCACTTTTTGAAATTTTATTTTCTGTAAAATTAATTGGATGGTGTCTTTTGAAATTTGTCAGAATCTGATTTATGAAATTAGATACCAGACTTTGAAACATTCTTGTTCTGACTACCTAGCTGAAAGTACAAAGAACAGATATATATACACTATTACTGTTTAATGATGACCTCAAAAGCTATTATGGTGATAGGTACCTCATGACAGTGTGTGATACACTATTAGTATCTGGCACTGTTCTATATCAGTCTTATGTGCAACTACATTGATTTGATTGATTGTTTATGTGTTCTTAGGTCCATGACACCTTTTAGCAACAGCAAAGACAAATCTTTTCCAGCATGATCTATCCCCAGCATTGCCTATTCGTCTTCCAACCTTGCATTCATTGCCACTCCATCTACCTTGATGCTGGTTATGCTTTTCTTATCTTTCTCACCACTTTCCCCAGCATTATACCCTTCTCAAGGGTATAATGTGTCCAAAATATAATTTTAGCCTGGTTATTTGTGCCTTGAGTGAGAACTATGGATTGATTTGTTGTATGATTTGTTTGATTTCTTGTCCATCCATGGTAATGTATTTCTTACTGCTGGTTCCTTTAACATTGCTGCAATATTAAAAGGCAGAATCTATTGAGTACTTGAATACTATGATTTTAGTTCTGAGACTGGTTGCTATCTCTTTTGTCATTAGTTTGGTATTCTTTATGTTTAACATATAGGTTGAATAAATATGGAGACAGACAGAATATAGCATTGTCTCAATCCTTTACTGATTTGAAGCCTGTTTTTTTAGCAGGCTCCATATGAATGTGGCTTCCTATTCGGTGTATAGGTTGCACATGAGGACAATGAAATTTTCCGAGGAACATTTTTTGGGGGTGTTAGTATGAGTTCTGGTTTCTTCCAATCTTTGACCACTGTGTCTTTCTCCAGATTTGCTGGAAAAGTTTGATTAGAACTTTACAGATTCTTCTTCTGTTGTTTGCTATATTGTTACAGATATTCCATCAATTTCTGTTATCGGTTTGGTTGTTTGATGGCTGTGCTGATAATGAAGAAACGGATGGATAGATTGATAGGAATTGACTGATTGTTCTCCTATCGTTTCTGTTTCCTAGAAGGAAATAAGATTTTTCTTCTGATCATTTCCAGCTTTGACATTCAATATTGTTTCAATCCATTTCAGATTGAAGTTGACCATAAAACCAGCCAAACAGCTCTTCTTCTGCATCAGAGGTTGGACTTGAATAACTGTTATATTAAAGGGTTGTTTGTGAACAGTAACTGATAATACTGTTTACTGCAGTGTACCAAATATCTTGCTATATCCTTTGTCCCTTTTCTTTTTTCTTTTTCATTTCGTAGTAACAATGTGATCTTCTGACTGAAAGTGTGCAATTCCATTGTATTTAAGTTAGCTGATATGCCAGCAGGGATTTATGGATGGGCCTTTGGAATCTGCCCCTCACTTTTTACCAACAGTATTTCCCCTGAGATTTAACTAGATCCAACACTGTTGGCATTTCAGAAAGGTATGAAAACCTTTTCCAGAAGGCTTTGGGAACTAATATTCTTTTCTGACATGTTAGCAATCTCTTCCTTCCCTGCCAACTTTTTATTATCTGCAAATTGGCTGACCATTTCTTTTTTCCCCATGTCTAAGTTACTGTATTTATAAAAATGTTGAAGAACACTAGCCTAGGAGAGAATTGTGAAATATACCAGTGCAGAGTTCTAAAGTGTTCCAAGGCAAATCTACTGATCTCTATAAAATATGTATAATTATAACATTTTTCTAATCTCATATCTCATGCTAAAGAGTTGAAAAGTTGACAAATTAATAAAAATTTTTTTAAAAAAACTTCAGAATGAATCTAGCAAGGTATAGATAAATAGCTAATTACATTTTCCAGATAAATTATTGAGTATTCATGTTGAGTATTCATCTTGCTAAACTAACATAATTTCTTCAAAGATAAATTTGGTGACAAATTTGGTGAATTTCTTTGTGAGGTCAACAAACATGTGAATAAGAGTAAACTGATAATAGCATTCTATAATTTGGCAGTAATTTTATTAAACATTAAACTAAAAAGATAAAAACTAATACTAACTAAAAAAGAAAAGAATAAAAAAATAGAAAATGAGAAAAGAAAAAATAGAAAGAAAAATCGAGAAGAAAAAAATAAGAATATAACAAAGAAAAAAATATATAAGGAAGTGATTTCCCCCTCCATCACAAAAAGTACAAATAATTTTACAAACTTATCATCTCTTAAAACACAACAAATGATTTCTTTTTCCTGTACCTGATCTCTTAACTATAAATAAATCCTGGTCTTCCTCGTTCAATCCTTGTCAACAAAAGTCCATTAATGGTTCCCGGAGATAATAACATATCTATTTTAACCTTGATCAGATAAATAAACTTTGTATTCCTTCCTTTTACTTTTAACAGTATTAGGCTTAATTCCTTAAAATAATGTCCTAGAACTTGATTCATCTTTTTTTTTTTGACATTTGTCACAAAATTCTTCAAAACTCTAAGAAGTCTCTTTTGTAAATCCAATATAGGAAAGTTATCCAGGGTACTCTTTTAGTTTGTTATTTGTATATCCCTTTTATTTATTAAGCTATCAACTGGTTTAATTTGCATATCAGCGTAGCATTTTTTTCCCATAACATTCTTGTAGCTTGCCTTTTTTAAATCCACTTTCAGATCAATCTCACTCTTGTCTAGTAAAACTTGTTCCTCTTTAATAACATCTTTTATAATAGCAGACCCTCTTAAAATTAACTTCTGGCTCCTTTGTTAACATATATCATTCAATACCTCCATTGTTAAAGTATGCTCCATTTTGTATTAATACCTCAAATTTTATTGCTCTTCTTTAATTGTAATTTTAATTCCTGATGGTTCATTCTAGTGTCCAGCTTTCAAAATTCTATCCTATCCTATCTTTTCTTTTTAAAAGAATTCAAAACAACAGCATTTTCCCATTGGAAGGATCCTTATAATTAATTTCAAAATTGTATTTCAAATCCGTCTGTACCTTAGTCTGTTTGTAGTTTTTGAGAATCAGTGTTCTAGTCACCCTTTTGCTATTTATTAAAAACAAGAACATAATTTTAAAAAGTATTTAAAATTTCTTTTGCTAAGTATTGAAAGAAACTCACCCAATATTTTCAGGTTGGATAAGCCAAAGATACCTAATATCAGAAAAACAGTTAATAAGCAATTTTCAAAAGGATTAGAAAGGGAAGCATTCAAACCCTCTGCACATAAATGTGCATTTTAATAAAGAAGGCATCCCCACTCTTCTCCCAGAGCTTTAAACCCACTGTCTCGAAGTCTCTTCGTAAGAAGCAACTGTGTGGAGCACTTGTGGGCAATCTCAAATCCTCTTTCTGTCTACTTGCTGTCTCTTCATTCTGCCATGTTCATCGGCTTTGCTTCTAGCTCACCATTTCTTCTCCAAAGTCCAGTTTTCTATAGCTTTTAACCAAAGATCTAAGTAATCTTTGCCATCTTAAGGTGAGAAATTTTCCATTTACAACTTGCACTGGTTGTAAAGAAGGTAGGGCCTTGATTCCTTTCAGGCTCTGTGTTTAGGCACAGACCAAATTAACGTTTATACAAAAAGCTCAAGATTACAATTGGGACTTTGGACCTTGCCTCAGATGGTTCCAGGGATATGAAGAGGTCTCTTGTTTCCCAAGTAATCTAGCAACACATTATTTTGAGCATTAAGGGGCAATTTATCTATTGTCCCAACAGTCCTATAAAATGAGATGAGCGAATTTCCTTGCAAAAACAGTTGCATAATACACTATCACCATAAAAAAAACCTGTTTTGTCTAGCCAATCATTCCTATATGTCATGATACAGAGCAGAACACCAGATGATGAAAAAGCTGGCTTAAATGATTGAGGGGCTTCTTTCAGATATTCACTTCTCAATGATAGCTTCAATAGACTATATTACAGATCACTCTAAATGCTACCACAGCACAAATGTTGAGACCAAAACTTTCTTATTCAGGAAATTCAGAACTCTTCCATCCTCTTTAAAAACTAAGAACACATTTAGCACATCTTGTGTTAGCAAAGTTATGCATACATTGGTAGGGATATGCTTTTCCCTACCATCCCAGTCTACTTATAATGGTTTTGGTTATGAATAGAAATCCAAATGTATAGTCAGCTCAGTGTGTAAGATTAATACTTTTTTTCTTAATTGATATATTGTCTAAAAATAATTGGCCAGTAGGTATTTCATTATATGTAAAAATCACAACATTTCCCATGATGCATTCTGAAGCTTCACTATGGGCTTTCAGTATCTTCCTGGAGTGTGATTAAATATAACAGAGAAAATGAAAATGAAAAGGTCAACTGACCTTTGAAAAATATTCATTTGAATATCTAGGACCATCAAATAATTAGGGGGAAAAAATCAGAAGAAGCATCTAATTAATCGTGCAATAAGAGCTGCAGCTCCCTGTGTGCATATTTTCTCTTTGATTACACTGTAGTAAACAAGAAATTTAGAGGTAAATCTTTGGTCAGATATGTTTTCAATATCTGCTGTGCTTCCAATTTGTAATGCAGGTCTTTTAGCAATTATTGTTAATCAACAACACTGGAAAAATGCAATTTAGTATTCTTTTTCTCTCTAAATATGTGAAGTATAAATAAACTGAAGAATTCACGATCTATTAATGTTGTATCTTTGCAAATGCTGATAATTTTTTAGTCTGAGGATTTTTAAATTGAAAAAAACAATTCATTCACATTGCTATGTTATAAATTTTGTTTGAATATAGGGTTGGGGGGACTTAGATTCATGTAAATAAAAGGGTTCTACAGAAGAGATACCAAAAGTAACAATAGTAGAGGTGATCATATAATTACAAACCATCCCTTTTTTATACATCTATGACATATTACATGCATGTAAAAAGGGGTAGGGTTTTGACCACTCTGATTTAGATAGTATTAACTACAATTTTAAAACAATCTGGGCCAACCCTGGTCACTGCTGAAATATACTGTTAGTTGTCAACATCTGGAAGGCCATTGGCTCCCCAACAATGCTATAGTTTGTTGAACTATTATTATAAATTACATGGTATATTTACAACTCTTGATGAAAGGATGTTTCAAATAGCTTTTAAACAATGTAAATAGAAAATGATCTTGGAAATGTCATAGATAGAAACAGATAAAAATAAAATGTGTAGTTAATCTATTTATAAAATATGAATAAAATATAAAATGTAAGGAATTCAGCAGAGAAGCACTAGATAATTCATAGTACTCTTACTATAGTTCTTTTTTGACAATTACATGGAAGAATCAATGTTACAAGAAAGTCGCTAAGAAAATAAAGTTGAAACATTTAGAGTTATCAACCCTATCTCCAAGAGAAGCATTTCATGTAAATAATATGTGTCATTTTCTTTCTTTCTCACTTGTGCACCAAAAGCCTGTATCCATAAAGTGGGAATAAACATATGCAGTCCTAATTTTTTAAGCAAACAAGAAATCCCTTGGCTAATGGGGCTGAAACTCAAAAGAGGAAACATACTATGCCTCAATATATTGAAAGTTACATTCACTAAAATACCACCTGTCTTTTCATAGATAAACTCAAATTAATTCCCAGTGCAGTTGCCAAAGGAAATAAATGGATTTATAATAAAGAGATTTAAGAAATAACTATAGTTCAGTGAAAGCATTGCTTTTATATAAATAGTTTCAAATATAGTTTCTAACATCTATACATTAAAAAGGTAAAGAAAATGTCTTCTTTATATTAAGATCAAAACATGGTGACTTTATCAAGATGTCCATGGAATGTTCTTGGCAACTATGGGTATAGTTCTGATAGTTGCCTTCTTTGGATATCTGTCTGTCTAGCCAACTATCTAATCCATCATTTATCCATCCAGCATCTCTCTTTGGACTAGTTTGCTACACGGTGATTTTCTGATATTCTCATTTCCCCTCGTGCTTAGTAAGCCTAACCATGGTTGGCTTTTTGATATGACCAGCCAAGGTGGATTACATTCTGCCACTTAAGTGTGCCATTTCTAGGTAGGGCTTTCTGAAAGAATCACTGCCAGAAATTGGCAATTTGTGTTCCAGATGTTGCTGGAACACAATTTCCAGCATCTTCCACCATCACTCAATTCTTAGCCTTTATGTGAATGTGAGTGTCAAAATTGGAATGACTAAAGTGTCATGAGACCTTATGTGAGAATGTAAATATCTTACAGGTTTTGGTTATGAGATGCTATGCACACACACACACACACACACACACACACACAGAGAGAGAGAGAGAGAGAGAGAGAGAGAGAGAGAGAGAGAGAGAGAGAGAGAGAGAGAGAGAGAGAGTCAGTCAACCATCCTGTTGCCATATGCATCAAAAGAAACTCTTTATTGTGGATACTACATACAAAAGGTACTGCTTTGGAAAATCCAAGTTTGGAGCAGAGCTGTTTAGGGGGAAGAACTGTGTACAATAAAAAAAGTAGTTTGGATTATCTTTTGTTGGTAATCAGTTGTATTTGCACTGGTGGGTTAACTTATATCAAGTCAGTATGACTCAGGGGAAAAAAGGAGAAAAAAAGGAAGAAATCAGTTCCAAACATTCATCCCACAGCTTTCACTGTGACAGAGATTTGTATCATTTTTTTTTAGTAACGTTTCTTTGTTCAAAATGATGTTGGGGCTATTCTAAAAAAGTAAATAAATATACAAAGGAAAATGCTGAGAACAACTCAGTCCATAAAGTGCCAGATGGAGTTCCAATGACTGTTGTTGCTGCACTAACTGCTGGTGTGGCCATATACCTATCTACTGCATCTGTTTTGCTTCATGATGGGTTTAATTTTCCTTTCTTTGTAGTTCATGCTAGGTCGTATTATACGTCCAAAGTATTATCTGTCTGAAATTGCCCTCAGGTTGCTTAGGAGAATTTTCAGATGAATTCTCTACCAATATATTGTGCATGAGAGAACTCATGAAGATTGAACACAACTTTACGCCTTCTTGATGATGAATCCTAAAGAGATTAACTTGATATGATTTTGCTTCTACCCCACGCCTGGTTATCAGCTATCTCACTAAAATAGTAATATGTATTGTAATAACAACAACAAGGCTGTGCAATTATTTATAAATCAGGTGTTTAAAGCTATTTTGCTGCAAAAATCCTTTCCTCAATTGAGGTTTATCATACCTGCTATATCCAAAGTATTCTTTTCTCCAATCATTTCTTCTATTTGAAAAATATTAATGCTGGACGTGAAAGTAACATAGTTGATTTTAACATATGCACCTATTTAGCAATAGCACTTAGACATACAGTATATTGCTTCACAGTACTTTACAGCTCTCTCTGAATAGTTTACAATCAGCATTATTTCCCCCAACAATCTGGATCCTCGTTTTACCAACCTCAGAAGGATGGAAGGCTGAGTCAGCCTTGTTTTCATTAATCTGAAAACAAATCAATGAGTTTTTTTCTTAATGCTTTGTCTTTACTCAGCTATTTGTAATGCTTCAGTTGGTGAGGTTTGAGGAAAATTAGATTCCCTATTATTTTGCAGCAACTTAAAATCCCAGAAAAGGTTAAGCTTCAACTCAGAGTTGAACCAGGAGATTTCAGAAGCAACAATTCTATTTCTGACCCTCAGACAACCAAGAGGTCCATACCTGATTCAAGGGTTTTCACTGAAGCATCAATTTACTCTCGAAAACATAAACAGATAAAAGTTGAGAACATTAGAAACACACATACATGTATCAAACTACACCTAACTTAGATTGAACGTATTCTATTGTTGACTCCCAATAGTCAGTATCCAAGTTCAGTCCCAGAAGAACTCAATTGAAGAACAAGTCTTTATAGGAGTGAGAGGGCCGTGATGGCTCAGTAGTTAAAGATACTGAGCTTGTCAGCTGGAAAGCTGATAGACCAGGTTTGACATCTAAGCACCGTGCAACATGGTGAACTCCCATTACTTGCTCCACCTGCTACCCACCTAGCACTTTAAAAGCATGCAAATGCAAGTAGATAAATAGGTACCACTTTGGGGGAACAGCGTTCCATGCACGCCAGAGTATAATTATGCTGGCCACAAGACCATGGAAGGCTCTTTGGACAATGCTGCCTCTTGGCTGTGAATCAGAGATGAGCACCACCCTCGAGAGTCGGGCATGACTGGACAAGGAAAACCTTTACCTTTACCTTTACCTTATAGGAGTAAAGAATTAATCAGGACAATGGCATTACTTACAATAGAGTAATATGCTACAGAGACCAAGAATTGACTACCATCAGCACCAGGTTAAGTTTTTGGACCCTTTCCCTCAAAAAACTCAGTAACTGGGCTAATGTATCATATCAAGCCATTTATGCTTAACCATATTTTGTTAAATAAGTTACATTTGGTTGAGTTCAATAACTGCTAAGCAATAAACCATATTTTCTAAACAATAATGTATTAAGATATAATCTATACCACATAAAACATAATTTCCAAACTACATGTGTTAGAAACTATATCATTGCTAAGCTCAAACTAGTGTGTTGTGTGAATGAAGTCTCTTCCAATAGCACTAGAAGCATCTCAGGTGCATACTTTTTCTGTAGTTTTGGACTATGTTTGTTTCCATACTGGCAAACCTATGACTATTGAATTGGCCTGGCACTGTCTTTCTGATTTCACTTAGCATCATATCACTTATGTTTTGAACTATCATACCTAAAAGATTGCTCTAGCTATATGATCACAGCAGAGAAATCATGCAGTGCAATCAATTCCAGAGATTGTCAAAAAGGTAACTGTGCGAATTAACTAATATCCTCTTTTTCACAGATCAAAGTGGAAGCAGATGAAAGTGAGATACAAAGCAGCTTTCTATGCTGTTTCATTTCTATAGCTCCTATTTATCCACAGCATTTGTCTATTTTAATATGTCATCCATTAGAAATCTACTGCATACTATAATGCATGCATACTTGGGGGGAAAATTAGATTGGGATCACTGGAGCACTAGATTTTGCACACCTTTGTGGGTCAGCTGGAGGTGCCGGTCAATTTTCCATTAATGTGTGTGTGTGTGTGTGTGTGAATATTTGCATGCATTTCTGTGAGTTTTGAGATGGAAATATTGGTTGTGTGGAAGTGTCCTTGTATTTTTCCCTCCCACATATTCAATTTCTCTTTCTGCAAACTGTTGTTAGGACTAATTCGCATACTTTTTATTAAAATATATTAGTAGACATAATATATTTCTGCTTGCTGTACTATATTTCAGATCTTCAAAGCATACCATCATGATCAACACCAAAATCAATTAATTCAGTCAATGGATCTCTCTCTCTCTCTCTCTCTCTCTCTCTCTCTCACACACACACACACACACACACACACACACACACGACTAAATGGGTATACTTGCATGCAGATATGCATATCCATTTGAGGTAATACAATTATATAACACAGAAAAAGAAATTAAATATAGTAAGCCAAATAAATTAATGGGATGAAAGATAAAAAAAGGGAAATAGCTAAATCTAATTTATACCCACACATTCACCCTGCTTCTCCATGCTTTTCTACCACCATGTCCATTTACATTTTGCTCTCTGATTTTCTCACCTATTTCTTTATGAAGATTTCATCAGCCCAATCCAATGACAACATTATAGTTTTTCATTTCCACTTAATAACACTCACTCATATTTCTTTGGTAACTTGATTATTGTTCATTTTATCCAACTACCTCAATGTGCTTCTTTAATGAGCAAGTCATTTTTCTGTTTCATAAGCATTCATTTTGCACTCACTCATTTCTTATCCTATCTCTTCTTGTTTTCCTACTTAAGTAATCCATGTAAGAGACTGCTTTTTTGTTTTTATATGGAAGGAAAAGCATGATATGTCATGAAGTGGGTATGTCAAAATTCTATGAGTTGTCACTAATTGCAACTTTAACATGTAGGTTATACAACATGCTATCAACAATATTACTAATCAATAGTACTAAGTAATTAGATGGTCTATTACCAAAATAAAATAGTTTATATAGCACAAATTAAATTTTTGGAATATGTTATTTATATATTAATTTCTTGAGTTTAAATTTATTATTTTACCCCTTCTGCTTAAGTTACTAAAATGGGATTATTTCTTCACTGGTTGAGATAGAACTTGCTTGATCTTACTACCATTCCTTCATCCTGCCTCATAGATTCAAGATACAGTTTTGTTATTCCAACAATTCTCTCCTGCTTGTTACAAAATAGATGCAGCAAAGCATCTAAATACAGCTTTATATTCAGAAGCATTTCTGAATCTGTTTTATATTTATGTGCATTTGGAGCATTCTTTCTTTGCCATTCCAAGGAACTGAAAATAGATATGTAGGGTGACATCTATGATATCCTTTTGGGCCACTAGAAAAATTGGGGATTAGGAGCGCTGTTCTTCAGCGGTTCCATTCTTTTCAATATGAATTGTCCCAGTTAAAGTTGAGAACATTGATCTGGCACTTGTGGGATACCAGAAGGCTCATCTTTCTAACCCTATTTTTCAATATCTACATGGAAACTCTGAGAGACCTCATCTGGAGATACAAAATGTTGCATTATCAATATGCTGATAATACTTAGATATATATTTCAACCCCAGAAAGGAGTTGGGAAACTTCTGAGGATATTTTGCATTCCTATGGAATAGCTTTCTCCCAAACATCTAAACCTCATCCTCCTTGATGGCTTTAGGAAATTGGCTGAAAAATTGTTCAAAGAAAAATATGATCTATCATAGTGCTGGGAGTAGTCATTATAGGAAGGATGTTTTTATAGTTTGAATAAAAGAGACAAGCAAAAGACAAAGACAAAAGTTTAGGAAAAAAAGAGAAAGAAAAAAAATAAAGAGATGACTTCCAAAATTTTCTTTTACAAGTTATAAGTACAAATGTAAATTAACCTCTCACTCTATGATTACAGCATTACTTACATTTTTATATAATATTTTCCCTAATCATTAAAACCATATATCATTTTTTCTGTTTGATGCAAAAAGTCAGTAAGATGTTTCCAATCAGCAGAGAAAGAACTTATTCTGTCATCAAATAATTGCCATTCTGAATCACTTTTGAATATTCAAATGGTTTAATCATTTTTTCTATACTTATTCATCTAGTTCCACTGATCAATATATAGACTAATTATTTCTCTTGGATCACATTCCTTCAGAAGATTGTACAACATTTCTCAAAATCCCTCTTTTTTCCATTATTATAATTCACTGAAGCGTAACAGGCACCGCCAATTCTCAGTGTCATATATACTCATAGCAACTTAGATTATACCTGACTTACATTTTAACTGTTTCATTCCTAATTAAACTATACCATCATTTCCCTTTCATCAGCTTCTCTCCTCAAGGTCAAAGTACCTTCATATATTACATTATTTCCCTTAGTTTTACAGATATATATATCTTATTCTTTCTTTTGTTTAATATGTTAATTTATGCTCTTTGCATTTTCCCCTCCTGAATTCCATTGAATAAAAGCCTCATTAAAAAAGTTCCCCACTAAGTCTTCCTTTGGGATTTAATCAAAGCCCAGGACCTGTCACTGGAAAGAGTGATAAGTACAGGACTTAGACTCTCATACCCTTTTCTCAACCTTAAAAGGTAACTGTAAGGCTGGCCACAGGACTGTCTCTTCCTGGTTACATCCACCTGACCCACCAGAGCAGGAAGGCAAGGAATGTTGTGGATCTCCTCTCCTAAGGAGCTATATCTGGTGGAACCCAGAAGAAGGTCCTTCTCGGTGATGACTCCCTCCATTTTGAACATCATCCCCACAGGAATTAGAGTGGCATCTGCTTTGACACCCTTTCACGAGGCCTGAAGACTTGGCTTTGTCAACAAGCCTGGGAAACCCAGAATTGGATGGAGCTCATCAAGTGGCTCATTTGATCATTTGTTGTCACCAGTGGGGTGGGAAGTTATTGTTTTTATTGTTTTTACCCTTTTTATATTGGGTTTTGTATTGTTTGTAAGTCACCCAGAATCACTGAGAATAAACCCAATAGACAGATAATGATAGATAGATAGATAGATAGATAGATAGATAGATAGATGGATGATGGATGGATAGATAGATCATATTGAATTTCATGAAAGTGTTATTTGAAACATGATTTTGAAAATAGTTTTTTTTACATCAGAGAATAAATATAAATGTGCAGAACAATTCACTACAATGCTAATATTCCTAGGATCTTCCCAAAACATGTTGAGATGGCAAATCTTAAATGATTTCAAAAAGATAAACAGGGCTAGACCTGGTTAGTACTTTGAAGGGAGCCAACCAGGAAATACTAGCACTGCAGAGTAGACTGGAGAACAAAAGATGGAAAATGGCACTTCCAAATCACTTCTGTACTACTGTAAAGAAAGTAGAAGGAACTAATCTGAATTGATCACTGGGATCAAAGGTTTATTCTTCCTAGCTTTTGGGCTCATGCTTCCCATTATCGGGGGACTTCTCTCTCTTCAGAATATGTGCATTTGTGCTTATATGGTTCCTGGCTGTGTGTAGCTATTGGTTATTAATTAGGGTGTTGATGGTTGGCTATTGAACCATCTCAGATTGGATCCTGAAACATTATCTTGGGACATGTATGTTTACCTTCATTAGTGAAACTGTTCTTAAAGTCACCAGGGGCTGAGCTGGTCTTAAAGTAGTGTATATCATATTAGACTAAAGTTTTCCATCCATCACAAAACAATTTTCCAAATACTGACATTTGCTTCTAAAATACATCATGTAGAAATAACCACCAGCAAATAGAAGAAACATGGCTGCCAAGAGAATTGGATGCCTGACTTACTGAGTGCCTTTAAGTGCTACAGGTGAAACAGGTTTCATCCAAACAGCTTAAGCAATAACAGTTGATGAATGATTTTCTATAAAATCATACCAAGTGCATGGATGGAGATAAATGGCCATAACCCAAACAGGTCTAACTATCAGTGATTTGTGATTTAAGCACATTCTGGTGCTACATTTTAATCAATAGTTCTTTTCTTCTGAAAGAGTATAAATAATAAGTTGGCACACTCCTATTTCTGTGTGCCCACCACTTTTATATACATTGTCTAAGGAATTTCTAAGTATAGGCATTTTTAGTTACCAAGAAGAGTTACCATATTTAATATTTTATCTAAGGGCGCACAGTAATGAAATTCACTTCTCATCTGTCTAACCCTAATTATGCATTTCTTTTAGAAGAAGCCCAAATATTTTTTTCTAGTACTTTCATCTTATATAGCAAATGCCACACACTCTGTAACTATTATACACTGCTTTGAGTTATTTACCAAAATAATAATGGTGGGATAAAAGAAAGTATCAGAGTATTTCTTAGATAGATCTTTAGGCCTGCATTTTTGAAAATGACCATTCAGTATTTGCTACCATCAGTAAATGAGAGTGGCTGAGAGAGTGTTACTGACTTAAAACCATTTAGCTGATTTCCATGCCTACAGTAAGACTACAACTTGGGCTTCCCTGTGACTACTTAATTGCTACACCACACTGCTTCTCTTAAGCATCATATAAATGTATGTATTGTTATGTTTCAGGCCCCATGCAACTTCAGAAAAGTGAAGCTAACCAAGGATTTGCACTCTTGAATATCAAAGGTAAAATATATTCATGGACCATATGGAAAATTAATTCCATATTTGTTCTTGGTACTTTTACTCCTCCAGCTCTTTTTACAAAAATGAAAACGAAATACACGAAAAGCCACAGTAATAATATGAAAAAATGTACAGGCAAAGGATAGGGAAGAATATAAAAGGCTTTGTATTCAGCTTTAACTTATTGTAGCAATACTCTTTTTTTGTATATTATGTAATGTTTATATATTCATGGTTATTCTTTGTTCTCTCTGAGATGTCCTTCAGTCCTTATTGCTGGCTGGTTTCTTATTCTGAAATCTTGAGAAGTGTTATTGAAATAAATCCTGCTAAGCTAGATAGATATAGACAAAGAATGAGCAGATATATAATAAAAATATTGATTGAATGAAAACAATGATTTACTTGGTTAATACTAAGATTAATACAGTTTAATCATGATAATGAAGTAAAAATTATATTCTCTGCTTCTCGATGTACCAAGACCTTAAAAAATAAAATGATAATATATAGTGGAATCAATGATAGTTAAAATAAAAATAACTGTTACATGAACTATATTAGCTAAATGATTTGCATTTTTATAAACTCATATATAAATCTGTCCAGATTTTAATTTTTAGAATGCTAAAGTAAAATATCTTCAGATTACATTCTGCCATATAACATTTGTTCCATACTTCATTTTTTTCCAATGATGAGAATAATAAAGTTTCTTTGCCAACAAGTTAAGTTTAATTGCTCTCCCCCAATTCTCCAGTTGGCAGAAAACTTGACCTGCACATCATTAACACACACATGATAATCCCTATTCTAACTACTATGTTTGCTTATGAACTAAAAAGTATATTATGAACAGCAATTAGTGAATTTCCTCGTTTTTTTTGTTTCCTTCCCCTCTCACAAAATTTCACCAACTGGCAGGAAAACATGATCCAGGCATTTTTCTCAGTGTAAGCTAGGGCTGAAAATGGAGGAGACTGAGTCAAAGTTTCTCTGAGTTTGCACAAAGGTGTTTAAAGGAAGCCCAATTATCAGTTGATATTGGCAGATATTTTGAGTGAATGCTAAACCCATGTATCATCGTAGCTTAGTTCTGTTCAAAATCAGCCTGAACATGAACTGGCAGGTATGGAGATGAGTGCTATGAAGCAACAGAGATTAAAAGGGATAAGGCAATCAGATGAAGGGAACACCATGAGGACACAGCAAAACCAGAAGTTGCTAGGGCATATTGGTATTGTAGTTAGATCATATTAAAGAAACGTTCTCTGACATGATATCTTTGATGTACATCTAGGAACATCAGGAAATGACAGATGAATTAATAACCAAGCAAAGCAATAAAAGTGCAAATGCAACACAAGTCTATGGAGCTACTGGATATAAATTGCGGAAATTAAGATAAAAAAAATCAAAATATATTTTATAGAAAATTGCATTTTCTCCTGTCTGTGCAGAATATATTTTTATATCTTGATGATCACTAGCATTGATTATGTAATTATATGCCTGTCAGATTTCTTGAAGTGTGTTTATTTTTAGGAATAAACTGTATATATATTGATAAAATGAATGGCACAGGTATTTTTGGGGAACAGATATTTTTATATTGCCAGATTTGATCAACTCGATGGTATTGGTGATGACATATTTTTCACTAGGACTAGGAATGTTTGAGAATAAAAATCAATCTTCATGAATTTTAACTGTTCTGATCCATGTTTTCAAAATATTGTATAGATTTGCATTTAGCTATACATCAGCTTTCACATTTCTCAAATGTTCAAATGCATCTCTTGAATACAGAAAACATATTACAGTATGTTTAAAAATACTTTTTCAGAGAAAATATATCTAGGAAAGTTCACTTACATAAAAAAAGTTAAAATGCAATATCTGAATGCAAATTTAGGAGCACCTTTTAAATGTGGAAATGAGATTAATCCAATTGTGGATGGATATATGTAAAAGTGTCATAGCCTAAAAATGGATTGTCCCTAAATGTGTTTGTTTGTTTATTTATTTATATCCTGCCTTTTATTGTTTTTATAAATAATTCAAGCCAGCAAACATACCAAATACTTCTTCTTCCTCCTACTTTCCCCAAAACAACAACTCTGTGAGGTAGATTGGGCTGAGAGACAATGACTGACCCAAAGTTACCCAGTTAGCTTTTACAGCTAAAGCAGAACTAGAACCCTCAGTCTCCTTGTTTCTGGCCACCCTTCTCATACAAGTGACTCTGAGTATTTTACCAGATTAGAAACACAACCTCCCTTCATCAAATAATTCCCCAATGCCCAGGGATATATGATTAACTACTGACCATTGCTAGTAGCAGAGCTCATCCCTCACACATGCTCATGTGTGTAAACATGCACAAATCATTTCTCCAACCCCCCCCCATTCTGATGATACTCTGTGACTAACCCTCTAACTACTGCGTCACCACTGCATGAATGCAGTTAAAATGCATTATTGCAGGCTAACTCACTGCTCACTGCCAGGAATTTGATTCTGACCTGCTCAAGGTTGACTCAGCCTTCCAGTAAAGGTCAGTAAAATGAGTACCCAGATAGTTGGGGGCAACATGCTGACACTGTAAACCACTTAGAGAGTGTCACAACAGATAGTTAAACCTGGTTGTCCTCTTGCCTTAAGAGCCTATCTTTGTGGACACTTGGGGGGAAGACTTCTATGGAATACTAGAGTTTAAACTAGACTGGGAAGTAAAAAAAAATCTTGAGTAGAAGACAGTAGCAAACTGTTTTCATATTTCTATCAAGAGAATAACATAAATATTTCCACAAAGTGACCAGGACTCCCTTCCTTGGTCTCATGTTATGATGGACTGTAGTAAGCTGAATTCCCCAGGAGGAAGGGAGTGTATTCCAAAGGGATAAGAAACAACTCAGTGCAGATATTTTGTGTGTGAGAAAGCGAGTGAGGACAGCTCCTTCCTAACAGTTCTCAAAGTATATGGTAGATGTAGATGGTAGAGGGTTTAATCTGGCACAGTTCCGTCTATAGGCATGGAAAAAATAAGAAATCACCTTGGAAGAATTACAACACATCATGCTTGGTTTTTAGGCCTGACACATGCACTGTATGCAGACTATTGTGCTTGTATCTGGAGTCAACTTCCAGTCACCAAGCCTACTAACCATTAATAGATGGATCCTCTAGAAATTTGTCCTTTGAAGCCATGTAAATCAGTGACTAACACCATGTCTTGGTCACATGTTCCACAGGATAATTACACAATGTGTGAAGAAATGTTTCCTCTTATCAGTTCTGTTTTAGAGCTCCATTTTTTTATTATCATATTGATGTGTTCTCGTTGTTTTCTTTTTCTTTTTTTTTCTTTTTTTTTAAAATATTTTTTATTAATTTTTAACAAAAAAGAAAAAAGATACTCAAATCAATCAATTGTTTTCTTTTTCATTGTTTACTTCATTGTGCTATTATTTTGTTTCTGTTTGTTTACTCTCTTTTCATTTCTTCCTTTTTATTGTTGTAAGCTGCCTAGAGTAACCCCATGATGAGGCAGAAAATAAATTTAACAAACAAACAAATAAATGTGTATCATTGAGTGGCCTCTAATTCTGATATTATGGGCAATGGAGAAAAATGTCTCTCTCCTCACCCTTCTTTTACCAAGAATATGAGAGGTTTATGCCTCCCTCTGCCCCAGCCATACACTTCCAGAAAACAAAGAGGGAAGCCCAGAAAATGGCAGCTAGAAGAAAGCCCCAATCCTAGTTCAGGTTCAATGGATAATTGAAAAAAGCCTTGCCTACACATGGAATTAATATTTTAATTATATTAACACAATTTAAGGATACTTCTACTTTAATTCAAATTAAGCTTTTTCCAATCTTTCTTTGTTACATTTATACTCTATTCTTTGCCCAGAGAATGAACACAAGAATTCAAAGGATTAGCTCATTTTATCTTCCCAGCTAACCTGAGAGCTTCATTAGGCTCAGCCATGGTGACTTCCATAACTAGTCGAGAGCTGCTTGAAACAGTTAACTTTAAGACTCTTTTCCTGAAATAAGTAGTATGGATATAATATTTAGGGAAAGACAGATACAAGGAAAATGGTCAGAAGCCTACTTTCTGTTGAGCTAAGAAAGACCCTGCTGTGCCATGTTAAATGTCTGTCTATCTGTGTAGCCAAGTAGAACTAGAAGATACTGCCTCCCTTACTCCTTCTAGCACAGTGGTTCTCAACCTTTTTAATGCTGCGACCCCCCAACCGGTCGTAAGTCGAGGATGATTTTCCTGCCCGGGAGTGCCGCGCATGCGTGGTGCCGCCCCCTGCACTGGCCGAGGCGTAGCTGGCAAGGGGCAGCGACGGCGCAGGGTGACCACCGGCTGGGCCACCAGCTGGCCCAGCCCGAGGGAGGTAAGGCACCCGCCGGGCCCCAAGCACGCCAGCAACCCTCCCTGAGCCCGCCGGCCTCCCACCTCCCACCCCTGGCCCTCTTTTACTTACATTTTTAGTAGTTGATCAGCAGGTAGGGGTGGAAACTTCTACACAGCTCGCCTTCGCTGCAGACAACTTGCAGCACTGTTTGCAGACTGGGACTTTTGGTGGGCTCAGCAAGGCAGAGACAGCCTGGACAATTCCTATTAGCTTTTGAAAGCCAATAGAATTAGATTCTATTCAAGAGAGTCTATTCTATTGGCTTTCAAAAGCCAATAGAATAAGAGGAAGTAGCACAGCTAAGAAAAAGGGGAAAAAATGGCGGACTGCGTTCTTTGGCGACCCCCGTGAAATGGTCGTTCGACCCCAAAAGGGGTCGCGACCAACAGGTTGAGAACCGCTGCTCTAGCAATTCATATTCAGAGGCCTCTGAATAAGGATCTTTCATCTGACTTTGATGAATCTTTGAAAGCCATCTAAATTAACAGCCATGTCATCATTGTGGCAGCAAATTCTAGTGTGTAAAGTAATTTTCTCTGTTCTGAATCTGATGCCCACCAATTGGCAGAATGTGATTTACTGATGTATAATAGCCATTATTCAGGTGTTCCAATCTTTCCTTTACAATTAATTGCATAAAAGAAAATGGAGACAGGCTAGTCCCATAACCCCCACCACTCTATTATTATATCTGTTTCTGTGATCTTTCACATTTTTTTAATCTTCTGGGTATCAGAATGGCTGAATAGACTGTATCTAAAGGAGGGGGATGATCACAAATTTTATCGTTTAACATTACCCTCCAATCAAACTAAAAGGGGTGATCTTAAATTTGGAACCAACTCAATTTATTTCAGGTCTGCTGAAGGTCTGAAAAGCCTGAAATTCTTTGGTGCCAGAAACTGACAAAATAATGAAGTTCAAAAGAACAAACTGAAAAGGGGTACAGCATTCTTTTCTTGTAACTTATTTAAAAATTTTTTTTGAAGGATTCAGGTATGAACTTCTTGGTATTGGAAGTGTATTCAGCCTGCCTTTTTATTTATAAGTCAGTTGCTGAGGTCAGGAACAAATATATCACTTGGGCTAGATCAGTGGCAGAACAAAAAAGCTCCTTCATCTATATTTAACATTTAAACATTATATATGTCAGGTAAGTACTGCTATTAACAATAAAGATGAAATGAAAGGGATAGGAAAGAGTATCTGATTTACTGACATCTATAGCAGAGTCTTATTGTTCAAGGTCACTGATGGACATACAAAAATCTTTACTAAAGAAAAATGTTGGCAAATATAAATTCTTCCCCTGCTCTTTGTAGCTTACTTATTAAGCTTTTTCTTTTCCTTCTTTCACTGCTGAGTCAAGTATAAAGGCAAGGTAACATTTTGACAAACAACCTCATCATGTTTCTTTGACTTATGTTGAATTGAAAATATCAAATAAATCCACCAGGGATGGAAAATCACCACCATTTAAAAAAAAATGAAATTGTATGATCTGCAAAAAAAATTTCTATTAATGTGAATAAACATATTACTTGCAGAATCTGCAAGTATTTTCCTCAACATATTTCTCTGCTCAAAATCTGTATTAAGCATACATTTAAACAAAGCATGCATTTCGGAAAAATTGGTTACAACACACTAACACATATCACACAAACAGACAGTTGTAGAAAATGTTCTATAATCTTGGGACCTGATAAACAATCGCATGAAGATTCCTCATGATATGGAATCCACTAGAAAATCTCATTGGAAGAAGTTTCATGCTGGAAGCTCAGCTTAGATAAAAATTTGTAGCAAGAAATCCTTAGAAATGATATTTTAAGAAAATATATGTAATTTTTAAAATTTGTGATGCAGCCCATTACCTAATGTTTGTTACAGCTGAGCATTCTCAGTGTCACTAAGCATGTGCAAGGTGATCCAATATATTATTTAAAAAGAAAATTTCATTGTTAAATTGATTATAACATGGAGACAAGTTCCAAAATTAGGATATTCCATCACATAACTACTTTTATGCAAAGCCAATTCAAATTTCTGTGTTGATTTTTTGAGCTGTTTTAACTATTTTCTCATGGTTACTCATTAATGCTGTGCTGGCACAATCTTTTCTAATTCCCCACAAGCTGCAAACAATTTATTCCAGAAGCAGCAAGACCAAACATTAAAGATGAAGCATGACACAGAATAGGAATATTTCCGCGTTGGATTAACTGTGTTCCCACTTTGTGATGCTATTTGCTACCACCCTTTTGTACAACTCAAGCTATTGGGCCATGAATGAAGAAAATAAAAAAGATAATTTAAAATGAGCTCCTTCCCACTGGAGAAGAGGCATGGGCTGTAGCATTGTCATCAATCCAATCTCACATCTGTGTGCAGGGAAGCAGGTGGTCCAGATTTTCACATTGCCAGATTGATACAAATATAAATGGGAATCTAGTTTAAGCTAATTTGGATAAATTCCTCTTTTCTTTCCTATTATAATTCAAGAAAGTCAACACATGTTGAACTTTGGAACTATTACAAGGCTTCATTTCCAGATGCATTTGTCTGTCACATTCTTTTTTCCTATAAGATGACTATATATAGTAGGCTGACATATAATACATGAGTCTGTTCCATTTTAATATTTGTTTTTGTTCATTTCATTCATTTTATTAACTTACACTTAAAATAAGTGTACATTCAGTAAACAAGAAACAATGATTAAAAGCAAACAACATGCAAAGAAACAAAATCTATAACCAATAATCAAACAACACACACACTGCCAGGATGAATAAGAGACACTCTGTTTCAGCTTGGTTTTTATAGGGTTTTCAGACAACATTGATTCCACGCTCATCAAGAGAGCATATTTTTAAGGTGCCTGTACTGCTGAAGGATTAGACCTGATTCTGTAGTTATCATGAAGCTTGTACAGTACTAAAGAATTTCCACAGAAATGGGGAAAAGTTGGTATTACATAAAGTGGAGTGTCAGTATAAGAACAGGCTTGATGATACCAAACTATGGATTGGAATAACTAATTGATAGCCAGTCTTGGTACAGTCTTTTTAGTATGAAAATCTTAACATCAACTATAGATTTCTGATGTTTGGGATTTGGCTGTAAACTAAACATTATCCATGTGTTCTTTCATCTAAGATTTACACAGATCCCATACATGAAGACACAGAATTAAAATCTTGGAGTTGTAAATCCACAATATCACTGTGTTTATTGTAAAAGAACAGTATAATTATTGAATTATCTACAAATAGATTCACAGTGTAAACTGGTGTAAACTTAATAATTCAAGACCAGCTAATGAGCTAATAATTATTAAGGTAGTAGCATTAGAATATAGGCAGTTCTTAGCAGGGTATTTTCATTTGTAAAATTATGGTATTCAGATTTGTTAAATTCAAAATTTTCAAATATTGACGGAATCCTTAGGTAGTATAGGGAATAGGTAGTATTGAGCAAGGGATTGTTCTAGAAGGACTCCAAGGACCATTTCAACTCTGTTATTCTATGAGACATGCAACCATTTTAGCTGGCTTTAGAAGAGATAGAGGAACAAGAGACTTTAATGCTGATCAATGCTGGATAATTGAAAAAAATGAAATACCCCAAAGAAATCAATATGTAGTTCATTAATTGTAGAAAGGCATTCAGTTGTACAAACTCACATCAAATCATGGAATGTCCTTAGTAAAATGGGAATACTAGAATATCTAATTGTCAGAATGAGAAACCTATATGTGGAACAGGAAACTATGGTCCAAACAGAACATGGAGAAAGAGACAGACTCCAAATGAACAAATGAGAATGACAAGACTGTACAGAGAGTCCAGTCTGTACAGTAGCTCCAATTGTATAGTGCTCATGATTGGTATAATAGCAAATTTGTTTTTCCATAAGCAAACTTCAATCTGGAACTCTTGGTATTTTGTATTTTTGTCCACTTGCTTTTCTATCCCACATTTTTTAAAAAATACATAATTCAATGTGGCTTCCCACAATAACAACCCATGAGCTGGGTTGGACTAGGAAAAATGACTGACCCAAAGTCACCTGGCTTTCATATCTAAGGGAGACCTAGAACTCAGAGTTTGCTTGCTTCTAAGCCAACATCTTAACCACTACATCAAACTGGCTCTCTATTGATATTTATTAATACCTACTATTTTAAAGTATCCTGGTAACTTTTCTGTTCATATCAGAAGCTGTTAGTGTGAAAGCTGGTACATACACTTAGAGAGTATATGAAGTTTCTCCATTTTCTGAGCCACTGATCACCTCACAACAGTTCAATATTCTCTGTGGCTTGAAGTAACTCTATTCAGTCATTGGCAGCTTCTTTTTCTAACTCCATATTTCTATATTCTTTGACTATCCCTCTCTAGTTACATTGGATTTACTCTTTGAACTGCTTTCCGGCCATGCTCCTTTCCAAGTTGCTTCTCCCTGCATTCTGTTTTATTCTTTTTGGAATTAAATAGATATTGTTTAATCTCAGTGATAGTCTACTAGTTAAGCAGAGACATCTGTAGAGTATGGTCAGAAAGGTCAAGGTGGTGATTGCAATTTTGAGAAGAAAGCACCTCTTGTTTGTTATACATGTGATTAAGAATCGGAAACAGGATTTGAGGATTGAGAAGGTCACTTACTTTATGTCAGCTTTTTACTGTCTCACATTCTTACCACAGTCTATTAGTTACCACCATATTAGTTGTCTTTCCTAACATACTAAATACGTACTGTATTTACAGTTTTTAGAAAATGTTGTTATACAGAATGATTTTTAATTTACCAAAAATTTGAGTTTAATGTGCCATAATCAATCTCTTCATTATAGGCTAACAAAATGATAAAAAAATGAAAACTTCAGATTTGTCTTTTGAGCTGCTTGCTTAAAGAAATAATTAAATAAAAGAAATAAATACACATAAATAAGCTGAAACTAGTACAAGCTATTAAGTACCCACGCTAATGAGATTACTATTTAGAAATGTTTCAGAAAGTAGGGTGACTTTAATGCAGCAGTCTGAATGTTACATTTTTCTATAAGGATTTACTTTTTATTCCTTTTTTTAAATCTAGATGTCAGAAAATGATAAATTTTGTTATGTAAAAATAAATGCAATACATATTTATAACCCTTGAAACTTTGAGCTGTTTACATTTAACATAGAATTAGGTGTGAAATTTTTATTTTAATGAGATAGAACTCTCATTGTGTCTCATTAAAATATTAAAATATAGCACAATGAAGAATAACCCAATTATCTGCTGTAGTTACAAGGAAATAAATGTCTAATTCTACTTATTATTGGGAAAGTACTATCCTCCAATTATGTACAACTTTTCATACACTAGAAGAAAAACGTAATTGACCTAAGGAACAAAGACATGCTACTGAGTGTAATGCTATTCTGAGTTTTATAACAAGATGATTTAACAGAGCCAGTCTATGAAACCATAAATTCATCAAATCTGTAAGCAGAAGCTTTAGGGAAATAGTAAGGCAGTGTCTTGGTTCATTAAGGCTAGTATTAAGCATTTCAACACCAACTGATAAAGATAGTTAGCAGGATTTTCTATTATAGAACTTTTTGAAAAAAATACCCAATGGTGCAGCTAAGCAAGTTTAATTTCTCTACATAATGATCTTACATACATACACTTGGGACCATTAATTCTACACTAATTGCAAATTCCACCACTAACATTTATTAGATAAGAGAGGATTACACTGAGGACCAGTTCAAATCATCCATTCAAATAATCAAAGTGATCTTATTTGAAGGTTTAATTCAGTTTGAATTTTCATAGTGAATCATTGTATTGACTTGATTTACTCTGGAAAATGGAATCCATTTCAATGGATATGCAGACAGCCATTGAATCATCAGATTAATAGAATAATTGATTTAAGTATTCAATCCAAACCCACTATCCAATTTGTAAAGCTGATTTAGACATTCAGCAATTTGGTTAAATATCCTTCAAACTGAATTAATGAATTAAATCTATATGCACAACCAAAATATTTATCTTTTCTCATTATAAGGTCATCTGACACTAGTCTATGAAATAAATGTAACAATATTAATATAAATACAGTTCCTTTTTTGTTAATGGTACTTATATGCAGATTATTTTATACTTTCTTTGTACAGTTTAAGCAAGCTAATAATAATAATAAAGTTGGAAGGGACCTTGGAGGTCATCTAGTCCAACCCCCTGCTCAGGCAGGAAACCCTATACCATTTCAGACAAATGGCTGTCCAGTCTCTTCTTAAAAACTTCCAGTGTTGGAGCATTCACCGCTTCTGGAGGCAGGTTGTTCCATTGGTTAATTGTTCTAACTGTCAGGAAGTTTCTCCTTAGTTCTAGGTTGCTTCTCTCCTTGATTAGTTTCCATCCATTGCTTCTCGTCCTGCCTTCAGGCACTGTTTATTTTTTTTTAGTGCTTCAAGGTCAACACACATATTCTAAAAATACTGTTTCCCTCTTAGGCTAAGTAAACTGCCTTGACAGGCAACGTTAAGCATTTTAAATACATGGTTATATCCCTCCTCCTCCTCCTCCTCCTCTTTCTTCTTCTCCTGTCAAGGGAGATACAGAGTTTTGGTTCTTGCTCTTCTGGCAGCCTCAATTATTGTTATTTAATGTTGTTGTAGTTATATTTGATGTCACTACATCTTCTTCTGGGTCTGACTCATGTTCTTTTGACATTCTTCTCTTTTTGTATATGTATGGTCTGGAATCCCAAGACATCCTCTCCAGGTAGGCAAACCACTTTATTTGTTCTTTTTGTATGTAATTTAAGATTGGTTCTATGTCAATTCTTTCTCTTATGATTTCATTTCTGATTCTATGTCTTCTGGTCACTCCAGCAGTTTTCCTCAAAACATTTCCATGGTGACTTAACTTTCATTTATGTTTTAGTGTAAGTGTCTGTGTTTGGGGATGAATATGCTTTGTATGAGATCCTTCTTTGTACTAATCGGTACTGCCTTATGTTGTAGGAGTGGAGCTAGCTGTCCCAATACTTGGTTTGGCTTACTGCATCTCTTTGTCCATTTTACCATCTTCGGCGAATGTTGTTCCTAGATATTTGAACTTCAACACAACAGAGTTATGCAACATTGAATGTCAAATTGTGAACACAGTGCAGGATAGTGTGATGTTAAGACTTCCCTCAGAATTGAATTGATGTCCTGGTCTCCATCTGATTGAGAATTCACACCTATAAATCTCCCATTTGCTATATTTGAAAATTAATAAATCTTTTTATTTTTTTTTCTGTTCATTAAGCCTAGCAGAATTTTTTTTAAAAAAAAAACCTTCCATATGAATCGATAAAATATTTTGTTTCCTACTATCACGACAGGTAGGAAAATAATTTTAAAATGTATAAATGAATGAATTTAACAACAACAACCACAACCCTGGGGTTAGGGTTGGGCTGAAAGAGAGTTACTAGTCCAAAGTAGTGTTTTCATGCACTTTTATGTTTTTGTGTGTTCTATTCAGGTGGTACCAAAATGTCATTTGGTAGGAGATGATTGATGGAACTAAAACAAGGTAAAATCTAGGATACAAAATATTCATCCCTAAACCCACATCTCAACTTTATCATAAATTTTATTCATGGAAGAGACAATCTAGCAATGAGTATAAACACCTTCTCTTTGGTTGTAACATACAGGAAAGTTGATTAGCGTTAAGGGAAGTGATGAGGTTACACTAGTGTTTTACCTGCAAGCATAGGGTCTGCTTCTTTTCCCATCAACCAAGTGTTGATCCATTGATTGCAACAGGGATTGACCAACCAGCTTGTCACTTGAGCCTAACATCATGGACTGAGAAAGAGTGATTGACCCAAAGTCACTTGTCTGGTTTCATGACTGAAGCAGGACTAAAACTCCCAGTTTCTAGCCTGATGCCTTAACCAGATGAATATCACTTGCTACCCAAAATAACCTAGATAGATAATTATCAAGCAAAGCCAATCAAATTTATACTACCATGAAATCTTTTCTACTAGGTTTAGCCTTTGCAAATATTTGCATTCATCATTTAAGATTATTCATGACATAAATAGTTTTAAAGTTGTACCAGTACAACTCAAGGAATACCTGTCAAGTTTTATTTGTGCCCATAATTCATTCATGAAAAACAGGAGAGATTGGCAAATGTATAATGTAGAATGTGCAAATCAGATATCTTTAGTGCATGTTTGATAATTTTACTTATTGGTAATTAAAACAGTATTGGTACTAGCTTTCTCAGGCCAAATTAAAATACAATATAGGATTCTTAGCACTAATAGAGCTGTATGACATCCAACTTATTTCTCAGCTGGTTTTTAATATCATAATGGCACAAATCTACCATATGTAATAAACATAATTTATTTGATAAACTGAAATATTATAAATCCTTTCATCTTATTCAAAGGTAGAATTTTGTATCCAAAGATTTAACTTAGGAAAGACACCATCCATCCATGAAAGGAATCAAATAGTCCTAAGGCCACATCTTTAATGTGGCATAAGTATGATGTCTAATTTTCTTTTTCCAACCTATCAGTGAAAAACTAGTATTTTTTGTATAAAACTGTTACCTCACTTTCTCCTGGAAAGCAAACTGCATTTTTCAAAATACTGAAGATAGCACAAATAGATTTAAGATTTATTGGTTAAATTAAATAGCAGATTTTGAGCTCTGGACAACAATTCTGCTTTAAGAGCTGTGTTTTGATGTGGTTTATGAAGCATTGGCTGGCCTACTACTGCATGTGCAGCCCACAAAGGCATCACTGTTTTTTTCTGATCATTTCAGTAAGCTCCTCTTCTGAGGGTGGTTAATTTTAAGATCTCTGAATGAAACACAGTGCTATGTTATTTCAAATAAAAATAGTTCGTTAAGAATAAATTCATACAAAACCATCCTATAGGTAAAAAGTGAAATCACATCAAGCCCAGTTAAAGACAGTATAATAATTAAAAAGGCAGTATAATTATGAAAAAACATTTTCATGAGTTCCTGTCTTAATTTATCATTTATAAAACTGGCATTGTGTTATTAAACAGGGCAGTGCCCACATAGGTACTCTTCAACTTACAGTTGGTTGAATAATGACTGTTTGAATTTATAACCTAGCTGAAAAAGGGAATTGGGGAGTAGGAGGTTATTATATTATTTTATTTTTATAGGGTGTTTTTCTATTGATGTAAGCCACCTTGAGTCACCATGTGTGAGTAGGCAGCAATACAAATTTTCTAAATAAAAATAATCCAACTTATGTTGGATTTACAAATGAGCTTTATTAAAGTTTTGAATAATTTTGTCAGAAGGGAGAAAGAAAAAATGATTTAAAAAAATCAAATTCTATTTGAAAGGGACAAACATTAAGATTGTTAGAGGTAAAAGGAAGGAATATAAAGTTGATTTATTTGATCAAGATTAAAATTGATATGTTGTTATCTCTGGTAACTCTTAATGGAATTTTGCTGACATCAGCTTTAAGGATTTGTTTATAGGTAAGAGATGGGATATGTAAAGGAAAAATCAGTTGTTTATTTTAAGAGAATGTTATAAACTACTAAACAGTTTATATTTGTGTGATAAAGGAAGAAGTCGTTTTTATATATTTATTTTATTTTTGTTTACTATATTTTTTAATTTTTTATTTCTTTTCTATTTTTCTTTCCACTCCATTTTTCTTTTATGTACCATTTACTGTTTCTTTTTTTCTTTTTCGTTTAGTTTGTATTGGTTGTTATCTGATTGTAATTTTTAATAAAATTACTTTATAAACAAGACAGCAGCTGATTTCAAAACAGCTTAAAGTGGACATTAAAAGAAAAGAATATTTTTTTCACCTGCAAAAGACTATTGTCCTAACAATTGTGTACATTTAATATCCTGAACTGAAAAGACAATTAAACAATTTTCTTGCAGATTATGCAAAACAGCCACTGTATCTTTCTGCTGTCCTCAAAAGTAGATTTTCCTTGATTTCTTCAACCATCAGCTGAAAACTGTCTGCAAACAATTCACGTGCTCTCAAATGAAATTATTGTATGTGATTTGACATAGGTAATATGCATAGTATCTATATGGTAACTGATTAACATTAACAATTAACATTAATTAATTTTCACATGCTAGCTTTCACTTTATACTTTAGCTGATAGTTCAGTAAATAAAATATCCCTTTAACACTAAATTCTCCTCTTTATAATTAAAGTGCTTATCCCATTTTAACTGATGCTTATAATCTAATTATTATCTTAATTATCTTAATGAAGCTACAGGTTGCACCAAACAAATAGAATGGTTTCTGAGAAAACCAAAAGATGTTTTCTGTGAACAATGAGTCCAGCATATCCATTTTAATCTTTTGAGCTCCATATGGTAACATATGTTGTTGTAACTCAGCTTCTCTGAGATCATCTGAAGTTGATTAGATGTTTTGCATTTCATACATTCATATGTGGGTAGTTATTGTTGGTTTTGGTCAGAATTACTATCAGACTACCAAGAAATGCAAAAAAACTGAAGAAATATTAGTACCAACAATGCTAGTTAGGTCAGTTATTATCAGAATTTCCCAATGTTAATGTTTTCAAGCATCCTTAGATCTTAACACAATGGCATTCCATTTTGCTTATAATCAGATTAGATTATTTTAATATATTCCATGTGAAGCTGCCTTCAGACAAGATGTTGTTTACTCACTGGTTCAGAAAGCAATTGCTGAGCTGCTGATGAGAGTCCAATTTTAAACTCACATAACGTTTTCTAACCACTTTCCTTAGCTTTTAATAGGCTTCTGAGAACAATTCTGAAATGTTTAACAATCTGGCACCAGGATTATTATTATTATTATTATTATTTATTTAATTTCTATGCCGCCCTATTCCAAAGAACTCAGGGCGGCTCACAGCATGATAGAAATTACAATAAACACATATCTATAAAAAACCCTTGAGCTAAAAGAAACCAATCACTCCACAAACATACACAGAAACATACCGGATTACCGGATACCGGATGGATTGCAAGACCTAATCAGGCTTTGAATTCTTCATGCATTTGCAGAATATGCAGAGCTGTGTCGCTAGGACTTGGCCACTGGGCAAATGATCAAGGTCCTAATCTAGAGAGCTTCCAAATACATGTACATATCATCACCATTATTACCATCATAGCAGATCTAGCAGATATCATATGGAGTCCCTATGGGGCTAAATGAAAATAAAACTTGCAAAGATTTAGTTTTTCTTTAGTTTGAACTACACTGTGTACAATTCAGCAAAGCCGCACAAAAGAGACAATCCATATAGTTCAAAAGAGAAATCTTTAGCCCAAGAGGGACAAAAAATTCTTGCTTACAGCCAACCAGTCCAAATGCATTGTTTTCATCAAGATACTGAATACTTCATTGATTCCTCTTGGGACAACTCATACAATAACAGTCATTGAGAGCTGAGCATTTGGAGACTGATGTCAGACTAACAATGCAAATAAATCTCTCAAGCTTCCTCCTTCTGTTATATATTCAAGATGGACAGTATTTAATATTTTTTGTTATGTATATGTAGGGCTGTGGGTCTATACATATGTTGTACATAGTATGTTTAGGTGTGTGTCATTTATGTGTTTCACTTTGAGAGCGGGCAACTAAATTTCATTTTTGATGTGTGCCATTGTGCCCACAGTAAAAAAAATGACAACAAAAATTATATTAACTATCTCTTATCTATTAGGGATAAAAATATTGATTACCAATCACACTAAACTTTAGTAAAGCACATCCATAAGTTCAATTTATATTCAATAACAGCCCATAATTGTGTTTCAATTCCCTAATAATCAGGCTTTGATATATTTTTCCTTTTAAGCTTCTTCAGTTGTGATTCTATTCTTACCAAACATCTAAAAGGGAGAAAATAGGTGCCCTATAAAAGATGTGAAGAGAGACAGAGAATTATCCTTTCTTTTACCCAAGCCTTGTGAACTGACAATTGAAATGAAATTGGAGTTGGGTGGAAACCATCTGAATGATTTAACTTTCCAAAATGCTGCAGGAATGAGGTGCTCAATTCATTGGGAGTCTTTAGCTCTGTTAGTGGTTGAAAGATGAACATGGAGAAGCCTCACCTAATAAATTTTCTGTTCTTGGACAGCAGTTTTATTGCATCACCCTGACCCTCAATCTGGTGCTGAAAAACAAATTCCTCTTGAGTGAAAAGGGATAAAATGTAAGCCTTCTATCTATTGAACATAGTAGCATACTTCTTTTCACAACTTAGGTTCATTTAGGTAGCCATGATAAAGAGGAATTGAAAATGAAGCCAGCCAGCCAGCCTATGCAAGACAATATTGTGATTCCCTTTTCCTTCTGCAATGACATTTGTTCTCAGTGCTTACAAATAGAAGTTTCTCACTGACACAACGCTTTGCAAGTGAAACAGAAAAGGTTAGATTCTTTTTGCTTTGACCTGAACTCATAATCTTCTAATGCCCAATGAATGAAGATAGAAAATATATACCGTAATAGAGTGTACAAGACAAGAGGAAGATATAGAAAAAGCAATGGGAGAGAAAAAGGGGATAGAATTTGAGGCTTATGTCTCAGTCTCAGAAATATCTGGACAGCCTCCTTACCTTTTAATCTTACAGTGCCCTCTGGATTATTCTAATTGCACAAGGAGCAAAAACTTTAGATAGGCCTTTTACATACTATGTATGAGAAAGATTGGGAGAAATCTCTTTCTTTTACCAATTATTTGAACCAACCAAAAATAGAAATATGGAATTCTGAAGCATGTTTTAATATCTTATCCATAAATTAAATTCAGTAAGATACTTGAGTAAATCAAAATATTTATGTTAATTTTCACTTGGAGAATTCAATAAGGTCTTTTTTTTGTTTTCAACTCCAACATTTATTGTTTTAAAGGAAAATAGAAATAGGAAATTAGGTGAAGGAAAAAAGAAAGGGGGAAAGAAAATATGGGTTCCAAGGAAAAAAAGAAAAAAGTGTTAACTTCCAACTCTTTTTAGCACAATAAAAGATAATATTACAGCTTCAACATTTTACTTTTACACATTAGTATATACTAGCCATTTCTATAACAACAAATCTGTCTAATTGGCGAAACCAAAGTCAACATATCATTTTTTTAATCACAAGCACAAAATACAGAAGTGATTTCCAAATAGAAAATGCAGGCTCGGGACATTGCATCGGTCCTGGGCATTCCAAAAGCTACCGGGATCAGACAGAGTGGCACCAGCCTTGTGCGCATGCGCAAGGCGTGAAAACACTCTGTTCCTATTGGTTGACACTGTCCAGGCTTCTGGCCATATAAAAAGGCCTGCGTGCCTTTTCCTTTGCTTGATTGTTGTAGAAGGAGAATAAAGTGTTTGTTCAACATCGCCATGTGTCTTCATCATTCGCACGTGAACGAAGTATACAACAGAAAACATAATTAAATGTATTCTCCACTTTGACTAAAGCAATCAGTTTAACTATTTGTGCTTTTTCTTCCTTGCTGTGGAAATAATATGTTTCTGTTTGCCCTTAATAATCTTTATACACTCTCACCATTAATATTAACAAAATTTACTGTATTCTTTCAGATTCTTTAATCTTAAATAGAAAAAATACTTTTTTCATCAATTTTAAAACACTAAACTTTTCTTTAGAAATATTTCTAAGACCAAAATAAAAAAATTCTAATACATCTTTTTTCCCTTTTAAAGTTCACTTTCAGTTGACCAATAAAGTTCCAACTAACTCCAATTAACTCATTGAATTTAAATCACTCCAAAATATCCTCATAAAATATTTTTTTTCTTCTTTTTAAAATCCTAAACCAGTGATGGCGAACCTTTTAGAGACTGAGTGCCTAAAAACTGGCCCTGCCCCCACTCCACCTCCCTGCCCTGCCCCCACTCTGCCCCCCATCCCCACCCCACCTGTCCACAGGACCATTCACCGCCTCCACAGCCTGCCACAAATCTCCCAGGCAGCCCAGCAGCGCTATGGCAGCCACACCCTTTGCCCGCACCCTGCAGCATCAACTGCATGATGGGGTGTGACGGCAGAGTCTTGTCTACGCTGCCTGGCTGCCATATCCTTGGCTTCACTACTCCGTGTTGGAGAGGAGGGGGTTGCAGGGGGAGGCAAGGCTGGGGCAACGGCACATGTGCCCACAGAAAGGGCTCCAAGTGCCGGCTCTGGCACCCGTGCCATAGGTTTGCCACCACTGCCCTAAACTTTTCTTTCGACTAATACATCTTTTTCTTTAAGCATAATGTAGCAAAAAATGCAGGTGATCGTAATTTCGTCTTATTAATAATAAAATCTGTAATCTAAACAGATTATCATTTCTTCTTTGAACAAATTTCTTAATATATTCTTTATCACAAAAGTAGATATTCAGGAGAGAGACAAGAAAAGCAAAGTCTGGATTTACTCTTTTCCTATATTTATTTCTAACATTCAGTAAGTTGCTTAATATTAAATGGTCTCTTGAAAAAATGTATATTTCTGTATCTATAAACCGAAATATGTCTATGCTTTCCCTGGGGAAGATCTGCCTCCTCCATAAGGAGATGGAAAATAAAGTAATATCATCCATTCTGTAATCCATTGATAGTCAACTTCCATAATAATCTAATTTGACTTTCAGGGCCACAGAGCCACCATGTTCTTTTGCAAGTTCTGGAGTTTTTAATCTTTGGTCTTTTATTAGACCATATATAGTTTGTTATTTGTTATATGCCAGCTCTTTAATATCTTATTCTCAATAAGAACTGGAATAATTTGAATAATTTGAAATAGTGAAGTATTTAGTGAAACATTTATTTTGACTGTGCAATTCTTCCTAATCAAGACACATTGAATTTTTTTCATTTGAAAACATCTGTCATTATATGTTTCAGTTAGTAAATAATTATTCTGGAATAAATAAAAAAGATTTCTAAATATTTAACTTTTTATCATTAATGGTATAATCAGTTGCCAATATACAATATACGAATTGCTTTTCATCTTCTATCAAATTCCTCCTCCTCCTCCTCCTCCTCCTCTTCCTCCTATCCACTGGATCAAAAATTTCTGGTAGCTGCTTTACTATGTCCTAACCAAATTTTCTCATTCTAATAATCTTGGCTACACAAGCATTGCCTTATATTGCAAAATGACCTATTTATTACCACTTACATTCTTCAAAATCATTTGCAAATGATCATGTGCAAATGAAATGTATACCTGAACAAGCAATCTAAATTCTAAGATGGCGGTGCCTGGATCGGCTATGGCTGCATTGGCTCTCGAAGGTGAAAAGTTAGCATAGTCATGTAATTGAGATTTGGGCGCTTTGCAACCATTTACAATTGTTGTGCCATCCTGCAGTCATGTAATCATTATTTGCATGCTTTACAGTTGACTTCTGGCAAACAGAGTCAAGAGAGAAAGTGGCAATAACATATCAAATCACATTCACGTAATATTTTGCTTAACAATTGCCTTGTTTAGTGACAGTGTTGACAATCCCCATTGTGGTAGTTAAGTGAAAACTACCTGTATAGACCAAGTTTACATATTTCATCTTCAGACATATGAGCTGTGTTTGAATTTTGAGATTAACTGATTTGCACAGCATTCTACTGCAGCAGAATGACCAGATACTAAGGAACTGCTTGACGTTTTTTCTCCTCTGGCAATAAAATCCTGAAAAGCCATTACTAAGCATAACTATTAGTCCAATCTCTAATTGATCCAAATCCAGGTACTCCTGAAATGGCCACTGGTTGATTGCACAAAAATGTAATAGTACTATTGAGGAATTTTATTATTACATTTTTATCACTACTAATGAATAAATGGGTTTCATATAGCCTAACTAAGCCTCTACATATTGATTCACAAGTTGCCCTGAGTGGATGGAATCATCATGAACTGTATCCTGGACTACTAAACCAGGATAACAGTAGCATCTTCCACCTAGTTGGCAGCTGAAAGGAGTATGGCTTCAGCTGTAATAAAGCATTTATTTCCCCTTGTAACTTTGGCTACTTAGGATGAAAACTTGTTTGAAATAACTTTATTATTCACAACTTCTGGAACTAATTTTCTTCTAACCAATAAATTAACAATATAAGTGATAGAAGATAGACTTCCTTCCCTCTGTGATTATATGCACTTGAAAATCCTGTTACAACAGATTACCTTAATCAAAGGTCGATATGTCAAGTAAAAAAAAAAGAAAAATCTGCTCTCCTTCAATCACAATTTAAGTTATTGCATGCACATCAACTTCTGATGAATTGAGTTATAACAATAGGGATAATTGTCAAATTACATTTTCTATGACTTTTGTTCGTTTTAATAGTATTTTATGTTTTGACATGAATTCTAAATGTTGCATTGATGACAAACAAAAAAAGGGTCAAACTGCTTAAAGACAATAACTATTAATTTCAGTAATTTTATTATAAAGATTAAACAAGTACTTATTGTTCTTCTATTTAAATCAATTGAAACTTTAAAATATGTGGGTTTTGTGCAGAAATATAGAAGATAACTTTATCCTCAGTTTGCATTGATTGATTGGTAAATTTATATATCTTTCCTTGTGGTGTTCTGAATAATAGCCCCTGCAATAAAATTATGATGTGGTTTAGGCTGCATCACATGCACAATGACATTAATTAAGTTTCAGGTAAGGATTTGAATCTTGGTCTTCTGGTTCTATCCGTTATACTCAAAACATTGGTGATGAGCAATAATCTGTCTATTGAGATGGAGAGCACAAATCATTTTCTACAAGGCTGATAGCCCATGGAGGGTCTAATCTAGTCTATAAGTCAAGAACAAAAGATAATTCCATAGCCAAGATGATGGAATCAGTAAAAAAACATGATTGGGAAGTAGGCAAAAGTTAAGAAATCCAAGCAAACCAGACAAGATTGGGATTTTAGGATACAATGTATAAGGTCCCATAATTTGTAGCAATCTATCGTTAAGTGTGCTCTTAATATCTGGATCCCACCCAGCATGGAGGAATTGAACCTATGATTAATATTTTACTCATTCCTTTGCTCATTAAACTCAACTGAAGTGCAACTGAAGCATAGTTGCTACACTTTTGTCCTTTTTGGAGGGGGATGCACTCTTTGCTAAGTTGGATTGACTGTTAAAAAGATATAAAGCAACTGTTAAAATATGCTCCTAAAACAGTTCTTTAATAGTTGTTGTTAATAAATTTTAATATTTATCAATTTTAATTTGATTTTATGTTTTATTGTAAACCACCAAGAGACCTTGTGCAGAAAGTTTTGTTTCATTAGGTTTAAGAATAGATCAAGAAGGACAATATGCTGGAGAAGTTAATTAATCCTAGCAAGAAAGGCAATGCCACTCTTAAACAAGACCTTGAGGGATAAGGACATCTCGATGCCAACAAAAATAAGAAACTTAAAACAATGGTATTTTTAATAATAAAGCATTGCTGTTAAAGCTGGACATAGGAAAAGGGTAAGAGAAAAAGATAGATGCCTTTGAATTATGGATTTGGAGACAGTTAATAAGAGTGCAAAAACCCAATCAATCAGTCCTGAACCAAACAAAGACTGACTGATGCCTTGAGGTATGATCAACAAGCTTGTTATGTGAAAGGATGATGAATTAGAAAAAAAAACAATTATATTTGGTAAGGCTGAGAGAAATAGAAGGAGAAAATAATGGATAAAATGGAAGCAGATGATCAAAGAAATAATTGTGATGTCCTTTTAAAAGCAATGAATTATTAATAAAGATGGGTCAATATGACAAGCTTTAGTTCATGCCATTACCAAGAGCTGAACCTATTTAATGGCAGCTAATTAACAAATTTGGATTATATACAACCCGTCTGGCCTTCTCAAATCTGGTGTCTCCAGACAATATCCATCAATCCAGTCCAATGCAAGTTTGCTTAAGATTGTAACCCAAAACATCTGAAAGGAGCTAGATTAAAAGTTACATTTACATCCCCAAGAAAGCGCTCACATTTTTTCCTAGCCCTTTAGTTTTTTTTTTTTAATTCTGATAGCTATTTATTGTACTGGCATTGTACATGTTTTATACATAGGGTTCATGTCCTGGTACGAACACATGTTTCAGCTGGAAAATTTAAAAATCAGATGTTAATGTTGCTATAAGACTACATCTTTTTGTGCTGCTGATTCTGCAATATTTCACATGCAGGCAATGATAACAGCAAGAAAGGCTGGCCCTATTATTAGGATCAGAGAAGCAAGAGTGAGGGAATTCAAGTGGTAGACTATAAACAGCTCAGAGCAAGAAATTTGGCAAAACATTGGTGAAAAGACCTCCATGTGTGTCAGTCCCACAAAGCAGACCAAATCTTGAAATCTGGTTGTGCTTCTCTTCTTTTATATTCACATGAGTAAGAAAGGTGTGTGTCTGAGATATTTTCATAATTCTGTCTCATCATATGGAGATAAGCAGTGGTTCCCTTCTCATTGCCTTTTTATTCTTTGCAATATTTATAGGAATATGGAAATTTTTGAAGAGAGCGATTCAATGGAGATGTGTATAAAGACAAACGAACCTACTGATCATGCATCCCATCTACCTTTTAAACAGCTGAGGAGAGTGGCCCATTTCACTTCTACGTACTAGAGGAAATGGACATTTTTTCCAACTCACAAAGACAGCGGCAATGGCATTTCATGAATTGCAAACTATTTCAATGAAGAAAAGAATCTTGTCTTTATGAATCACTAAATGATGTGATTTGTGCCTACCTTTTCAGCTCCACTTCATAAGCTAGTCTGCTATGTTCAGTTGCAAGAGAAGATGCTCTACCAGTTTTTGGTGTTGTTGGATTACAAGTGTGGTTAATGATTTTACATGTAGGAATCAGAAGAAATCGCTTTATTTTAAACAGAAAAGATTAGGGTAGCTCCAATTGTAACAGTCAATTTACAAAGAAATAGGAACATGGTTAAAAGTAAAGAATCCTGGAATACTTGGACTGTCAGGACCCAAGTAGGGAGTGAAAACTTTCAGTGGCTAGCTAGGATAATTTTTCTAGTAAAAGCAGTGCTTTTTTTCTAAAAAAAAAAAAAAAAAAGGTGCCGGAACTCACCCACGTCATACAACCCGCCTTGCCTACCCTACAAGGTTCCATCCAAAAAAGGTGCCGGAACTCTGTTCTGGGCGTTCTATGAGGGGAAAAAAGCCCTGAGTAAAAGAGAAATGAATATGATGTTATTTTAGGCTTTCGTAGCAAAGTCTGATATTCTGATGTCCAAAAATCTTGTAGATATGGCATGCCACTCCATAAACACAGAAACAAAGTTTGAAAGCCATAAGCCATTTGTGAAGATGTGCCCTTTTACCCTTTTATTTATTTTAGTCTGTAACATTTTGTTGATTTTTTTTAAATTGATGCATTCCTATTTTTTATTTGTTAGTTGCTTCATCAATATCTTTGATAGAGAAAAGAGATCAAACCTTTCTAGGACTGTTGAGGATGACTCAAAACTAAAATAAGAGAAGTTTAGCTCCAGAAGGTTTCCAGCATTGAGTGACATCGAGAAACCTGGGGGGGGGGAAGAGAGAGAGAGAGAGAGAGAGAGAGAGAGAGAGAGAGAGAGAGAGAGAGAGAGAGAGAGAGAGAGAGAGAGAGAGAGAGAGAGAGAGAGAGAGAGAGAGAGAGAGAGAGAGAGAGAGAGAGAGAGAGAGAGAGAGAGAGAGAGAGAGAGAGAGAGAGGATTTCTTTAAGAAAATTGCATTTCTATGGAAATATTAAGCAGGAGAAAGAACACAACCCTACACAAAAGATATGCAAGCATAAAATAAGGCATACCCAAATGCCCTGAGAGGAAGATATAACTACTATTAGCAAGGCCAAAAACTGATAGAAAAACAAATCCAACCCAATCCAGTTGAACTAATCTACATTCTGAGAGACACATAAAAAATGGGGAAAAAAAATACTTCTTCACCTATTTGATAGTTAAATTGTGGGATTTGCTTCCAGAAGATGAAGTAATGTACACAACCACCAGATGGTTTATGGGAGCTTTAAAGCAATCTAAGGCCATAACTGTTTTATAGCTATCTAAGGCAACCTATGGCTGATATCTACATTTTACTGACAGTAGCAAAGGCAGCGTGCCGTGCAATACCAACTTCTGGGAAACATTAGCAGAATGGTAATATTTTATACTCATGTCTACTTATGGTTTCCTGCTTGGCCATAATGGGAACAGAATGTGGGAAATGGAATGCTTGGATGACTTTTAATACTCTTGGAAATATAAATTGATGAATACTATTTATTCATTTAAGTATGCTTATTAAGTGGTTGGCATAGGTTCCCTGGTCCAAATACTTCAGCTTATTCAATCAGAATAAATTCAACAAGGGTGAGGCAGCTGAAGTTAAGTGCAGGATTGCAGGGCAGGCAGTTTTGCTCTTCCATGGTGTCTGTATTCTTAACAGAGAAGAGAGTGAGGAGGAAAAGAGGGTGGAAGGCTGTGTAGAAGAATTTTCAGAGTATCTGTTGGACAAAAGTCACTCAAATATATTCTGAGATGAACAATTTGAACCTGTTGATCCTGAGGAAGTGGACAAGGTCCCTGTGATGGTAAGCTTGGCCCTTTGCTCATTAGATCCATGTCCCTGCTGGCTAGCTAAAGCTTATGTGGGTGGGCTCTAGCAATGAATTCATCCTTGAGAGAGGAAGTTGTTCCTCTGCCTCTTAAGGAAGCAATAATTTGCCTCTTCCTCAAGAAAATATACTGGACAATTTCTGTCCAGTTTTCGATCTCCCTTTCTTAGCAGAGATAGTGGTTGTGTATCCACTTCAGTGGATCCTGGGTCAAGTGGATTATCTAGATTCCTTCAAGTCAAGGTTCAGGCCTGGGTTTGTGATGGAAATAGCATTGGATAATTTCTGGTTGGAATAGGATAAGGGTAGTGCATCCATCATGGTTCTACTTGAATTCTCAGCCATTGGTACTATGGACCATGGTAGCATTCTGGATTGGTTCTAAGGGTCACACTGTATTGGGCTGGTTTTCTTCCTTTTTAAGGGGCAGATAAATCAGTGTTAATTGGGGGAGAGAAGTCTCATCCTTTCCCCTATTATGTGGGATGCCAGAGGGTTTGGTACTCTCTTCACTCCTGATCAACATCTGCATGAAACTCCTGGGGTTCATCATCTATGCATGATCTTCTGAACTCATATCTCCCACTTGAAGAACAGAGGGCCTTTGCATAGCTTCATGTTGTGCACCAGTTGCCCCCATTCCTGGATCATAAGGCTCTGCTTATAATTACTCATGCCCCGGTTATCTCTCAGAGGGACTATTGTATGCACTCTACATGAGGCTTCCTTGAAGAACATTCAGAAGCTTCAACTGGTACAAATGGTGGTGGCGGCACATGCTATAATTGTGTTTTGTGAGCTACATTAATTGTCAGGTTATCAGGTAATCTCCCAATTACTCTATCTGTATCATCAGGTCTGGCAAGACAAGCATTTTACGGATCCCATCTACTAAAGAGCTTTATTTGATGGGATCCGGGAGGCTGGCCTTTTCTGCAATGGCAGCTTTGAAACATCATTCTGCCCAAGGTGAGATTAGCTTTGACTTACTAGCATTTATGAAATCCCTGAAAACTTTTTTTCAGCAGGCTTGGGGATCCCAGAGAAATAATAAATCCATGAAATGGTTATATTAGTATGTTGGGTGGATATTGATCTGTTATCCCATGGTTTTATTCTTATTCTAATTTTATTTGTAAATTTAATTGGTTTGACTGTTTTAATTGTTTGACTGTTATTGTACATCATCCAGAGTTACATTTTTGAGATGGTTGTCTATATAAATCTGAAAATAAATACCGTGCTCTTCCTCATTTTCTTCTGCACAGAGGCATTATCCTTACATCTACTTTTTTCCCCCTTGGTACCTTCAAATCAATCTTCATTCCAAGATATTATCTGGAGGATCCCTGAAATTCTCTTGGTGAGATTTCAGAAGTAGTTTGCTATTGTCTATTTCCTAGGGCTGAGAGTCATCTCATGGCCACCAGATGACTCATGCCTAAGGTGGGACTAGAACTCCCAGTCTCCCACTTTGTAGCCTTATGCCTTAACACTACACCAAAGTGGCTGTTTGCATGCCTGCCATAAAATTCAAAATTGGGGCACAGGGAAGGTGGTTCTTATCTTTCTGATACTCATTGCTGGCAAGATCAACTTCTAACAGCTTTCTCTATCCTGTATTTTTCTTATTCCCCTGAATGGCAAAACAGAGACCAATTGAAAGGATTTAAGGATAAAACTGTGGCCATGCAAGCTGGGAAATCCAGCCTAGTAGGACTGATTAGGCCAGTAATTTAGAGATTTCATATCCCAGCTATAAATTGTGAACTGGAGAATACTTTCTTGGGTTGGGCTTACCTTGAAGAAGAAATGTCTTATGCTGTAAGTTAAATTTTGTAAATTCCTGACATAACTACAGTACTATTATTAATTTGATTAACCATATTACAGTACATTCCTCTGTATATTTTAATGTTTTATAATGTTAACTCAGTAAAATTTTTGCCACAATGGTATTCCATCTTTTCTCTGAACAAATGTTTATTTTTGTGGCTCAAGTTCAATAAAATCAATGTTGAAAATAATTTTTTAAAGAAAAGAGGTGTTTCCAACTTTAATTTTACTTTTCTGTAAATTGCTACAGGGACCTTACTGACCAATGTAAAAGAAATATCAATTTTGAATAGATAGGAAACATTCTCTTATCCCATATCTGCATTCCCCCCCCCCCCGCTCAGATGCAGATCTTTATATTTCTCCTGTTATATTTCATCTGTTCATTTCAGTCCAGTGTACCCAGTATTTTGAGATGGAAAAAAGCACAGCTTGCAAAGTGAGAGGTCATTAGATGCCGCTCTTTCTCAGTCAAGAATAAACAATCTTGTGGCCTACAAAGAAGCAATGGGCAATGTCCTCTTCCACTGCAAGTACTGAAAGTAATATATTTACTTTCCATCACCAGGCCTTGAGCAAATCTTTTGAGTCACAAACCTATGAATCTAAATAAGTGAGAAATGCATCCCAGAAGAACATGTTATCTCCTCACACATCCCTGAATTAACACTTTCAAAGATGAGTTTTTGATGACTCAAAAGTTCACAGATGTTCTCCTTTACCTGTGTTTCTTTTCCTACATAGCTCTGCAACAGATGGAAACAATTTTCCATAAATCACTTGGTCTACTAATATCTTTTAAATAACTTAAATCTTACAATCAAGTTGTGTGTCAGTCATCCTCCCTAAAAAGGACATATATCAACCAAATACAAAAAAACCAGTGATGATACAAAGAGCTTACAAAGCTACTGAACATTTCCATGCAGTTATTTTTGTTTGATTCTTCTGCTGTGTTCTTTCTCAACGTCTATTTCCAGGCACAGCATTTCCAAATTTAGTCAGATAAATATTCAGTCTATAATCCATGCATAGTTGACATTTTCTCAGAAGAATGAAGGCCTCCCTGAGATCTGTATTTGCGCAGGCTAATGGCATTCCAGAAGACCTTAAAGATCAGGCTGCTGTCCAAAAGTTTGGAGTAGGGTAAAACCCATTAAATGCCTTTATCATATGATGCATGTGCTTTGAGAATGGTTGTCTGGATTTTGCATCTTATTTATTTCCTTTATTGTATTTTCATTTGCCTGATTATATCTTTTATCTTATTTTCTTTATATTGTGAGTTACCCAAAGGTCTTTTGGAATCAGGCAGATCTAATAGAATCAAAACAACTACAGCCACAACAACAATGATCTGCAGTTTCTATGCTAGCCCTTCCTACTTGGACTGAAAGTCATGCAAGTTGATGATAACAGTCATCTGTAGGACATCAAATTAAGAAGGGATGACTGCACCCTGCTTTCCACACAGCCATTGTATTCATTAGGGCTTAGCAACTTGGTACCCTTCAAGTATTTTGACCAAAATGCTATAATCCTTATGAAATTATAGCTCATGGCACAGGGCTACAGTGGTTGTAATGCAAAACTTCATGTATATTGCAGGAGCTGTTGACTTCACTGAAAACAACAATATTTCATATAGATTACTTCCAACATATCCAGCCTTTTTCAACTTAAGTTGGCAGCCTTCTACTGGACTGCTGTTATATTTACAGGATATATAGGCAATCTGACTAGCTACATTGAAAAACTTTTCCCTTCTCATTCAAACTACCGGCCCACAGGCAGTTGCATCATGTGGAGGCCATGCCCATCCCATCTTCGGCAATGTCACGATACATCATGTAACACGGCAAGTTTGATACCCATGTTCTAGACATATGGCAATCTCAGAACTTACTTTTATACCAACCAAAAGTACTAAGCAAAAAGGATTTCCTCCTCTTGATTTTTTAATTATCCCCTGATATTTAAAATTAATAAACATTGAGAAAGAAATCATATTTCAGATACTCCCTTCTTTGAGACTTTAATTTGATAAACATGAGATGTTGCAAATCACCATCTCAGATAGTCTTTTTATTTTTGTAATTTCAATTTTTGGGGATAGCTTTTTATTGTACCTAGTACTGCTTTATCCTAATATCAAACAAGAATTTTCTTGCAATACAGCTTGTATTTCTACTTCAAGATTGCTTGTATGCATATCAAACAAGATTCCTGCCAACATTAAACCCACTCCCAAACGGTCACAATGATACCACAACAGTTGTTAAGTTAGCCAATTTAAACTCTGATTACATGCTCTCCATCTGCAAACTGCTGGCTGCAATTTTGGCAGTAAAATAAAAAAACAACATCAATCCCTGTTCTGGCAGCTTGACATAGAAATGTGCATATATTTGCAGTTTGCTATTCTGTGGTATTAAACTTGATAAACCCATGCAACAGTGAGAAAGTAACTAAAGAGAAGTAGCTTCTATGTTCAGCTAGCAACTGCCTCATCACTCTTGTGTGTGTATGTGTATACACCTGTACATACACATATGAGGTTTATGCTTCTACAGATATCTTTATTAAATTTCACCTATATCCAGGAAACTTATGGAAGAAACTATGATTTACCCTTTTATTTTCCCCTTTGAGTTAAGAAAAATGGCTGAATGGGGACATGAATATGAGTCTTTTCATTCCAACCCAGTTGAAGATCCAAATCTAACGGTGCTAATTTTTCAGACCTTGTGACTACTGACTAGGGGACAGTAAACTCTAGACAGAGATTAAAGAACTTATTCCTTGTCTCTTCATTCTACCTGCACTCTGTCCTAAGAGGTGGATAATCTGAGCTTTTTTCACCAGTATAGTATAAAAAAACTGGTGAGATGAAATTTTGATTAGCACACTGAAAACACATGTTTGTGAGACTTACTGAATCAGACCCCATTATTCCTCATGTTATCTTCCATGTGTGCCTAGAATGCAGTTTGGTTTGGGAGAGACTGCTTTTTATTCTGATATTATTTAAATTGTTTAGTAGCTGAGAAAAATAATTGGATATAAGCAGCTGGACAAAAATAGTGAACAGTGGTATACCCAGCAAATCATGATGATGTCCAAATTATGTGTATGCAGTGGCATCACATAAATGCCATCATTATTTATTTGCATCCTAATATCTGATGCAAGTACATAACTTTGTTTTTTTTGTTCCTTGCAGACATTTTATTACCCAACTAGGTAACATCTTCAATGCTAGAAGGGAGTGGGATTTGCTCTTTGTTTGTATATTGCGCCTTGCCCTGTCAGTGTTGGTAGGAATGTTGTTTTATTCTTAGTAGTTCCTAGATTAGGTTGTTGTTTACTATATGATGGTTTGCTGAGTTGGTAGTTCCTTGATTGGTGCATTACCTACTGCTAATCAAGGAACCATGTAATCAAAAAACTATCAAGAAGAAAGCAACACTTCCACCAGCACTGACAGGGCCAACTATTATATATATTTAAAAAAGAGCAAACCCCACTCCTTTCTAGTTACTTAAGATTAAGGTGACCAACTTTTTTACAATGAAAAGGAGGACACAAATAAATTGAAGAAAAAAATATCGTAAATTCCATATTTCAAATCAGCAGCCTCTTACTTACAAGGCACATGTTATAACTATATTTTAGTATGAGTCAGGTCAAGAAGACAGTAGAAAAAAACATGGCAGCAAGAAATTAGGTTTTATTTAAAACTGGTTGCTTTTCCTCCATGTACGTGCATGCTAGTATTTTAATATTATATATATAAATTCAATTTAATTTTGGGAAAGTGTGCATGCCATCCATACAAAGTAAATCAATTGGCCATTTTTACTCTTTGAACAAAGAAGAGAGCAGAGCAGTGTAGAATTGTCTAGTTTTATATATTTGCATCCTGCCTATATTTTTAAAAATAACTCAAGATGCGAACATATCCAACACACCTTCTTCCTCCTGTTTTCCCTCAACAACAACCCTGTGCAGTGAATTGGGCTGAGAGACTGTGACTGGTCCAAATTGGCTTTCATGGCTAAGGTGACTCTAGAACTCAGAATCTCCTGCTTTCTAACCTGGTGCTTTAACCACTAGACTAAATTGGCTTGCACACAGCTGCAAAGTATCTACATAGTATTTTCTTGAGCTTATAGTCAAGCAAGCACCAGCATAGGACAGGTGCACCTTAAAAGTGCAGTACTAAATGTATTCTTTGGGTGTATTTAGGGGAAGGCAGAAGGGCAGAACTGATTGAATCAATATATTCCTTGACATTATATATCCTTGGGTGTCAGGAAAGTTTTTCGATTGTTTTTGCTATCACTCATGAACTACACAAGACATAACATAAATCTATACTTCCTTCCTATTTGTGTACACACACACACACACACACACACACACACACACACCAGTCTAAACTGGTAATTTAGATAGGGGTTTCCAGGATGTATCAACTTGGGAAATCAGTAAATTGAACTCTGGTGTTGGAGGAGAACATACAAGACAGTACTGAATCTTGTTTTTCTGATTATGTACAAAAGGCTACAAGTTATCTCTCGCTGAAAGGATGTTTAATTGATGCTCTTGAGAGTCTTCAGTTCTAACACATTTATTATTGTCCATTGCCAATGTATCAGGAGCACTCTCTGTCACCTGCTTGAACACTTCTTCACAACACAGTGGGAAGTCCATCTTCTGTAGTCCTTATTTTCTTTTTCTGTATATTTTTCTTTAAAATATGCACACACACACATAAACATGTTTCTTCCTTCCACCATTCCTGTAATGCTCTCTTGAAACAACACTGAAGATGCAGTTTTGAAAACCTCCAGCCTTTCCTAATTAGCTTTACCCCCCCTACAAGGAACAACTTTGTAAGCCCCCAGTAATAATCACATCATCTACTACAGCTACCTAACCACCATTCCATTTAAATGTCATATCCTGTTTAAGAAGATGAGCTTTTAGTTTTTTCAAAATGCCAAGAGCAAGGGGGGCAAACACATCTCCAGGTGCTATGTAGCAATTATAGGGAAGTTTAAAGCTCCATTCTCCCATTGTTGGTCTCCCTGAATTCTAACCTTTTAAATTATTATTTCATTCTATTTTCCACATTTGATTTCAATGTACCTTGAAAAAAAAATCCTTGCAAATATAGATTGGAGGAAGAAATGTATATTCTTTCCACGTTGAAAAAAGGGCATTCCTGGGCTTCAGAGAGTCCTGAAATAAAATAAATTAGTACACTAGTTTTTCTGAAGGAAAAAAAGAGATATATTTGATGGGGCTCTGAATGGGGATTCACCAAAGTCAGTCAGGTAAATGGATTTGAATTATGCCTCTGGTTGTAAATTCAGGGACATTCAGGAATGACAAAAGGAAGGTCTTAATTACACAATGATGATAATCACCAATTTAGAGGGTTTTAAAAAAGGATTGGAAAATTAATGGAATGTTAAGCTATCAATAGATATTCATCCTGATGTCTGTATGCTCCTTCCTAAATCATGGAGAAAAATACTAATTGTTGATTAGAACAGGGGGAAAGGGCTATATTACCCTTCTCTTTTTACTAGTTTCTTAAAACTATCTCGTCTGATTCAAAATACCGGACCAGATTGGCCTTTGGCCTGGTTAAGCAAGCTCTGATATCCTGCAATTCTCCATTGAATCACCCTTCAATCAGTTCATTGATTGATTGATTGATTCATTCATTCATTCAATCAATAATCCTCCTCCTTTTTCAAATATCTAGGATAAAAAGACTTCTGCAGTTTCATATTCTTTGGATTATCAACTGAGTTTGAGTGAAATTGCCTTTCAATATAATCCTTGAATCTTCATTAAGACTCCTCACTGATAAGGTTCAATTCATCAGCAGTATACCTGTCTATCCAATTTATCTCTACCTTTTATAATATGGCAATAAGGTTTAAGAAATGCCAGGAGACAAATGAATTGGGAGTAAATGGAGATGCATAGGACTAGGTCAGGCAATGCTTTTTATTTTTCTCAACAGCTTATAAACTCCTAATAAAAGCTGCAGGGAGAAAGTTGCTTTAACATTCAGCAGACATAATGGAAATAGATTGTCAGTTCCCAGAGAAATAAAGAATGGATGGAGCATAGCCATTTCAAAAGTCTTTTTTAGAGCAGATGAATTATTGGGTCTCAGCAGAGGTGATCCACAAATGCTCTAGGGAGGCAGGAAACATGGAATAAAACATGGGTATTGATTATACATTTCACCTTTTGCTTAATTGTGTATATCAGAAAGAGTTAAATGGGTTGGTGGATACATATGAACTTAGATACGAAAAAAAGGACTGATGATATATTTCTGTGTATATTATGCATTCACAAAATGGTTGCTGAGGATCACAGACAGTCACAAAAAGTCATTTACCATTCAACAATCTCTCACTAAATCTCTCATTGAAATTCGCACTCATATTTGTCATTGTCTTCTCATGGACACCTAAGCATATTTCCAAAAAAAAGCACTGGACCACAGCCATGCATCACTGCAATTTTTAAAGAATGACTGTGGGGCCCATGTGGGTCTCAAAGGCCTTGTTGTAGATGGAGATTGTGGTGCTTTGCTTGCATTGACAGTTTCCCATTTTTAGCACAATTATCTTTCTTAAAGCGTTATAATTCCTGGCACAGAAACTTGGGGGGTGCCAAAAAAAGATATACAGGGATAAAAGGAGATATGAGAGACTATATGTATTATGTACAGGTAGCGAAAGTAGAATGTTCAGTAAAAACCTATTTCACATCCAGCAATTGCTTTATTTATTTGCTTAGCTAAATGTTGATTTATAAGCTTGAAATTATTGCTACTGGGAAAGATGTGATTGACATCTTGTGTACTATACAAGTATTTATGTGTATGAAATTATATTGTTACTACTTAAAACTGAATTGTTACTTTGATGCCAATATTAAAAAGTCCCCTGATGACTAATTTAATTTTCCAGACTGTTTTGCTCACAGTCACTATCCATAGGAAATTCTCAGTCTTTCCTTTTTCTTTCAAATAATGATGTGCAAATCAGTTCAAATGCAGTTTAAATCATTGATTAAACTTGGAAGTTCAGATCAAATATTTGGCTTAAGTGCATTCAATTCAACTGCTCTGGAAAAAGCTCTTCCTGCACATATGCTGAAATGTGAACAGTTCAAATTAATTCAGAAACATTCCATTCAGTACAGTGATTCAAATCAATTTCCTGATTCTATCTGGAAAGCTGATTGGCCGAGTCAATTTAAGTGATTTGAATTGATTCTCCAACCTGAATATTCTTACAGTTCTGTTTTTAAGCACTTTTCCTTTCTTGGAGCATATGCAGTTTTTCAGGCAACTGTTCTGTGCAACTGATGATACAGAATGCATTCCAGGAAAACATAGTAGGCAATATGCAACTGGTTTACCTACAAAGAATCGCAAAGTACAGGTACCCTTGCGACAAAGGGGGGAAGGGGTGATGGAACATAATGACATCATAATGCAAATCCTATGACCTGCATACTTGTATCTAGTGTTGGGATACAAGTATCAAAAGGTCTTGTTTTCATCATTTCATCACTATACGTGTCTTATTTTTAGTTATTCTGGCTAGCTTTGGACCTCCATGCCAGAAAAGGTCCTTGTTAGCTTTGCTGCAAAAGACTAACATGATCGATCCTTAGGAAAAAGAAAATCAATCTTTTCATCTCTCAACTGAGTCAGTACCTTTAGACCTCAGATAAATCTGCTGCCGTATCTTAGTGAGTCTTTTTCTCCACAAATTATTAAACTGTCCCTTAGGGAGCTACTCACTGTAACTAACAGCAAATAAATGGAGCATGGCACAGTTCAGAATTTATCTCTTGGGCTCAACATACTGTAAGGTTGCAAAAATCTCTTTAGAAATATGCTTAATTTTTAAAATAGATTTGGAATAAACACCTTCTCTTTTCTTGTCAGTGAAACTGGCCAATCTCCCTCCAAATAAAAATTAGCTGACCTAGGGGTTACAATATACAGGGAGTGGAGAGTTTAGAACTAGATAATCCAAAGGAACCTATTTGGGAGTCTCCTGCCTGGGGAAATGCTACCAGTGATATAGTTAAATATAAGTCCTCCTCAAGGTGAGCTTGACTCCTAGTGACTTCACTGACCTCTTCGTGTCATTTTCTTGAAAGAAAAAATGGTTTGCCACTGCCCTCTTCCAGGAAGTCTTATTAGGTTTCTCAACTTCTGACCAAGTTGACTGGATGCTGCTATAGTAATATGGTATGGCTATTCCTAAACAAATATACTATATGTGTCCCAGGATAACGTTGCAGGATCCAATCTGGGTTGTTCACCGGGACCAAAAGTTTAGTCTTCCAAGCTTTTAGATTTGTGATGGAGCCTCAGGAAACATCTCTCTAGGAGAGTATGTAAAATGTGTACAATGTGCAGACTGTGTATTCCTAGACATGTGAATAACTGCAGTCTTTGTTGTTAAAACTTGTTGTGGGAGATAAAAATTGCACTATTCTAACCCACATTCCTTTAGTTTTCAGGAAACATATTTATAAATTATCTTGAATTTCCTGAGAGAAGTAATTTGCCCTTAAAAATGCAACTTTGTAAAATTAGAGTTAGGTGTGGGAAGCAGTCTCCCTTTGTTTTAAATGGTTAAGTTTATAAAAAGCATTCCGAACCAAATACCCCATAGTTCTAAATATGTAGTTCAGGAAAGAAGGCTGCCTGTTTTAGCACTGTGTATTTGAAGCATAGCTGGAACTATGCCACTAAATCATGCCACTAGAATGCACTAATAAATTCCTTAAAATAGTGGAACTATTTGGGAATAATTAAATGTTGCTGTTATCATTAAAACACCTACTCTGGCAAATATGGAAAGACTGAACACTGTAATAACCTTCTTGTAGCAACCAGTGGTGAAAGATGTAGGCATTCCCAGGCATAATGACAGTAATCAGAGGCACAACATGTACAGAAAGTTTTTAAAGGCAGCTGCTATTCCAACATCATGAATAAATAGAGTTGGAGGTGAGAAGTTTACCAAAGCAAAAACCTGGAACATTCTCCAAAACTTAAACTCTAGTTAACCTGTAAGTTGGAAACAAATTATAGTAAACACAGTAAATTTTTCAAAATTAAAAAAATATGAGTATTTTTATTTGAAATTTCATTCAGATAAAGCATTGTCTGAAAATAACTTGTTTGGGACAATATTCTATCAACTATTCAAATCATATCGATGCTATGAATATGTTATTCATGAATAATCTTGTCCTTTCAACGAATCAGGTTAACCTAAGTCCTTGGAATAGCTCTGTCCAATTCATTGATACTGACAACAAAACAAGGACATGGATTTTCTTGTCCAATGTATTTATTACTTGGAACCCTTCTAAAGGAATAGACATGTAGCTATTATCCATCATGTTTCTCACTGCAATTATATAAACTGGAGTTATTATTGTAGACCAGCACTGATGGTATTACCTAGTTTGGGTAATAAACTAGGTAATAAAACATCTACCAGAAAACAACCAAGCTCAAATATCCCTCAACTCTTTCTTAAACAACTCCTCCTCCTCCTCCTCTTCCTCCTCCTCCTCCTCCTCCTTAGTTAAGATGGCGGCGCCTGGATCGGCTGTGGCTGCATCGAAGGTGAAAAGTTTTTGGAGGGATATAAGGGATATAGGCCACATGATTGGGAAGGTTTTAATGTGTTTGAACAACGTAGTGGGACTAAGCTAACATACGACCGACCATCTTTGCTGGTATGGCGAGTTTTTAGGTGTTTCGGAACTGTTGGTGAAACTGTTAAAAGTTATTTGCATTGTTTGAAATTGTTCTGCTGGCAGCAAGATCTGACTGCTGGCCCAGCAATAAATTCTACTGCAAATCAGGAGGCGGAGGAGGAAAGGTCCCAGGGCAAAGGAATGGAGCAAAGGAACTGGATGACGCTGTCAGCAGCTCCAGATGAAGAGAGGCTTTTGGAGGAGTTGGAGGCAGCGTGCTCCAGGGGCAAAAAGGAGCAAGGCCCCTTTAAGGAAAAGGTGGAAGAGACAGAATCAGAAAAAGCAAAGGAAGAGAGGTTGATGTGCAGGAATACAAGCTAACTTGATAGCTAATCCACATGGAGCTCTGTTTCCATCTGTCCTATTTGCCATCGTTCGCTCCCTAGAGACTAAAATGGATGATCTGACCTAGCCATGAACAAGGAGTGTATATTGGAGGTGGTGATCCTTTGAGAGCTGTATGCAACAAAGTTTCATTTTGATGTATGCTGATTGGTGTACATTCAAAGTGACAATAAAGTTTATCATCATCATCAACAACAACAACCTTCTCATTACATTTTCAGGCCATAAATATTATCATGAGTAATTTCCATGCCTGAATAAAATATGCCAGGGAATTTATCTGAATGAGTAATATAAATGAGTGAATAGACAATTGATCTATAAACCATGCTTTGAATGGCAGAACTACTTTCAAAATATTCCATTCACCAGCCTTTCTGGAAGCTGCCCGCATATCATTAAAGATTTCTTTTCACATGACTTCCACTGATGCAGCTAAAGCGGAAGTTGTAAAGCAAAGGAAAGCTGAAATCAGATGATAAACATAGTTGTGGTTTCACTTAGTGACCACTTTAGTCCCAATGGTGGTCATGAAACAAGGACTAACTGTGCAAACATTACCTAGATGCTTTGATGCATTTTGGAAAATCCAGTCAAGGTTGAATTCAGCTCCCAGTGGGTGGAGCTATAGGAAGGTAAATGCCTCACCCTTAGATCAAAACGTGCCCCCAGCCCTCCTGCTCACTTCTGAGGAGATGACAAAGATTTATTTGCTCTTGTATTTTCCTTTGTGCAAGCAGAGGCTTGTCCCTGCAAGAAGAAAAGAAGCATAAAATAGTATATTCCTTCCAGGTATTGTCATGGGCAAACTGAGGCTCCAGGATCACAAATGATCCCTAACCAGGCACGTGGGGTGTTGGTTTTAGTTTTGTTTTTTGTGGCAATGGAACATTCTCCATTGCCAGGAAAAGGCAATTTTGAGGTAGGGAGAGCCAGTTTAGTACAGTGGTTAAGGCACCAGCCTAGAAACTGGGAGATTATGAGTTCTACATGCCTTAGACAAAAATCTTTTGGGTAACTTTTGACTAGTCCCCCACAACTGGAACTACTGAAACTGGAGCTGCTAAGCTATCTGGTCACTTGAAGCATCATGATCAGTTAATTTAGCAAAGGAAATTCCAGTCTCAGTCAGGATTGTAGCCTGAAGGCTACTTGTACTCCAAATAGTAGACTAAGACTTCAGGAAAGAGATTAGAAATGAAGCTCAGAATGACTTCTACATGCCACATTTATTTATTGGTGTTGTAAATCAACTTTTCCCAACCTCATCCAATCCTGAAGGGCTGAACTTTAACTTCCATCATCTCCAGATGACATAGATATTGGCATATTTATGAATTTTGGAGAGGTTTTTTTTTGCTAGACTAGAGATTAGATAAAAAGTCAGAAAAGCATTGGACTAGCTGGACCAATAACTACAGTGAAATAAAACTTCATAAATGTTCATGGAAATCAGAAATCTAAATGTCCAAGTTCTCATTTTCATGAATAACCCTTTCTTAGATGCAGAGTGTAATTTAAATAGAAATAGAAACAGTTTCTCCTGTCACAGTAATCTCCATTTAGATTGAGGAGGAAACCTTGAGGACCTCAATTGCTGCTGGTTGATTAGTCAGAAGCTGATTTGCACTTAATAAAACTTCTCTTTTGCAGTGATTAAAGTCTCAAACCTCCCCCTTAGATTGTGTCAGGAGAACTAACTTTGTGGTCCTTGAAAAGGCAGCAGTTCTACAGTTTTCTAATCATCTCCATCAGGACTTTTTTTCCTTTAAAAGAACAGGAAAAGTCTGCTACTTGAGTCTTCAGCATAGAAGTTACAGAATTGCTACCCAAATCCATAAAATATAAAATTTGAATTATATTTTTCAGTTTATCAGTAAGAACCTACTTTGAATTAGGGGAGAGAGGGATTTGCCTTTAAGCTCAGAATGCTTAATGAAGGCTAAAGAATTTACAGATGAACAACCCTTGCATAATCTTTTGTCCAACATATTTTTCCTTTTTTCTCTGTCATGCAAAAAAAAAAAAGATAAACTGACTAAGTATCTTTCCATATTTTTGTTTCAGAATGTATGTCAAGCGCAAACAATCAGGTCCACACATGTAGAGTTCAAAGTAGCTACTTTATTGTTCTATGTCTGTTTCCCTGGAATCTCATCTGGCAGCTTTCACCTGGGAAAGACTAGATAAGGCTCAGAGGAGTTGAACACTGTGTGTATGAGAGAGAAAGACACCTTGCCCTCTTGTGTTTAGGCTATGAGTCCAGGCTAATTCTGTGCTTGAGCCCTCCACCTGACTGGGATGGTTGTTCCCCAAAATATATATGAGCACAGAAGAATACAGATGTATATTTTCATTTAGACGCTTTGAACATCTGTTTTCTAGTTTTTCAGAGCCTTCATAAATCATGCCACTAGAATGCACTAATAAATTCCTTAAAAGTGGTGATACAATTAGTTTCTTTTAGGTTTAATACCAGAAAATTCCTCCCTTCCCTATAAAACCACTTCCCAGAAGGCCCAGGCCCACATACTTGGGGGGGGATCCATGACATCACTACTCCTGACCTGTCCCTAAAAGTGAAAAATTGTAAAAAGGGAACAGCTTAAAGGGAGGTGAAATATCTAATGGTTTATCAGTATCTTGAAAACTAATTCTCTTACATTTTTTCAACATTTTTCTATTTGATGAAAGAGAATTGACTTTCAACAATTCTTTCAAGAAAAAGGAAAATTATGTTAAATTATCATAGACGAAGTGTGATCCTTGCACTTATCTGGATGCAGCGTAGCCAAGGTGTGCCTGTATATGTGTTTATCATAGACAATAATCTTTCCTCTGATTTAGTTTGCACACTTCTGTGAAATCCCAGGGAAAGAACAAGCAAACCACGAGGAAACTCATTTTTCAGTTTAGGAAGACTGTGCAGAAAACAACTGTATTTTAGTACCGTCCTCTATTTCAAACAATTAGATAAGCTCAAATATACAGCTCACAAAAATAAAAGGAACACAGACGTATAGGATCCTATACGTTTGTGTTCCCTTTATTTTTTTGAGCAGGATATATATAAAGAGAGATAAGAAAGAAATTCTCATTATCCTAATAATAAAATAGAAGCTTCCTTCTCAGGGAGAAGGAAAAAAATTAAAGTAGATTTTTGCACAGAATTAATTGAAATATTGGAATTAATTAATTCCAAATATTTGGGGAGCTCCCACAAAGAAGAGGAGGTCAATCTATTTTCCAAAGCACTAAAAGGTAAGACAAGAAACAATGGATGGAAACTAATCAAGCAACTTACAACTAAGGAGAAACTTCCTAACAGTGATAACAATTAACCTTTGGAAGGGCTTGTCTTCAGAGGTTGTGGGTGCTTCATCACTGGAGGCTTTAAGAAGAGACTGGACAACCATTTAACTGAAATGGTATAGGGTCTCCCTGCTTGAGCAGGGGGTTGGACTAGAAGACCTCCGAGGTCCCTTCCAACTCTGTATTCTGAACAAAGCTGTAACAGCTCCATTTTCTCCATTTACACTTTTTATCACATTAGAAGCTTTCCTACTAGAACATTTATTATTTATTATTATTTTTTATTTTTATTATTTATTATTAATTAAATTTCTATACCGCCCCTCTCCCGTAGGACTCGGGGCGGTTCACAATCCAATAAAAACATATAAAAACAATAAATATTTAAAAATAAATTAAATTAATATTTATACAAGGCTGTTACTAAAAACCTGTTAAAAACCCATCTAAAACCTAAGCAGCCTTGTTTAAAAATTTTAAAACCCGAGGAGATCTAGGCCAGGCCGGCTTGATTGAAGAGATGGGTCTTCAATTCTCTTCTGAAGGTGCGGAGATCATGACATGTCCGGAGTTCTGGGGGGAGCTCGTTCCACATCGTCGGTGCCCCCACAGAAAAGGCTCTCCCCCTGGGCGCCACCAGCCGACACTGCTTAGCCGATGGCACCCTGAGGAGGCCCTCTCTGTGGGAGCGAACTGGTCGATGGGAGGTATTTACTGGCAGAAGGCGGTCTTGTAGATAACTGGGTCCTATGCCATGGAGCGCTTTAAAAGTGGTGACCAGTACCTTGAAGCGCACCCGGAAAGCCACCGGCAACCAATGCAGCTCACGCAGGATGGGGGCCATTCGTGCCCGCCAGGGTGCCCCCACTACCACCCGCGCGGCCGCATTCTGCGCCAGTTGAAGCCTCCGCGTGCACTTCAAGGGAAGCCCCATGTAGAGAGCATTACAATAGTCCAGTCTGGAGGTGACGAAGGCATGGGTGACCGTGCGTAGCCCGTCCCTATCTAGGAAGGGGCGCAACTGGCGTACCAGGCGAATCTGGTAAAACATCCTCCCAGCCACGGCCGTCAGATGGTCTTCAAGGGACAGCCGTGAATCTAGGAGGACTCCCAAGTTGCGAGCCCTTCCCGTGGGGGCCACTGACTCGCCCCCAATAGACAGCGATGGAGTCAGCAGGTTGTACCGGGACGACGGTAACCACAGCCACTCGGTCTTGGAGGGGTTGAGCTTGAGACCATTCTTCCCCATCCAGATCCGCACGGCCTCCAGGCACTGGGTCAGCACGTCAAGAGCTTCATTTGGGTGGTTCGGGGTGGAAATGTACAGCTGCGTATCATCAGCGTACTGATGGAATTCCACCCCGAAACCTCGGATGATCTCACCCAGCGGCTTCACATAAATGTTGAACAACAAGGGCGAGAGGACCGACCCCTGAGGTACCCCACAATCAAGGGGCCTCGGGGTCGACCTCTGACCCCCTGTCAACACAAACTGCGTCCGGCCAGAGAGGAAGGAAGAGAACCACCGAAGCACGGTGCCCCCTATACCCAGCCCCGCCAGCCGGCGCAGCATGATACCATGGTCGATGGTATCAAAAGCCGCTGAGAGGTCCAATAGCACCAGGACAGAGGAGCAACCCCTGTCCCGGGCCCGCCAGAGATCATCCACCAATGCGACCAAAGCTGTTTCCGTGCTGTAACCCGGCCTGAAGCCCGACTGGAACGGGTCCAGGTACGACGATTCCTCCAGGTGCTGAGGGAACTGTCGAGCAACCACACTCTCAACAACCTTCGCAACAAAGCGAAGGTTGGAGACAGGACGATAATTAGTTAGAACAGCCGGGTCCAAGGCAGGCTTCTTGAGGAGGGGTCGCACCACTGCCTCTTTCAGGGTGGCGGGGAAAACACCCTCACTCAACGAGGCGTTGATAATTGCCTGGAGCCAGCTTCGCGTCACCTCACTGGAGGCCAGTACCAACCAGGAGGGACACGGGTCCAATAAACATGTGGTTGCTCTAAGACCACCCAGCAACCTGTCCACGTCATCAGGTGTCACGTAGTCAAACTCAGCCCAGATAACAGTCTCAAGACCGGCCTCAGCCACCTCTGCTGGACCACCTTCGTTGAAGTTAAAGCCTTCCCGAATCTGAGCGATTTTGTCATGCAGATATTGCACTAAATCCTCAGCTCTTCCCTCCAAGGGGTCCCCCCTCACCTCCCGATGAAGGAGGGAGCGGGTTACCCTAAACAGGGAGGCTGGGCGGTTATCTGATGACGCAATAAGGGCAGTGACATAAGAACACTTCTCTGCCCTTATTGCCACTAGGTAAGTCCTAATATGGTCTCTTACCCGTGTTCGGTCAGACTCAGAGCGGCTCGCCCTCCAACTGCTCTCTAGGCGTCTTTTCCGGCGCTTCATTTCCCTCAGCTCCCCGTTAAACCAGGGAGCTGATCGAGAACCACGCCGGCTCAGAGGCCGCAAAGGCACAACCCGATCCAAGGCACCAGCAGCCGCCCTATCCCAGGCTGCTACCAGTGCCCCAACCGAGTTGTGTGTTAGAGCCTCCGGTATTGGCCCAAGCTCCATCTGGAACCTATTGGGTTCCATCAGTCGCCTGGGGCGGTACCAAATAATTGGTTCCGCCTCCCTGCGGCGGGGTGTGGCGGTCAGAAAGTCCAAGCATAGGAGAGAGTGATCGGACCATGACAGAGGAGTAATAGCTATATTTCCCATATCCAGATCACTCAAACACTGACCAGAGACAAAAACCAGGTCAAGCGTGTTTTCCCCCGTGTGAGTGGGACCTTGAATTACCTGGGTCAGGTCCATGGCCGTCATGGAAGCCATGAACTCCCGGACCTCCCCAGACGCCTCGCCAGCAGACGGCAGATTGAAGTCACCCATGACTACCAGCCTGGGGACCTCAACCGCCACCGCCGCGATGACGCCCAGGAGCTCGGGCAGGGTGGTTGACATGTGGCAGGGAGCCAGGTACATGACCAACACAGCCCTCGGACCCCCAAGGTCCCACCTCACAAGGAGGGATTCACAGCCTGCCGTCTGAGGAACAGTGACCTCCCTTGGCCTGAGACCTTCCCTAATCACAACCGCCACTCCCCCACCCCTGCCCTGAGCTCTCAGCTGGTGAAATGCAAGGAAGCCCGGAGGGCACATCTCCACCAGAGGGACACCTCCCTCTGGACCCAACCAGGTCTCCGTAATACCCGCCAGGTCTGCGGCCCCCTCCAAAATTAGATCTTGTATCAAGGGGGCCTTATTTACCACTGACCTGGCGTTGCACAACACCAGCCTACAGCCCGGGCCCTTTGGCTCTAAGCAACCCAGATCACAAGTGGAGCCATGGGGGTCGGAGCGCGGCACCGCTCGAAGATAGCGGGGACGCGCTCCCATAAATGAATATGGCCCCCTGCTCCCGCCATATCTGCCCCTCCCACTTACAGAGCCGATGGGAACAGAATCATCTCTGCCCCCTCCATAATCCGCACCCTCGTGGTTCCGGTCCCACCCGTTGCTTGGCCCATGCTTCTCCTCCTCCCTATTCCCTCCCCCTAACCCTCCCCTATCCTGTAGACCTCCCCCCAGGCCTACTCCATTAATAATCTTACCACCCCCCTCCCTGGAACCCCTTAAAAAACATTTAAAACCCCTACTTAAAAACCTCCATAACCCCTTTTTTTGAGCATGCCACCTCTCGGGATTCCAAAATCCGTCATCAAGGCAGGCCTTTGAGAGACATGCAGGCCATCTCTGCGAGAGGGGGGCATCTCGCAGTGCAAGAAGGTACGTCCTATCCAGTGTTTATACAGCATAGTCACAGCTTGGGTACAACCAGTGATGAGAGTCTGTCCATCTTTGGGCAGATATAAAATCCATTTGGCCGGATGGTTCAGTTTTTCCCTGGGCCTCGGATCACAACCACAGTCATCCTTTCCATGTGGTCTTGGGGTGGAGCCTCACCATTTCCTCAGCAGTCATTGAAGGGGGGGAGAAGGCGGGGGAGGGAAAAAAGGGGGAGGAGGCTTGAAACAAATGCACCTTCCCAATTTCTATCAGGTTTCTGTTCATTTGATACATGGATGTACAGCTTCTGGTAGACTGAGAGCTTCACTGGGATTCACACAATATGTTGGGAAATAGATTCCACCATTTTGAGAAGCTGTGCTTTTTCCCCATAAGTGAAATGGATGATTTCAGTCTCTGTGAGACTTAATCCATTTCACCTAAAATCTTCTCCTAACACAGAAAACTTGCCAATTCAGGAACTTATTCCAACATGGAAGCTTGGGGAACACAAAAAGACTACTGCTAAGATGTGTATGGCCCCTGACCACACTTTTGCATTCAGAATTATTACAACTCTGTAATAATGTCTGTAACTTTGACCGAGTTCCCTGTTTTTTGCCCAAGGACAACTTTTAAAATTGTAATTCAGTTTGAGATATAAAATCTACATCTCCAAGAAGCACAGGCACAAGAAACCCACTTAAACTGGTTTCCATAGAAACTATGACAGGAGAGCATATCTACTTTCCTATCCTTCCAATTTCTGTTCATCTTTTGATTTTGTAATAAAGACAAACTTGTTTCTTTCCCTGCCACCATGATATTTATTGAAGGAAGTTAGCCCAGAGAAGGAAATATTAAAAGGGCAGAAAAATATATTTTTCCTCAAAAGGATTTTTTAAAACCAAACCTGGCCCCAAATCTATCTCTCTGCCCCTAGCAAGAGCTAGCCCCATACGAATGCAGATGTAGAACCATCAGAAAGCTGAAGCCAGGGCACTCAAGAAGACAAAGAGAAGATCTGCATGCCCCACCCAAACTCTAGGAGTCATTAGCCCCATCACCTGGGAAGCAGGATATCATAATAGGATTAAACCACAGATATCGAGGCCTAGAAAAACACTCAGAAATAGCCTCAAGGTTCATGCCACAGGAACAGGAAACTATTCCAAACAAGGCTAGAGGGGGTATAAAACCCTACTGCCCATGTGCTCAACTCCTCTTTCCTCTCTGCTCTTCCTTGCAAGGAACATCTTTCTGCTTCTTCAATAAACTGTAACCTTCTTCCCAAAACAGTCGCCATGTTGCTTATTTATCCCGGCTTGGATGAACCAGGATGAAGACTTACTTCTGTCAATTATCTACAATTCCTGATCCTTCAAAGCAGTGCCAGTGTTTGGAAAGATCTACTAAATTCTTTTAGGTATATGAAAATGGGTGCATTGTCTATAGCGTTATTTTGCACATCTCTGTATGTCTTAAATTCTGCATTTACTTTGGGTCAGTTAAACTGATAATTCTTCCAAAAAGTACATTGTTCTCTTATTTTAAAAAAAATCAGTAAAAATAAATCATTACGTTTAAATATTGCCTGTTTTGCACTTGTCTTTACTATTTCTTACTTATTTATTTTATTTTATTTTATTCGGGCTTGTATGCCGCTCCTCTCCGGAGACTCGGAGCGGCTAACAACATGTATATAGAACATCAAATTTCAAAGCACTTAAGAAGTGTTTTCCTACCTGCTATAAACTGATGTACAATTTAAATCAGCAATAAAATAATCCAGTAAAATCACAACAGGAAATTAAAAACAGACAATGAATCTTGTTTAAAACAAGCCAGACAGCAATATTAACATGTACCAAATGCCCAGAGTAACACAAGTGTAGTTTCAAGATAATGTCTATATGGAGAAAGCTAAGATCCATGGTAGTTTTACAATAAAATGTAAAGATTGTGGAAATAAACATCCCAAACATAGAACATAGGGCTGGAAGGAACCTTGGAGATCTTCTATTCCAATCCCCTGTTCAAGACTGAAGACCTTATAGACTTATACCAGTGATGGCGAACCTTTTAGAGACCGAGTGCCCAAAAACTGGCCCCGCCCCCACTCTGCCCCACTCTGCCTGCCCACAGGGCCACTCACCGCCTCCAGGGCCCATCGCAGATTGCCCAAGCAGCCCAGCAGTGCCATGGCAGCCATGCCCTCTGCCCATGCCCCGCAGCATCAACTGCGCATTGGGGCATGAGGGCAGAGTCTTGTCTATGCTGTCTGGCTGCCATGTCCTTGGCTGTGCTGCTCCACGTGGGCCATGCTCAGGGGCGACTCTCCTCCAGGGAGGCTGCTGGTGAGGAGGGGGTCGTGGGCGGAGGCAAGGCTGGGGCAACGGCATGTGTGCTCACAGAGAGGGTTCTGAGTGCTGCTTCTGGCACCAGTGCCTTAGGTTCGCCACCGCTGGCTTATACCATCCTGGTCAAATGGTTTTCCAGTCTATTTTTGCAAACCTCCAAAGATGGAGCACCTCCAACTAGAGAGGGAAGCTATTCCAAGAATTGGATATCAATCCATAGCCAATACAAGTTGCTGTGGGGAAACATATAAATTTAATAAATTATCAATAGAGTTGTTAAGTAAGTCATGTTCCTATCACCATGGATGAATTGTCTGATTGAAATAAAATTCAAGTCCACTGCAATCCCATTTAGTTGTGGACTGCAATAAAATTTCAGCAGATGAATTAAAAATACAACCAACTAGGAATAACAGGAATCCAACATCCCCCCCCCGCCCCATCCATCTTGCAGAAGTGCAGAAGTGCAAATCCTCCAGCATAGCTGTGAAGAGGCTTAAATGTCTTTCTTTAGTTGGAAAAGAAAATTGGGAGAAAATGCTTTGGCTTCTTAAAACTGAGAGACTCTTTCAGGACAGCCCACTTGCTTCCTTGTCTGGGATATTCCTAGGACAATTGCACCGCAATCTGAATAATAAAAACAACAACTTTTTCTTGCTACTTGGCAATTCACAGTTATGTGAACTTGCAACTATGAAATACATTGCAGGCTCCAGGGCTTATGTATTTGGCAAAATTGTATATGTTCTTTATAGCACAGAATGTGATAAGAGTAAATTCTACCAGTTACTGCCACAAAATGTTTAGCAATACAAAACATTGTACTATACATTCTAGCCTATATAAAAGGCTAAAATTTACAGATTGCCAATTTATTAACTTGACAGGTACTCAGCATGCTGCCTAAGGGCTGAAATTGCACAGAAGGAAAGCAGAAATGTTGGTAGAAAACTCATGATTTTCTCTCCCATATGACAGATGGGGCATATAGACTGAATTCTCAGTTCAACAAATTGAGCACCTTGAGAAATGGCTAAGAGAAAGGAGCAAAGATAGGTGGAACCTTTAAAACTTAACACATTTATAGAGGTAACATATCAGATGCGTAGAACATTCTTTTTCCTTAACAGGAAGTAAAGGAAGTAAAGATAAATAAAAAGAAGTTGGAAAGATATATTGTCTGCAAGTAAACAGAAGAGAGAAAAGCAACTACCGGTAGTAAAGAAAAAGAAAAAAGCAAGGTTTGGAGTTGCAAGCTTTTCACAATCAATTCATTGTTTTAAGTTCTCCTACCAAGTACCTCCAAATCTGCATTGCTGAATTTGCATGACCCTCCCTTTGCTAATGGTGAGGTCAGAAGTTTGGGCTGTGATTTTAGCCCTGGGAAACAGCACATTTTTCTCATGGTCCCTGGACTTATGAGAAATACTAGAGCAAAAGGCATCTTCTCAGCTCATTGTTCCTGTCCTGCCCACACAGATTGGATGGTTGAGTTTCCATGTGGGACAAGCAGAAATTTACTCAATGAATAGATCAAGAAAGATTACTTTATTTCACAGGTATCCTCAATCAATAACTCACGATTACAGCAGAAGTTCTTCCGGAATGCAATGGTAATCTGGATCCATTTCATAGGTAAAAGATTAATGGATTTCTCCATCCTGCGTACAAGTTACATGCCGGCATGGAGCTCCCAGCCTTGCCACTGGAACCCATGCAGAGAGATCATACAAAGGCACAAAGGCACGTAACAGGATGTCCTGCAATAACTTTTAACTCCTCCCACTGACTAGATAAGCTACAGCACAGACTAATGACTGAACTACATTATCCATAAGCCATCTCTTAAGGAAACAGCGTTTAACCCTTTAAATGCTAAATACTCTAACATACAGTTCTTTTGCTAACTGACTGGTCCAGCACAGTTCCAGTGCTTATTTATCATAATTTTACTTTGTTATTTCAGACATATAATGGCTTAAGGATCTACTGTTTCTTTTCCCACCCAAATGTATAGAACCAAAGTTTCTGATTCATTTTAATTTAGTTCATGTTGGAGTGTATTTCCATTTCTTTTCTTGATAAATGCCAAACTTTAGATCATATGGTATACGGAGTGCTCTGAAAGACCAATTTGCCTGTTAAGAGTGGGGACTTTAAAATCCGATGTCTTATAAATTTTGAAGCACTTAACATTTGAGATTTAGCTTCCTCAGTCTTGGGCTATTAATCCAATCCATGATCATTTTCTTTACAGCCCTTGTATTTGGTTTTAAATCACCTTGATCTGGATGCAGGCATCGATCTTCACATCATTATCTTTTCCCTTGTTAATACTCTAGTTAATTGCTGTGGCCTGGAGGTCAACAAAGGAAATGGGAGAGCTAATCCATATAATAAAGTTGCTTATTATGGAAGGAGAACAACAAATAGCTTCCTCTGAGAACACTTCTTCTTTGATACTGGACTATGCCTTTGGTCTTAATGTCACCGAGAACATATAGTTGGTAATATCATTCATATCTTCTTCCTAAATGATATAATGTCAAGTGTCAGACTATCAGTGCTTGCTTTAACCTAATGGAAATGCCAGGGACAATAGAGATAAGGAAGGAGAAGGTTAAATGGTGGATTAAAAATTCTGCTGAAATAAAGACTAAACTTGCATGAAAATAAATAGAATGCTTTGTCCTAAAATAGCAAGAATAGAGGTGGTAGAATACATTAGGATAAAACTAAGTACAAGGTGAAAGAAACATATATAAAATGTTTAGCACTGTCACATTGACAGTGAAAAATTTGATCAGGAATCATGTTAGCCAATGACTGTTAATAGATTAGAGGGAGGGAGGGGAGAGAGAGAGAGAGAGAGAGAGAGAGAGAGAGAGAGAGAGAGAGAGAGAGAGAGAGAGAGAGAGAGAGAGAGAGAGAGAGAGAGAGAGAGAGAGAGAGAGAGAGAGAGAGATTTTCTTTCCTTTGTCTCATTAGTATAGTTTTGTCAATATTTCAGATTTCAACTCCCAGAATTCCTAGATGGGTGGGCATCAAGTCAGGGGAGGCTTGTCTATTATTAGAGATCTACATAGAACTCTATACATTCTTGAAAGTTGCTTGTAGATTCACTTCAAAACTCGCCACCAAACTGCACTTGTTAATGGAAGGGAATAGTTATTAAATATAAGAACACGCATGTCTAGTGTAGTAGTTAAGGCACCACACTAAAAACTTGAAAATTGAGTTTTAGTCTTGCTTTAGGCAGAAAGCCAGCTAAGTGATTTTTGGCTCCTGACTCTAAGTCCTAAAAAGAAAGCATTGGCAAAATGTTGTTAAGAAAACTGCATGGACTTGCTCAAGAAGTTGGCAGAAATTAAGATTCTTTTGAAGGCACAAACACACAGACACACAAAGCATATTAACTGCACTAACTAATATATTTTAATAATGTAAAATATACTGAATCAACTTGCAGTTTTAGTTCCATTCTTTGTTGAGATTCTAACCAATTTTTCAAGTATATTCCCCTTATCAAGAAAAAGTGATAACCAGCTATGATTTTGCAAGGTAAAAAAATATGAATAGCAATACATTTGAAACAAGACATATCATTTATACCATAATTTTCTACACTTTGAAAAGATTATGTACCATGTTTCCAGTGATATTGCATCGGGTGGGAGTGTATTCCTTCTGTTACCTAAACGGGATATTCAATCTACTAAATGTTACTTTTTAAAAAATAAATAAAAACAGTGTTTTAAAAATCCATTTAAATCAATGTAAGTATCATAAGTCTGGATCTAGCCTATTGTCTTAACCACTTATCCAAACAATGCAGAAAAAAATTTGTCGAACAGAAAACATTTTAGATTATCATAAATCCTGTCACATTGCTAAATTGAAGCAAATAAGCTACATAGCTTATTTTTATTTGTTTTGCTTTCCAAAATACTTTGGCAAGCATCAGCTGGTAACAATGCTGTAGCAGCCAATTTCCATATGTTATATTCACTTAAATTATTTAGCTGAAACAAAAACCAGGTTAGGGAAACAGAAGATCTTAACTTATAGTGGGTGTACAAACATCTTTATAATCAAGATAAAGAAACAGTAACACTTTACTGCCTGCTCTCTAGTGGTCATCTGGATTTTTGCACCCCAGATGTTCTGTAGTCATTCTAGTACCAAAGACAACATATTTCTATACTACTACTTACCTAGCTCAAAAGTGAGAAGGTTTGGGATTCAGTTTTTGCACCAACTATGAGCTCAAGGTTGGAAAAATGGATGAGTATTGTCATCCTGAAGAGCCTGCCAGCCTCGAGGGCATCATCCTGCAGGCAACTGGATGTGAGACTTTACTGTAAAAGCTGGGTTCTAGGGACAAGGTAGAGATGCTGTTCATGTACTATCTGCCATGTTGCAGGCCAGCTTCTTTGCCTGAGCTTCTGGAAATATTATGGTGGAGTTTCCAAAGTTGATTGTTCTGAGAGATTTTAATTTATCTGTCAGAGAGGGCTTAGAGATGACTATGGTGACCATGACAGGTATACAACTGTGCCAAGTCATAGGTGAATGGCACACTAGATCTGTTTTTTTTAAATCTTGAGGTAGTTGTGATGGGTACTAAGATTTGGAAACTATGATTTGTTAATCTAATATTAACATCTGTCCTTTGGATGGTCAGATTATTCCATGATCATTTTAAAGTTGTCTGATTATTCCCTAATCATTTTAGAGCCATCTGATATCAATGGAAAAAATAGAACATTTTTTTATTAATCAAAGTTTGGCTTTCAGAGTACATTTAGCAAATTGTTTGAATTGATGGTAGATGGTTCTTTTGCGGTCTTAGCCACCTGCTAAAATATGGAATTGGCACTAACCTCATAAGGAATTGTATCTAAAAAATTTGACCCAGAGAATTTCATGGGGAATGAAGTGAGATACCAGAGTGCCTCTGGTATAAAACAAGGAGTGATTCCAATGGAGCATTGACAAGAGCCAATATCTGAGTCTGTAGCTTAATGATAAGAGCAGAAAAATGTTATTTCTCCACTGTTATTGCATCCACAAATTGCCATTCAGCAGCTACCTTTAAAAAGACCTGGACCTTATTGGATACAGATGGAAAAAATGGAAAAGAGGACCTTCTAAGGCAGACATGTCAAATTTGTGACCTCATGTGACATTGCGGACGTATCAGGACTTTTTTCCCATTGCCAACAATGGGGTGGGTGCAGTTTTGGCGTGACACATCTGGCCTACAGGCCAGCAGTTTGACATGCCTATTCTAAGGGGACTAGTTTTCCAAAAATCTGGAAAATAAAATACAAAGAAAAAAGAGAGAATCACTCAGATTCACTTGGACTTGGTACTAGCTGGACAGATCCAAAACAGATAACCTTGTAAAATGAACTCTTGGCTATCTGGGATGAGTTTGATCATATAGGTCCTGAGAAAGTAGACAGAATGTTCTTTAGTCTCAGCTCAGCCACTTGTGGGATTCCTGTCCTCCCTGGATGATGGAGTTCAGGGAGATGAGAGGAATCTGGAGGTTGAATACATCTTGGAGAGAGAGGTATTATTGCTACAAAAGACAATGGTGCATCCTCTCCTCAAGAAACCATCACTCAGCCCAGATATGCTATGCATTATTGACCTATCTCCAGTCTCCCCTTTCCAAGGAAAGAGTTTGCTTGCTTATCTATTTACTTATCGCAATTTTAGGCTGCTCAACTGCCAAATATTCTGGGTACTTCATAAACTAAATGTATGATGCAATAACATTATCTTCATCCAGATATTGTTACTGTACAAAGTGACAACTTCAGCTGAATGGAACATCACCCTGTGTTTTCTTCAGTTCACTTTTGTATACTCTCAGTTGTTGGTAGAAATATAGGTGGGTGGTTTTTCCTTGCAGCTTGCTAGGCTTTGGGAATGCACACAGTTTCCCAAACCTGAAGCTCACAGTGTTCAATATTTTGAGAAGGGATAAGATTGTTTCTGCACCTGGACTATTGTAGAATATGGTTTATCTTAAGTATAAGAAAAGCCTTCTATATTTAGGACAGGGGTGGGCAACTTTGGCCTAATTTCAGAAGACCTCTACTAGCTCTCTGTTCAAGCTTCTAGAACAAGAAGGAAAGAAAGAGAAAAGATAAGGCAGAAAGGCAATAAAAAAGGATGTCAGTCTAGAAAAAGTACCTCTCCCTTGAGTACTACTCCACATTGCTTTCATAGCTTATGCCCAAAGGAATAAGAGCCTCAAGAGAAAGAAAATTGCACACTGTTGGTTTACAACAAGATTATTTAACAAAATGTTTCAGCAAACCAAAACTGAAGATTCCTGGTATTCTTCTAATAAGCCTGCTCGCTGCTGTATTTTTCCAAGCTCCTATAATTTAAAAAAAAATATGGAACATTTACTATTCAAAGAATTACTCAGCTTTTCTCCAAACAAAGTGTATGTCTCTAAATTATTAAAGGGATGAATAAAAGAATGCGTAACAGTTTTTATGAGATATAAATCTGGGAAAAATAGACAAAACAGGCTTTAAGAACTAAAGTGAAATAATGTTGTAAAAACTGAACACAAAAAGGCAATATCTTGGTGGAGATGACAAATATAAAATCAGGAAATTGAAATCCACTCACATTTTATAATACGCAGCTTCATTTCAGATATATGAATGGTGACATTTCCTAAGGCAGCTTTCCCAAACCTGACATTTTTCAGATGTGTTGGGGTTACAACTCCCAAAGTTTTACTGTAAGGAAACTAACTAGCACAGCTGTCCTCAAGAAGTGTTAAGAGCTTCATTAAAACCTCTTGATAATCAAGATTCGTAGCCTAGAAAAAAAACTTTGCAGATTATTCTGCATTACACATTATATTTATAACATTTTATAAGCCATTTTCTAATAATTTTCTGCTGAATTTTACATTCACTTTAAGGAGATAGATGTCAGGGATTTAATGTATCATCTCTAGCAGGGGTGTCAAACTCGCAACATCACATAGGTTATGTCGTGACGTATTGAGACTTTTTTTCCATTGCTGGCAATAGGGTGGGCGTGGTTTAGTATGACGCATCCAGACATGGGCTGGCAGTTTGACACCCCTGATCTATAGGTTCATTGGTTGTTTCTCCAATGCTACACCTTTTCACTTTTTCTGTGTAAAGTCACTGTCATACTTTGTAATTATATGAGATTCATTAACATATATCAAAGACATGAATTAGGGAAAGTTAGAGTGCAGTTATCCAAAAGGTAGACTGTAATTCTGAAATTTCTTTTTTTGCATACAACAAAGACAAAAACTAGAAAGCAACTATACATGCTTTATCATTAATGATTTCCTCCAATTCCTCCAATTTACATTTTTCTCATATTTTGTAAAATATTGCTATTAGCATTAAAACAAATTTCCACTGTATCGCCTTCTGTCACAAAAGCTATGACAAGCTTATTGCAATAATTTCTCCTATTGTAGAGATCTCTCATTGCTCATCCCAGATTTTAACTCAGCCTGCTCAGAAAAGGGAAAAGAATGTGAGCACTCACTGACATTCACAGGCAATGGTTAAGTGCTTGAAAAAGCTAGAAGCCTTTTGTGCTCAAATATCTTCCTTAAATTAATACCGATAAAAATTAAATTCTGACTAATACGTAACTAGACTCTCTGATAACTTCATTTTTTTAAAAAAAACAATTGAAGTAGTCTAAGCTTACCAATGTTATCTGTAGCAACTGGACAATCCAAGCTAAGGAAATAGCTTTAAAATGGAGAATTACTGGAGAAGATATATTTATGTGTGGACATTCTTTTAATCATTGGCTTTATCTCTGGCCAGCTTTACTTTGATTTCAAGCGCATTAAATACCTGACATCTTCTCCTGCTATTATAGACCACCTGAATATGTATGTTTGTTGCAGGATCCAGTCTGAGTTGTCACTGGTCAGGGGTTTTATCTTTGGATCTTTCGGAACTTTTCTTTAGCAGAGTGTATGTTTGTATGTTTGTCCCCATCCTCTCTGGAAGGGATTAATAACATTCATACAATGATTATATATCTACCATGTCCAGTTAGTGGCCATATTTCTTACCTGACACAGGATAGTTGTTTCTGAAAAGTTGTTAAAGGATAGTTGTTATACTGAAGGCAGCCTTTATTGGAAGATCTCACTGATCCTAGTCCATCTGGAAGACAAAAAAATATCAGAGGTTTTGAGATACACCTGAACAATAAACAAAAATTATATTTATAACCCACCAGGAGCTTGGCATACCTTATATAGGGATCCTTCCTCACAGCAACAAGCCTGTGAGATAGGTTAAATTGAGAGAGAATGGTACAGTGAGTATCTCTGGCTGAGGTGGACTTGAATCTAGATCTCCCCTTAACCACTACAGCACAGTACCATTTTTCTTTCTATTATTCCTTTTTGTTACTCTACCACAAGCAAGTGCTAGAAATGATAGCTAAAGAATAGAAAACAAGGAGAAGTAAATGGATTTTTCCTACAATGATGGAATGTTACCATTGAGCTCCTCCAGGCTTCTATCCTAGGACTGCTGCTTTTTAATATATTTATAAATGACTGGGTGTGACTAGTAGATCAGGCTAGCAGTGACTGATGAGGAAAGAGGTCTTGGAGTAGGGTAAGCAGCTCAAAACAGGTGTTGACAGAGTGTACATCTGCTGTAAGAAAAGGCCAACAGCATGTAAGAAATGGCAATGAAGATAGAAATGCCAATATCATAATGCTTTTATATAGATCAATGGCACAATCAAATCTGGAATATGGTGTGTAGTTCTATGCTCAGAGTTGAACGATGAGGGTCAAAGAGTTGGGACAGTTTCCCATGAGGAAAGGTTGCAACATTTGGAGCTTTCTAAAATCTAGAAAGAGCAAGAGGTGTACAAAATTATGCATAGTACAGATAAAGCAGACAAGGAGAAGCTATTTTCCCTTTCCCGAAATACTAGAAGCAGAGGTCAGCCAATGAAATGCAATACAGATAGTCCTCAACCTATGATCACAACTGAGCCTCAAATTTCTGATGGTAAGTGAGACATTTGTTAAGTGAGTTTTGTCTTTTTTATGACCTTTCTTGCCACAGTTGTTAAGTGAATCATTGCAGTTGTGGAGTTAGTAGCAGAGTTGTTAAAGGAATCTGGCTTCCCCATTGCCCTAGCTTGCCAGAAGTTTACAAAAAGTGATCATATGACCCAGGACACCGCAACCATGATAAATATGAGTCAGTTGCCAAGTGGTTGAATATTGATCACATGACCATGGGGATGCTACAATAGTTCTAAGTGTGGAAATGTCACTTTTTTAAAAAAAAATTATTACCATAGTGTTTTAATTTTTAAGAAAAAGTACTCAGGACACACCGTGGTGTTTGGGTAATCAGACATTCCAAAGTAAAAACATAAATAAACAACTCAACTCAATACATTCACTGTCTCCTCTCTATTTCCCTCAAATAACATAATACGTTTAAAATATTCCATTTCTAAATTAAATTTTTATTACTACTAAACCTGTTTTAAAGCTTTATCAGTTTACAATTACCAAAATCAAATTTCACTTTAACTCAACAAGTTATCAATTCAGGTATCCCTTCCAGATATATTCTAGTTCTTAATTTCTCTCATACCTCCTTTTATCACCAATCTCATTTATTTCTTCTTCCATTACACAATAAATAAATAAATAGCTATCCTAATTTAAAAAATAATGTTAATTCATTTCAATTCATTACAGAAACTTCAAATTTCATTATCACATCTATGTTATTGTACAAAAAAATATTATATAAGTTAAAACACTCCATTAATTATTAAAACCATCCCAATCTAAAAAATCAACATTTTTTCAATTCTAATACATAATTTTCATCAAATAAATCTGTTATTCCAAAAAGTATTCTTAATCTATTTAAAATATCTTTTCTAAAAATCACCCTCATATATATATATGTTTATATTTTTTTCTTGCTTCTAACTCTAAATCATAATCCTTAAAACAAACCATAAATCAAAAATTGCCTTTAAATCCATTACACAATTTTAAATTTCTCTTTTCAGTCTAATTCTGGCTTTTTTCCTGTAACAAGAATGTTTCCATAGGGACGCTTCCCTTTCAGCCAGCAGATCTGTCTTTGTTGCTTGCCTTTGCAATAATAGCAATCCCATCCTCTGCATTAGACGTCTGTATCTCTCCTCCTTGAAGGGTCATTGCTTTGTAATTTGAAGTCTCAGTCTTTGCTTCTTCAGTTCCTCTAACTTGCAGATGCTCTCCTCCTTGAAGCGTCATTGCTTTGTAGTTTAAAATCTCAGTCTTTGTTTCTTCTGTTCCTCAAAGTTGCAGATGGAAGGTTTGTAAGATAGAATAAGTTCCTCTTTTATCTCTGTTGATTCCTCTTCTAATATATTTTGATTTATACCATAGTCAGATATAGCCTGGACGTCCATTTGAACATTTGAAGTGAAATCCCTAGATCTTAGTTCTGTAGTAAACTTTTTCATTGTAGCAAATATTTCTGCAGTAGCCTCATAGATCTTTTCCAATATAAGTGTACAGTTTAAATGTGACTGAGGTTTCTCCATTTTGATAGTAATTAAAAAGAGTCTCTTTTTTCTTTTTGGTGGAGGCCATATTTAATATAATTTAGGCAATATCCACTCCCACAGTTCCCACAGTTACCCAGCTTATCTTCCTCTTCAAAAGTATTTTGAAGGTCAGCTGTTTTCAAACCAAGTAACCAGAGGCTGAAGTATTAAATTTTCGCCACTAGATGTCCTTAGTAAGTTAAAAAAGGTCTTTTCCAAACACCATTTCCCCTTTTCTATTTTTTAAAGTATAAAGTGAAAAAGAAATAATATTCCAGCATAGGATGATAGTACAGCTCTTAGAAAAAGAGGAAAAGAACAGAAAATTTTTTTCTGTACCCCCAAAAATATAGAACTAAATATAGTCTTTAAAATTTTGTTCTATTTTTATAGAACGCCTTTCTTCCCCCCAAAAATGTAGAAGTTGCCTTTTCAAGCCAGGGAAGTAATTCCAAAAGGGCTCTTTCAGGTAGCAAAAAGGAAATAGAATAGAAAGAATAACAAAGAAAAGTCTCACCTGGGTTCACCACGGGGGTTCTTACAGCTTAGATGTTCTTTGACTTGCGGTTTGAAGCAGCAGAGTGATCAGCCATTTTACTGGCCGATCTTCTTCTCCGTCGGCCCTCAAAGATGGCTCAGACAGCTGAGAGAGCCGCCACTCCTCAGCAACCGAGCAGAGCCTCCTTGATAGAAGTCGCACCCTCCAGGGCGACTTTGGACCCGCATAAGGGTCTTCCGGCAGAGGGAAAGCTAGCCAACGAGGAGACGAGTCTTCTCCTATGACTAGAGATGCCGCGAACCGGAACCAGAAGCCGAAAATGTCACTTTTTCAGGGTGTTATGCTTTGAATGGTCATTAAATGAACTGTTGTAAGTTGATGACTATCAGTAGTAAATAAAGCAGAACAGACAAAAAGAATTTGTTTCTACATAAAGCATAATTGAATCCAGAATTCATATGAGATGTGGCAGATTACCAGCTTGGAAGCTACCAGGATCACGTACCCATGATGGCAGAGTGACAACCTCTGAAGCCCACCCACTGGGAGACCACTCAGCTTCCTTGTGCAGTTGGGTTGGCCACTAGGAGAACTGACTGCTGGACTAGATGGCCAGGGCTCCAATCCAGCAGACCACTGCTTATATTCTTATACTGAGAGACAAATATTAACTTTTCTGGTTAAAATTTGTCAAGAAGTGGAGTATTCAAAATAGGACAATATTTTGACAAGAAAACCCTTCATTGGGAAAATAAAAGAAAGGGAGGCAATTATCACCTCCCTTTCCATGTACTGTAGTTCTAATTGAAAAGTATCTGCACTCAGAAATTCAAAATAACTTTCTTTTATTTAAAAAAAACTGCTATCATGGATTTCATTTTCAGCTGCTTGACAAATATGTATCCTCGACAGTATCATATGAAACATTTAATATTTATATTTTAATAAAGAAATATTGTTCACAAAAAAAAGTTTCATTGGAAGAGTTTTAATAGAAATATCTTCCTTTTAAGACCAAATGACAGCATAACAAATATGATAAAGAGCAGGTTTTACAAATGAAGAATAAAAAACAATTAAAAATCCACTACAGTTAATGACTGCGAGTTTGTATGCTTTTTTTCTGTCTTTTTCATTTTAAAAAGCTTTCCTTAGCTGAAATTGCCTAATTATAAGTGAAAAATGAAAATGACTAATATTCACATTCCAGCTGGGTTCTTCCCCCCCCCTTCCCCCCACACGCTAATAATATTTTTCATTTGACATCAATCAGTATGTGTTTTTATCTCCTAAACTCCAAGGGAAGAGATCCAGGTGAAAAGGGAAATTACCAACAAGCTATAAACAACTATAAATTGCTGCAGATGCACTAAGGCTGTTTTTCCTTTAAAGGGAATGTACACGTATTCAGAATTTAATGCTATTCATCAGATATTTTTCATATATTGCTATAGAAGCAACATCTGTGTTTATATAGAACATACTGTACATTTTACAAATAGGGGGATATGTACAAACATTAGGACTTAGTCACAATTTAAGAACATAAATTGCTGGATCTGACAAAGGGTCAATCCATTTCTGCATGCTAATTCCTTCAATTGCTAATTAAATGTCTCTGACAAATGAGCACGCAAAAAATAAAAGTAACAATTCTCTCCCATTAGCTTTTGAAGGAATTGATTTTCTAGTTTCAAAGGAGACTTTTGCTGAGATTTATCATCCAATGTTCAAGCTGCCTTTAAGAAAAAAAATGTTTGGTGAGAAAACATCTTTTTTTTTAATACAAATCCTTTTATTGATGTGATGTCATCCATAGGGTGCCAGGTCAAGAAGGAAGTAATGTCATGGCTGATTTCATAATGTTGTAATGGTTCTGAAAAGTAGCAACTAAAATTTATTCAGTGAGAAGACCCATGTCTCAGAAAAGAGTGGTAGAGTTGCAGAGTATGTGCTTTGCAGGCAAAATGTCCCCTGCCATCCGCAACAATGGTTAAAGAGAATGTAATATTTGCTTGAAACCCACATGTAGCACTCGCAATGCTGAGCTAGATGGGCCAAGATTCTGCTGTAATGTTTTTTCATATGGTCCCTAATACTGTATTCTATGCAATATTTAATTGTTGATTTATTAGATTTATATTCCACTTTTTATACAAATGCATTGCATACATTGTGCATTCCTAATACTTTGCTGTGCTGATGGTATCTGATTTAGGACTGTGACACCAATTTTAAGCAGTGAGAAGCATAGATGAAGACAAGGGAATAAAAAATAGAGAAGAGGGATCTAGTACAACAATAGAAAATGTCAAATAAATAATGGACATATACTTTGAGTTCAGCCCCCAAACCCCAATTCCATTAGCTATATAATTAATGTGGCTGAACAATTCAGATGCCAGATGTGTGGCCAGTAGTTGATGTACCATCTCCATTCAAAATTCTTGTGCATGGCTACTTTCTTGCATTTGTCTTCCATGCAATAGATTTACATTAAATTTGACTGAACAAATGAGAGAAAAGAGAAAGGAGCTTATTTTAGTTTTCTTCCCACTAAAAAAATCTGATTAGCATGTTTTTCGACTTTCCAATGCATAGTATATCTTAATTCTCCCAAACTATTAATGTGCTACATATTCTCAAGAGTAAATTAAGAGGAAAATTGTGGAGTAGTATGCCCTATATTTCTTAGTTCAGTCTTCTTTGTATTTTTTCCTAATTCTTTCTGCTGGGCTTGAGTGATGAGTTTCACTTTGATTTAGTTAGTTAAAATACATGGTTGCTTCCAGCTGTGTAATTGTTCAGTGACAACCTCAAGACACATTTATTTTATGCAGATCATTGGTTAAATTTATAAGTTTGCCTTTTCTGTTTTGCTATTGATATTCTGGTATTTCTAGCCTGTGTGACAAAACTTTAAGCCACTTTGTGGTTTTTAATATGGAAAAAATTGCTTATGGGCTTTTATTATAAAATTGCTTTAGCAAAAATATTTTAACATATTGCATTTTTGCTTTGAGATCTTGTTATTAGTAGAAAATACATACATTCCACAGTACATAGTTACATGTTTTTTGTTCTCCATTGTCAGTTCAAGCTTATGTCAGTCAAGTTCTGCTCTTTTGCTTTTTAATTATGCAGTAGGTAATAGAATGCCATGTGGGATAACATGGTCTTAGAAATATAATTTAGCTTCCTCTATGGAGAGGTTAAGTTTGCTATTAATTGAGGTCATTGGAAAGGGATTAAAAGGTGTATCAAAGCTTAATAATAATTTTTCCATCAAGTCCCTTCTGAGAATTGCAACTGTGTTCAAAAGCAGAAAACAGCATGAATTTCCAAAAGCTGCCCAGCTTAAGCAAATGGGTCATGATTTAAAGAACAACATTCCATTTTACTTCCCAGTAATGCCTCCAAATTACTCACATTAAAAATGAAACAACTAAAAATGACACACTAAAAATGTATCCTGCTAAGCAAAGGTGCCTTAGCAGAGTTAACAATGAAGAACATATTGCTGAAGATTAGAACTACTTCGTTAGGAACCAAAATAAATGTTTAGTTTTGAAATATGTTAATATTATACAACCTGACCTGGGTTTAGGATCTGCCCCCCCCTACTTGGACAATTGCCAGGCAGAGAACTTGGTAGGAATCCTTACTCTTTTTTAAATTAGTTTTATTCATTTATAACATAAAATGTGAAAATACAAAAGCAAATAGTAGGGGACAACAGTAGAAAAAAGAAAAACAAAAAAAGGTGTGAAGAAAGGGAGAGGAAGAAACAAAAGGCATTGACTTACAGTTCTCTCTGTTGGAGTAAAATCAGACATTAAAATCAAACCTCAACTTTTTACATTTCTATAGTAGTATGCACTAACCATTTTTGTATCGGCAAATCAGTCTAATTGGTAAAACCCAAAATCATGATATCATTTTTTTTCACCTCAAGCACAAAGTCCAGAAGTGGTTATGTATCTGTACTTATGTTCTTTTCTTTTATCAGCACAGTCAATTTGGCCATCTCTGCTAATTCCATCAGCTTTTGTAACCATTTGTCTGTGGTAGGAATCGAGGCATCCTTCCATTTTTGTGCATAGAGCAATCTTGCTGCCGTCACCATATATAAAATCAGACTTACTGATGTCTGGCAGACACATGATCTGATATTCCAACCAGCACAGATGCTTGAACAGAACCACAGACACTAAAAGTCCTGCAAAACTCCTGATCTCAGTGTTATGGAAATTAAGACAATTTATTTATTTTATTTATTTATTTAATTTAATTTATATGCCGCCCCTCTCACAAGACTCGGGGCGGCTCACAATAACAACACAATTAAAAAACACAATTAATTTAAAAATTTAAAAATTAATATCATTCACCCAACATACAAACACATTCAACTCACAGCCGTTGATGGCGGGACACTCTTAGGGCCGAGGGGCAGAGCACAGCTCATATGCCCCAAGCCTGTTGGCATAGATGTGTCTTTAGCGCTTTCCGGAAGGCCAGGAGGGAGGAAGCAGTATGAACCTCTGAGGGAAGCTGGTTCCAGAGGGCTAGGGCAGCAACGGAGAAGGCCCTTGCCCTAGGCCCCGCCAGACAACACTGTCTAACAGATGGGACCTGTAGGAGGCCAACCCTATGCGCCCTAACCGGTCACTGGGATTCATGAGGCAGAAGACGGTCCCGCAAGTATCCTGGTCCATTGCCATAAAGGGCTTTATAGGTCATAACCAGCACTTTGAATTGTGTTCGAAGACCAATAGGTAGCCAGTGCAGCTCACGGAGTGCTGGAGTAATATGAGCATGTCTTGGGAGACCCAAGACAGCTCGCGCGGCCGCATTCTGGACTACTTGCAGTCTCCGGACATTCTTCAAAGGCTGCCCCATGTAGAGAGCATTACAGTAGTCGAATCTCGAGGTGGCAAGGGCATGGGTGACTGTGAGGAGTGACTCCTGGTCCAAATAGGGCCGCAACTGGCGCAGCAGGCGAACCTGGGCGAATGCTCCCCTCGCCACAGCCAAAAGATGGTGTTCCAAACTTAGCTGTGGATCAAGGAGGACACCCAAGTTGCAAACCCTCTCCAAGGGGGACAAAACTTCTCCCCCCAGGGTAATGGATGGACAGTTAGAATTGTCCTTGGGAGGCAGAGCCCATAGCCACTCCGTCTAGAAGTAGCCTGTGGTGCCTGAAGCACATAAGACAAACCAGATGAGGGGATCTACTATGGCACTTTTCAATCCACTTCCTAAAAAGCCACTTTGATTTGGTATACATTTAGATGATATAGCAGACTATATAATCGCTAAAGAACAAATGATGATGACACCATTAAAGGGATATGCTTCTTCCCCTTCACATATGTATTCCCTCAGCAAATGGTTTGGAGGAGCAGGAATCTTCTCCCATGTGTACAACTCTGAAACATATGAGGACATTTTAATATTCTGGAACAAAAGTACAAACCAGAAATATACAAATATACAACTTGGTTTTAGTGATTGTAAGTATTGTGTATATCTCTAGAGGTTATAGGGAATGGCTGTGAAGGAGAGAAGGAAGATCCATTACAAAATTAAAACTAAGGAGAAATTTCTTGACAGTTAAAACAATTAATTTGTGGAACAACCTGTGAATGCTGTGAATGCTCCAATACTGGAAGTTTTTAAGAAGAGACTGGACAGCCATTTGTCTATAATGGTATAGGGTTTCCTGCCTGAGCAGGGAGTTGGACTAGAAGACCTCTAAGGTCAATTACAACTTTATTACTATTATTATTATTATTATTATTATTATTATTATTATTATTATTATTATCAAAATCAGTGGTCATGTAGGTCAGAGGTCCCCAATCTTTTGGGCATCAGAGACTGGTTCCATGGAGAGAAGTTTTTTTGCGGACCGGATTGGGTGTAGTTTCATGTGATGCCTGCATCCTGTGGATGAGGGTTTACTTGTTCGCACGGCCCAATTTCTGGCATACCGTGGACTGGTGCCAGTCCATGGACTGGGGGTTGGGACCCCGATGTAGGTGGAGCTTGAACCTATTCCAACAAACTAATGGTATTTCTACTGAACTGACATATATTATAGAAAAGAACCTATTGGTTTAGGGTACAGAGGACCACATAGATCCTACTTCCCTTCTCAGGGACAATGTTCTAAAGTAATAAATGTACCCAAAATTTATCCGAAGGTCCCAAAATAATAGCACCAATGAGGCTTTCTTAGTAGGTTGGCTTCTGTCAACAATTCACTTCCTGTTAATGTCTCTAGATGTTTTGCAGGAAGTCTAGCATCTTCTTTGATTTAATATATTGGATTTATATTAGCTATAGAAAAACCTTGCTGGTACTTCTTGCTAAATCATAAAAACAGCAGAGATTCTCTAGAGGAGGTTTCCAGCTAGCAAACATAAAAACATCCTCTATATTTTTTTTTCACTATAAAAATTCTTTTATTAAAACAATCTAACAATCTAATTGAACATAAAAACATATGCAGCAATCATGGCACCTAATATACAACACTAAGTATTAGTCTTTGAAAACGTCTGAATTAGTAGGCCTTTTTCCCCTCCTCGCGTCTAGCCTCAACTATACTCCTGTTACACTTTATTTGTTTGGTGTTTCTCTTATCTGGTATGGGATTCGTAGTGGGTTCTCCTTGAAGTTCCTATCTGCCTTTTTGTCGTATACTAAGTATGCGTGCCAGCCGAATAGTAGACCATGCCCCTCAACATTCAGAATTCTATCATTTGTCATGTTGATCCAGTCACTCACCGCCACCAACGTCGCTGCATAGTAGTAAAGCTTTAGATTAGGCATTTTGAGTCCCCCTCTCTCCCTTGCGTCTTGGATGATTTTTAGTTTCACCCTCGGTCTCTTGCCGTCCCAAATAAATCTGTTGATGCTCTTCTGCCAGTTGTCTAAGTCCGCATCCTTCTTGAGTATGGGTAGCATTTGAAAGAGAAATAAAAATCTGGGTAAGACGTTGATCTTTACTGCCGCTATCCTGCCCAGCAGGGACAGACGTAGTGATTTCCACCTTTCCAGGTCTGTTTGTATCTTATTCCACAGGACCTCGTAGTTGTTCTTGTATAATTTCGCATTTGTTGATTCTATTTCCACTCCTAAGTATTTGACTTTCTTGACTATTTCACAACCCGTTATTCTTTCCAGGTTCCGAGAATCTAATTAAACAGATTAGAGAACAGGGGATCATGCACATCAAACGAGTGTACAGCATTCTGATAGAAATGGACTCTGAAACCGAGCTAGTCAAGAACTGTATGATAAGGTGGGCACAAGACTTCGGACACTCTATCACCATGGACACGTGGGAGAAAATCTGGGTGAGGAATGTAGAATTCACGAAATCGCAACACTTAAGGGAAAACTTCTACAAGATGTTCTATAGATGGCACCTAGACCCGAAAAAAATATCACTCATCTACCCGGACTCCCAGCCCAAATGCTGGAGGTGCGGGGACGGGGAGGCTACTTACTTTCACATATGGTGGACATGCAGAAAAATCAAAGCATTCTGGAGGAAGATATGGTGGACACTCCAAACTATTTTCAAAAAGCGTATAGAATTTCTACCTCAGGCTTTTCTGTTAGGGATCACAAAGGATATCACTACCTCAGAGACAAATTTATTTTTGAACTTAATTACAGCAGCAAGATTGTTGGTGGGACAGTACTGGAAGAATCCGGAAATACCGCCTATTGAAGAATGGACTGTGAAAGTAACAAATTTGGCGGAAATGGCGAAAATATCAGCATACTTGAAAAATCGCTCCAACGAACAATTTTTGACGGACTGGAAACAGTGGATAGACTATATCCAAGAGAGACACCAATCAAACAGAATGCAGCTGGCGTTTAGCTGAGGCTCGATGGGAGGAGGGAAGAAGGGTTAACAAATCAAATGTTTACAAAACTAACACCCAATGTTGAATGTATATGTTCTATAACTAATGCCTCTTAACATAACCTTATGACTAATGTTGTTTGCTTTAATATTGTTAAAGCAGACTGAATCTCTACCTCAGGATATGAAACTTTTACCTCAGGATCTCTGGTTAGGGACTATAAAAGATTGCACTAGTAATGGGATGAAGTCAATTCAGAAGCGCAAACGAACAATATGCGATACACTAGATACAGTAGATAGACCATATATAAGAGAAACACCAATCAAACAAAATGTATTCGGAGTATACTTGAAGATGGAAGGGAGGAGGGAAGAACGTTTACTAAAACAGATGTATACAAAGATTAATGCCTAATGTTGTATGCTATGTTCTAGGATGATAGCACCTTTGTTTTTGATATATTTACTTTGAAGCCTGACACCCTACCATAGTCTTCCATTATCTCCATCAATTTCCTTGCTGACTGTGCTGGTTGTGACATTGTCACCAGCAGGTCATCCGCAAAGGCACATAGTTTGTAGTCTTGCTGTTTGATCTGTATGTCCTGTACGTCCTCTGCCGCTCTTATCCTGTTCAGTAAAATTTCCAGTGTTAGGACAAATAGCAGGGGTGACAGCGGGCACCCCTGTCTCGTGCCTCTCTCTATGTTGAATGGGTCAGTTAGGTCTCCGTTCACAATGATCTGGCCTGTTTGTTTCTGGTAAATTGCCCTTATGGAGTTGAGAAACTGTGCTCCCATTTTCATCTTCTGGATCAGGTTCGTCAGGAATGGCCAATTCAGTCTGTCGAAGGCTTTTTCTGCGTCCACAAACATAAGGGCGGCCGGTACCTGTTTGTGCCTGTCCAAGTACTCTATTATGTTCAACAGCTGTCTCACATTGGTTTTCATCTGGCGTCCTTGTATAAATCCCCTTTGGTCTGGGTGTATTGTTTTTTGTAGTACAGTCATTAGTCTATCGGCCAGAATTTTTGTGAATATTTTGTAGTCCGTGTTAAGTAGTGAGATGGGTCTGTAGTTTGCGGGTTGTGTATTATCTTTCCCCTCCTTGGGGATTAATGAGATATAGGCTGTTTTCCAGGATGGTGGAACTTGGCCTCCTTCTTGTATATTGACAAATAGCTGTGTAAGGGGTTCTAACATCTCTTCCTGGAGACACTTGTAATAAGTCGCTGTTATCCCGTCCGTCCCTGGCGATTTTCCTGGTTTCAGCTCTTTGATCGCTGAGTGTATTTCCTCCTTTGTGATTGCGGCATTCAGGGCCTCTCTCTGTGTATCGGTGAGTGCCTGTAGAAAAGTTTCTGTCTCTTTGTCCTGTGTCTTCTCCTCGGCGTATAGCTTCGAGTAGAATTCTGTGAAGGCTTTCTTAATGGTTACTTGTTGAAATTCCTCCTTGCCTTTATATTTTATCTTTTCAATTATGCGGGATTTCTGTTTCTTTCTTAGAATGTAGGCCAGCCATCGACCCGGTTTGTTGACCTTGCAGAATGTCTTGTGTTTTGCGTATTGTATATTAGTTCTACATCTCACTGTTAAGAAGGATGCAGTCATGCTATCTTGAAAGAAAAACAGACATCAGCATTATCAATCAATTTGAGTTTAACATTTTCTTAAAATGTCCTCGGATATATAGTAAAACACACACACACACACACACACATACACACAAATGAATGTTTACTCCTTAGGTTTTGAGGGATGTGAAAATTCCAGAAATAGTTTACACAGTGTGCATTAAAACCGAAAACCAGAGGTGCTAAATGAAATCCCTTGCTTAATAGCCACACAAATCCCTTGCTTAATAGCCACACATTTGCATTTAATAATGAGAAGAGATCTTTTCATATGACTATTTTTTATATCTTTATTAAAATTTTCAAATAAAATTTCTTGATTTTATTTTAAAATATCCCTAGAAGAATTTCAATACATTACCATAAGTTAACGGTAATGTATGCTTAGTTATCATTTCTCTTCTATAATATGCTTCTTGTCCCTTTAGTTGCCAATAACCTTCTGTTTCAGCCAAACTAAACAAGCTGCAAAATACAATTTCAAATCAGGTAGACCTAAACTTCATCTTCCTTTAGTGTCTTGTAGCACCTTATACTTAACTTGCAGGTTTTTTTTTATCTTGGCACACAAATTTAAATATGTCTATCTGTCACTATCAGCTGTCAAAACAGTTATTGTCTGAAACAAAACTCAGATTCTAGATAAAACATTCATCTATTCAAAAAAATTCTTCCCAGCAATGACAATGGTAATTTTACCCATTTTGACATATCTTTTTTAACTTCGTTCCATGTCTTAAAATAATTATTTTGAAATCACACACAATTCAAATTTGTCAAATTAATACGCAAGAATTAATTAACATTATGTTTTTTAAGCTTGAAAAAAGTAAAATAAATTCTGCTTGGTCTTGATATTTTTGTTACCATTTTTGTCTTCTGTTTATTAACCTTAAAGCTGGCTAATGCACCATTTTTTAAAAATGTTCTCATTAATATTTCCATTCCTTTTAATGGATCTTCCAACACCAAAAAATAAATTATCTTCAAAAGTTCTCAATTTTTTTAAAAAATTAAATTTTATATCCATTATCCTTTCAGTGATTTACTGATTTTCCTAAAATTTTCCAATGGGAGAAAAAATTCTCCAATCATTCCTCAATATTTTAATCGAGAGATGGCAAGCCAGGTAACTTCTAGGGGCTGTAGAATGGATCATGGAATAAAAGATAGGATATGTAAACATGGAAAAAAGTTCTGATGAAGATATCACCCAGCCTGGTAATGAAACATTCAGAAACTAACCCACAAGCTCGGAGAACGAACCTTCACCCTCATATGTAAACATGTTCTTCATAATATTTTCTGGGAAATTTGTTTTTCTTTTGAAAACATTTCTAAAGCAAAGCCTCTTGAATCAAACTGAATGAGTACTGGTAAGGAAAAAAGTGAAGGAATTTTTTTTGCCCAGTTCATTTTTGATAGGGACATGGATCCAAAAACTGTGAGAATTGTACATCTTAAATATGGTATGTTATCAAGGTTTAATACATACATAATAAACAGACAACATAATGGTGGCAGATTTTTGTCTGGTCATTTATTTTTCATTCAAAATCTGTTGTAAAATTGCAATTTATTATCTGGTTTAGGTTGTCCTTAAAAACCAGCTAAACTTCCTTACTATAAACAAAAAATAATCTAAGCCACTTGAAGCCATTTTGGAGTAGATTGGAATGAAATACTAGTAGTAACTTAATAACAAAGGTTCTGGTTTTCAAAATAATCAATAAAATCTATAAATCAGAAGATGAATTTTCCTGGTGGATGCTTCAGGTGCTATTCCATTCTCTTTTCCCAGATTTCAAGAATTAAAAAAAGAAAAGAAAATTGGGGAGAAAGAATTCAAGCAAACAACAGTTATTGAACTGTGATAATTCATAGGAGTTGCTCTGAAAAGAACTGGGAATGGTAAGATGCAGAGTATTATAAGATTCACAAAGCTTATGCAATTCCACAGATGATGGTGATGAAAATGTATTTATAATGCTGCCAAATATTCCACTGTGGAATATACAGTACATGAGTTGAAAGTTGGCTAAAATATATTTGGTTGGAAAAGCAGGTTATCAGTAGATAGAACAAACTAATTTTCTACCTTAGATTATTGATTCTTGAAGTCATTCTAACCCAGGCTACTGAAATTCCATACAAAAAATATTGAATGCATAAGTTTCCACTGCTTTTTCAACAAAATCCGCAAATCATTCTCAAGGGCATTCTCACTTCTCATTCATCAATCCTATTGCTTTACATGGCAGCAATATATTGGGGATGGCTCCATTCTGAGCAGTTATTGTTTTATTGCTTTCACTCTGAGATTCATTTCAAAGTCTCTCAGAATTCCTCTTGAACTAATTAATCCTCACAACAATTCATGTGTGATAAAAAAATTAAAGATTATTCACATTACATTATTACATGATAGATCTGCAAACTAAAACAATTTATTACTGTATATCAAACCACTATTAAAGATTTGACTTCTATGCCCACATTATAACTATTCACTGCTTGGTTTTAAGTTGATAATTTAACCAGAATTTAGAGTCAGTCAGCAGTCATATTAATTGCTTAAACATCAATTTTTGCCCACCAAACACAATTAATTAGGAAGTGATATTTATCCTTCTAACATTTAACAACAACAACAACAACAACAACAATAATAATAATAATAATAATATCGCACAGACTGACTACAAGCAGTAGCATGACAAAGTAGCAAAAATGGTGCATTGGAAGATCTGCAAGAAATATCATTTGCTTGTAAGCAATAACTGGTGGGATCATAAAATAAAGAAAATCATAGTAAATGATAAAGTTAAACTGCTCTGGGAAATTAGAATTCAAACAGACAAGCACCTGCAACATAACACCCTGGACTTAACAATTGTCAATAAGAAAGACAAAAAAGTCTGGATAGTGGACGTGGCAGTGCCTGGAGACAGCAGAATAGACGAGAAAGAACTGGAGAGCATAACAAAATACAAAGATCTACAAATAGAAATAGAAAGACTGTGGCAAAAGCAAGCAAGGGTAATACCAATAGTAATAGGCGCCTTGGGTGCAATCCCAAAACACACCATTGGTATTGACAAATTTGCTATTAGTCAATTGCAAAAGGCGGCCTTACTAGGAACTGCTTCCATCCTGCGATGATATCTATAATAACATCAAACATCCACATCTGCCTATCCCAGGTCCTTGGTAAGGACTCAATAGGTAGACAAAATGCCAAATCCAGTCTGAACATCTGGCTGGCTGTGCGATGATCAATAATAATAATAATAATAATAATAATAATAATAATAATAATAATAATAATAATAATAATAATAATAATAATAATAATGTTGGAAGGAACCTTGGAGGTCACCTAGTCCAACCCCCTGCTCAGGCAGGAAATCCTATACTGTTTCAGACAAATGGCTGTCCAGTATCTTAAAAAACTCCAGTGTTGGAGCATTCACAGCTTCTAGAGACAGGTTGTTCCACTGATTAATTGTTCTAACTGTCAGAGAAAATTTCTCCTTAGTTCTAGGTTGCTTCTCTCCTTGATTAGTTTCCATCCGTTACTTCTTGTCCTGCCTTCAGGTGCTTTGGAGAATAGCTTGACTCCCTCTTCTTTGTGGCAACCCCTGAGATACTGAAAGACTGCTATCAAGTCACCCGTCATCCTTCTCTTCATTAAACTAGACATACCCAATTCCAGCAGCCGTTCCTTATATGTTGTTAGCCTCCAGTCCCCTAATCATCTTTGTTGCTCTTCTCTGTACTCTTTCTAGAGTCTCAACATCTTTTTTATATCGTGGTGACCAAAACTGGATGCAGTATTCTAAGTGTGGCCTTATCAAGGCATTGTAAAGTGGTATTAACACTTCATGTGATCTTGATTCTATCCCTCTGTTAATGCAGCCTAGCACTGTGTTGGCTTTTTGGCAGCTGCAGCACACTGAACTCCCCCCTCTGTGGTTTCAACACCTTCTATCATTTCATCTCTAGCTGATCCCCTAGTTCCCTTCTCTATTTTTTGGGAGACAAAGTTGTCTGCTAGGTTTGTCAGAAATCTGTTTGATCTTCTACTTGGTGCAGAGTTTGTCTTTCAGTTGATGTCAGGGTAGTTAAAGTCCCCCATTACTATTGTGATGTGCTTCCTATATATCTTTCTTAACTGACCAGCAAAATGTTCATCTATTACCTGTATTTGATTGGGTGACCTATAGCAGGGCTTTTCAACTGATCGTATGCGTACCACCGGTGGTACATTGGCACCTGGCAGGTGGTACATGGCCCTGCCTTGCCTAGACAAGGGGAGGGAACAAGGTAAAGCAGTGCAGCACAGGATTTGTCATGAGAAAGTCCTCAGGAGCTACAGGGCTGTTGGGCCAAGACAAAGGCCCCAGGATTGGCACTTCTGGCTCACCCGGAAGAGAAAGGAGGAGGGGGGCAGAGACTGGAGAGGCTATGAAAGAAGGCAGAGAGAAAAAAAAGACTCCAGAGAAAGAGACATAAGAGAAAAGGCTTTTGTCAGAGAAGCAGTGAGGAGAAAGGGTGGGGGATGCTTTCTGGGAGAAGTGTAAGAGAGGCAGAGGAAAGGCTTTCTGGGAGAATGTGTGAGAGAGATGGAAGAAAGGGTTTCTGGGAGAATGTGTGTGAGAGAGAGCGAGGGGCTTTTGCGAGCAAAGGGTGAAAGAAAAAAAAGAAAAAAGTGAGGGGTAGAAGGGAAAAAGAAAAGGCATTGACTTCCAACTTGCTCTGTTACAATAGAAAGAAGCATTAACATTGAACCTCAACTTTTTTACTTTTCCATAATATTATAAACTAGCCATTTCTATAACAACAAATGAATCTAACAGTAAAACCCAAAATGCCCTCCTTTTTTTAGTCATCAAGTTTTTGACACCTTGCTAAGTACTGGTGATACTTGAATATTGTCATGTGCTAAAACTGGTACGATCTCTGAAAAGGTTGAAAAGCCCTGGGCTATAGTATACACCTATGGCAATGTCATTCTCCCCCTTTTATATTGACCTAATGCATTCAAGACAGTTTTCATCATTGTTGGACTCTATTTCTGTAGAGATGTAGTTATTTCTTATATAGAGAGCAACTCCACCTCCTCTTTTATTTGGTCTGTTTCTTTTAAATAATTTAAATCCCTCTAGCTGTGAGTTCCATTTGTGGGTTTCATCCCACCAAATTTCCATAATGGCAACAATATCATATCTGCCCTCATTTACCTGAATTTCTAGTTCACCCTGTTTGTTGCTCATGCTCTCTGTGTTGGTGTATAGACATTTGAGTCCTTTATAACTAACCCTGTGTTTACTTTCTACATAACCGGTGTGGTGCCTGAGTTCTCCTATTTTCTTACCACCTGTTTGGTTAGTGTACTTTGTGTGGCACTCACTATTAAAAGCTGATAACCTTATAATTTTTAGAGTCAAAGTTGTTTTCCCTGCCTACTTTCTAGGGCTGAGACAAAGTGACTGACTCAAAATTATTCAGTTGAACTCAGGATCTCCAAGTTTCCAGACTAAAGCCTTAACCACTACAATCAGACTGGCTCTTCCCATTGATATAGATCTTGCATTTTAGATAATTAGTTAAATGCTGCCCATTTTGAGTTTTACTCTATTTATGCCTCATTTCATAAACAACCTTGAGTCCAATGGAAATAGAAAAACATATTAGAAAACCATGAAATAAATAAATAGTAGACAGAGATGTTATTTCCATGGCCTATACACTTATTATATTTTCCAAGTTAAATCAATATCAATGTTTGCAAAGCTTTGATCAGAGGTAATTATAAGACAAAAGCTATAATGATCAACATAGATTGACTCAATCTAGAGTCAATAGAGGTGTTTTGATAGGAAATGCAGGTGGTATTCTACTATAATATTACTTTTATAAATTGGCCTGATAAAGAAATTGTTAGCTTCTGCTGTCATATTAGAGCAGGTAATAACAATAACAATCATATATCCATAATTCTACTTCTAGAATATCTGGACAGTTCAAAAGTCCAGATCTGCACTTCAATAAACTATCCAATTGTGCCTTTTTTATTCTTCCTAATCTTGTTCTATTAATGCCAACAAAGATTTGGAGTACATATAAACAACACACTTGCCCTGATCAAGTGCTAATATAATTTTATCAATGTGCTGCCTGTAATGCAAGCTTAATTCTTTCACTCAAAAACTTTTACCACTGAGTTTACTCTGTATAACAATGCTTCCTTTCTTATAGAGAAAAATACTAGCAGTTGCTAAGACTGCAATCATTTTCTTGGGACACTAAATGAAGGGAAATATTACAAAAGCAGACACCACAAGGACTGCAGAAATGATCTTTAGTTAGAGTATAATAACAGAATAGACCTTTATATAAAAACTATTGTAATATTTTAAAAATGCTATATAGGAAGTGCCTTGGTAGCAGTACATCAGCACTGCCCTGATCTGGTCTTGAAAGCAAAGCAGAGTCTAATTGGCAACCATTCTGAAGAGCTCTCAGATCCAGGCTGCGAAAGATTGACAATACATGAATAGTTAAATTTTTCTATATTTCTTTGCTGGCGTGTTGTGATTATGCTACATTTTGCAGCCCTGTAGGGCCCACCGCCAGAGGAGTGAAGGGGGGGCTAGATTAGAAAGTTGAAAAAACATCTTGCAAAAAAGCAACAATAAATCAGTTACTAAGAAAATTACATCATTCCTTATATAGTTAAGAGTTGGATCTTTTGCTCACCAAGGATGTAATGGATGCTACTTTACTGTTTAGAAATAAATACAATGAATGTATATGTCCTATTATACATGGCTGAAAAAGTGAACTTTTCATTTGCGTTTTGTTAAATATTTTATGCACTGCTGTGAGCAATACCATTAAATGCAGGTGTATAGCTCAGGGTGAAATCCAATTATACAGTTTTGAGAAGAAATACTCCTGAACTTAGTAGAAGTTATATACAATTATTCTATATGATTTTGCTTTCTTATATTATCAAGAATTGCTTTTTATTTATTTAGTGCCAATTCTCTGTATACATCAAAGTAGATTATATTAAAACATCTGTAAAGTAGATATTAAAAGCCACAAGCACTAGAAAAGCACAATCATTTACAATCACATTATACAGCCAATATAAATAAGCTTTAAGTCCCCTTTTAGCTGTAGCTGTATTAATATTGTGAATAAGAATATATAAGGCAACATGCATAACTATATTCATTACCTATCACAGTATTTCCTTTTAAGGTAAGCAACATTATGCAAAGTGCAGACTGAAAGTAAGAAATAGTGTGCCCCCAAACTAGAAGGCAATGCTGCTAAATCTAGTTAATAGCAATATGATTTGCTACATCTCTTCATATTTTTTCTCTGTCAAATGATTCTATCCTCCACCATGTCCATACAGAGTTGCATACATTGCTTTTATTTTTCAACTTTCCTATTAGGATTTCATCAGCTCCAGCCAACCATGATTTTCCTCTAAGCTCACTCACTCTTCATGTGTATATCTGATCCTTATTGTTCTCCTTGTGTAGCCAAATCACTTCAGCATTCTTCTTTCTCTATTCAGCAACTTTCAGTCTTGATCCTACCTTTTCTTGTTTCCCCAGGCACATTTTTGAAGTATCCTATTCCTGCTATGTTCCCATGGTTGCTTGCTGCAAAAAAATAAAAAAAAAATACAAATAGAATCTCACCCAAAAGCACAGCATAATTTGTTAACAATATTAAGTGTACATTCATATCCCCAACAGTATACCTCTAGAACAGGGGTGTCAAACTGCCGCCCCACGGGCCAGATGCGTTATCCAAAAGCCACACCCACCCTTTGCTGGCAATGGCAAAACCGTCCCAATATATTGCACGACATCACATGACATCGCAAGTTTGACATGTCTTGTCACAAGAATGTTCTATGGATTTATTCTGAAATATCATAACAATCAAGGGGACTTCATACATCATTGTATCAATCACTACACAATGTAGAGTAATTCACTGACTATTCCCTCTTCCTATTTTTCTTATAACAACTCAAAGAATATTAACGTTAGTATTTGTTTTAATTCTACTCTTCAATGATCATTACCATTCTCATTCAAAACTCTAGTACATCTTTAATCATCCCGCCCCTTTACTTTCATTCAAAATTATTTTATTATTTTTATTTTTAATTTTATTCACTCTGGAGCCTCCTTATTTAGCCCTCTTCACTGAAGTCCGCCAAAATTATGTATCTCTGTCAACATTCTTCTACATTTTTCCTCTCACTTTTAGTCAAAACTGTTGCTTCTTTTTGACTCCTTCTTGTTTTTATCTTTTCTGCATATAAACATCATACAATATCTTCATTCCTGCAGCATTTCCTTTAGTGTTTTTTCATCCATAGTCTTTTTCACTTCATCATTCCACCAAACATCCTGTTTTCATTTGTCCCATTAATATTATTCCACATACTACTTTTAATATAATTATTTTCATTGTGTTCCAAGCAACCTCCACATCCTCTACCCTTACAACCTCATTCCATTCATTTTGTTGGGAGATCATTATATTCTTTTCCTGTAGTCATTCTAGTTTTAGTCTCATATCTTCCACTTCTTTCCTTTTCTTCCATATCCATTTTCCCCAAGATCTATTCTTGAGACTACTACATTATACCCAGTCCTATTTTTAATAAAATAAAAAAGGTATTGACTGGCATACCAGCCTTCATAATTCCATGTCACCCGAAACATTTTCTGGTAATTATGAGAATGTAAATCAGTGTTAGTTAGCAATTTTTGAGCAATATACCACAAGCATAGTCAAATCCAGTTCTACCTTAAGCATGATCACAAAGTCTATGCAAGGTAGGAACTCGAATCTGGAGACTTCCTTACAAGTCCTTCCACTTGCTTCCCATCAATTCATAGGTACAGAAAAATAATTTTGAGCATATTTTCTATCTGCCATACAAAATATGCTCAAGATATCTATTTATCCCGATATCTATTTCAAAAGGATTAGAATACCATATTTGAAAGATTTTTAGAATGCTATCATGACTGACATTCCCTTCTGATTGATTTGTTTATATCATTTCCAAACACACAATTCAAATTCTTAGCTAGGATTAATTTTCTTTATAACTTTTATTTTAATTTCTCAGTTTATCACTCTTGCAAATGAGATTTCAGCAGGGGAGAAATAGTTCCTGTACTACTTTGTTTTCTGAATATATAGTGTGTATTCTCTTGTTCTGTCTGATTTCATTGTTTTTTCAGGCTTCTACTGCTGTTTCCAGTAATTTCCCCCAAATTATGGCTTCTTTTCTCCTGTGGATTTTCTATAAACAATAAAATAACATCACAATAGCACTTCTCCTTTGAATATGCTCAAAGAAAGGTTTTATATTTGCTGAATGTACTAACTAGATTTTTGTCATAATTCAGTGTTAATGAGAATATGTAATTAAAGGACACTATTAGAATGAAATAATAGTAAATTTAAATTTTTGATATGAAACATCTAAAGATAAGAGAAAAAAGAGCATTCACAAAGAATGCACAGGCAAACCTTTGATAAGTGTTATAAAAACATAGAACTGGAAAAGGGTAAAATTGATTACGTACTTGCTTCTAAAACACTCATTCCATTCTCCCCATATTATATACAGCTGCTGGCACCAGCTACAAGTCATTTGATACTAGATAAAAAGTATGTACCATCAGACCAGTATGACTACAAATCAGTATTTTCTAAAAATATATCTGGCCTCTGTTACTTGCAGGGCTAAAATCCAAATGATACATCAGATCTTGAAAAAAAAATGTTTCAAGAAATGTCATGATTTGCTGAATTTTCACACGGCCTTTCTGTTAAATTCCAAGGCATATGAGGATGTCTCTGTATGTGTAAGAAAACTTAATATGGTGATTGTTACTGTGCGGCTGAAGGTCTGCCTGTGGGCCTTCGGTTTTATATGTCCCTTGGGAAAATATTACCAGGTTGCTCTCAGGAATTAGGTGAGTTAACCTGTATTTTCTTCTTACAATGTAGCCTCTTGGTGAAAGCTTATGTTATGATATTAACCAAGATGTAGTATATAATTTTCTTTTTTATACAGATTTTATACAATCAAATAATCTTAATTGTTTATGGTGGTGGTGGTGGTGGTGGTGGTTAAAAGACCTTTTGAAACAAACTCTTTAGAGAAAATTATTACATTTTATAACTTGTTGGTAGAGAATTGCCACTGTGAATTAGTTGAAGGTGTGGAATGGAGAATTACACTCAATAATATATACATTATTTTATACTTCTACCTCATTAGCATCAACATTTTTGTCTAATATTTACAAATTACTGAATTAGCCACAAATTACTCAGACCAAAAAAAAAAAACCAACCCATTATTTTGACGGTTGCTGGATATATATTAAGTTTCAGCTGCCCTATTGAAATGTCAGTGAACCCCAAGAGAAGATAGAGTGAATATATTTATTAACAACAAGATTAAATTTAGGACTATAAAACTTGGAATCTGAAGAAATATTGTGGGTCATCCAGATGAACAGCCAGTGATCACTGACAATCTACTATTTGCAAAGAGTAATCCTTCTAAATATATTGAAATACTTCAATTAAGAAAAATCCCTCACCTCCTGAGCAATCTGTTCCACTGTGATTTAGCTCTTTACAATTTTTTCCCTTATGTCTTCCAGAATCCATTGCCAGATCTACTCATTCATCCTAGTCCTATCTTTATAGGCAAATAAAATAATCATATCCATTTTCTATATTACAGGTCTTCAGATCTTGGAAAATAACCCTCCAGACTAAATATAAATTAAATACTTTTAGCTCTTTTTCACAATGCTTAGTTTTCTTAGCACCCTAGTTTCCTTTGACTTGAAATTGCCATAACCTAATGCAAATAAACTTTAGCCCACATAGTCTTATCTTGTCTTACTGCTAGATATCTTACTCTATTAGCCAATTTACTACTTGTAGGCCAGTGATAGCAAACCTTTTAGAGACCAAGTGCCCAAACTGCAACTCAGAATCCACTTATTTATTGCTGGGTGCCAGGTGGGCGTGGCCCACTGGGTGGGCATGGCTGTGGTGGTCATGGCAGACTGGGTGGGTGTGGCCAAGATGGGCATGGTCACCTCAATGTTACTCGTGGGGAGGGATGCCTGTGGGTTGAGGGAGATCCAGGGGGTCTCTGGAAGGTGGGGTGGTGGGTAGGAGGCTCGTCCTATGGGGTGAGGCAAGGCAGGGTGGGGGTGCCATTATCTCAGAGCAAGGCAAGGCAGGGGCCAGGGCAGCTGCTTCTTGACACCATCGGCCCCCGCATACAGAGGCTAGCGAGCGCATGGGGGCCAACAGTGTCCAACAGCAGCCAAGCCTGCCGGCCCCTCGACCGGTGCACTCTGGGGCTCCACAGCCCACCACCAGCAGTTCAGAGAAGTGCCCACAGAGAGGGCTCTGAGTGCTGCCTCTGGCATGTGTGCCATAGGTTCACCACGACTGTTGTAGGCTTTTCTGGGCTAGGAAGCCCTTACAAGAGTGACTCGTGCCTTTTTCACTGTGCAATTAGATTGTTCCAACATATTGTGCATGAGGCTGGCTTTGAAGACAACTTGAAAGCTGCAGTTGGTCCAAAATGCAGCATGCTGCTTGCTAACAGAAGTGAGTATAACAATAATCCTTAAGTCTCTGCATTGATTATCAATAGGTTTCAGGTCCAGTTCAAAGTGCCAGTATTACTCTATTAAGCCCTGCAGGGTTTGGCTCTTAGGTACCATCAGAAACATCTCAACCACTCAAACAAATAAACAATGGAAACTCTATCTGCATTGTGCAGAATCATTTCCACACATTTTATTTTTTATACTGATATGTTCAAAATTGTCCTTGATTAATTAATTACAGTAAAACCAACTGAATTGATTGAATTATTAATTGATTGAGAAAGGTGGAGGCAAAAATAGATAAATGTTGAAGATTAGTAAGTTTAGTTAAGAGAGCCAATATTAGTAGAGCTTGTATCCCATAGAAATCATCTATACCAGGGATGTCAAACTCGCAACGTCATGTGACTTTTTTGTCAAAGTTTGACACCCCTGATCTATACCCAAGACAAGAATGTATAAGAAATGGGCATTAAAATGCCAGTACATGAAAAATCAAGAGCTATTAAACTGAACACTTTAACTGAACTGGTTGCATAGATTAAGTTGTCAGCTGCAGTCCTTTTGTTAACTATATATTTCATTCTCATCATCAGCTTTTGTTTAGGAAGCTATAACTACTGCTCATCAAAGAATTTAGTCTTTATAAAGCTGCAGCTTTATTACAAGATTTTTTTGTTCTGCATTGCTAACCAATTACAAAAATAAAAATAAAAAATAAGATTTTCATACAATGAAGAATATTTCCAGCAAGAAATTTGGTAATGGAGTGCACTGTAGATTCAAAGTTACGGGACTTACGGGACCGTCTTCTGCCACATACTTCCCTACGACCGGTGAGAGCGCACAGGGTCGGCCTTCTCCGGGTCCCGTCGGTGAAACAATGTCGTCTGGCGGGCCCTAGGGGGAGGGCTTTCTCTGTTGTGGCACCCGCCCTCTGGAACCAACTGCCTCCTGAAGTCCGCGTTTCTCCCACTCTCCCGGCCTTCCGAAAGAATTTAAAAACCTACCTCTGCCGGCAGGCCTGGAGATGATTGTTGATTATGGTGTGATTGATGAATATGTGTGGGGTTTCATTTTTAATGTTTGTTTGGATTTAGATTGAAATTGTTTTATGTATATGTTGTGAGCCGCTCCGAGTCTCCGGAGAGGAGCGGCATATAAATCCGAATAAACTAAACTAAACCAACCTAAAGAGTTCGGACAGAGAGCTTCTTGAATACATGTTTACATTTTTTTGCATTCAAAGATGGCTATAAAATTGATATGTATTTATGCTAGGTATACATTGCTCATATTACAATATTATTTGGGTTGGGTATAGCATGATGTGTGAACTCAGCTGTTGTGGTCTGAAAAGCATGGTTAAGAGCCTAAATTTAATAGCAATTTTAAAAGTAAAATGCTATATATTACCCTTACCTCCAAGATAAAGAGAACCATTACTTTTTATTTTAAGAGAAAAGTGAGACTCTCTTCACAGTCCACAAATCTTAAGTCATAACAGTCTTTAAAATGCCATCAAAAACTATGGTACTTTTGCTACATCAGACCAATGTAATTATTTCAATCAAAATTCTACTTTAATAACCGTCATCTTGAATTTTTGGAATTTGAAGGAGTGTTATTAGAAGTTTCATCCCCTTCCCTGTCAGTTAATTCTTCTGTGTGACAATATGTCACTATCAAATAAGAAATGGTGCTGAAAATTAGTGGTCATTGGTAAAATGCTATTGTGCCCATTGCAACAGGTAAAATTTAACTCTCTTTCATGAATGAAAAGGATTGACAAATGATTCCCCTGGTTTTATATTTACAAATAGGTGGGATCCCTTTTCAGAAAAGCCCTCTTCATCTTTATATACTGGTCTCATCTGCTTGTTTAGAGCAGCGGTCCCCAAACCTTCTGACTGGTGGACTGGTGAGGGGAAGAGGGGATGGTTCTGTGTAAGCAGCAGGCACACGCACTTGCACATGCAGCTCCATTTGTGCAAGTGGTGGACGCACGCTCCTGCCACTTACCCAAATGGAGCTTTGCAAGCGAGCAGAGATGTGCATATATGCACCCACTGCTTGCGCAGCCCAGTTCCAAATAGGCCACAGCCCAGTACCAGGCTGCAGCCTGAGGGTTGGGGACTCCTGGTTTAAAGGATCAGCTATTCCCAATATCTGTCTTCCAAAGGCACCTTACTTGGTGTTCTCCCTGCAATCTTGGCATGTGTGGACAGTGTTAGCACTTTCTACAATTTGTGCCACCTTTCTGGTAATTAAAAAAAAATAAAAGATATAGAAAGTGAATTGATTGCAATAGTGTCAATTCCTAGTCATAGAATATAAAGATATGTGTGACCAAAAGGTTCAGCCCTTCCTGGGACAATAGGTTAATTTCACAAAAGCAGAGCAAAATAAAATGTTATTAAAAAGAAAAAGGTCAATTATAAACTCCATTTTAATTTTAGAGATTAACATGTAACCTTTACCTGTTGAAGAAGAGAAATAAAAATAGAAATCTGTCTTAAATAAACAGCTGCTTTGTTGAGAGAGTTAATTAGCTACAGTGAGCTTCTCTACTGTCTCTGTCTACTGTCCCAAAACCATAAAATAAAGAGTCAAGGAAGTATACAGAAAAATAAATATCTAACACAAGTTCCAAGATAGCTTGTTACCTACTCCATAGAGATATTTGATTCTTTAAACAGAAGTTTCTAGACATTGATGGAAATATGCAGAACTGTTACTTAGACACAGGGGACTGAAACAATATTTACAGTTCTGGAAAACAAACAAACAAAAATTATTTGGAAGCAATTCAGGCACTGGAGTATTAGGAAGAGGGAGAAAGCAGTTTCATTTCAAATATATTGGATTTAAAACTCTTGAAACATGGTTTAGTCAACTGGCCTGAGGATCCCATGACAGAGTAAAGCCTGCTAGATGGTTACACGATGGTGACTTGGAATGCACTTTCTGTATGGAAGGTTTGGGGGTCATTTTTTAAAATCATTTGAATTTAATTTGGCTCTATTTCAATTGTTTTATTTTATATGCCACCCAGATTTATCACAGATTGCTAAATAAATGTAACAAATAACTCAATAAATAAGAATGTCAGAAAGCAACAAAGTTTTGTTTACTAACAAAAATACAAAATTACAAAGCAAGAAAAATATTGCAGATGTTTTTTAGCAATGCATTTTGAAAGGAGAATTTTGGCAGAAAGAAAATCATTAACTTCATTATACAAATCCCCATACAAAGAAAATGTATAATTTGTACAGATTTTATTAGTAAGGTTTGAATATTAGCCCCCAAACAATTTATACAGACACAATTTTCTTTACAAAGAAAATCATACTAATGTAATAATTGTAGATATCAAGAGAGGGAGCTGAAACAGAAGATAATTGTGAGAAGAACGTTATGGTAAGAAAATGGGAAAGTGTTCAAAAATAATTATGAATGTTTTTAAAAATCAATAGGATTCAGAATTTTATTACATTTAGAAACTGCAATATTTTTTTCCTCCTCTTGGAGCAAACTAAGAATATTTTGATTGATATAATTGAATATAATAATTTCTTCTCATAAATGTTAAAGGAAATATTTTCATTATGGCGGAAGTGATCATACATTTTGCATTTTTTTTATTTCTGTACTGGGATATGTACATTGCTTTTACCCAAGAGATCTCCAAGTGGTTTTCATTCCCCTCTTAGTGTAAGAAGGTTTAAAATTAGAAATGAACCATATAACCTATCTTGCCAAAAAGATCTTGCCATAGCTCCTCCTTGGTTTGTAGGCTTCTTCTGCTCCCAAGATGGACAAGGAACATTTGGTCAATTTGGTGAAGCACTAGCTTCCAGGAACGATGTGACAGTTTATGAAGCTAAAAGCAGGATACCTGCTGCTCCTCCCTCCTCAGATATAGAATCCTGCACGAACTTGCAAGAGGCAGCAGCTTAGCCTTGGGGATATGTTGAGGCTCAAAGCACTGCTGAACAGAATGTCCAACTTTGGCAACTCTAAGACTTATGCACTTCAACTCACAAAATGCCCCAGCCAGATATGCTGGTTGAGAAATTCTGGGAGTTGAAGTCCATAAGTCTCAAAGTTGCTAAGATTAGATACCCCACTCTAGAAGGTGGGTTCTCTGTCTCCTAGTCTTCAGTGGTGTAATAAGGCTGTTGTCTAGACTAGGGTTAATGTGTCTGGCAACCAAATATCCCTGTTATGCCATGTTTTATTGGCTGCTTTTGGTCCAAGTTGTCTTGTTTTATGTTTGTAATTTTATGTTTTTATTGGATTTTGTAAGCTGTCCAGAATCTGAGTGGCTATAAAAATTCAATGAAATAAATAAATATGTTTCTGTCTGAAACCTACCGTAGGTGACTTCTCACATATAGATCTCTTTTGATCTTTGCCTTTGAAATAGTGCTCACAATAAAAATTGCATTCTTATCTGCGTTGGAGCTGCATTATTGTATTGAAAATATAGTCCTCCATGTCAGATTCATTGCATATAGAAAAATAATGACTTTTGAGCGGCTGCTAACCTCAAAATTCATCTTTTCTTATAAATTAAATTGTTTTCACAAAGAACTTGGTATATAATGTGCTAAACCTACTTATTTATAGAAGTAATAATTGCTTGCTTCAAACACACTAAAACAGGCATGTCAAACTCGTGATATCACGACACATCATGCAATGTATCGGGACTTTTTCCCCATTGCCGGCAATCGGGTGGGCACAGTTTTGACGTGATGTATCTGGCCCGCAGGCAGGTAGTTTGACGTGCCTAAACTAAAACAATCAATCATTCCCAAATTGCCATAGCTAGTTTCATAAAACAAAGTAAGTTGCAAACAAGCCACATCTTGGCTTGGCAAACTATGTGAATCTTGACCAAAAGTAAGGAACTTACATAAAAGACTGTGGCCAAATATTTTTCATTCTAAGATGAACCACAGTTCATGACTGGCTGTTTGTGGAAAGCCTGTGAACTATATTTACTCAAGTATTGATGCTTAACCTGCTATTCTTCTCAGCATTCTTTTCTGGGAGGAAAGCTTGCAATTTAGTCCCTTGAGGCTGGATGAAATTGAATGAGGCAAATATTTTCACAGTTATATAGGAGAGAGCAAGCAAAAGTTTTCCCTTTCTTTCCCAGAAGCAATTACAGGTATAAAAGCCCTGCTACCTTTTCCATCCTAATTTGAATCCCCAGGAAATGAAAAAACACCCTATTACTAGGAAATAGTTTCCAGGTTCTTCCACATGTATTTACCATTGGAAAGAAGAAAAACTCATTTAAGAAATGGAAGGCTCTTCCTACCGAGGAGAACAGGAGGGATCACAAACTCTGGCAGATCAAATGCAAGGCGATAATCATGAAAGCCAAGAGAGACTTTGAGGAGCACATAGCCAAGAATATTAAAAATAATAACAAAACCTTTTTAAGTACATCAGAAGCAGGAACCCAACCAGAAAATCAGTTGGGCCACTTGATGACAATGGTCAGAAGGGGATAATCAGAGCAGACAAGGAGATTGCTGAGAGGCTAAATGACTTCTTTGCCTCCGTTTTCACCGAGGAGGATAGAGAACATTTGCCTGCCACTGAATTAGTTTTCCCAGGGAGGGAAATAGAAGAATTAAACCTTATAGAGATAAACAAGGAAGATGTTCTTGCATGCCTTTCTAAACTAAACGTCAACAAATCGCCGGGTCCAGATGGCATCCACCCTAGAATTCTCAAGGAACTCAAGTGTGAAATTGCTGAACTTCTAGCTAAAATATATAATCTTTCTCTAAGATCAGGCACTGTACCGGAGGATTAGAGGGAAGCAAATATAACCCCGATCTTCAAGAAAGGATCCAGAGGTGATCCAGGAAACTATAGACCAGTCAGTCTAACCTCAGTTCCAGGCAAACTGATGGAAACCATTATTAAAGATAAAATTACAGGGCACATAGAAAAACAGGCATTGCTGAAAGATAATCAACATGGTTTCTGCAAAGGCAAATCATATCTTACTAACTTGTTAGAATTCTTTGAGGGTGTAAATAAATACATAGATAAAGGGGCCCCAGTTGATATTGTATATCTTGACTTTCAAAAGGCTTTTGACAAAGTTCCTCACCAAAGGCTCCTAAAAAAGCTCTCCAGCCACGGAATTAGAGGACAGGTCTTGTCCTGGATTGGTAACTGGCTAAATTGTAGGAAGCAAAGGGTGGCAATAAATGGACAATTCTCTGGATGGAAAGAAGTGAGAAGTGGTGTACCCCAAGGTTCAGTTTTGTGACCTTTACTTTTTAATTTATTCATCAATGATCTGGATGTAGAAGTTAATAGTGAGGTAGCCAAGTTTGCTGATGACACTAAATTGTACCGGGTTGTGAAAAGTGAAACTGATTGTCGGGAGCTCCAGAAGGATCTCTCGAAATTGTGTGAGTGGGCAACAAAGTGGCAAATGCAGTTTAACCTAAACAAGTGCAAAGCTATGCACATCGGGACAAAGAACCCCAATTATACTTACCAACTGATGGGGACCAAACTTTCTGAGACAACCCAAGAAAGGGATCTTGGGGTTTTGGTGGACAGCTCAGTGAAGATGTGAACCCAATGCGCAGCAGCAGTAAAAAAAGCAAATTCCATGCTTGGCATGATTAGGAAGGGAATCGAAAATAAGTCAGCAAGTGTTGTATTACCTCTGTACAAATCGATGGTGAGACCACACTTGGAGTACTGTGTACAGTTCTGGTCACCGCACCTCAAGAAGGATATAATGGAACTGGAAAAGGTGCAAAAAAGGGCAACAAGAATGATCAAGGAAATGGAGCACCTCCCTTATGAAACCAGATTGCAACGCCTTGGTCTCTTCAGCCTTGAAAGATGGCGTTTAAGGGGTGACTTGATCGAAGTGTATAAAATCATGCATGGGATAGAAAATGTGGATAGAGAAAAATTCTTTATCACACAATACCAGGACAAGGGGGCACTCCCTAAAGCTCATAGCTAAGAAAGTGAGGACAAATAAAGGGAAATATTTCTTCACCCAGAGGGTCGTTGATTTATGGAATTCACTTCCAGAAGGGGTCGTGACAGCTGTCAGCCTTGACAGCTTCAAGGCAGGGCTAGATAGATTCATGGATGCAAAGTGTATCGGTGGTTATTAAAACGGATGTCCATGTGCCGCCTCTATGTTGGTTGAGGCAGGCAGAATTCCCTTGAGTACCATTTGTTGGGGGTCAAGGGAAAGGGAGGGTTTTGCCTTCTCTTTCTGCTCAAGATCCCCATGTACAATTGGTGGGCCACTGTGTGACACAGAATGCTGGACTCGATGGGCTTTGGCCTGATTCAGCATGGCTCTTCTTATGTTCTTATGTACCATTAATCATGGCAATTGGAGATAATTAAGACTGTGTGCATTTCTTAGATAATTCTGTAACTGATAATTCTGTAACTTGCTGTGCTTGCAAGGCTTTCATTAGGCCCTAATTGTCTACTTCCTTACCTTTCCTACTCACTTCTCAAAGAATGTAATTACTTCATGCATTTTAAGTCATCCATACATTTAGCTCCCTTCCTTTTACTGGTTCCTTTTTGATTTACTTCTGAAAGGACTAACATTAATTTATGCTGTGCCTAATTCTGTCCAGTGCTCAATGGCTCAAGAAAACTAGCTTTTCCTTTTTATATTTCTATCACAATATTATTTTCAAAATTAGAGTTCACATTCAGGGATCAGCTAAATGTTAGACATCAGATACAAAGTCACCATTAGGCTTATTATATCAAGGCTGTAAAAATTAAAATAACCATTAGATGGTGCCAAAGGAGTTTCTTTTTATTGCCCCCTAGGGGAGATAGTGTAGGCCTAAAAATTGTCATCAATAAAAGCATTAGAAAGTTGTGAACAAAAGTGAAAGAACAGGGGGGAACATTTTTACATCTCTGCTTCAAATGTTATTCCAATATTAGTATTATTAGTATTAATATTCTAAATGTTATTCTCGACAAAATATTTAAGTCCTTCTCTGTTTTCTTCTTGAGTAAAATAGCATTTCCAGGAGAGTTTGAACAGAAAACAGACCATAAGGAACTCCACCTGCCCTTGTTGTATAACAGTAGCAAACTTTCTTGAATCTTTTTCATTAAACATTATAATAATCATGATCTGAAATGGTCACTCAGCTTTGTACACAGTAATACCAGGGTTATACAGTATGTGAAGCCTGTAAATGTAGAATTAAGCTATTAAGTTACAAACTTCTCCCCAGCAATAAGAATGAAAGATAATGATACGTGTGCTCTTTTCTTGCTAGGAAAATGCTTTGTGACTGTCATTTTACAAAACTAAGAAGCCTGTTATATTTCCAAATAGGGTTTTTGCATTACCAAAGGATACCATGTATCAACGCTCACATTACATTTTCTTCCTTGAGTGGTCGGGCCAGTCTCTTTCAGTTGAACCATCCAAAATATTTAACATTTCCATAAGGCTTAGGGCTGTGGACTTAGCTTCCACCAATATTTATGAGATTTCTCTTCTACTTAGTATCAATTCTTGAAAAACCATAGTGCATTCATACTGGGCTCTGAAGTGCCAGAGACTGATTGGTGAAGTTTCCTACTGATTACATTCTTTAAGTTAGAATTTTGAGGTATGTTGATTCAAAAATTGTTTCTCTGTGATACATTGTTTCACCCAATTGAAGGTTACAAACAATCAAATAGACACTATTTATTTATTCAATTTCTATACCGCCCCTCTCCCGTAGGACTCGGGGCGGTTTACAACCCAATAAAAACATATAAAACAATAAATATTTAAAATTAAATTAAATTAAATAAATACAAGGCTGTTACTAAAAACCTGTTAAAAAACCCAATTCTAAAACCCGAACAGCCTTGTTTAAAAATTTAAAACCCGAGGAGATCTAGGCCAGGCCGGCTTGATTAAAGAGATGAGTCTTCAAGTAAGAGTTTAACAGTATATAGATGGTGGCCATTACTTTCTGCTCTATCAGCTGAATGTCTTTTGTACACAGTAGTCATGTTCTGGTAATTATTCAGAAACACAGTTTAATTCTCATCAGGCATTGTCTACTGTATAATGGGATCTAGAAACATTTTGATTTTTAGATTAAATGGTAGCATTTATTTGTATGCACGATTTAGTAATTACTTCCATTGTATTTCTCTTTTTTCTTTTTAATTGCAAAGTCTCAGAGAAAGAAGCTTTCCATATGTAATGGACCTTGAACTTCCATTTTTTAATTTGAGATATTGCAGAGAGCCACATTGTTGCACTAAGGATGGGTGATTGAATTTGCTATTTCTTGCTATTCTTCAAAGTGCAATTCCGTTGTAATTTAATTCAAGACAGTTTTGCCAGTTATTTTCAGTTCCATTGCACTGTAAATACCAACACTGTATCATCTTTAGATAGGTTTTCTTTCATGCAAAGGACTATTCTCTCCTGAGAAATCTAATATAATATGTAGATTTATGTAGTGTATTATGTAATATAAGACATGAATCAAACTGACCCAAAGTTGTTACAAACTACAAAAAATGACCCAAAGTTGTTACAAACTACTTACAATGTTAAATCAGTGTATGCTGCTTAGAGTAAATATGGTTGCTTTCAGAACCAGTAAACTCCAATGTATCTTTCTACTTTGTAACAAATAACACAATGAAAATCAATGGAATATTCATTGTTAAGCAAATACTGGAAAAAAGTGTGGAGTTCAGCTACATAATTATGCTTGCCCAATTTTAATTCAAATCTACCTATGGTATATAAAAGTTGGGGAAAATGTGTATTTGTAATATGCAGCATATATCCTTGTTTCAAACATATTTTCAAGCATTCCACGTTAGCAGCGGGTGAGTGTGCAAAGCTGCATTTGCGTAAGTCTGAGGAATGGGCCATGGACAGGTCCATGGGGAACGGGCAGTGGTACCAGTCCACAGACTGAGGTTGGAGACCCCTGCCTTAAGGTCAAAAATCATAGAGATATGGATGTTAAATTATTGTATCCTTCTATTTTACATAATGTTATCTGCCTTCTGTGGGGAACAGGGAGAAATTCTGCATTTTTAACACAGTATACTGGATACTCAATTTGATTGGATTTTCTGCTCCTCTAACTGATAAACAAATCTAGTGGCCTTCTTCTGAGGCAGTATCCATATTTCCAAACCCAGGTTATCTTAAGTATGTTCTCTCTCTTTCTTGCTCTTGAGCTTCAGTTTTGAAGCAGTAAAGTGGAATGTGAACTATAATGTGAAGAAAGAAAGAAAGAAAGAAAGAAAAATTTCCCCAGTTTCTACCATTCATTTGTTTTTCTTCTCCTCCCTCTGCCCAAAAAATAATGTACAGTATTGCCATTTGCATTAGATCAGGGAAAGGAAACTCTTCAGGCAGTATAGCACTCAATGCAAAATGTTGATTGCATAAAATATTCCTCTTGCTCTCAGTTGTGTGCTTAAATTGGTTATGCTGCCTAGATTGATCTCCCTTACCCTCATTCAGAAAAATCCCAAGACTGCAGTTCTTCATATTAGGAAGATTAAAGGTTTATTCTTCTCAAACCAAATTATTTTGCTATGAGGACTGCTCCTGTGTTGAGGCACATCCATATGAGCTCCAGAGTTAGTTCCAAAATCTCAAATATTAACATAGAATTGTATGGATTTCTTCTCCTTTGATTTGAATAACATGTGCACGAATGAAGGGAGATATATCTGATGATTTAAAGGCATTGGTAGGGAAGCCTGGTTGGCATAAAAAGAAAGCTAGAGTTAGATTTAAAAAGTGGAGTCTTCTGATTTATGACAGAAGATCCTAATGTCTCAACTAATGGGCTAAAGGGAGATTTTGAGATGAAAGGAAATGTGATTATAGATTTAAATATTGTTGGAAAATGATAAAAAATAAGGGATTAATTGGCTTAATATTTAGGATTTAGATTCATAGGGGAAATGAAAATTAACTATTGGAAATAACTTCGAATTATTGTTTAGCCCATATAATACAGATGATGGACTTGAGACAATAAAGCACTGTTCTAGGATGAGAAATAGAAAATGTTTATGAAATAAATTAAGAATATATTTAAGTAAATAATATGTGTATCTTAGATATTATAACTTTTATGTAGTGAAATAAAGGAAATTTGGGTTACTCAAAACTTAAATACTATGGATGTTAAAGGTTAAATTGGAATAAAATGTCTCAACTGAGCTTGTTATAATTAGAAATTTACTTGTTTAAATATGATATAGCAAATGTTAAGGGAATAGAGAAGGAATTTTTGATGATGTAACCTGACATATGTACTAAGGATTTTGTTATTGAATTATTGATTATCCAATCACCACACTGCTTTCTAAATACTTAAATGTAAAACTGGAAAACCAATAACATTTGTTTAAAAAAAGAATTGTATTGATTTATTATACTGTACAAAGAAATATGACTCCAAGCCACTATCACTATTGTAGGACATAATGATTCATTTAATGCATGTAGTTTCTGGGGTGGCTAATCCTTGTTTGTGTTAACAATTTGCTTCTAATTATTCCAGAATCTGCCATTTTATCCTACCAATGTAGATTAACTTTTAGGTGATCTTTTAATCCTGAATGATACAAAAATGATAACTAATTAATACAAAGTCTTCCAGAAAATTTGTTGCATGGTACACCAATGAGCAAGTACACAAGCACATGACACAGGAAGGAGATACTCAGGCCACATTATGCTAAATAATTCATGAAATCATATTTGACACACTTGTACAAGGCCCTAATGACCTGGCTTTGCCAACAAGCCTGGGGACCCCAAAATGGGATGGACCCCATTTGACTGTTATTGCCAAGGAGCTGAGTGTTATTGTTTTTATATTGTGTTTTTATCTTTGTAAGCCACCAGGAGTCACTGAGAGGGAGTTAGGTGGCCATATAAATTTTCTCAAATAAATAAATAAAACACACCTTTGAATCAAATTTGACATAGGAGTTTGAAATGGATCTAGTAGACTCCTCCTGACCTTTGGCTGTTATAAATTAGCATAGCTCTTTTCCAGCAGTTCTGCCACTCTCTAATTGTTCTTGGCCATCCCACCACTCAGCAAGCAAAATTCTTTCAGAATTTCTTTACCAAGATTTTTTTTGAAAGAGGGTAAGATAATGTCACAGAAACTGAATCATTTTTCTCCTTTAGAATTCAATTATCTCCCAGGCTCCTAAGGCAGAGATTTTCTCATAGTACTTGTGTGAAATGAAAAGAAGGCTGTTCTTTTAACTGATAATACAGAAATGTCCAGCTAGCCAGACAGAATGTGAATCTTTCTCTGATTCTAACATATTATTGCAATAATTCTATCTGATGATGCAGCATTATTTTGACTGGTTTCATTTGGGGGGAAATGATTTTTTTTGTTATATGTACAGTTATGGGACAATATTAGTTTTAAGGATTTATTTTATGACAAATTAACCACAGCTGTAAAACTGAAATGTAAATTCCCCCTGAGAGTGGAACATCTTCTATGAAGTTTCTTCACATCAAAAAACTATTTTTCTTCTTATGTTGCTTTTCTAATCTCTGCTTATGAACTAAGATCCAGGGACAAAAGTCAGAAAGTTATTGCCCATGTGCAAGTCTGGTGAGGAGGAAGATACCTATCACAGAAAAGGCCAAGCCAAGAGAAGAAAGCAAGCAGAAGCACCTCCTTTCCCTGGAAAAAATGAGTTTTCCATTGTTTCGCCCCAAGAGTGTACTATGTAACAGAATGGTATAAGAAGATTGAGACTATGAATTCATTCATCTGTATTTGGAACAACTGAAGACTTGGTATCCTGGAAAGCAGTACAAAGGCAATTCAAGCAACCCATGGTCCTTTCACTACAAATGGTTATGCCATTATGCACCATGGCTTTGCTGTTTCACACATCTATAAGGAGTTTTAGACAAGTTTGGGACAGTGCTCCAACAGCCTATTCATTGTGATACACAGAGTTCTTTTATTTTATGTAATCCATGATTTCTGTGGCACACAGTATGTTTACAGTAAATAACAATAACAATAACAATAATGATAGAGTTGGAAGGGACCTTAGAGATCTTCTAGTCCAACCCCCTGCTCAGGCAGGAAATCCTATACTCTTTCAGACAAATGGCTGTCCAGTATCTTCTTTAAAACTTCCAGGATTGGAGCATTCACAGCTTCTGGAGGCAGGTTGTTCCACTGATTAATTGTTCTAACTGTCAGAAAAGTTCTCCTTAGTTCTAGGTTGCTTCTCTGTTTAGTTAGTTTCCATCTGTTGCTTCAGGTGCTTTGGAGAATAGCTTGATTCCCTCTTCTTTGTAGCAACCCCTGCGATATTGGAATACTGCTATCATGTCACCCTTCGTCCTTCTCTTCATTTAACTAGACATACCCAATTCCAGCAACCGTTTCTTATATGTAGTTAGCCTCCAGTCCCCTAATCATATTTGTTGCTCTTTTCTGTACTCTTTCTAGATTCTCAACATCTTTTTTACATCGTGGTGACCAAAACTGGATGCAGTATCCCAAGTGTGGCTTTATCAAGGCATTGTAAAGTGATCTTGATTCTATCCCTCTGTCAATGCAGCCTAGCACTGTGTTGGCTTTTTTGGCAGCTGCAGCACACTGCTGGCTCATATTTAAGTGATTGTCCACTAGGACTTTGAGATCCCTCTCACAGTTGCTACTATTGAGCAAGGTACCACCTATACCAGGGATGTCAAACTGCCAGCCCATGGACCAGACACGTCATCTGGAAGCCACGCCCACCCTATTGCCAGCAATGGCAAAACTGCCCTGTCACATGACATCGTGAGTTTGACATATCTGACCTGTACTAGACCCGTGCATTATATGTTTTAGCCTCCAGTCCCCTAATCATCTTTGTTGCTCTTTTCTGTACTCTTTCTAAAGTAAGAGCAGCATGAATGGTAACATTAAAAGCTATTTGCACCCCAAGTGCTTCATGAAACAAGCCAGGATACCTTCCAGTTGAAGTCTTTGGTGAGTACATCAACATTTCTCTTTCATCTTGTCAGAGTAGCAACATATTAAACATGATTAGAAACTGCTAAAGATATACTGTAGTTAATGCAGGATGGGCAAGTATGAGGAGGGACAAGCCAAGTAAATGTAAATGGGTGATCACAGAAAGTAGGAGATTGTTTGTATACATAAAAGATCTACATTTGGGAAGATAAAATATGTATTATGATCACAATGAAAGACCTGCCTTGTCAGGACTTCTGTGAGGGGCAGGACTTGCTGCGCCTAGTCAATTGTTTGTGGAAATCTACCAAACTTCTTAGGGGACAAACAAGGAAAAATGGTGGTTGCAATAATATGACACAAGCCCTGTCCCCTTGTACATACTGTAGATGCAACCTCAATGCATGTACAATTGTACTGCTGTGACTGCCATCTTGCTTTTTTGTGTTTGCTTTTAATCTCCAATTCCTGCTCCATGAACACTAATGTCTAGACAGTTTCTTAATTTCAGCTAATATACCACTACTGTGAATCCGTGACAGCCAGTGGACCTGGCAGCTGAGTCCGGGGCATCAGAGGAGGAAGGGGGGTTGGAGAGCCATCAGAGTCAGAGGAAGGCTCTGATGAGTTACAGGACTCACAATCAAATGAAAAGCCTTGCCCCTCCAATCGTACTCCGGATGAGACTCAGCTATGTGGGGAAGATTAGTCAGACTCTGGGAACTCACAGCTGGAAGTCATTATAGACACTCGTAAATGAAGGCAGTTAACTAGAGCAGGTCAGAGGGAGACAACACAGCAACTCCAAGGGAGGAGGAGAAGGCATTGAGAAGCCATGCCTTGGGGCTGTTTAATAAAAAGGGAAGGTGTGGTCGGTGCTGGTTGCTGAAGGCAACCGTTGCAAAGTACTTCATGGGATCATGTTCTGTTGGTATTGCCAGTGACTAATTCCCTGTTTTGCATTGTGTTTCGTGTGGACAATTTCCTCCATTTGGATTGTGTTCTGTTGCTTTTGTTTTTGGACCGTTTGGCAGGTTTGTTACCGATATTAAAAGGGGTTTTGTTTTCTTCTGAGTCTCCAGCCTATTTCTCAAAAGGGGTTTTGTCCTTGTGCATTTAACGAGGATGGCCATAGGCTGGGAAAGAACAGCCACAGTGACCCTCCTGCTTTCTGTTTGTGCTTAGGAAAGATAAAAAATTCTGTGATCAGTCATTGTCTGGGCACCAAAGATCCTTGCATTATTTTAACTCTTTCTGCTTAGCTGAAGGGCAAGTGACTTTGTAAGGTAGTTACTCTTCAGAATAAGCTGTATACCTTGCCTCCCATAACTGTAAAACAGATCCTTTTCCAGGAATTGCCTCGCTTGCCTCTCTAATTGTTTCTACGGAATATGGCACCATTTTGTGATACTGATTTCACTGCCGTCTCCTGTAACACTGTCAAACACATTTTTCTTCTCAGTGAATCTTACTACAGCATTCTGACCAGTTTTTTATCCCTTTCCTGTGTCTTTATTATTTGCCACTGTTCTCTCTTTCTTTATTATTTCCTGGAGATTAGGGAGACTAAAGATACTATTTTTTTTCCTAGTCCTTTTGTATGCTGCCCAGAGCCATTTGTGAGATGGGTGCCTGTATACGTTGGTTAAATAAATAAATAAATACTTATGTATGGACATACATACATGCATATATGCTCTTTGTGACTTTTCCACTAATTAAACAGAAGATTATACTTTTCTGGGAAGGAATGATTCTTAGCAAAGTTCACTTGAAGAAAGGCGTACACATAGACACACACAAATGTTTATGCATATAACAGTGTATGTCTTTTCTAACCTGGGAATATAATCAGTGGCTTTGCAAGACACAGAGATTTTATTTTTCTTTAAAACAGGCTGGTTTATACTTGCAATCTCAAAACACAGTTTCAAAGACATGAAAGTAGAGGCAGAGGCTTTTGTTAGCCACTTATGCCTCCAAGGGAATTTAGGTTGGAATTTGAGAGATAAAGAATAATCTCAAGAGAAATGCTGAATTTCTCTTGGGCTCACAGTACTCATCTGAATTTACAATTTCCTAGCAAAGAAAATCAGAGAATGAGATTTCAAACAGTGCAAAATGCATCCTTGTTACAATCTCCTCCTCAGTTGTGCTAAGCTATAAAAAGAAATGGAACTGGTTTCTCCATTCCACACTAGAAGCTTTTCTTTCCTCTATTCATTCCACTCATTTTTGTTGTTCAAGTAATTTTAAAAAAAAATACCTATATGTTTTATAAATGAAAAGGCAAATCCTAAAGAATGCTTCAAAGCTGGAGACGTTTGACTGTAATTCTGTCTAAGCATCAAGTTACATTTTCTTATTTAAACCTCATTGTCCATTTTCTCATTGCAGAGATCAACTATTCCTATGCTGAACCAAGCCTCAACAGAAGTGTGTGGTATTGACTGAAACATTCCTAAACCGTCATCAAGATTTCATTAGTCTCTGGAAAGGTTTTGACTCTCAATGATTCTGAATCTCACTTTCAGTAGTTTGCTCATAACAACAGAAGCATAGTTGTCATGGAGGACAAGCAATACAGAACCAGTTTTGATTTCAGAGTGTATGATGAAATCCACTTACATTACCATAATGCAGAAGTATAGAGCAAACATGCATTTAAAATATTGATATATTGTATGTCTCATTGCTGCACTTTAAAAAACAGAAATAGCAGAACTGGAAATAACTCCAAAAGGAGCAACTCAGACCTACTAGGAAGAAAAATACTTTGGAGGCTATTAGGAAAAGATAAGAAGCAGGCATAGTAGATTCTTACACAATTCTGTAAGGTATAGAAAATTGGTTAGTGACAAACATTGCTAAAAATGTAGGTCATCTAATGGATTTAAATGGCAAGAGGTTCAATGATAGATAAAATACTTATTCAGACACCCAAAGGAAGTAGAACTAATTAAAGACCATAATTGGGTGCTCAGAATAAAAATTGCAATGGACAAGACTGTTGATAAATTGACCCAATCTAATAGTATTTGCCCATAGATGCATTTCAGAAAATCACAACAATGCATTTTGAAGCACATATTTGTAATTCAGAGTATCCAAATAAACCATAATTAATGAAGAGTGCCAATAGATATTCCAGTCAATGCAGCAACAGGCTAATTTTTACTGAGTCAAGATTTTATAAAAATATCCTTTTTGGAAAGATCAACAAAATGGAAAATGTTCAGAAGCATTGACTAAAGCAGCGGTTCTCAACCTTTTTCAGGCCGAGACCCCAACTGCGCCGCCCATGCGTGGCACGACACTGACCTGTGCCACGCATGCGCAGTGCGACGGCCTGAACCGCGCATGTGCGGCACGACGAACTGAAGCGCACATGCGCGGTGTGCACGCAACGGGCTGAACCATGCATGCGCGACGCGATGGGCTGAACCGCACATGCGCGGCGCATGCGTGATGGGCCAAACTGCGCATGTGCGGTGCGAAGGGCCAAATCGCACATGCGCGGCGCGATGGGCCGAATCGCACATGCGCGACGGACCAAACCCGCATGCATGGCGCGACAGGCCAAATCGCGCATGCACGGCACGCGCGCAATGGGCCGAACCACGCATGCGCGGCACGATGGGCCGAACTGCGCATGCGCGGCACATGCGAGACAGGCCGAATCGCGCATGCATAGCGTGCATGCGACGGCCAAGAGAAAATGGGGGAAAATGGGGGGAAAATGGGGGAAAAAATGGCAGACTGCGGTGTTTAGCGACCCCCGTGAAACGGTCGTTCGACCCCAAATGGGGTCACGACCCACAGGTTGAGAACCGCTGGACTAAAGGGTCTCGAACATGTCCACATTTCACGGAATGACCAAGTCTTCAAAGTCCAGCATTTAAGTCAAAAAATTACAAGACACTCTCCAGAATCAATTGGAATTAATTAGTTTCTGAAAGTAGACTAATCTATTAGTTGCCCAATTCTCTAAAAAGAAAATTATTACAAGAATAAATGTCAGCAGAAAATGGTCTGACAAGGGAATGGAGACATCATCTTACATATACATAGATACACACACACATACAAACACACATACACACACACACACACACACACACAGAGAGAGAGAGAGAGAGAGAGAGAGAGAGAGAGAGAGAGAGAGAGAGAGAGAGAGAGAGAGAGAAAGAGAATAGAATTCTTTATAGAATAGAATTCTTTATTGGCCAAGTGTGGTTGGACACACAAGAAATTTCTCTCCAGCGCGTAAGCTCTCAGTGTACATACAAGTAATAGTGATAATGACGATAATAAACAACATAAAAATACATTCATCATAAATCGTAAAATACAACACTTCATCATAATGTAAACCATAAGATGCAACACTTAGTGATAGTCAAAGAGTACTAGCTAAGCAAACAACATAAATCACACTAGGATACTAAAAAAACAATATAAATCTTAATATACAAGCAACAACATTATAGTCATAAGAAAATAAGGATATAGGAAAGATGAGGAGTATCATAGTAATATAGCTTTACTAAATAGTTTGACAGTGTTGTAGGAATTAGTTGTTAAGCAGAGTGACAGCATGGGGGGTGGAATTGTCCTTATGTCTAGTCATTCTGATGTGCAATGCTCTATAGCAGCGGTTCTCAACCTATGGGTCGCGACCCCATTTGGGGTTGAACGACCGTTTCGCGGGGGTTGCCGGACACCGTAGTCCGCCATTTTTTTGCCCGTCGTGCGCGCGCCGTGCATGCGCGGTCCGGGCCATTGCATGCACGCCGCGCATGCGCGGTTCGGGTCATCGCGCGCGTGCTGCGCATGCGCAGTTCGGGCCATCGTGCGTGCGCCCCGCATGCGTGGATCGACCCGTCGCGCCGTGCATGCGTGGTTCGGCCCATCGCGCGCACACCACGCATGCACGGATCGGCCCGTCGCGCCGCGCATGCATGGTTTGGGCCGTCGCACGCGTGCCGCGCATGCGTGGATCAGCCCATCGCGCGCGCATGCGTGGTTCGGGCCATCGCGCGCGCGCCGCACATGCACAGATCAGCCTGTCGCGTCGCGCATGCACGGTTTGGGCCGTTGCACGCGCGCCGCGCATGCGCGGATCGGGCCGTCACGTCGTGTGTACGCGCCACGGGTCGGGGTCACGACACGCATGGGCGGCGCAAGTGGGGTCTCAACCTGAAAAAGGTTGAGAACCGCTGCTCTATAGCATCATCTTGAGGAAAGAAGTTGAAATAGTTTATGTCCAGGATGTGAGGGGTCTGTAGCTATTTTCACAGCCCTCTTTCTTGCAGGTCCTCACTGGAAGGCAGGCTGGTAGCAATTGTTTTTTCTGTAGTTGTAACTATTCATTAAATTCCATGTTTGTCTTGTTTGGTTGCAGTTCTAAACCAGATATACACACACACAAACACACACAAACACACATACATACATACATACATATAAGCTTTAAAAAAAAGGAAGAAATACCAAGAGATCCCTTAGCTCATCTCCTATCTATAGTTAAATCCACAAAACCTCATCTTTTCGGTCCTAGTGTCTGCAGAAAGCTTATCAGAAGTAACAATACATCCTGTTTCAACCTTTATATGTATATTATTTAAAACTAATATAAGTTAATATAAAGTATGGAAGAAAAAAATAAAAAGCAATGAGACAGCAAAAAGTGAAAAAAAAACCAGGAAAAAAAGAAAAAAGATATACGCAGTGGCTTCCTATATTTCTTCACAGTACATTTTAATCTCTCTCTCTAAAGTTACATCATGATACTCATCTTTTGATGTCAGCTTCTGGGCGTATATTATGTACAAAAGATGTTTTTAAAGAAATGACAGATGTAGAAAATAACCTGATTCTGATCAATATATTGATATAGAGTAGATTTGGATAGTGAGATGGGTAGCATATAAATATAATAAATCAATCAATATAGGTCCAATAGAAATTCCTACAACATATAAATGATGAGTGACTGCACCTGAGGCCTTTGCTCAGAAATGATCATAATAATAATAAAAAAGTTGGAAGGTACCTTGGAGGTCATCTAGTCCAACCCCCTGCTCAGGCAGGAAACCCTATACCATTTTGGACAAATGGCTATCCAGTCTCTTCTTAAAAAATCTCCAGTGTTGGAGCATTCACCGCTTGTGAAGGAAGGTTAATTGTTCTGTCAGGAAGTTTCTCCTTAGTTCTAGGTTGCTTCTCTCCTTGATTAGTTTCCATCTGTTGCTTCTTGTCCTGCCTCCAGGCACTTTGGAAAATAGCTTGACTCCCTCTTCTTTGTGGCAGCCCCTGAGATATTGGAACACTGCTATCATGTCCCCCCTCGTCCTTCTCTTCATTAAACTAGACATATCCAATTCCAGCAGCCGTTCCTTATATGCTTTAGCCTCCAGTCCCCTAATCATCTTTGTTGCTCTTCTCTGTACACTTTCTAGAATCTCAACATCTTTTTTACATCGCAGTGACCAAAACTGGATGGAGTATTCCAAGTGTGGCCTTACCAAGGCATTGTAAAGTGGTATTAACACTTCACGTGATCTTGATTCTATCCCTCTGTTAATGCAGCCTAGCACTGTGTTGGCCTTTTTGGCAGCTGCAGCACATTGCTGGCTCATATTTAAGTGATTGTCCACTAGGACTCTGAGGTCCCTCTCACAGTTACTACTATTGAGTAAGGTACCCCCTGTACTATACCTGTGCATTTGGTTTTTCTTGCCTAAATGTAGAACCCTGCTTTTTTCACCATTGAATTTCATTTTGTTAGATAGTGCCCAATGTTGTAGTCTGTCCAGATCCTTCTGTATCTTAAGCCTGTCTTCTGGAGTGTTGGCAATTCTTGCCAGCTTGGTGTCATCTGCAAATTTGATGAGTTCCCCATCTATCCCCTTGCCCAAATCGTTGATGAAGCTGTTGAAGAGCACTGGGCCCAGAACAGAGCCCTGAGGCACCCCACTACACACTTCCCTCCACATAGATGTGGTTCCATTGAGGACCACATGCTGAGTAGGGCCAGTAAGCCAGCTACGGATCCATCTGGTGGTAATGCTGTCTACCCCACATTTTTCTATCTTGTCAAGTAGTAGGTTGTGATCTACTTTATCAAATACTTACTGAAACCCTTACTGAAGTCCAAGTTCAGCAAAAGACAAAATAAGTCATGGATTAATAGATAGCAAACTGGGAGATGGAAAAGACGGGCAGCAAGCACATTCATCTGTCATGTGGAAAAGGTGCATGTGATGATTGGCCAGCCACACCATAGCACCGCAACTTTCAAAAACTCTAAATAAGTTCATTTCCATAAAAAATGTATTATCCCTGGATTAGCCTATGAATGTATCTGTGTCAGGAGAGATCTTTGTTCTATATTCTCACTCTTATTACATAGCAATCATATCAGTCAATTAGCATGTATATCATTTTATTCCTTTGCACAATTTCTTTAAGCCATCATGAAGAGGTTGTATTTGGAAGCCAATTAAACAATCAAAAGAAACCTAACCTAATCAAAGCTTATGCTAACCAAGATTGATATGTTTTACAAAGTCAACTTCTTGATCTTTAATTGATTAAGTACAGTAGGTAAACACAGCTTTGCTTATCTGTCACAATTGCCAAGTAAGGTCTTCATGTTTACTTTCATCTAGAATTACCTGCTGTAGGAGATCAATTTTGTTCAGTCTTTGTTGTCCTGCAAGTAAGTGGCAACCCACTTTACTCAGACAAATTATCCAAATTGATTTCCTGCTGCACCAGATTTTAATTCTATTCTTTTCTTCTTATTGCTGTTTTTTCTTTGAGTGTCAATATAATTGTTAACTGTATTATTCTTGATATAAGATTGTCCATAACATTAAAAATACCAAAGCTTTGTTATCATGTGAAAGAGAATGGAGAGGAAATTTTGAGGAGCAATTGCAGCTAGGAAATGAAGGAGTAGCCTTTGTGTTCTAAAACCAGCCTCTAAACTGGTTTTGTCAGTGGAGAATAAGAGCAATGTGCATGTTTTAAGAGATGACCCTACCATTGGACATATTTATGCAATTGTTAATGATGGTAGGGTCTTTATGTAGTAGCAGCTCTCGCTTTGGTCCATAGGAGATAATCAGTAACTATTCCAAGTTACAATACATTTACCCCTTTTGTGCACTTTTCAGTTTCAGTACAAACTTCCAAAATCCAGGGTCTATCATATCGCTTTCTCAATGAGATAAACAGAAAGGCATGTGTCCCCATTAGGGAGACCCATTATAGATATGATTTAGTATCTTCTGCTAAACAAGCTGATACAGAAAAGGATAAGCACAAGAAAAAACATTGCAATAATTCACTGTGGCTCACCCACCTTCATACTTGATATTTTCTACTTCTAGCTGCCGTCTTCTAAAAAACACTTATGTTGAAAGCTGAAGAGCTCACTAGCCAACAGCACTTTCCTCACCAGCATCTGGTTTAATTAATTTTTAATTCTGGCTGTGGTCATCATTATGAATTAAGACAATTAAATATATCCTTTAAAAATGTACGGGTGATTATTCCTATATAAATAGAAGTAAATGGAAAGTAATTATTATAAGGATTTGTAACTTGCTGTTCTGAGTATTTCATATCTTGTATGAATAAGAATTAGAAAAAAAGGAAGAGAACCACAGTCACAGTGTTTTATGGGCCAAAGATACTCATGGGCGACAGCTTTTAGGATTTCCACACAAATATATCATAATAAGCTGTAGAAAGACAACGTATTTGCTTTATGTTGAAATCTTTATTGCAATTCAGCTAAGATTTCAGTGGTGGCTTTCTTGATGGGATAATGATCCAGAGGCAGGAGTAGTCTTGTAATTCGTCTCTCCGGTGGCATATTATATTCACCAAGCACCACAGGGAAGAAAGGGTTGATTGAAAGATGGCAGCTAGGAGACAATTGTTTTCTGAATCCTTCCACAAGGTCCTTCAGTTTGGGAAAGATTTCCCATCAAAAGTAAAATAAGAATATTACTGTAGAAAGCATACTGATGCTTGATTCAAAAGGTATAGAAACAAGTGCAAAATTAACAGAAATGCAGGTGAAAAAGATAGAAACAAGTGAAGGACTTTCCAGTCATGCTGGTTGAGCATGTGACAAAATATAAGGAAAACTGGTAATAAAAACACTATGAAATGTCATAAAAGGAATGAATAAATTCACATTGGAGCCAAACCAACTTCTCTGTGGAGGATTGGTTAATCACCACTGTAGGCCACCATTTCCTTTGCTTTGAAGTTAGCATTATATTACATGTGATCCCTTTCAATTTCAGAGAAAAACTAATTATATAACACAGCAAAGAAATGTTTCATTTTCAGGTTCTAGGCCAATTCTTTACTTTTCTATTCCAGTAGATACTGGCAGGGGGGAGGGTGTTCCCTGGCAATTATTCCAGCAATTGTTGGGAGGGAGTGAGGGAGGGAAGGAAGGAAGGAAGGAGAAAGAGGGAGAAAGAAAGAAAGAAAAAAAGAAAGAAAGAAAGAAAGAAAGAAAGAAAGAGAAAGAAAGAAAGAAAGAAAGAAAGAAAGAAAGAAAGAAAGAAAGAAAGAAAGAAAGAAAGAAAGAAAGAAAGATCCAGTGTATTTACAGTGTGTGTTTGGTTTGAAGGAGCTCAGGGAAATATTTATGAGACTGCTATCATGTTATTTTCATAATAATGATCTCATAAAGTCCATTCAGTGAGCTTCACACACAACTGGGGGTTACAACACAACACAAACTCTGTGTTATAGTTAGAGCATCCCAGTTCATTTATATTTTTTCATTGGCTTCAGGTGACTCATTTTTAGGGTGTTTCTCCACATCACCCAACTTTCAGAATAAAACTTTGATCCACTTTTCAATCAATAGTAATATAAGTGTGTTCCAGCTGGGACTCTGTATTATAGAGTCAGAATTTGTGGATGGTGTAATTTGTTGCCATGGTATCCACTTTATGAAAACATTTCTTTGGAACTAAAATTTTCATGGTTTGCTTGTGGAAATTTGCCAAAAGAACAATCTAGAGCCTTTATTTCCCAAATATTGAGTAGGTGAACCTAAGCAAATGTTTTCATGAAAATGTACCATTATATTGTTCTGCTGTTGTTGCACAAAATGGCTTACAATATGGATATAGATCATTTTAATTAAAATGACCAGGCATTGCCACTCTGTTGCTTCTTATAATCAAACCTAATTAGGCAGAAGCATCTGCATATGAAAAGAACATTATTTTATTCAAAGAACATTTTTATTCTTCACTATTCTCATCTACTCATCATCTCAGCTATAAACTGATAATGAGCTACTGAAAACTCAGTAGCCCTCCCTCCCTTTATATCATTCACACCAAATCAATGTTTCCTGGATGTACCAACTTATGGTATTCTACTTTTTGAGTGCTTGTACTCTGAAACGCTGAAGTGCTTTGTTTTATTTTCCAGTACTGCAGGTGCACGCATGCTTGAAGGCAAAATGTGACAAGCTATTTGTGTACTGAAGTCTTAATGATGCTTCCTGGGTTCAGACTTCAAAAGGCATTTTTTAAGATTACAGCTTTATGTGATAATGAGCATTTGTTTGAATTTATAAGAAAGGGCTGAGTCAAAAACATCAGCCCAAGTTCTTGCATTAAAAAGATTCTCTTATGTTTAGCTCCCTTCTGGCCAACTGGAATTTTCTTTAGGGGAAAAAAATATTTTTCCTATTATCCCATACTTTTCTTCGGTTTTTATATTCTTAATACCAACAGCTTAGTTGGGCTGAGATCGTAAATTGCTTAAAACATACTTTTGCCGGCAGGCCTGGGGCAGCTAACACCTTGCCCCTAGCCAGTGTATGTTTGTGTGTATGTTTGTGGAATGATTGGTTTCTTTTTTAACTTAAGGGTTTTTATATTTATGTATTTTATTGTAATTTCTATCATGTTGTGAGCCGCCCTGAGTTCTCCGGAATAGGGCGGCATAGAAATTAAATAAATAATAATAATAATAATTGTAACTGACTCAAATTCATTCAATGATTGCAGTGAGGTTTGCAGTGAGGTTTTATCCACATTCACCAGATTTTGGGTGATTATATGGGCCCGCTTCAAGACTTCTTCCCAAGAAAGCAAAACTCTTGGAACAGATTCATCCCAAAAGGAACTTATATTAGGAGAAGTTTACAGCAGGCATAGAAGGCAGGATCTGAGGATTTTCCACTCAGATCAATAGGTTAAAGGAGCAAAAAGCAAAGCCCAAACAGTTTATCCGGACCAAACCCCAGGTGTTAAGTCCACTGTGGGAACAAGGCTGATAACGCTCCATTCCCAAGTTGTAAAAATGTTGCTGGGTCTTTGCACCTTCTCTTCCGCAGTGAGAGATAAGATAGCTGGCCGGAGGCACATTCTTATCCAGGTTGAGAATAGTTCAAAGAGCAAGCAGATAGAGGAAGTGGAGATGATACATTGTAGCAGTTAAGCAAAAGGATAATTCACATACAATTCTCCAAAGGTCTCCCCCACTCCCCCCAGGAGTATGGCAGAACCCATAGAAGGAAAGAGAAAAAGAAAAAAGCCCCACCCCAAAGAAATGGGTTCTGACTGTGATTCTCAATCCATCCCTTCATTTCAAGTGTCTTCTTCCAGAAAGATGATGACCCCGAGTCTCCACTGTTCATCATTGTGCCATTGTTGCACATTGCCCAGAATTTATGCCCATCCACTGATTATCTTTTGCCATTCCAGGCTTCTCTTGGTGATTCCCTATGTGTTTTCTTCCACTGTTCCTTCCAACAGGATTCTTTTTTGCATAGAGTTGTGTCTCAGTTTTATCCAAGTTTTCTTCATTTGATGGCCTTCTTTTCTCTTGTGTCATCTTGCAGATTTGATTTTTGTGACTCCATGATATTCTCAAGTTTCTCTTTAAAACCACATTTTAAAGGCTGTAGCCAATTCTTCGTTTCTTTGTATACTTCCATATTTCTCAGTTACAAAGGATAGTTGACCAAACATAACATTTATCATTCACATTCTTAGTTTTAAATCCAATTTCCCAGAGGTCAGAATATTCTTTATGTCTAAAAATGTTTTCTTAACAATTTATAGTCTCTTCTTCATTTCACTACCGGTAGTTGTTTTTTCATCTTTCATGATTAAGTTCCAGCATAAACTAAATTCTTACCTTGCTGAAGAGATTCATCATCACAATCCATAAAAGCATATTAAATTCCAAAATAAGAAATGGAAAGAATATTAGGTATGTTTGTTATCTTGAATTATTTATAAAAAATAATGGAAGGATAAAACTCAAATAAATATAAATAATATAAATATAAATAAATACTCAAAAAGAATTATAAAATCAAAAATTTGCCAATTGTCCTGGCCCAGAATCTACCGGAAGGGACAGGTTTCTTAAAGCTTTTTAAAGATGTAGTTTTATAATAATAATAATAATAATAATAATAATAATAATAATAATAATAATAATGATGATGAAGTTGGAAGGTACCTTGGAGGTCATCTAGTCCAACCCCCTGCTCAGGCAGGAAACCCTATATCATTTCAGACAGATGGCTGCCCAGTCTCTTCTTAAAAACAGCAGTGCAGGGACTGCCAGAATCTGGGGGGGGGGAAGCAAAATTTAGTCAGAATTTCTTCTCTTCGTTCCTTTCGGTTCCTTTTCCATCTGATAAAAAAACTTTTGGATTTCACTTTTGAAAGGGGGAGGAGTGGCTGTTCCTTTTCTGATGAACTCATTTATAAGAAGAATTGGAGCAAGTCATTATCTTTCATTTCATCCTGATACAGTATTATCAAAAATTGATTGTAATGGAGCAACTCCACAGTTAGGGTCACAAGTTTCTCAGAGGGTGGCTGAGTTGCTAATGTAATCAAACTCGTATCAAATGTTCTATGCCATTAGCCAATCAGTCTTTCTCCTTCACAATGGTGCTGGACAGGGATCTATTTGAATTAGAAGCAATGACAAAAATTATAGATAGTGTAGATCAGTGATGTTTTCAATAGGATAAACACGATTAAGGTGCAATTCTGGAATTGCAAGCTCTTCATGCTTTTCATTTGTGTAATCAAATTGATTCATGTTGCCAGCTAATTTATTTATTTTTTATTCTGTCCTGGATATGAAAAACTGTCACTCTATGGTCTTGTTTATTTATTAGGCTTATAGTCTGCCTTTCATTGAGGAGTTCAAAGTAACATACAACTCAACCTATCTCATAGGATTGTTGTAGTGGAGAAAATAAGAGGAGGAAAGAGTATTAGACATGTTATACCTTCAGTTGTTCATAAAAATGAATATAGTGGAGAGATATAAATAAATAAAATTGTTATTTAATTAGTAGCATAAAAATAGTTTCCTCTCCTTTGTTTCTCCACAATAATAATTCTGTGAGATAGGTTGGGCTGAGAGAGAGAACTGGCCAGTGGTGGGATTCAGCCGGATCGCACCAGTTCAGCAGAACCGGTAGCTAATTTTTTTTGTTGTCCAGGCCCAGAATAGACTTCCAGAAGCGGCATCCACACAGAGAACCGGTTGTTCACCTATTTGAATACCACCACTGGAACTGGCTCAAAGCTGATTCCTAGTCCACTTTATCTATTACCTCCACCTCTTTTCTCAGTAAAGCCATCCTGACTACCCAGGAGGCAGAAATATGTCTGTGGCAGTTAAGTGAGCAAAAGAAAAAAAAACAGTGTGGAACCACCAAGATACAGTTTCCAATGTGTGAGCATTGCACCCTACAGGCTTATTTCTCTTTAAAATGTCTCAAAATGGCCTATTTACAGACATAGACCTATAAAAGCTAAAGAATTCCTGGAACACCAGCACTCAGACAAATCAACCATCAACAGGCAAATAGAGATAAACTACATTTACATAACACTCAAAAGAGACAATCAAAAAGCTAGAATGGAAACAAAAGGACCAAAACACCCCCTCACCAATAATCAACACCCAAATTAGTAGAAAGTAACACTAAAATTAGTGCTAGATTAACAAGCAGTAAATAATAACTCGATCCAGCAATTATCAACTCAGACAAACAATCAAACAGTTTGAAAACAGTCTAAGCAAGGAACCACAACACTAACAGAGTAAGCCAACACTAACAGAGTAAGCCACCAACACTAACAGATTAAGCCACTTCTATATAAACAGAGAACAAACCCTCTCCCTTCTAGCACTGACAATGTTAGCTACTTGGGTAATGAAATGTTTGCAAGAAAACAACCAAGCTCAGAGAGCACCAATGACCCTATGGATCATAACTATTATATGTATTGTTTTTATTATTGTTATTGTATGTTAGTCTTATTTTTATTTATATCTATAGATCTTAGGCATTATTTGCTTTTATATATCTACTTATCTGATATATACTCATGAATAAGCCAAGAACTTTAAGTGACAAAATATATCCCAAAATTCTGCTGAGGTTTTTCTTTTTTTCTTGTTAAGATATTAAAACATTTCAGATCATACAAATGATCTGAGTTTTTCCAGAAAACAATCTAAACCATGTCTTCTTTCCTATAATTGTCATTAATGAATTACTTTTGATGTGGACACTGAGGTCTGAAAAGTATTCAGTCCCTGCACATCTTTTCTTTTTGGCAGTATGCAAGTTGTATCCCTGCTGAATTAGTCAGCAATCTGAATTAATTGCTTTGCAACAGATTGTTCTAATTTTGGAGTCAGAATGTAGATTCTGGATTTGTTTTATCTTTATAATGAATATTTTACATCGGTAATATTTAGTAATTTATATTTAGTAATATAAAGTACACTAGTGGATTTACAGATTAAGTTTATATATTGACGACTGCCCATTCTGATGATCCTAAAGTAATTGATTATATTCCATTAGGTCATTGTTGACTCTTAGCAACCTCATAGATTTTTCTCCATGATAATTAAACCTAACCTGGTCTTTCAGGTTTTCTAGTGGTGCACCTAGCACTAGAAAACCTAAAAGACCAGGTTACGTTTTCTAGTGGTGCACCTAGCACCACTGTAACCTTTTCCCTTGTCATCCTCTTCTCTTTTTTTCCACCTTTCCTGGCATTAGAGTCTTTTCCATAGAGCTGGAAATGTATCTGAAGTAGGATAATTTGAGCCTCATCACTTGTGCTTTGAGTGAGAACTCTGAGTTGATTTGTTCAATAATCAATGGGTTTGTTTTCTTTGCTAATAAAAGAACTTTTAATTTAATGAAACACTGGGATGGTACCAAGTAATGTGGCCAATTTATATTTGATTAATCAGTATGTTGTTGTTGTTAATTGCGAAGTCGTGTTCGATCCATCGTGACCCCATGGACAACGTTCCTCCAGGCCTCCCTGTCCTCTACCATCTTCTGGAGCCCATTTAAGTTCACGCCTACTGCTTCAGTGACTCCATCCAGTCACCTCATTTTCTGTCGTCCCCTTCTTCTATTGCCCTCAAGCTTTCCCATCATTAGGCCCTTTTCCAGTGAGTCCTTCCTTCTCATTAGGTGGCCAAAGTATTTGAGTTTCAACTTCAAGATCTGGCCTTCTAAAGAGCAGACGGGGTTGATCTCTTCTAGGACTGACCGATTTGAATGCCTTGCAGTCCAAGGGACTCACCAGAGTCTTCTCCAGCACCATAGTTCAAAGTTCAGTTCTTTGGCGCTCAGCCTTTCTTATATATTAATCAGTATATCAACCTTCAATTTTTGCTGCCGGTTTAAATTGTAAGGGAATTAAAAAATGTATTTCACATAGCTTATATTTCCTCCCAATTGCTACTGCTTAAGTTTTTCTTCTTCCCACTTTCATTTCTGAAAACATGATAAAATATATTTATTCTTAATGGTTCAATAGCAATAGCAATTAGACTTTTATACCACTTCATAGTGCTTTACAGTCCTCTCTAAACAGTTTACAGAGTTAGTATATTGCTCCAACAATCTGGGTCCTCATTTTACCGATCTCAGAAGGATGGAAGGCTGAGTCAACCTTGAGCCGGTCAGAATCAAACTACTAAACTGCTGGCAGTCGGCAGTCAGCAGAATTAGCCTGCAATACTGCATTCTAACCTCTGTGCCACCATGGCTCTTAATAACAGTACATAATTCATTATTGCAGATGATTATTTTAAAAAACAAAAAGCACTTAAAGAAATTTGTGAGGGAGATGGATGGTTAAGAAGTCTGATAATAAATAAATAAATAAATTTATGTTGCAAGAGTACAGTCCCAAGGATAGTTTACATTCTAGAATGTCACATAATAGTCATCATTAAATAAATGATGATCAAATAACAAAACCAGACTTCTTAGGTCTGTACCTGTTCTATAATTTAATGTCTGATGTCTGTGGCATTTTACAAATAATAAATATTACTGGTATTGCAGTAACAAAGAAAGAAAGCGACAGCATAATATTCTCATTCTTGTAAGAGACCCTGAATTTTCCTCCCAAAAAAAATGAGGGCGGAGAGAAGGATCCCTTTGCAGTGATTCAGAATTGGAGCAGAAGAGGGCACAATTTATTTATCATCTACTTTAGCTTTCAAAGGGAGACTAAAGTACAAACTAATATACAATAAAATACGGTTATAAATGATTTATGGATCAAACAGCTAGCAATTGTTAACATTTGGAGCTTCAGGCTCAGTCACGAGGTTATACTTGGCAGCCAAAGTTTCCTTCTGGGAACTCTCTGTAATGCTTCTATTGCTATGACATAAATTAGGTGGGGTTTTTTTTCCAGAAACCTCTATGCTACAAAATCCTGGGCCCTTTGTAAATCATTTTATTGTCTCTCAGTGTAGACCCTTGGCAACAAACTAGAAATATAGTGGCTCTGTTGTTGTGAAAAGAAGGGGGGGGGAATCAAGAGCCTATCCTGAAATACTTTAAGAAATGGATCTTTTAACTAAGAAGGACACATGCTAAATGAATTTCATTTCTGCTAGCAATCATCTTGCCATGCTTTTGTTCAGAATAAAGACATGCATCAGCTCCTGGGAAGCTCAGTGAGTCATGATGCTGATGATGATAATACATCTCTAGTTAAAACTGTGGCATTCTAATGAAAACTACAGAATATCCTTTCCCCAAATTTGGTATTTGTTCCTAGGGAAAAATTAAAAAATACTCTAGAATGTTCACCCATAGATAGAAATGCCATTCTTTAAGAAAATGATAAGAGAGAAAGCAAGACCCATATAGCCTTTTTTTAAACTAAATGATTAACTATTTGACTGACTACCAAACACTCGGAGATTCAATTACTAATATTTGTTATCTTAGTTTTACTTACTTATCTTATGATGTGCCTCTTCCAGAACCTAACACATATAAAACTTACCCATATCTACACCTTCTGTTCAGTGTCATAGCTTCATGTATTTATGACTTTTGTGCATAGAAGAGGTTGAGTAGTTTTACAAAATTTATCTGAATCATTGTGGAGTGCTTTAAGAAATATTATCTACAATAAGCTTAACTATGCATTGTGTTCTTCTTGCAGTAATATAGACATATCACTAAGTATTAAAATGCTTAGCAATTATTGTACACTGCATATCCAAATGATTTGACTACGTATCTTCTTGAATATTGAATTTTAACTCCCTTTAGACTTCCTATTGTATTTTAAAGCTGTTACTGTACTTTTTGGGTTCCTTATTTATAAAAGCATACAAATGTTTTTTATATCAACAAGTCATAGGCATTTTATATAATCAAAATGTTGATTATATGTATGTATGTATGTACGTATGTATATATGTGTTAAGTCCTCCCAATAACAGCAAAGGATAAAGACACATGTTTCACAGAACAACACTCTTTATTCGATCTCAGCCAAAACACCAACAACGAGCAGAGGCATGCAGGCCTCCTTTTATATGTCCGGATCCCTGGACACAATGGCAGCAAAACAGGTACTTTTTCCCACCTTATACATGTGCGCAAGGCCGGCGCCACTCAGTCTGGTCCCGGGCAGCTTTTGCAATGCCGGGGACTATTGCAATGTCCCAAGCCTGCATTTGCAGGCTCAGAACACAACACCCCTCCCCCCTAGATTGGAACAACCCATACTAGTTCACATTCTCTTGGAAGGAGTGTCATCCGTCCTTGCATTCAATCATGGACTGGAATACCTGTACTGCCTTTAATCAAAGCTCTGGTACTCTGCCCTGTGAAAAAAATATTTCCAAAATCATAATATAACAAATTAACATTATCAGTCAACTGACTGTAGGAGTACTTCCCCTTAGAACTGGACAGCAACTTCACAAAATCTGAAAGATATTTGGGCGGGCATTTAGCCCTTTGCGACCTCCTCAGTCTGGAAGAGTTTGCTTGGTCCCCTTGCTCGCTCACCAGACTGGGTGAGCTAAGACATTGCTGCCCAATTGCTCCAGGTGACCCTGGTGCTGTTGCCTGACCCACCTGCTCGCCTGCCAGGCTCATAGGCTAGGACTTTGTTGCCCCATGTACCCGGTCGACCTGCCCATCTGCGGACTGGCTGGACCCTCTGAGCCCAAACCAGCATCTCTTGGAGAGGTGGTAATCCCCGGCTCCACAATGGACCTGTTTTGGGAACACCATCCCTCACTCCCAAGGCCAGTATATGGGGGTTCTGGGGTAGCTACTGGGTCCCCGTACCATGTGGATCCCAAAACTATACCAAAGACAGTAGTTGCCCCTTGGTTAGCCCTTCTACCAACAGATTTCCTTCTGGGAGCAATTGCGGAATTAGGCCAGTTCCCGTGCTGTGTTGCCAGTTCTCTTGTGAGGTGTGAGTTATGTGGATCTTTCTTTATCTTTAGACTGCCCCCGGTCAGTCTCCCTGTTTGGAGTACTGTGTGCTGTGTGTGCATAATGTGGATACCCCGGGGTGATTCCCTGGCTGGAGTCATTGTGGGTGTTTGGGATAACTCCCTGCCCCAGGAATTCCTGTTCCGAGCACTTGCGGAATCTTGTGATGGGGAACTGTTGGCCTCATCAGTGGCCAGTAAGGGCTGATGAAATTGATCCTCAGAATGCATATTATGACCTCCCTCCCCCCCAGAACAGAGTGAGGAGCGGACGGGAGAGAGTCCATCCTTGTACGCAGCTGGTCTATGTGCCGCCAAAGAACGCGGCCGTCTTCCAGGGTCACTTCATAGGACAAGGGTCCTGATACCTTGCAGACCACAGCTGGTACCCAGAGATGACCAGACTCATAGTTTCAAGTCCAGACCGGATCACCCATTGAAGTCTCCTTGGTGCCCGCAGTTGTGGCACCTGAGATGCCACCTGGTCCGGGTGCAGTCTGTCTAGCTTAGTGATAAGCCAGCAGCCCCAGCGGAGTTCAGCTGGGCTCTTTCCTGTGGCAGTGCATGGTGTGGTGCAATGTGCAAGAAGAAAGTCTGCTAACTTGTGATGCCAGTTACCATAAGTCAGTCTTTTGAGGGCATCCTTGGTGGTGCGCACCATTCGTTCTGCCATTCCATTGGGTGGAAGGGAGCCGACGTCGCATGGCAGATCAGATTTGCCTGGAGGAAAACCTGGAACTCAGAAGAGGTAAATTAAGGACCGTTATCTGAAACCAGAACACCTGGAAGGCCACGAGCTACAAAAATTCCTCTCGACACCTTCCTCTCTATGCTTCTCATGGGGAAATTATTAGCATGCTGGATATTCAAGGAGCCAGTTGAATGTTTCCATGTAAATACAGGCATAGCTATAATTATTGCGGCAGGATTAACATCTGGCATGCCTGTTTTTGTTATTGTGTTCTTGAGTTGTTTTTTAACTGTTGTTTGTCCAAATTTTAAATAGTCAACTTGTTTAATACTATTTTAATTGATTCATTAGATGTTATGAATGATGTGGGGGGGATTGACTGTTTGTGGAATGAATCAGGTTGAATGGATGGTTAGCTTATTGTTTTAATTTGTCTAGTTTAAAGGGCGGTTTTTGTGGGAGGGATAAATTAATGATATGGATGGAGCTGTGGTTGAGTGGAATGAATGGGATGGACTGGCTAGCCTGCCTGGCGTGGCAGAGGCGGAGGGGGAGGGGGACACTGGCTGTGGGGTGATAGAGGGCCAAAGTATACCGGTCTTGCTGGGGAGAGGCAGATATAGTGGGAGCCATAGGGTAGGCCATTCCCGGGGAACAAGAGCTCGCTGTCTAAAAGCGATCCCTTGCTCTGACCCTGTGAGTTCAGCCCGAAGTACTGGTAATGGGCGAAATCTGGACCCTGGGCTGAGGCTGTTGCTGCTCAATGCCAGGTCGGTTGTAAATAAAGCTCCCCTCATCCATGATCTTCTCCTGGATGAGGAGGCCGACCTTGCAAGTGTGACCGAGACCTGGCTGGGCCTGGAGGGAGGAGTTCCTCTATCTGAGATGTGCCCAGGCAGGTTTCAGGTATGGCATCAGCCATGACCCCAGGGAAGGGGGGAGTAGCTATTATAGCCAAGAAGACCTTTAGCCTATGCAGGCTCGCTGTTTCTGAGATTGCGGGTTGTGAGTCGCTCCTTGTGAAGTTGGACCTAGGGGTACAGGTGGGCTTGTTGCTTGTGTACCTGCCTCCCAGCTGCATGTCAACAGCCCTGCCTGTGCTACTTGAGGTGGTTGCTGGGCTGGCGGTTGATTTCCCCAGGCTTGTTGTCTTGGGGGACTTGAATCTTCCGTCGCTCAGCGAATCCTCTGGATTGGCGCAGGAGTTCATGGCCACCATGGCAACCATGAACCTGACTCAAGTAGTTCAGGGTCCGACCCACGAGAGGGGACACACTCCCGACATGGTATTCCTCTCAGAACAGTTGAGCAATGATCTGAATTTAAAGGGCTTAGATATCTTGCCTATGTCATGGTCAGATCATTTTCTGCTACGGCTTGTTTTTAAGGCTCCAATCCTCTCCTGCAGGGAGGCGCAACCGATTAGGTGGTTCCGCCTCAGACGTCTGATGGACCCAGAGAGTTTTCAGAGGATGCTTGGGGAAATACCGGATTCTCTCATTCACAGTTCGGCAGAGTCCCTGGTTACGGCCTGGAATATGGCTGCGAAGGGGGCTCTTGACCGGATTGTGCTGCTGCGACCTCTCTGTGGTAGCAGACCCAGGAGATCTCCTTGGTTTACTAAGGAACTCTGGGGGATGAAGCGCCAGAAGAGACGCCTGGAGAAGCGATGGAGGAAAAGTAAATCTGTATCTGCCCGAACACTATTAAGATCTTATATCAAGACTTATCAGGTGGTGCTCAAGGCAGCAAGATGCGCGTATCATTCCGCCTTGATTGCATCTGCGGAATCCCGCCCAGCCACCCTGTTTAGGGTGACTTGCTCCCTCCTTAATCAAAGGGGGGTTGATGCACCCTTGCAGGGTAGTGCTGAGGATTTTAATAAGTTTTTCGTGGATAAAATCGCCCAGATTCGGATGGACCTTGACTCCAATTGGAATGCAGTGTTGGCTGACAATGAGTCAGTCGAGATGACAGGGACTCATCTTGATCCTGTTGTGTGGGAGGAGTTTGACCTGGTAGCACCCGATGAAGTGGACAAGGCCAATGGAGCTGTGAGTTCCGCCACCTGTTTATTGGACCCGTGCCCCTCCTGGCTGGTTTCGGCCAGCAGGGAGGTGACGCGGGGCTGGGTTCAGGAGATTGTCAATGCTTCTTTGAGGGAAGGGTCCTTTCCGGCTCCCTGCAAGGAGGCAATTGTGCACCCCCTCCTCAAGAAGCCTTCCCTGGACCCAGCTGTGTTAAACAACTACCGTCCTGTCTCCAATCTTCCCTTTATAGGTAAGGTTGTTGACAAGGTGGTGTCACTCCAGCTACAATGGTCCTTGGATGAGGCCGATTATCTGGGCCCTCAGCAGTCAGGATTCAGGCTTGGTTACTCCACGGAAACTGCTTTGCTCGCACTGACGGATGATCTCTGGCGGGCCCGGGATAGGGGACATTCCACTATCCTGGTGCTACTTGACCTCTCAGTGGCTTTCGATACCATTGACCATGGTATCCTTCTGCGCCGGCTGGAAGGGTTGGGAGTTGGGGGCACTGTTTTGCAGTGGTTCAGCTCCTACCTCACTGGTCGGTTGCAGTCGGTGTTGGCAGGGGGTCAGAGGTCGACCCCTAGGTTCCTCCCTTGTGGGGTCCCTCAGGGATCGGTCCTCTCCCCTCTGCTGTTTAATATTTACATGAAACCGCTGGGTGAAATCATCCACCAACATGGGGTGAGATATCATCAGTATGCTGATGATACCCAACTTTACATCTCCACCCCGTGTCACTTCAGTGAAGCAGCGGAAGTGATGTGCCGATGTCTGGAGGCTGTTAGGGTTTGGATGGGTGCTAACAAGCTCAAACTCAACCCTGACAAGACGGAGTGGCTGTGGGTTTTGCCTCCCAAAGACAATTCAACCTGTCCGTCCATCAACCTGGGGGGGGAGTTTTTGACCCCCTCAGAGAAGGTCCGCAACTTGGGTGTCCTCCTCGATCCACAGTTAAATTTGGAATATCATCTTTCGGCTGTGGCAAGGAGGACATTTGCCCAGGTTCGCCTGGTGCACCAGCTGCGGCCCTATTTGGACCAGGAGTCTCTTCTCACAGTTACTCATGCCCTTATCACCTCGAGACTCGACTACTGCAATGCTCTCTACATGGGGCTACCTTTGAAAAACGTTCGGAGACTTCAGGTAATGCAGAATGCAGCCGCACGAGCTGTATTGGGCTTACTCAGAAATGCCCATATTTCAACATCACTCCGCGAGCTGCATTGGCTGCCAATTGGTCTCTGAACGCAATTCAAAGTGTTGGTTATGACCTATAAAGCCCTACATGGCATCGGACCAGGTTACTTACGGGACCATCTGCTGCCGCATGAAACCCAGCGACCGGTTAGGGCCCACAGGGTCGGCCTTCTCCAGGTCCCGTCGCCCAGACAGTGTCGCCTGGTGGGGCCTAGGGAAGAGCCTTCTCTGTTGCGGCCCCGGCCCTCTGGAATCAACTCCCCCCAGAGGTCCATATTGCCCCCGCCCTCTCCGCCTTTCGCAAACTGTTAAAGACACATCTTTGCCGGCAGGCCTGGGGCAGTTGACACCTTGCCCCAGCCAGGGTATGTTTGTTGTAAGTTTGTTTCAGATGATTGGTTTTAATCTAGGGGTTTTATAATGTATTTGATTTCTATATGCTACTGATTATGTTGTAAGCCGCCCTGAGTTTTCGGAATAGGGCAGAATAGAAATCGAAACAAACAAATAAATAAATAAATACATTTATATGTATAATTTTGGCTCCATATTTTCACTGTGCTCCTTGACTTTCACTATTAGAGCTTATGAAATAGCTATCAGAATAATATGATCAGCATAGCACAGGTTATTAACTTTTCTTCCTGCACTTTTGAAACCACATTAATCTTCTTCCAGTACAGTTTTCTACAATATATATTCCATATATACAGTATATCATTTTCGTTGTTTGAATATTTGGTTGTTTGAAAACTGTATATACTGCCTGCTTCATTTGGGTTTCCTTGGCCATACAGTCCAATTACATGTTCTCCTTAATGTTTCCAAATTTGATACTCCAGTCTCCAATCACAAGCAACACATCTTACACATTCTTCTGATTTCATTGAACTTGATCCTACAATTCATCAGCCTTTTCTTCTTCTGCATCAGTGGTTGAAGAATAAACTTCATAACCACCATAATAAAGACTTGTCTGGAAAATCTAATCAGTATTAATTGGTCAATGACTGCACTGTATTGTAGGAAGCCCTCTCCTAAGAGAAGGAAATATTTTGGGGAATATTAAAAAGGCAGAATATTATATTTCCCCAAAGGATCTTAAAGGCAGAAAAGCAGGCCCGGTTTTTCTTAATAGCCCCAAACAAACTAAGCAGACCAGTGCTGTAGAAATGTAAATTTGATAATCCCATTCAGAAAGACTGAGGCCCCATTCATGAGCAAATACTACTGGGCAGAAGCCCATTCAAGAAAAAATATTTTGAAATTCCTTGCAGCAAAACTGATAGCTAACAATAGCAGAGTGATAGAATTAGAACCAGCAACCCCTCACAGGACATACCATTAACCACAGTCCCAGAGAAGCAGGACATGACCTTTATGACATAATAGGATTAACCCACCATCATCAGAATACCAAAAGGACACACTCAAAAGCTCAGGTCAAAGTTCATGCTAGAGGAACAACTCCAAACACAAAAGCCCAAGAAAATATAAAAACTCACCACTCCCAGTTCCATATGTTCAGCTACCCCAGAAACATGCTGTGTCACTGACGTTTCTGGCAATAAAATAAACAACAACCTTCTTTCCCAACAGCCTCCATTTTGTTTATTCACGGCTTGGACCAGACCTAAGATTTTTCTTTCAACAGTATCCTGGTACTATTTGTATTATATTCTTCCTGACTATGAAATCAACAAAGTTCCTTCTTTGTTTTTAATTCCCTGAGTAGTAAATAGTCTGATCTTTTGACAGCCATTGTCTAATTCCTGCCATCTCAGTTTGCCAATGCCTAAGATGGCAACAGATGCAGAAAAATTTCAAGTATAATGCCAGGCAGCCCTGTACAAAAAATATCTAATAAAGTCCCTAAAAATCTGCTGCCAGTTAAACAGAAAATACTAGATTGCCCAATGGTCAATCTGTGTGATAAGATTTCTATAAAAAAAGATAGAACACTGTTATCAGTCTTTTCCCATCAGGTTTAACATTTCCATCTCCTTTTGAAGACTGTGGCCTATTTTCAAAAGACACTTTATTCCTATTCGTTTGGCTAACTGAAAACATTCTTCTAAGCTTTCCATGTCCGTCAGCACTCAGCAGAATGTAGACCTCAAGAGAAGCAAAAGGTTTCTTACCTCTGGTGTATTTGTATATGTGACTCAGAGATAAAGATTTTAGGAACATATATATACAGTTTGCACATTGTCCATTGCCCAATATACTACTCGTAGCCTAAAGTTAACGACTTATTAATTGCCTGTTTAAATAACATCAATGCCTATGACAACATAGGCAGGTTCAGTAAGAGAACTCTTTCCATTAAGGTGTTACACCAATAACTTCTGTCTCTTCTGATTTACTATTTGTGTACCCTTTAAGTTATTAAGAAATCAGCTGGTTTCATTTGAAGATCCTGTGCAATACTTTTTTCTATATCATCCTGTAACTAGTTATTTTTAAATCTATGTTGAAAACAGTCTGGTTTTCAGTTGTATCCTCTTCTAGTTCCTCTTTTAAATCAATTGTAATGGTAGCAGAGAATCATAATATAGATTTCTGAATGCATTTTTGCCAAATTCTTGATTTTTTCTAAAGTCAAAATCCTTTTCTCCATTCTGTATTAATCAATTAGTCAGTCAACCAATATCAATAGAAATCATATGGTGCACTCTCTTACAGGGAAAATGTATAATGTGTACATATTTGGAAATGCATTTAATATAAGCATGAATTAGGATCAATGTGTTTTTAAAAGTATTTCACAGGAAATTCACATACTAATGTTCACACAGAGTATTAGTCAATCATGCACAGAAATTCATGTAACCCAGAAAGTTGTACATAAATACATACTTTTTTGGGAAATATGAGAATGACAATGAATGTGGTTTTTTTTTTCATTTATTTTTAATAAAATAAATGTGACAGAACAGAATTACATATAAAAATTCTGCACAGTAATGCAGGCCAGGCTTAAACTGATATATCTATTCTAACAGAGCATGCATTTATTTTTTTATCAATTATTTTGTAGGACCAGGTCTTCTAGGATAACTACAGTCACTTAATATAGTCTTTGATTTACAACAGCTTGTTTAGTGACAGTTCAAAGTGAAAAAGTGACTTATGACCATTTTTCACACTTATAACCATTGCAGCATCCCCATGGTCACGTGATCAAAATTCAGATGTTTGGCAACTCTTATTTATGACGGTTGCAATGTCCTGGGGTCATCAGATCACATTTTGTGACCTTCTGGCAAGCAAAGTCACTGGGGAAGCCAGATTCACTTAACAACTGTGTTATTAACTAAACAACTGCAGTGATTCACTTAACAACTGTGACAAGAAAGGTCATAAAATGGGACAAAACTCACTTAACAAATATCTCACTTAACAACATAAAATTTGGGCTCAATTGCAATCGTAAGTCGAGGATTACCTGTATTTACAAATATAACTGCCCAGATATAAAACTGAAAGTTTTAAAAACATATAATGTATTTCTCTCATTGAAACAATCCCATTTTAGAATAGCTAATTTATATGCACATATTGCCTGTGTAAAAAGCATTTAATTTCTTGAGGAAGATGCATTTTAATAAAGCATGCCCAAGGGTACAATGATAATCTAGGATATTTCTCTAAAACAATGCCAGAAAAAGTAATTTACCTGGATCAGCATTCTTGTATAAAGCTTGTTATTTCAGAAAGGCACCCAAAAGACCTTTTTGTTTTCCCCATAGTTCATATGCTAAGAATCAATGTCCCTATTGCTTCCTAAGATTCTTAAAATAACTTCTCTACTGAGACCAACCAAGCATTGCTTTCCATTTTCACAGATTTGTTATCCTAATGCCTTGGGCCAAGTAATTTCATTTAACCCCCTTAATACATATTTCATGTATACAGTATTCTCAATTGCATGTATGTTGTCATTAAAGTCAAATGCAACTCTTCCCATTTTAATAGAAAGTACAAATGATTTCTTGAATCCTTAAGATAAATACTGTGCTTTAACAACTCAATAACATGCTTGGTATATTTACTACCATTTTATTATTAGAAGAATGGTAGTGCTTCTTAAAGACAGGTGGTGATTACCTATTAGTGAGGTAGGTTAATTCATTTGGCCAGAATTGCTGGCAAGTTAAATTACATGAAAAATTACAACCAAATCAAATTCCTTCTGTTCCTTGGCCTGTTTTATCTAACACATATACAATCCTATTACATTGTCCAGGAACAGCTGGCATTTAATGTTGGGATGGAAAGAAAAGAGATTTCACAGCAATATTCAAAGGCCAAAAATAAACATATATTTAAGTGTATTGTTTGTATTTTACTATCTCACACATACTTACAAAACATAACATAGTATCCTAAAACTATCTATTTCCTTCCTGTGCATTTTGAATGGCATCATTATCTCTAAGGAAACATTATTTGCACACCGTGTAGCCTAATAGTTAAAAAAAGGATTTAGTGGTGGGCAACATATCTACAAAATATAAGGAACAGATCTGGGAGCTGAATCTTTCTTTTTCTAAGGAAGCAAATCTGTTACTTTCATCGTCTCTCAAATTCATTACAATAGAGAATTCCAAGTTCATTCTCTTCTATTTTGTATTCTATGTCTGACTTAGCTAAGTTATATTTTAAAAATGGAATCAAATTACATTATCCATCTGCACTGAGCAGGAAGTCAAGTGGGATAGAATATCTCTTATTCGGATAGAAATCTAACACAAAGAAAAATCCATGAATTCTAAGAGCCTGGTCAATTGTGCCTCAAGTGAGAGTGCTGAATTGATTTGTTCAATGATCCATTTTTTTTCTTGCACGTCCATGGTATTCTCAGCAGTTTTTTCAATGTTAAGTTCAAAAGCATCGATATTCTTTATATCTTACTTCTTCAAAGTCCAACTTTCACTTCCATTTATGTCACATTGCATGCACCATGTTAATCTTTATAGGTATAGACACCTCACAATATCTGAATATCTTTTCCGAGGTATTTATGGTTTCTCTACCAATAGTTAATCCATGGCATATTTCTTAATTACTTGTTCCTTTACTGTTGATGGTGGCTCCTAAAGGGAGGAAGCCATTTACTACTTTGAAATTCCATTGTCATTTCTAAAACTGGCTATTGTCATTAATTTAGCTTTCTAATATGTAATATTAGCCCAATTTTTACTGTCTTCCTTGTCTTTCATTACTGGAGCTTGCAGATCCTTTGCATTTTAAGCAGTGGTGGGATTCAAATATGTGAACAACCGGTTCTCCGTGTGGATGCCACTTCCGGAAGTCTGTTCTGGGCCTGTGGGGAGTAGGTTGACTGAGGAGGCAGGATTTTAGTTTTTGTTATATATTTTTATGGTTTTTATAGTTATGAGCCATCCGGAATTGTTTTAAGATGGGCAGCAATACAAATCTTTAAAAAAATTAAAAATAAAATAGTCAGTAGTTCCTTTTTTAGATTTTTTTTATCCTAAAATATCCTAAATTAAATCCTAAATTTTATTTAATATTTTTATAAATAATTCAAGGCAATGAACATACCTAGCACTCCTTTCTCCTCCTAAGAGGTAACATGGGCTGAGCATGAGTAATTGGCCTAAGTCACCCAACTGGCTTTCATGTCTAGGTTCATGATTAGAATTCACAGTCTTCTGGTTTCTAACCTGGTACTTTAACTACTAGATGAAACTGGCTATTTTAGGGTATTTCTGGGCCTTTTCAATTATCCAGTGTTCATCAGCAGTAGCGTCTCATGCTCCTTAGTATTGTCCTTTAGCCTACCAGTTTTGTTTGAGACCTTCTAATTCAGAGATCCTTTACAAATAAAGACAAATACACATGTCCCAGGATAATGTTGTAAGATCGAATCTGGGTTGGTCACTGGGACCAAAGTTTACTCTTCTGAGCTTTCAAACTCGTGTTGGAGCCGATCCTTGGGAATGTCTCTTTTCTTTGCTTCTTTTTTTCTCAGTCAACCAACCAAGATATGCCAACAACAGGTTCCACCCCTTTACTCCAGTGTTTGTGTAGAAGAGTCAGGTTTTAATGGCCTTCTGGAAATCTAACAGGGTGGGCCCTGCCAGTGATGGGGGGAAGAGTGTTCTATAAGGCAAGGGCAGTCACAAATCTTCGGTTTTTCTCTGCTTCTCCCTGTCTATTTCCATCTTCAGAGTCTTTACAGAGGGTGTTGCAACACCAATTCTTCTTTTTTTAAACAAAATTTTATTAAGTTTATATAGATGAGGAAAAATAGGAGCAATACAGGTATGGTAAAGGGAGGGGTGGGGGGAAAGGGGAAGGGGAAGGGAATAAAGGATTTAGGGTAAAACAAGGATAGGTACAATCACATATTTCAACAAACAAGCTACCGTCCGGATCATAATAATGAGTAAATATCACATTCAACCATTTTTACCGTAAGTTTAGACTATAACATATTAAAACCAATTAGTAAACAAATACGTTGATCTATTAAGTAAACACTACTAATAAAATCTCAAAAAATCCTAACAATCAAGAGTAGCAAATGAAAATCAGTAAATCATGAAAAATAATCATATCATCAACATGTTAGTTAGAACTCGATTAAAAATCAGTCATCTGTTCTAAAATATTGAATCCTTCAAGTTCTAACATGTCTCTAACCATTGATAAAAATTTTCCCAAGTTATAAAATAAATTGAATCATCTTTTTCTTTCTTTTTCTAGTCTATCCATTTCTGCAAACTCTAAAATTTTAGTAATTATAATCTGGTCAGATGGTAAATTCTCATTTTTCCAAAATTGGGCAAATACTATCCTTGCAGCTGTTAAAACATGCAATATCAAATAGTCATTCTCTTTACCATAATTAGGTCTTAATATTCCTAACAATTCCGGTTTAAATTCTATCTGTAGTTTCATCATCTTTTCCAACCATCTATGGAAGACCATCAGGTCCTGGTGTTTTATCTTTCTTTTGCTTTTTTATTGCCTCTGTAATCTCCATCATTGAAACATTCTCGTTTAATCTCTGACTCATATTCTCAGGAATCTTTGGGAGATTTGCTTCTTTTAAATAAGCCTGAATTGCATCTTTAGAAACCATCTCTGCCTTATAAAGTGTCTCATAATACTCCTTCGTAATTTTTTTCATTAAGTTGTTGTGACAATGTAGGTCCCTGTCCGTGTCCCTTAGCTTACTTATTAATCTTTTTTCTCTTTCTTTTTTTAATCTATATGCCAGCCATCTCCCAGGTTTATTGGCATTTTCAAAAAAAATCTGTTTGGACCTTTTAATCTGTTGTGCCATTGTATTTGTCTCAAGTAAGTTTAACTTATGTTTTAATAGTTCCATATGCATGGGGTCTGATTGTAATTCAGCTTCCAACATACTAAGTTATTTTTTCAGTCTGTGTTGAGCAAGTTTCTTTTCCTTATTCTTTTTAGCAAGATAAGTTATAGCCAAACCTCTAAGATATGCTTTTGCCGTGTCCCATACAATTTGAATAGAGGTTTCTTCTTTTTTATTGACATTAAAAAATAATTCCATTTCTTTTTTTGCGAATCGTAAAATCTCCTTTTCTTTCAATATTGATTTATTCAAGGACCATCTTGGTCTTTTCTTAAGTCCTTTCCAAATCATTTTAATTGAATTATGGTCTGCCCAAATGTTAGATTCTATTTCAATTTCTCATATCATGGCCTTTAAGTCCAAAGAAGTCCATATCATGTCAATTCTTGACCATGATTTATGTCTATTAGAATAAAAGGTGTATTGTGCTTTTTCCGGGTGCATCTCTCTCCAAATGTCCTGTATACAAAGTTCATCTTTCATTCTTAGAAAGGATTTAGGTAAGATATTACTTCCTTTTTCCCCTGTTTATAACTTTTATAGTCCCATACTAGATCAACAATTGCCTTAAAGTCTCCAAGTATACACAAGCTATAGTAATTTAAGTCCACAAGTTTATCATATAATTGCTGAAAGAATTGATCTTGCTTCTCATTGGGAGCATATATCGCAACCATCAATATTTGTTTTTGATTCCATGTAATCTCAACCATCAGTATTCTTCCCTGTTCATCAGCATAAATTTGTTTTGGATTCATCTTTTTTTTATATATATAGAGCTATCCCTCTTTTCTTTTGTGATGTCAAGGAAAAATAAAGTTTACGAAGTTTTAATTGTTCAAGTATTCTAGAATGTTGTAACTTGATGTGTGTCTTCTGGAGACAAATTATATCCATTTTTAGCTTTTGTAGTCTATGAAATATTTTACTCCTTTTTGATGGGGAGTTAAGACCATTTATATTTATTGAAAGAATTCCAATTTCCTCCATAGTTTCAGTTGTGTCGAGATCTAAATTTTCTAGGAGCGTATCTGTCTCTGATCTTTAGGCCTCACATCTTCCTCTGGTTGAGTCTTTTTAGGCACTTCTTCCTCCATTTGTTTCGATGTTCCTGCAGTTGTTTCCTCTGGTTTATTAGGTTCCGCCTCACCTCTCTATGATTATTAAAGAAATCCTCTACTTGTTGTGGGGTGTTCAATCTATATCTTTTTGTATCCCAAAAAATTAATAATCCTTCTGGGATCAAGCATCTGAAGTTCACTCCTTTACTGATCAATTTCTTCATTAAGAATTGGTATTCTCTTCGAGCTTCTCTAATTCTTCTTGGGATCTGTTTGAGAACTACCAAATCTTTATCTTTGTATTTGAGAGGTTGGTCCCTCACTAGTCTCAGGATCTCATCCCATAGTGCTCTTTTGCTGAATCTAACATGAACTTCCCTGGTCACTCTATTTCTTCTTGCATAATTTGAATTCACTGTATAGACTTGATGAACTTCTCTTTTGATTTGATCCATTTCCATTCCAAGCAAATCTGCCAATAATTCAGTCATCAATAGTAACAAGTTCTCATCACTCTCTTCTATCACATTTTGGAATCTTAGAAAATATGATGTGTGTTCTAACTCCATCATTGCCATACTTTCTTCCAGCTCCACGTTAGATTGCGCCAATCTCTGATTTCCATCTTGGAGAGCCTCTAATTTCTGGTCTACTACTACTGATTTGTATTCAATATTTTGCATTCATTGTTGAGTATCTGATATTGCCTGTTGAAAGGATTCTATTTTTTGATCCATCTTAAGCAAATCATTTTTCAAATCTTCAAGAGCCTTTTTCATTTCCATTTTAGAGTCTTCAAAATCCTTTTTCATTTCCATTTTAGAATCCATAATTGCCTGGGGAATGGCTTGCGTATCCTTCTGCTGCGTGTCTGGCTGTAAAAAGGTTGTAATCGATTTTTGAAGTGCTGGACTAACTGAGGTTGATGCAGGAGCAGAGGATCCCTTCCTCGCCCCTTTCACCAAGTTTGAAACACTCATCTTGATTATTGTATTTATTATATTTATTTATAATCCAATATCAAGCCCGATGGCCCAATTAATTGTAATCCAAGGGTAGGGCCCAATGGCCAGTTATATATGTAATCCAAAACCCTCAGAAAAAAATAAAAGTAAAAGTAAAAATATCCAGCAATAGTAATATCAAAATGTAGGGAAAAATATAAAAAGGGATAGCAGATCTCTGGGCAAAAAAAAAAAACAAATAGAAAAAGAAGAAAGATAAAAAATATGTTTATATCCACACAACAAGGCTGACAAAAAAGAGTAACAAATAAAAAAGAAGAGCAAAAAAGAAGGGGAAAAAAGAATATTTGTTTTATAATCCAAATAGAGACATAAAATACTTATTCTATGGTTCCCTTATTTTAAAAAGAATAAAATCAATCCAAAAAGGGAATCAAACATCAAGCAAGGACAAAAAAGAACAAAAGAATAGAAAGCAGTCTCTCTTAGTAATCTCCACACCAGGTAGGAATGTCTGGGCAGTCAGCCAAGTGTCTGGGCATTGAGCCAAACTCCACAGCTGAATCAACAAAGATAGTGTAGCAAAAAATAGTGTACAAGAGAACAAAGGAAAGAAATTGCAAGAATAACCACCAGGGGACACTGTTTCTTCCCTCACCGTTTACTTAGGGAAAAAGTAAAAGAAAAAGAGAAAGTTCCAGCAATAAATACAGAAAAATACTTCAAAAAACTCTTTAAAAAGAGCAATTAAGGTGGCTTTCCCCATATAGGATAATAATAAATCTTTCTTCCCCTCTATGGTAAAACAAGCTGGTTCCTTCAATATATTAGCTTTAGTTCAAAAACTTTTCAAAAGTTTTAAAACTCTGAAACTGCTGCTTTTTGGGAGGGGGAGAAGCAAAAATCTCCTCATCATCGTCCCCTTAGGCTTCCAGCTTATCGTTAAAGGCAGGCAATTTTCTCAAGGGTCCACTTTGCATCAAAAACTGATATCATCTCACCCAGATCAGTTGCTTGTTTCCTTAAACAGCTGACTCCTGTCTCTGATGATCTGCTGAAGATGACGGCAGATGCAAAGCTCTCCGCCTTTCTCTCGCCAGTTCCAGAGACTATTTTGAGTTTGGGGAGCTGGCTACTGCTAGCTTCCTTTCCTCAAAGAATTCATCTCTCAGTGGCCACCCCTCTAGGGTGGCATTCAGCCCTAATGGGCCCGCCAGCAACAGAAATTCGGACCCTGGGCATGGAGAGTTCATGTTTCAGGATCTAGGACTAACAACGTCACCGGAAATCTCGCAACACCAATTCTTGTCTTTTTAATAGGTCTCTGAAACTCTTTGTCGAGTTTTTTCCTCCTTTTTTGTTGTTTCTTAACCTACATAATCAGTGGTGGTATTCAGCCGGTTTGCACCTGTTCAGCAGAACCATAACTAATTTTTTGTTACCCAGAATGGACTCCGGAAGCGGCATCCACACCGAGAACCGGTTGTTCATATATTTGAATCCCACCACTGTACATAATGAAATGGAACCAAGCAAGATTCCAAGCTTGCTGGCACAAAGCAAGAAGGCCTAGTTAGTACTTTACAGTACAAAAATCATAATTCAAAATGGCCTTGATTGCTACCTTCAGATACTCATTATGTCTGCAGTTTTTTACAACTTTATACTTGATGCCAGTTTAGTCCAACAGCTCTTCCTTCTATTCCTAGGAGAGAAGCTTTCCTATGGGAATATAAATTAATACTTCCCTCAGTTTCTTTTTATCACTAAAGTTGACACAGACAAGCTTCAAAACTTTTGTTTGGATTACAACATAGATGTCTGGATACATAATGAGCCAGCAGGGAGAAGTGGCAACCCCAAGCATGTCACATTTTCCCCCAAATCCTTTGCTACCCCAATTCTGTGCCCGAATACTCTTCACCACTTGCTGTCCTAACTTGTTACACTCTTTCCTTACATCCAACCTATCATTTTTCCACCAACAATCCATTCACATAAACCAGAGTATATAATACCCTTATGATAAAGTTCACAGTGCACTATATTACATAGGTGTAGAGTGTGTCTTTCCCATAAGTTTTGCAAGCTGATTGTATAAATAACTTCCATTTACTGGCCCCTTACCTGCTTATCTTCATCTAAATAGGTTTCATTCTGTATGATTACTCTGTCTGAGACCATGCAGCTTGTTTCATACAATTATCCTGATTTCAGCTTTGTATATATCAGTTTTCTAACCTTTTATCCATCCCAGCAAAGATGCCTGCTTTTAATGATAACTCTTAGAAAAAGGCACATAGAAATTCATATCTTGTGATATGCATCTTTGCATATCTATATCAAAGCAAGGGCAGCTGAGAGCAGAAAAGAGGGGTAAAAATATCAAGAAGATAGCTGTGAAATGGGCAGTACCAAAAACTGGTAAATAATTAAACAAAGCCCTGTCTTTTGTTGTTATTTTGTTTTTGTTTTTATACAGGTTGTATACCGAGAGCTTCAATCATGCAATCAGGGCTGCCTTTTTCATTTTTTACATTCCACCTACACACTCTCTTTGGGGAAAATTTTCTTCCTATTTTAACCTTGGAGGGAAACAACCTTGTTTTACTTCTTACAAATTTGGGAAATTCTTCTACATTTTCCTAGAGACAGAGGAAACAAAGAAAGACCTCTGCTTCAATGCAAGCATCTGTTTTTTTGGTGCAAAGAAAAATATTTGCAATATAAAAGAATCCATTTAGCTAAATGTTCACTGCTGGACACATAATATGTATTTGTTTTTTTTATTACCGTTTTAATGTTGTCTATAATCTATTAATGGAAAATAATAAGCTACTGATGAGGACAAATACTTGGCTGAATGGGAATAAAAGATGGTGAGAGAGAGAGAGATTTCCTTTTAAGATGCAAGGTTTTCCTCTTTCCAGCCTGTATCTTTCTCATCTCCCATTGTCTTTATAACAAATCTTTATTTGAAAAATATTATATTCATTGAAAGAATGCTTTGAAAGGTTAAAAGAGCTTCTGCACAAAACAAGTTGTGGTTCTTGGAGAGCATTTGGATTATTTAGCTAAAGGTCACCAAGAAAGATGAAAAATTGCATTCCAGACTCTAAAAAATTAGGCATTAAGATTTGTAGTTTCATTGCCTCAAATTCTTCAGAGAAATTAGTTGTGAACTGCTCTTGATCACTTCAGGAACATCATAAAACAATTTGACTTTTTGGTAGAAGAACACGACTACATTTTATGTCTTCTTACTTCTTGAGCTTCTAATATACATGATGACCAATATTTTGAAGAAAGATCACTAAGTAGGTTATAATGCCAAAAGATATTTTATTTTTTTTAAAAAAAGCAAGAAACAAAGGAGTAAACAAAAGAGGCAAACATTAAAATCCATAAAACCTTCTATTTGTATGTAAAATGAGAACTCACAAGTATCTGAAGTTCCGTTGCAGACATTTAGAAAGAAATGGAAAGATTTCTGAATGATGAAAACTATAGGGGTATCCCCTAGCTCACTTCAGGATCTATTTATTTGAGGACAGGAAACTATATTATATCAGGCAAATAAGTTCAGACATTTTGAACTTTTCTTAGAAGTCTATAGATCCAACTATTTTCTAATACATGTCATAAAGCATAAAGAAGCAGAAGAGGTTAGCAAGGATGTCAGTGGGGAGGAACTATCAAGATGGCTGCCATGGACATGAAATCAGAGGTCAACTCCTTTTGTAGATGTGTCACAGAGTCATGGTCACCTTCTTGATTTCCTTTGACACCCTTGTGTCACCGCTGACTGGTAAATGTAATACAGGTGGAAATGGAGATGGAAGTGGGTATGAAAACCAAAGTTATGAATAGTAAAAGTACTTTTATTATAGAGTTATAGTAGTAGAATCTTGCAAATCTGAAAGTGCCTCCCAGTGCCCTGCCTTTATCTTCAAGTGAACTAGGGAGAGTCAATTCTGAGACCCTTTTTCAAATTACATTTCTGCTTTGGACTCAGATTTCTCTTATCTAACCATTGCCTTGGATGTAGCTTTACATCCATTTCCTCAAGGCTATTCTGATAGTCCATTACAATAATGTTCCTTCTGATATTAGAGAGGGAATCCAAATTCAAAGCCAATAACACAATGTATTACTGACAATATATGTCTATTAAAAGACACCTAATATAGTCATCTTCCTCTTCTTCTCAACTGGATTAGGCAAACAGTGGCCAAGCCAGGTATTGAATGCAAAACCCTCAGAAGTCCTCATGACTTCTCTGTTGCTTGCTGCTGATTATTCTATTTTTCTTTTTACCTTCTCACAGGACTCACGGCTTCTATTGCAGTGAAGGAGAAGTGACCAGGTGACCCCACCTCTCTTTCTCTTGCCACTCTCAATTGCTCAAGCCAGAGGAAAGACAAGGTGCAAAGATGCACAAGAAGTTTGCCTTGTGGGCAGAAGGCTTTCCTTATAGATCTCTGGCTACACTTATCTTATAAAACTACTTTAAAGATAAAACAGTGAGAATATGTTTCCATAAGTTCTATTAAGGAGATGTGAAACCAAAAAAATGCAATTTTTCTTCACAATTATACTTACAGCCAAATGTGGTATTGAGTCTAGTTTTAAATAATGATGATGATTTCAAATTAGACTTCACCATTCTGTCTCCAGTGCTTCCACTGTGAGAATTGATGCATTGTTTTAAAATTTTCAAACAGGGTATTGGAACAATGCTATTAGAGTGTAATTTAATAAACAACCTGCATTTACTGGAAAACAGATCTACGAGGAACCATGTATCAAAGTGTTATGGAATGGAATGTATATGTATATGTACATGTTTAATTTTTAATCACTTACTTTTCTTAGTCCTGAATCAGTTTTGCCTTGTTTATCTTCATCTATTTTCACCTTATCGTTTTTATTTTCAATGTTTGTAGTCATGATCATATCTACCTTGAAACTAAATATACTGGTAGGAAGTAGAATAGACAAAAAATACATTTCATTATTGTTTGATAGCAGAATGTCAAAGCTTCAAAATTAAGGCATCAGCTGAATCAATTTTTGAATAGTTAAAGTCCAATTTTCAAACACAAAGTCACTTGAAAATAATTTCCATTTAAATGAATAGAAGATGAAAAGAAATCCCTTTCATTATCATGCTTCCATGAATCAAAAGAGAGATTTAGCTACCAATTTTTGCTTATAGATATAACCATATTTCCATATATCCAATGATTTAAAAAATTGCTCTGGGAATTCATGAGATGTAGCGTCTAGGAGAAAAGAATTCAGGAATTTTCCAAATTGCCTGTATTTAGTCTCCATTCCTAGATATATCAAGAAATTTTCCATGAATGTAATAGCCATGGCTACATAAATATCTCTTACACCTGGAACTAATCCTCTGGAAATAACACATTAAAAATTTACACTAAGGCTGAAAATGAACTAAGGCTTGCAACAAAAGTCAAAAATAACAAAAAAAGCTTCTTTCAACATGTAAAAAACAAGAAAAAAGTTAATGAAATGATTGGTCCATTAGTGGGAGAAAGTGGCAAGAAGGGAGAAAGCAGAACTATTTAACTCATTTTTTGCATCTGTCTTTACACAAAGGAAAAACAGTCCCACCTATCAAAAACAGTAACGTAAAAAACAGATTAGGAACACAAGTTAAAATAGGCATGAAAAAATGTGAGTACCTGTCCAACCTAGATGAGTTCAAATCACCAGAACCAGATGGACTAAACCCCAAGGTTCTGAAGGAATTGGCAGATGTGATCTCAGAACCACTGAATCATCTTCTTCAAAGATCCTGGAGTACTGGGGAACTACCAGAGGACTGGAAAAGAACTGATGTAGTTCCCATCTTCAAAAAAAGGAAAATTAAATGGATCCTGGAAACTTCAGGCCTATCAGCCTGACCTCAATACTTGGGAAGATTCTGGAAAAGATATCAAACAATGATTCAATGAATACCTAGAGGCAAACAAAGTCATTACCAAAAGCCAACAAGGGTTTGTCAGGAACAGATCATGCCAGATAAATCTTATTGCATTCTTTGACCAAATGACAAAATTAGTGGATCAGAGGAATGCTGTGCACATAATTTACTTGGACTTCAGTAAGGCATTTGATAAAATAGGTCACAACCTACTACTTGATGAGATAGAAAAATGTGGGTTAGACAGCATTACCACCAGATGGATTCGTAGCTGGCTGATCGGCCATACTCAGCATGTGGTCCTCAATGGAACTGCATCTACATGGAGGGAAGTGTATAGTGGGGTGCCCCAAGGCTCTATTCTGGGCCCAGTGCTCTTCAACAGCTTCATCAACTATTTGGACAAGGGGATAGATGGGGAACTCATCAAATTTGCAAATGACACCAAACTGGCAGAAATAGCCAACACTCCAGAAGACAGGCTTAAGATACAGAAGGATCTGGACAGACTTGAACATTGGGCATTATCTAACAAAATGAAATTCAATGGTGAAAAAAGTAAGGTTCTACATTTAGGCAAGAAAAACCAAATGAACAGGTATGGTATATATAGTACCTTGCTCAATAGTAGTAACTGTGAGAGGGATCTCGGAGTCCTAGTGGACAATCACTTAAATATGAACCAGCAGTGTGCTGCAGCTGCCAAAAAAGCCAACACAGTGCTAGGCTGCATTAACAGAGGGATAGAATCAAGATCACATGAAGTGTTAATACCACTTTACAATGGTTTGGTAAGGCCACACTTGGAATACTGCGTCCAGTTTTGGTCACCACGATGTAAAAAAGTTGTTGAGACTCTAGAAAGAGTACAGAGGAGAGCAACAAAGATGATTAGGGGACTGGAGGCTAAAACATATAAGGAACGGTTGCTGGAATTGGGTATGTCTAGTTTAATGAAGAGAAGGACGAGGGGGGACATGATAGCAGTCTTCCAGTATCTCGGGGTTGCCACAAAGACGAGGGAGTCAAGCTATTCTCCAAAGCACCTGAAGGTAAGGCAAAAGCAACGGATGGAAACTAATCAAGGAGAGAAGCAACCTAGAACTAAGGAGAAATTTCCTGACAGTTAGAACAATTAATCAGTGGAACAACTTGCCTCCAGAAGCTGTGAATGTACCAACACTGGAAGTTTTTAAGAAGATACTGGACAGCCATTTGTCTGAAACAGTATAGGGTTTCCTGCCTGAGCAGGAGGTTGGACTAGATGACCTCCAAGGTCCTTTCCAACTTTATTTATTGTTATTGTTATTATTTTATGATTAGTTGGTTGACTCAGATTTTTTTTATGGACCTTTAAAATTGTGGGTAAATACAGGTTGAAAATGGACTGACTTTTAGAATTCCCTGTTTTCCCTTCTAAGTCTCTCTTATATCACATACACACAACTCTGTTATTCTTTTGAAGAAAGAATTGGAAAATAAGTGAGAAATCAAATCTTTGCCTATAAATCTACCAGCCACCATCAAAAGAAAATAATAGTCATTGTTTGTTCTGTCCTCATTCCCCGACCTTGGCTCTATCTGTTGACTATAAAATAAGATCTCTGCCAAGAGAGTGATCTGCTGATTGGGATGTTAGAAAAGAGCAGAATTCTGTAGCTGACCTCTGAAATGAATTGAAGTGGAAGAAAATAAAATAAAAACCCTTCTCAAAATGCAAAAGAGCTCTGCCAAGAATGATGAATCAACTCGAGAAAAAAATAGAAATTAGATATAGGGTTGCAAAGCTAAGGAGAACACTGAAGTGAAAACCCTTTGGTATCCCAGAGATCACACAATATGCGGGGAATCAATATGCAGGCCTTTTTTCCCTTTTGGAAGTTTTGGAAAGCTTTAAGTGGCAAAATGGGCTCTTTGTAACTAATAGATGTTCCAGGTATTGATTTCACCCTTTAAAACTCCCACCTAAGATGGGCCTTGGTCTTGCTCCTTGGGAAGGAAACCTTTAACATGCATGCATGTATGATTAACTTAAAGATGAATTGGGTAGCAAAGTAAACATACTAATTGCCAAGATTTCCACAGCCAAAAGCATTTCCTTTTCAATAAATCTGGTTGAAGAAGACTCTGAGAACAAGGGTTTCAGTAGTAAGCAGCTACTAAAAAAGGAATAATCTGGCAACACCGCTGAATAGTGAGGGCTCAAGCAAAAGGAATGAAGTTTTATATGCCACCTCATTCTTTATCAAGTTTGAAAACCTTATGAGTCTCAATAAAGGCTAGAAGAAGGCTTTCCTTTTGCCCACAGTTGCATATGCAGAAAATACTGAAGTCAGCTGTTTCTACAGAAGGGAAAAACATTCTTCATCAGGTACAAAATCAACAAAGAGAGGGGAATTCACAGGGGGAATCCAAAAAGTCAAGAAAGTCAAGGTAACTGTGCAATCAAAATTCTGCCCCTTTATACATGCATGCAATACACAGTGTCTCTGTTCCCACTACCAGATCCCTTGCTACTGGAAGCAAAAATGAAACAAGCCAAGGATTTCTTCCCCCACCTCCATCTTGTTCCCCATACAGAAACTCTTCTCAACACCCACCTAGCAGAAAAAATTAATCTTTTGACCACTACTCCTGCAGAAAGCTTCTGATCAGGACCCCTTTTACCAAGAGAGGTTACTGCTCATCTCTTCCATGTCCAGGCTGCTGTTTCAGACTAAGTAGGAAATGTGTGAAGGGGAGAATCAAAAAATTGCACTCTTTGCACCTCCTTGCCCCAAAGAAGATGCAGACAAAGAGCCAAGGAAAGACATGCAGCCCAGGCAAAAGATTAGAGCACACCACTTCCACTATTGGGGTGATCCTCAAGCTCTGTCAGCCTCCTCATGGCTTCATCTCATTCTTCCCTGTTTAATTAGTAGGGAAGCTGTTACTGTGGCTTTTGCCTTTCTAAGCAGCCATAATTCCAGCAATAAAGAAGCAGAATACCTGAGGGTGGCAACTGCCTCCTCATTTTCTCTCTCTACTTTCATATATGTATTTTACAATTTGTCCTCTTCATTCTATCAATATGAACTATCCACTTTACTTTTTTCATGACCATGGTCACCCATTCAATATTCAACCCACGTAAGTCACACTTCTGTCATGAAATAATGCTAGACTAGATTTAGTGGGGAGAGATAACATCTATTTTTAAGCAAGCCAATCTTATTTATATATACTGTATTAATGTGTGAATTAACTTTTAGACTGAAGCTTCTTCAAATTAACTTTTAGATAGCGAACTGCTTCAAATTTTGCAAACCAATTCTCAGTTCAAAACATGCTTACAAGATAATACTTTATTATTTTCAAATTCATATATTAGAGAAAATTGCTTCAAAGTAATTTACTTAAAAAATGAACTATAAATGTATCAGTGCATCCATTAGGAAAAACTGTGTATGAAAAATAAATTATATTTACTGATGAAGAAAGGAAATATAGTGGAAATTAGAACTTAAATTAACACAGAAACTAGGGACAGAATGATTTGTTCAATGCTTTGCTTCACACTTATATTTGTAATTTTTATTTTTAAAAAAAGGTACATATAAATCCAAAGAGATTCTTGAATAAAGCTAGAATCCTGGTGCCTCAATGGCCACATCCATGTAGTTTTCTTGACAACAATACGAAAATAGTTTTTTTTTGCCCTTCTTCATATGTATTTTGTCAGTCTTGGAATTTTCTCTTCGTCTCTCATTCAAGAAGAAACCAGAACTGATCCTGCTTCCCTTTTTGAAATCAGTTAAGGTCAGCTAAGTTTATCAATGTCTATGTGTTTAGCTTCAAATTGCACTGGTAAGTTCAACAAACAACTCAAGTTGCATCAAAGTCCCCATGTATATTAGAAGTTCAAGTAACTTTCTTCTTCCACCTGTAAATTAAAAATGTTTGTTTTCCCTAGGCCAGTGGTGGCAAACCTATCGCACGGGTGCCAGAGGTGGCACTCAGAGCCCTCTCTGTGGGCATGCGCGCCATCATCCCAGTCTTAGGCCTTCAGCTGGGTTTTATAAAACCTTTTTGCTTTAGGCCTCCGCCACTGTGTACAATCAATCAGTCAATTTCAATTTCTTGCGGGAAAAAAAAAGATCTTGCAAAGTTGGAATTGATTGATTGAACTTTTTAGTCCCACCCAGTCTTCCGTTACCACTGCAGCCATGCCCACCTAATGGGCCACACCCAGCCAATGGGCCACACCAACAATGCATAAGTGGGTTTTGGGTTGCAGTTTGGGCACTCAGTATCTAAAAGGTTCGCCATCACTGCCCTAGAGATTCATATGACTGAGCAGCAAAATCTCAATGACTTCTAGATGGCAACAAAGAAAATCAGAAACCAATAACTTCCTCTGGATTTTTGTAATCCAGATATAGTAGTCCAGTTTTTTCATACCACATGTAATTTATTTATTTATTTAATTTATTTAATTTAATTTATATGCCGCCCTTCTCCCAAGACTCAGGGCGGCTCACAACAACACAATTAAATTAAAAATTTTAAAATTAATTCCATTCACACAACATACAAACACATTCAGCCCACAGTCACCGATGGAGGGACACTCCCAGGGCCAGGGGCAGATCACAGCTCATACACCCCAAGCCTGTCGGCATAGATGCGTCTTCAGCTGTTTCCGGAAAGCTAGGAGGGAGGGTAATGATGTAACGTGCTACTGGTTTGGAAACTAAATGCTTATCTCTTTCTTTTATAAGCACAATGCTGCATACTGCCTAAACTTGATGCTTACTATGTGCCAGGTTGACAATAAAACAATTATACAATAAACTATCTGTTGCTAGATTAAATATGAATCATGCATATTGAGGTGGAAATTCAAAGTAGCTTTTTCTTTAAAAAGTGTACTTCAGATTGCAGTTTTATTGTTTGCTTAGTTATTTGTTGGTAATGAGATAATGTTGTATTTTATAGTATTAGACTTCAGTATTATGGGTGGTTCTCACCACTATTTTTTATCTATGGAATGATAATGATTGATGAATGGATAATTCAAGTTTTTTTTCTATCAGTTACATCTAAAATGGAGAGCTGTCAATATTAGATATTGTCAAAGACGTTAATGTAAAAATATAATTCAAATCTTAACAAAAATTAATTCAACAACATAAAATAACAGTGCCGAAAGCAGTTTTGTCAGACAGACTTTTAGACCCATTTTGGAAAAATAGCAAATATGTAGTTTTTAAAATCATCAACAACAATTAGTCTTTTGTCAAGAGGGAAGAACAATGACTGAAAATTCCAATCTTCTGGTCACCATTAGCCATATCTGAAATAAAGGTGAATGGTATAGTGGGTGTTTGGTGGTATGGGTGGTAGGCGTGGCATATGTATGGGTGAGTGAATGCGTTGGCCTTGGAGAAAATGTGAAAGGTGGCAAAGGACTGAGGGCAGGAGAGGAGGAAGACAGGAGCACTGGAACTGTGTAGGTATAGCAGAACCAGGGTGCAGTGCCTGGAGGAAGAAACTCAGGCTCAATCCTGATAAGACCAGGTGGCTTTGTTTGGCTCTAGCTCTGTGAAACTTCGACCTTTAATCTCGAACTAGTTGCACTTCCTCATGCAGAGTATTACTTAATTTGGGAGTCTACCTGTACTCATGGTTGCTACTCAAAAAGCATACAGAAGCTGTGGCCAAGACAGCCTTTGCACAAGTTCACTGTGTGCTCCAGTTGCTCCCATTCCTGGTCTGGGAAGATCTAAGATACATTGCTTTGATTCTCTTAAAAAGGTATAAATAATGTGTGATAGGTAGTATACTGTAAGTTCTTCCCAACCCTGTTGTAGTGTTTTCATAACTGCAAAGCATGTTTTATGACAGTTGATGGCAGATATCTGCTTTGCCTTGGCTCTAGTTGCAACACACATTGTTCGCACAAGTAGTTCTGGTAGATTCTTCTGGAGCCTGAAACATCTCAAACGAGCCTTCTAAAAAGTAATTTGCAGCACACATAGAACTCATTAAGTGATTGTTTATTGCAAGTGCCTGCTTAAAATAATATGTATTCAGAAAATATATGCATACTGACACAAAGTTAGCATAATGATAATCACTACGGTATTCTCCCATTTCTTTAACAATGCATTACTTTTTGTATATGCACAAACAGCATACACAATGTACTTTCTTGTATGCACAAGGCATACAAAATCTAGAAATATTTCTGTGCCTGAAAAATAATATGTCCAATAGTATGTCCATTTGATGACACATTAATTTGATTAGATTAGATAATCTTTATTGTCATTTTTTTACTGTGGGCACAACGGCACACATTAAAAATGAAATTTAGTTGCTTGTTCTCAGAGTGTACACATACATAACACACATTTAAACATACTATTTACAACATGTATATACACCTATACCCTTACATATAAGTAACATATAACTATTAATTACTGTCCATCTTGAATACATAACGGAAGGAGGAAGTTTTAGAGTTCACAAGGTTAATACTGTAGGGAACAAAACTGTGACAGAACTGACAAAAATCTTTTTCAATATATATAAATGACATGGCAGTGATCAGGGCATTGACCTAATACTTGTACATCAAAAAGATTCTCGCACACGGGGAATCAGATTCCCAGTCTGCAGCCCCAACATAAAAAGCAGTAAATTGAACAATGGAATGCACAACTTTTTCTAATCTAAGGGCTGCATTCATTTACAGACCATACCAGGGACCAGGTAGTAGGCATCAAAGTAGTAGTTTGGACAGGAACAAACTAAAATTGATTTCCATTACTATATGTAATCAAAATTAATTATACATAATATAATGATTCTCCCATCATGTTTTTAATAATTTTCGTCTTCTCCTTACATTAATAAATTTAATTTAGGAACAACCTTTGGAGAACTCTGTCAGCATTAGTTATGCATATCAACTTTCATACCACCAATGGACATCAATCAATGATGGAGCTCAACCAATGATGTTCTTCCAATCATATTAACTTTTCATAGACCAGTTTTTCTCATCCTCAGCAACTTTTAAATATATGGATTTCAACTCCTAGAACTTGCCAGCCAGAATTCCCCAGCAATGTTGGGCCTGCCATCAAACCAAAAGAGACATCTGTCTCGGGCAGCAGAAGCAAAGCTATATCCCCTCTTTCCACATATTCTGTTGAGCTTTTTCATATTCCTCTCAGACATTGGTGTGTCTTCTACTTTATCCTCATGGTAATGTCTAATCAGCTTCTACAAGAAAATTGGGAACACATATCTCATACTTCAGCTCAGGCAGCAAAACATCTCAGGCTAAGCAGTTTCCAGAATTCCAGTACCTTCCTATAACATAAACATGGAATTATTTCATGTCCTAAATTCTGAAATGGTAGAGAATAGATATCCACTGTCTTCAAAGATCTTCACTGTCTTCAAGTAGTTGAAAATGTTGTCATATCCATGTCTCCCAGTCTTCTCTCCCCAAAGCTAAATTATTCCCATTTCCTTCAGTCTCCTTTTCTAGGACTTTAATTCTAGTTCTCCTAATTACCTTCTAGTGCAATAATGAGGATATCGTATTCATTACACCAGACCTACATAACACATATTTTTGGCAGCACTAAGCGGGGAATCGGGAGCTTGGGATTATGAACAGAAATCAGAGCCAAAGGACTGATGCCATTTCACCACAGGAAATTAGAACCAGAATGCCTTCAATGTGCATACTTTAAGGATATTTGCGGAAAGAAAATGGCAGGTAGCACTTAAGCTGTTTTTAAAAACCAGATGATTCTAGAATTCTACTAAATCAATCAAATACTGTATTTGGCGGATACTAGCTGTCATTAGTTAGCATCTGACAAAAAATAATGTAAAAAGTTTGAAAAAAAAGAACATATATACTTTTTTTTTTGCTTGCATCATAAATCTATTAATCCTACAAACCCTTGAGAGCAGTGTTGTTCCGGCTTGGCATGCTTAACACGTATGGACTTCAACTCCCAGAATTCACTAGCCAGCATGCTGCCAACTTGAAAAATACTGCTTTAGAAAACTCATCTAGGAATATCAATATCAAGCTGATCAAAAGGAATTCAACAAAGGATTTAGCAATCCTTTCCAATGTTCAAAGAATCCTTTAAAGATCTTTTATTTTTCTGACCTGAGAGAATTGCCATTTCTCTAAAATTTACTCAATATATATATATATCCCAATTGTGTTTCCCACTTCTCTGACCTTCTCTAGTTACTTTGTGACTTTGACACCTAGCCAGCATGGAAATAGAAATTCCAATGTGTATAGAAAATGTCAGGCTTAAAAAAAAATCAGTGAAACCCATATTCAGCTTTATTTTGAAATACAGAAAAACTAAATGTTAACTTTGGATAACTTTACTTATGATATGAGACTTTTATAGTTGATTTTTAAAAAGAGTAAAAGGTAAAGGTTTCCCCTGCCAGTTGTGCCTGACTGTAGGGGATGGCGCTCATCTCCAGTTCATAGCTAAAGAGCCAGCATTGTCCAAAGACATTTCCATGGTCATGTGGCCAGCATGACTATATCAATAGCACTAGCACTTAGACTTATATACCTCTCCATAGTGAACTCTCTCAGCATATTGCCCCCAAACAATCTGGGTTCTCATTTTACCAACTATGGAAGGATGAGTCAATCTTGAGCTCCTTTAGGATCAAACTCCATGGTAAGGATAGAGTTAGCTTGCAATACTGCATTCTGACCACTGTGCCACCAATATTCGGACATATGCTATATATGACTATATGCTGAAAGTGCATCTTCCCACCAAAGTGGTACCTATTTGTCTAATTGCATGTACATGTTTTCAGCAGGAGCTAGGGCAAGTAATGGAAGCTCACTCTATCACAAGATATTTAAGTCTTGAACTGCTAACCTTCTAGTCAACAAGCCCAGTATTTTAATTACTTGGCTGTAATACACCTTTTTAGTTGATAGCTTCGCTTTTTGGCTACGCTTATTTATTGCTTTTCTGTTCTACCTTTTCTGCAAGAGTTCACTGTCCAGAATCATTTGCTCCATCCAGTCACTTGAATGACTGTTAGTTGCCCAAAGTCACTTGATTGAGGGGTCCTTGGTGCTCTCTGAGCTTGGTTGTTTTATTGCAGACATTTCATTACCCAAATTATGTAATATCATCATGATACTGGCTAATGAAATGTCTGCAAGAAAACAACCAAGCTCAGAGAGCACCAAGGACCTCTCATTTCAATCGTGAGCTACAAATATTCTCCTCTATTGGTGGCTTGATTGAGATAGGTGGCTATAGAAATTAAATCTATATAAATAAAAATGTAAATGTTCATTTGTTCAAAATCTTAAATCTCCTAAAGTTCTTCACCGATTGCTTTGAAATTTTGACACAACGTTGCATTCGAATACGCGTGTTTTTATATACCTATATTATATAGATGTCACACCTGTGACAGGTAAAAACATGTTTTTTGTGAAAAACAGTGCCATCTGTTGGACGTAAAAGCAACACACGCTACGATTTCAGACAATCTCTATATCTGCACAGACAATGGAACAACAAAAAATATTGTATACCCACAAGCATTATGAAATTAAACATATTACAAACGTGCACTTTCTCTTTTCTTTCTTTTCCATTTAACCAGACTGAGCCACAGCAATGTGTGGCCGTGAACAGCTAGTAAAAAATAAATATGGCCTCTTCCTATTTCTCTTAAAACAATATCCATATGTGACATATTGGGAAAAGAGAAAGTAATAAGCCTAAAATTCCCAGGTTTGCTTCTATATCTAAGAAGGGACTAAACCAGGGTCTCACTAATCCTAATCCAATGCCTTAGCCACTACACCAGACTGCCCCCCTAGTACTATAGGGCAGGACTCTGGTGACCAGAGTGGTGATGAGAGCGTCCACAATTAATTATATATGCTTTGGCAGTAGAATACGAACACATTTTAAAATGTTTAGCTAATAAAAGCATCATACTGTGTTTAATTATTCTGAGCACCTAGTGCTCTGTGAGGAACAAAACAGCAGAATATTAAATGTAGCAGCATTTTGATTCTGAGCACTGGTACAAATTAAGTCCTACACTGGCTAGATGTGGAGATATGCAGAGGCAAAAACTGGAAGGAAGAAATCTATTTTTTTTTAAAAAAAATTAAGCTCTTATTTTTATTTTAACCCTGGGAGCTTTGATAAAACAGAGTGATAAGGAGAAGAATTAAGAAGACAGAACAGAAATAAGGGGTTATAATTTGGGAGTCTTCAAAGTTAAGGCAAAAAAAAAGTTGTGAGAAAAAAAGAGAAAATTAGGGAAACATATTCAAGACATAGAAGAAAATTGAAACAGACTACAAAGAAAAACTCAGCAAAGAGCAAGGTACATTCAGCACACAACCTGGATACATGCACCATGTATCTTATACAAGATCATAGTCTAGTTTTAAGAAATTATTGTTGCTTGCTATTTTTACTGTATCGTAAGTTTCAAGGTAGTTTAACTATGTTTAAAATGGTAAGTTTCTACATTACTTTGAAATATAATTTTGACCAAAAAAAAAAGCAACAGATTATAAGGCCAACAATGCAGCAATCCACCCTCCTTGAACTTAGGTCAAAGATCATGCTTGCTTAGCTTAATGTTCTATGGCAGGGGTCCTCAAACTTGGCCCTTTTATAACTTGTGGACTTCAACTCCCAGAATTCCTCAGCCAGGCATGCTGACTGAGAAATTTTGGGAGTTGAAGTCCATAAGTCATAAAAGGGCCAAGTTTTAAGGTCCCTGTTCTATGGGATCAATCAGATTGTTGCACTAACCTTCTCAAGCCTTGTTATTTTTGGCACTGCATTTATAAAAGACCCCAGGAAGATTCACCTACTAACATTATTTATATTTTTTCAAGGATGTCCCCTGTGGGGATACAATAGTTACGATGGTGGTAGTGACTGCATGAAGCCCAGCCCTCTTTTTATGTGTGTTATGAGGCATGCACAAAGAAACTCATGGTCATAGTTGTCATCTTAACATTTTTATCATCACAAATATTTCTGCTTTCTTTCCTGCTATTTTTTTATTTTTCCCCCAAATCCCGCTATATCAGCTCCTTGTGCAAGAGGAGTACTTAAAAGGATGAGTGAAGAATGTAAGGAATGCATGACAAGAGTATATAGTCAGAGCAGAATCACTCAGACTGGACAGGTCATCCCAGCTGTCCAGCCAAAGCAAGCAGGCACTTATATTGGGCAATAGCAATATAGGAAAATGTCAGAGGCAGGTGATCACTTTAATGACAATGACTTGTCATTGTTAATGAGTTGTGGATCCTTTGGAGTACTAATGGCACTGACCATAAAAAAAGAAGGCAAATGAACTTGAAATTTTTACTTTGGAAATCAAAAGGGATATCTCATGGAAAGAAGTAAATTATTATGGAGAATCCAATCTGGGTTGGATTGGGACCAGAGGTTTATTCTTCTGAACCTTTGGACTCATGCTGGAGCGCATCCTTATGGAACTTCCCAGATGACTGACCCATATTGGATCCTGCATCATTATCCTGGACACATATATTTGCCTTTGTTTGGGAAATTATTATGTAACCCTAGAGAGAGAGGGTAAAATAACTACATTTATAACCATTATCAAAAAGATCAAAAGCTCGTTCTTTATAATCTTTTCTTTTCTCTCTCTTCCTTTTTCTTTTCTATTTATTTCTTATTATATTCCTTATCTCTTTGTTTCTTTTCTAATATTTGTATTGTTTTTATCTCATTAAAAATATTCAATAAAATTATATTTAAAAAAAGAATATGGTGAAACAGACCGGGTCCAGACTGACAAAGGAATGAGGGCAAGGCTGTATGCTCTGCCCTGATTTATTCAACCTATATACTGTATATGTATTAAAGGAAGTTGGATTGGAAGAAGATGAGCATGATTAAAACTGGAGAAAGGAACATCAATACCCATCTGCTCAATCAATCAACAAGGTTGATAACATAACCCAAGAATGAAAAATGCACAGGATCTGCACACTCTAGTAATGAAGGAGATGGACCGTACTGAAAAAAATAGAACTAAAATCAACTAGAAAGACCAAACTAACAACAGATATCGAAGTTTTTATTTTTTCATTTGCACAACTCACCATCTGTTCTAGTTCTTTATTTCTTTTCTTCTTCCTTTGTATTCTTTGTATTTTGTACTTTGTTTGATTTTATTGTACACCAGCCAGAGTTGGTTTAGAGTTGAGCAGTGGTTAAATTGAATAAATTAAATTAAAGCTACATAACTGATTTGCCAGCTTTGGTACTGTTTTTTTTTCATATGCTTGATTGGCTTCATTGGTCTAAATGTGTTGCCCTTGTGGGCATTTGCTAATGTTATATAAGCTAATGAAGTGAAAAGACAGGCAAAAAATAATTTTAAATGATCAGGATGCTGGTTCCTTTAGAATCAGTTGATATTTTGTTTGTGAAAGAGCCATTGCTACTAATTTGTAATATATACATTTTTTCTGAGGCATTATCATTACCAGTTTTAACACATAGCTGTACAAGTGCAAATCATTATACAATTACATAATATTTTCATAAAATGTCAAAATCTTTCAAATGTTTTGAAATGTTGATGGGGAAAAATTATCAACTGTATAAATCATACTGCATTCTCTGTAGAATTAGTAGGCAAACTGGTTTTAAATCAGGGAAGTGTTTATGACAAACAATGAAAAAGAAGCCACAGAAGTCGAATGTAAATCCTCGACTTACAATAGACAATAATAATAATAAAGTTGGAAGGGACCTTGGAGGTCATCTAGTCCAACCCCCTGCTCAGGCAGGAAATGGCTGTCCAATCTCTTCTTAAAAACTTCCAGTGTTGGAGCATTCACCACTTCTGGAGGCAGGTTGTTCCACTGGTTAATTGTTCTAAATGTCAGGAAGTTTCTCCTTAGTTCTAGGTTGCTTCTCTCCTTGATTAGTTTCCATCCGTTGCTTCTTGTCCTGCCTTCAGGTGCTTTGGAGAATAGTTTGACTCCCTCTTCTTTGTGGCAGCCCCTGAGATATTGGAATATTGCTATCATGTCCTCCCTCATCCTTCTCTTCATTAAACCAGACATACCCATTCCAGCAACCGTTCCTTATATGTTTTAGCCTCCAGTCCCCTAAGCAACTTTGTTGCTCTTCTCTGTACTCTTTCTAGAGTCTCAATATCTTTTTTACATCATGGTGAGTAAAACTGGATGCAGTGTGGCCTTACCAAGGCATTGTACAGTGGTATTACAAAAGTTCAAAGTTAAAACGACACTGAAAAAAGTGACTTATGACCATTTTTCACAGTTACAACCTTTGTAGGATCCCATGGTCATGTGATCAAAATTCAGATGCTTGGCAACTGGTTCATACTTATGACCAGTCTTGTGTCCCAAGGTCATGTGATCACCTTTCGCAACTTTTTGACAACCAAACTCAATGGGGAACCCAGATTCACTTAACAACCATGTTACCAACTTATCAACTGCAGTGATTCACTTAGCAACTGTGGCAAGAAAGATCGTAAAATGGGGCAAAACTCACTTAACAACATAAATTTTGGGCTCAGTTGTGATCATAAGTCGAGGATTACCTATAGTTTATAATGGAGTTCTGCAGCTAAAAAAAAATTACCGAGGGTGGAAATCTATTGTATTTACCTGCCAGACACTGTTTTTAGGGGCTAAAGCTAAACCTATAAAATTGGGACATAAGCTACTGAAGATCTGGTTGTTGATTTTCTGTGTTTTTCATGTAATTATTCTAGATAAGCTTCAGAAACTTGAAAATATAAGAAACAAATAGTGGATAGCCAATCTGTTTGTCACACCTTCTAGCCAAACATGTGCTTTGATCGTTGTGGGTCTTTGGAGCTGAAACATTTGTTTGGCAGCAAACAACAGGAAAAGGCAAGCACAACAGGGAGCAGATTAATAATGTACCTTTTTGAAAGTGGTAGTCCAGTCGCAGATGTGAATATCCATATGTATGCAGAGCTCATTAGAGAGCTAAAGGCTTAGTGCTAACAACCATGGCAAGGAATATACCAGGTTTAACCATTTATAAAGAAGATCTATCACCAGATTCATGTGGATAATTATTTAGATATTTTACACATGCTGCTAAAATGTTATAGAATTTTGAACTATTCTCTATCAATGCATTTCATTAAATCTGTTCCATTGCATCTTTTTTCCCCCTTGAAATCTTTCCAATTTACCTCAAAGAAAGAACAGAAAGAAATGAGGACACCTTCATGTTTGATGGTGCATGAGCTCTGATTGGCAGCAGTCTTTTTCATTAGATGTGCAGGTAAATAAATAGAGGTACGACATTAACAAAATCTGTCTCTGGGAATTATTGGCACAATATCCCCTGCATTTTTCAGCATTTCTTATACAGGAAATGGGTTGGGTTTTTTTTCCAAAAAGAGAGAAATGTCAATGCAACTCTGCTTAGGTTCTTACACTAATCTTACAGATAACTGACCACATCTGGGACCAGCATTTCCATTGCTAAACAAAGACAGTTATTGAGTTGCACCAATTTTACAATCTTTTTTTTGCCCTAGTTGTTAAATGAGTCACTGCAGTTGTTAAGTGAATCATAAAGTCATTAAGCAAATCTGGCTTCTTGGGGAAACTGTAAAAATCATAAATTGATGCCTGTTGCTAAGCATTCAAATTTTTATCATGGGGATGCTGCAATAGTCATAAGTGTGAGAATTAGTCCTTAATTTTTAAGTGCAGTTGTAATTTTGAGTGGTTGCTAAATGAATGGTTGTAAGTCAAAGACTGTCTTAGTTATAAGATGACCTATAGGTAGGCAGGCAGGCAGGTAGGTCCCATCTTTTATTGCATGATCAAGCCTTCAATTTCTATGGCTTCCATAACTTCTTCAATTACTTTCTAAGGATTTAAAGCCTTCTGTGAAGATGTTTCAATCAGAAAGCAGGAGCACTCAAGAAGACAGGATAATGATAGAGGGAAATATGGAAAGTAGGCCAGAATGATTGAGGTTTCAAAAATAAGAGGAATATATATTTAAAATACTATTGCTAGGCAAAATTCTGTTTCTAGTTCTGTACTGGCAGATATTTGTGAAAAGTCTAAAGGGAAGGTTAAAAAAAGGCTATGCCTTTCCCCACTGTTTATGCCCCAAAACTACCTCTGAAGTGAGGATGTGTGTAAATTAGTGCCAGGTAGAAGAAAAAAATCCTGCATTTTTGTTTACATCTCATTTCATCTGAAGAAAAAGAATTTGCTTGAGAAAACATTACAAAGGAAAAGAGAATTACAAAGAAATTCTCATCAGTGGAGTCTGGTACTCTTCTACATATTTAGTTAAAAGCCCAATTCTAGAAAATGATTGATGTCTATCAGAAAAGAAAGTAAACTCTTGATCCTTACCATGTCTTTCTCGCCATATATCTATCAGATTAAAATCATCCTTGATATCAAAAAAAGATTTAGGCAAGATAGAACGCGATTGTGGGACAGATGAAATCTTTTTCTTATCTAAGTCCACATCAAAAATACCATTCCAATCTCCCATTAAAATACAAGACCTATAATCCAATTGTATTAATTTTTTATGTAATAACTTATAAAATGTGCCTTGTTTATTTATTTATTTATTTTATTAAATTTCTATACCGCCCCTCTCCCGAAGGACTCGGGGCGGTGTACAGCCTAAAATTTAAAAAACATATAAATATACAAAATTTAAAATAATTAAAAATAAATTAAATCATTTGGCCAAAATCCTAAAACCCAAAACATACAAAATTTAAAATCTTAAAAAATACTCAGTCCCCTTAAAACATTTTGACCCTATTGGAACCGAAGCTTCTATGCCAGGCCGGCCTGTCGGAAAAGAAATGTTTTTAGTTCCCGACGGAAGGTGCGTAAATCTGTTATTATACGGAGTTCGGGGGGGAGCTCGTTCCATAACGTGGGAGCTCCCACAGAGAAGGCTCTCCCCCTGGGGGTCGCCAGCCGGCACTGTCTGGCCGACGGCTCCCTGAGGAGGCCCTCTCTGTGGGAGCGTACCGGACGGCGGGAGGTATTTGCTGGCAGTAGACGGTCCTGTAAGTATCCGGGTCCGATGCCATGGAGCGCTTTAAAAGTGGTCACTAACACCTTGAACCGCACCCGAAAGACCACCGGCAACCAGTGCAACTCACGCAGGAGCGGTGTTACGTGGGAGCGCCACGACGCTCCCATCACTGTTGTTGATTAGGGGCATATATACCCATCAAAAGAACTTTCTTGCCGTCTAGTAAAATTTCAATAGCTAAAAATCTGCCTTGAGTATCTGCTTCTATTAGTTTGGCTCTTATATGGTTTTTAACATAAATAACAATTCCATTTTTTTCTCTGAAGATGCTGCCACAAAATGTGAGCCCAACTTATTATTTATCAAATATTTCTGGTCCGAAATTCTAATATGTGTTTCTTGTAAACAGATTACATCATTTTTACATTGCTTCAAATAATGAAATATCTTCTTCCTTTTCTGTGGAGAATTTAAACCATTCACATTCCATGTCAAGTATTTATTTGACATGACCAGTTTGTGAAAGCTTTTGCAAGGCCAAATCAACTTGTTCCACGCCTTTCTTCTTAGGTCTTGCTCCCATGTCTTCCGGAGATGTAGATACCACTTGCTTTGTATAAGCTGGCTGTAATTTTTCTCTTTGTTCCATATGCTTAGTAGCTAAACGTGTTTGCCTTTGTTCTTTGGCCTTCTCTACCTCCAAAGGTTGAAAAATATCAATACACTGCACTGACTGTTCAGCCAATACTCCTTTATCAGGTCCTGATGCTGGCAATGGTTGTAGTTCCATAAGTTGTGATGATTCCATATCTTTTACGAGGTCTGCCCTTTTGGATCTTGGGGACGGGGGTTTACCACCCGTCAATATGTTCTCAAAGAAATCTTTCGCTTTAGCAACTGAGGTCAGGCGGTATCTATTATTCTGAAAAAATAAAGAAAGTCCAGTTGGAGCCTCCCATCTATATTGTATTGCTCGTTTTTTAAGTTCATCCGTCAAAAATGCATAATCTTTCCTTGATCTCAACATCTTTGGAGGTATCTCCTTCAAAACCTGTACCTCTTGACCAGCAACACTTAATTGTTTATTATAAGCTGTAGTAAGAACCCAATTTCTAAATTTTCTTGTACTAAAATATATCACAATATCTCTAGGCAAATTTCTTTGTGCTGCTATACGTGAGTTGATTCTGAATATCCGTTCAATCTGCCAGGCAACATTTTGAGCTCCATCTTCCAGAAATTTTGCCAAATCTTCAACAAAAATTCTTCTTAGGTCTTCTTGGTTCTCCTTTGCAACCTCTTTCAGGCCCCTAATTCTGACAGCCAACTGCATCTGGTTATATTGTAACATAACAGCTTGATCTTGGACATCACTTCTAACCTCCTCAATTTTTTCCTCCATCTGCTGCTCCATATCTTCCAACTTCTCTTCAACTCTCAAAGTATAGTCCCAGACCCCTTTAATAGCCTCAACAATATCTTCTCTTATCACAATGTTATGGGTCTCTATTGTGCCTTTTATTGTCTCCAGTTCGTCAGTTAAACCTTTTATCTGTTCTTCAATCTTTCTCTCCAGCTTATCAGTCATTGTGGATAATGCACCCTGTAAGTCTTTCATTGTAAGCGTTTCTGGAGGAGATTGAGTAGGCAGAGGGGCTTGGAATTCTATCGGTATCAAAGATGCAGAGGCTGAGGAGGCAGGCAGACTGCTTGATTGTAATTTAGAAAGCTGACCCGGGGAGGGTAAAGCCGCCTTCGCCATGGCTGCCTTCTGTCTCGCAGTCATTTTAAATCCCTTTAAGAAAAGAAATAGTATTGCCAAATTTTCCTCTCTTCTTATCTTCTTTTAAATTCCAGTTTACATTATAATTTAAAAAATAAAAAATTCAGGTCAAAATAGTCTCTCTGGCTTTACTTCCGAAAGAGGGAGAAAAAGTTCACTTTCACTTTCAGCCACTTTCCCTTAGCAGTGAAAGCTATCGCCATTTTGAATGCATTATGTTGATTTTAAAAGTTATAGGTATGTGGACAGAAATAAAGTAACAAAATACTTGCGATACAAAAAAGACTCCTGTAATAACTCCATCTGCAAGCAGTCTCTCTTATTTTCTTTCTTAAAAGCAGAGGCGGTCGCGGCGTCTTTCTCTGTCAGCCGACAGAAGCGTCTCTGGGCAGGAGCATTTACAAGTGCCTAGGGAGCGCACACTCTTTATCCCTGAACATTTTTTCCAGGGATTTTAGAGGGGCTCAACCTTGCTCTTGATGCTCTTCACCCCTTCTTCGCCCGAAGGGGGGATTTTTCACCGCAAAAAAACAGCTGATGTTCGCTATTTTTTGCGGCTTTACAAAACCAGGGAACGGAGCCTCGCAGAGGAGACTCTAGCAACGTCAGCGGAGCCACCGGAAGCTCATAACTCTTTACTACTATCTAGAAATCAGCTGGATTTCTGTAGCCCAGATCTATTATTTTTAATGGGTTATATTTCAAGAATAAGTTAGGTGTAAATAAGACTGCAGTTCTACATGCAGTTAAACATTATGAGAGTGCAAGCAATGGTGTTCTCTGTAATGCTTTACAGAAGTGAAATTTGAATGAAATAGTAAAATAGAAAGAGTACTTGCACTTTTGAAATTTGATATTGGAGAAAACTGAGAATGATATGGATAGCCAAGTAAACAAAAACATAGGTCATTGAACAACCCAGTGTTCTCACTTAAGGCACAATCAGGCTCAAACAATTCTACTTCAGACATATATTGCAAAGTCATATCTTTCTAGAAAAGGCTGAAATGTTACAAAGATGGAAGGAAACAGACCAGCAACAAAGTGGATGGATTCAGTTACAATAGTGATGGATGCACAGTTGAAAGATGTGAAGGACCAGCTTAAGGACACATTATCATAGAGAAACTCTATTTATCTGACCACTAAGAGTCAACAGGGACTTGACAGTACATAATCAATCTACATGCAATTATTATTAAGGTCTCATTAGAATTTTTAAAGAGCATCTATGAGGTTGCAATATGAATCTCATGTCAGCCAAAAAGTTGACAAATTTATCTATTATCTTCAGTTGGTAGAGATTGCAATCCTATACTCTTTTACTAACAAATGCACATCATTGGATTCAATAGAATTTGATTGTACTGTTAATCACAAAACTACATTTCACTGAAATATCCCCATGAATTGCAATTCGGAAACTAAAGCTCACTGAGGTCACATTGGAACAAAATTGATCTGATATTCACTTTGATTTCACTGATTTGTTGGTAGAATCTTAGGTTTGAAACTTAACAATATTTTAATGGAGGTGAAATATACTTAATTTCCCTGGATCTCCTCTGGATAACTAGATTTGACATGTTATCACTGGATTAACATTTGCTGTTGTTATTCTTATTTCCAGGAACATTTTAATTAACTTTTATCTAGAAATTAGCATCTTAAACTTTTAAATATGATTTCCTAATGGCATCATTGCATCATAAATAAGGAATAAATTGAGGAGCATGATTGTTTAGATCAGTGGTTTTCAACCTTCCTAATGCCACGACCCTTTAATACAGTTCCTCATGTTGTGGTGACCCCCAGCCCCCCCATCCAGCTGGCTGGGGAAGGGGGGCAGGACGGCCGCTCCACCCAGCCTGGTTGGAGAAGTGCCATTCCTCTCCCTCTTTCTCTCCCTCTTTCTCTCCCTCTTTCTCTCTCTCTTTCTCTTTTTCCTCTTTTTCTTTCCTCTCTTTCTCTTTCCTCTCTCTCTTCTCTCTCTTTCCTCTTTCTCTTTCTCTCTCTCTTTCCTCCCTCTTTCTCTTTCTCTCTTTTCTCTCTCTTTTCCTATTTCTCTTTCCTCTCTTTCTCTTTCCTCTTTCTCTCTTTCTTCTCTCTTTCTCACTTTCCTCTTTCTCTTTCCTTTCTCTCTCTTCTCTTTCTCTCTTTCCTCTCTCCTCTCTCTCCCTCTTTCCTTTCTTTCCCTCTTTCCCTCTTTTTCTCTTTCCTCTCCCCATTTCTCTCTTTCCTCTCTCTTTTTTCTCTCTCTCTTTCTCTCTTTTTCTCTTTCCTCTCTCTCCCTCTTTCCTTTCTTTCCCTCTTTCCTCTTTTTCTCTTTCCTCTCCCCATTTCTCTCTTTCCTCTCTCTTTTTCTCTCTCTCTTTCTCTCTTTTTCTATTTCCTATCTCTTTCTCTCTCTCTCTCTTTCTGTTTCCTCCCTTTCTCTTTTTCTCTTTCCTCTCCCTTTCTCTTTCTCTTTCCTCTCTCTTTTCCTCTGTTTCTCTCTCTTTCCCCTCTCTCTTTCTCTCTCTCTCTTATGGCTCTTACGGCAGCATCATTGGGGGTCCCCACTGCCCCCAGCCCGGCCTCCTCCACATCCTCAGCCGAACGGGTGGGGAGGGGGAACAGGACAGGAGGCAGCAGCTCCAGTGGTGGTGGCCATTGCTGCATCATCGGGGGTCCCTGCCACCCCCGGCCCAGCCGCCGCCCCTGCCAGGACTCCACACTACCTGACCTTGTCCTCCGTCCATTCATGGAGCCGCGGTGGGGGGTAGAGCCATGTGGCCCGCCAGCCCAGCTGCTCCCCCCAGGCACCCCTCTTCCTCCTGGCTTCCGCCTGAGCTGCCTTGGGGGCAGCAGGAGGTAGGAAAGGAGAAGGGCAAGAAAACCACCACTGCCGCCGCAGCCGGGACTCCGCGCTGCCCAGCCTTGCCCTCTGCCCATCCGATGGAGCCACGATGGGGGCTGTGCCACGTGGCCCCTGCCAGCCCCCCTGCCAGCCTGGCTGCTCCCCCCAGGCACCCCTTTTGCCCTGGTGCCCGCCCGAGCCACCTTGGGGGCAGTAGGAGGAAGAAGGGGAGGAGGAAGAGGATGGCAAGGAAGCCGCCACCAGCACTGGGGCCCAGGAGGTGGCTCTCCCCTCCTACCTTTGCTGAATCTCCTTCTTCCTTCCCGGCAGCCTGGACTCCGGCACGTCTTCCTGGCCAGCAGGTCCAATGGTCGGGCTGGCTTGGGATTGCAGGCGCTGGTTTCCCTTGGGCCGCAGCTTGTGGGAGGGCTGGCCCGCTCAGCGGAGCCACCAGCAGGCCGCTCCCAGCAGGGATCCTGGGGCTTCCCCAGGCAGCTCCAAGGCCACGAGGCCCTGGCCATGCTTCTCCCAGGGGGTGGGGCACCCAGGCGCAGGGCCAATCAGGAGCTCTGCAGGAGGTAAGTCCACCTGAGAGAGAGAGAGAAGGGAAGCAAAAGTGCTTCTCTGTCTCTCTCTCTCTGCAAATGGCGGAGGAGGCCGTGCAGAGACGGATGCGGAGTGGTGTCTCGGTTCCTAAGACTATTGGAACTGTGTTTTCCGATGGTCTTAGGCAACCCCTGTGAAAGGGTCGTTCGACCCCCCAAAAGGGTCGTGACCCACAGGTTGAGAACCACTGGTTTAGATGGTTGCATGAGGCTTACTCACCAGTAACCTTGGACAGAACAGGTTGTTTTACACCAATTTCCATTTTTTATTTTATGTACCTAGATTCCAAAGTCTATTTTACTAAGGATCTTTTCCGCTGGAACATGTTAACATGCAATAAAATAAAATGTCAGCATCTGACTAAATACAAGGTTGTCACTAAATTGTTTTCAAATGCCTTTGAAAAATTTTTTAAAAAGCATTCTACAAATAGAGTAATAATAACTTGATATTCTAAAGATTCAGGTAATGGCGTATTACAAGAGATTTCCCACCATCATTTTCTCCACACACACACAAATGCACACCCTTTTTTTGTCAGCTGGGAATATATCAAACCTTCAAGATATATTAGACTAGGCGTCATTGCCATGTAAGTCAGTACTACTTTTATTTTAAAGCTATAGTCAGATTCTTGCAAGTCTGAATCCATTTCTCTCCTATCCCCCTTTATATTTGTGCAAAGTAGGAAGAGGCTTGTCTGAGACATTTCATCATATTGCGTTCTTGCCCCAGGTTCAGATCTCTTTTATCTGACCACTGTATTGGTAGCAGCTCTTCCTTCTGTCCCTCAAGGCCATTCCCTCTTTCCCCTACATCATGATTGACTGTCATGTTTTATTAATGCCATTCACAATAGTACCCAGCCTAATTTACAGGAAAGAGTGTTGGGAGAATAGTATGAAGTTGGATTGGTATCATCAGATAAATCACTATCTCACTTTATCCTGCCTCCCTAGACTATGGGGAAGATAAATGACATAAACATCTCAACTATCCCTAGCTTTTGCCTTACTCTGTTGCTGTACACCTAGCAATGTAACCTAGTAATGGATAAAATGAAAACAAAACATGCCAGTTAACTATTACCAACAGCGTATGGTGACACTTTTTTCTTATAAAAGCCACTGGTCATAATAGCAATAGCACTTAGACTAATATACTCCATACTACTTTACAGCACTCTTAGAGCAGTTTACAATGTCAGCATTGTAAACAATAATCTGGGTCCTCACTTTACTGAAAGATGGAAGGCTGAGTAAACCTTGAGCTGGTCAGGATCTAGACTGTGGACAGAGTTAGCCTGCAATACTGCATTCTAGCCACTGCATCACCAGGACTACATACATTTATGTACCCAGGTTTACTTGCCATATTAATTCATATGCAGCTTGTTTAGTCTAGTTTGGCATTGTGGCTTGCAAGCTACAGTTGATAGCTTCATATGATGTCTTAGCCCAGCCATTATGTACTTATTCAACAAACAATGTGTTAATGTAATGTAATGCCAGTTCTGTGAAATACTGACACTGCTATCAAGGTTTATTCAGTGGCCAGATAAAGATATTATGGGATAAACATAATATATCCCATATTGTAAAGAGGACTTCTGGGATCTTCTTGGTTATGTGTGATATTCTGTTTAGAATACACATATATACATTGTATACACATCTGCACAATTTTCCTCTACATACTTTCTCTTGTGCTTTGTGCTTTGTTTTATATTTTTAATAAATGTTTAATATATATTTATTATTTTAATTAATTGTTGCATGCTATCCAGGGTCACTTTTTGTGAGATGGGCAGCCATATAAGTTTCACAAATAAGCAAATATATAAATATAATACTGTTTAGACAGATCCTAACATTCTTACAACATTCAAAATTACCCAGTTTTATTACTAAGCATAAAAACAGCTAACACTCCAATACATTATAATAATTAAAAGTATTAGACCATGTGTCATGTACCATCCCAGAAAAGTCTTTTACCCTGAAATATTAGGCAATAACTTTTAACCAACATTGTTCTGAGGAAAGCAACCACTTGTTTGCCTCTTGGGCCATTCTACTTGAAATATGCTTCAGTTTTACTTCCAAATAAGAGTTTTAACTGAGTGTACTAAGAGTTTTGAAGAAGATGTGAACATTTGTTATGTGGGATAGCAACTGCTATCCTATTATAAAAATGTTTTTCTTTTGAAAATCCCTCTATTTACAATTGGTAGATATGGCAGGTTGTACTAAGAATTCAAAAATGTGACCAAGTACAGAAATTAACTTTTCAACATTCAGTGGAGACATAGGAGCAAAAAATTAATGTAATGTAAAATATAAAAACTACAGACTTTTAATCAAATCCTAAGGCTCTTGCTAGATCCAACTAGTAAGTTTAAAGTCTATATAAGTTTTGAATAGACCTCCAAAAGATTGATAGTTGGAATTAGCAGTAGCGCTAGACTTATCCATTACTTCACAGTGCTTTACAGCCTTTTCTAAGAGATTTACAGAATCAGCATATTGCCCCCAACAATCTGGGTCCTCATTTTACCAACCTTGGAAGGATGGAAGATAGAGTCAGAATCGAAGTGCTGGCAATGGGCAGAGTTAGAATGCAATAACTCTGCATTTTAACCACTGCAAAATACTGCATTCTAACCACTGTGCCATCATGGCTACTAAGAAAGGCCAGACTGTCTGGAGTTTCGGTCACTGCACTGAAATTCAGCAGAATATTATCACTTACAATATTATAAACCTAAACTTTGGGAGATGCCATTCAGAATGATCCAATATTTTACCATGCAAACATGGCCATCTTCACTTATTCAAGTACTGTAGATCTGGAAGAGGCATCTGCCCCAAAATTAGAGGGTTACATTCTGCTTGGTCAGAAGGTAGAGAATATTTTTTTCTACTGGCAGGGAGAGAAAATTTTACAGTTTTGAGTTAGCCAATGATTTGAGTTCTGTCTTTCATTGTACTTCGTTGGTTGGCAGTCTCCCAGCTTCTTATGCTTTAATGAAATCCTGAACAGGAAATTCTTGCAATGGGCCTTTTTCAATTTGTCATTCCAGTTTTTGGGACAAATTGTCTTTTCCCTGGAGAAATTCTGAGACAATATCCAAACAATTTCCATTTCCTCCAACAGTGGGGAATTTCAGTCATTTTTGATCAGCTTTATTTTTTATGGGCTTCTACCCTGAGTAAATAACTTTATTCTCTATCCACTAAATCTGGGGTAGGAAAACTAAAGTCCAGGATGTTCCCAAAATCTTCTTCCTTCACAAACAACACTCTTCCAAACCCTTATTTTTAAAAGATTTTTGTAATTAAAACAAAATTAAATTGGAAATGGATGTTCTGCAAAGCAGTCTCCTATAATTATTTCTTAGTTTTGTAGAGTCTTCAGAATATAAGGGCCGGAGTCACTCTTATTTCTGAAAGTATACTTTTCCAGAGAAAAGGGAAAGTGGATGACCACCCAAAATGGCTTTATATAGCTATGAAATGAGAGAATTGAATGCTGTGACAGCCCACAATGGAAGCTCTAGGACCTCACTGCCTCAGTCCAACTGAAACTGCCCACTCAGGAAGGAAGAGAACTGCTGCAAAACAGTGACCTCCATTCCGGGTGCTGAAGACAATCCAGAAAGGTATCATGACTGATGATCCTTAAAACAACTGAGAGAATTAGCCAGATCAAAAAGCTTCAAGTCCTTCTATCCTGATCCTAGCACAGTTATCCTTAAGATATTTTAATGTGGACTTACTTCTGTATCTGGACTTCACTATAACTGAAAAAACTCCAAATAAGCTGTTTCATCCAGGTCTTTCTGAAGCTGCAGGCCAATCATGTCCTATTTCCTATTTCCTTCATTTCCTTTACAATGGCTGGCAACTTCTGATATTGACATTCAAACCTTTGCCCATCTTTTATGCTCAGTATGAATTCAGTTGCAATTCAGTGAGCAGGTAAACACCATTCTGAATGCCTATCTTAAGCCTCTCTTTCACCACATCCTCCAATAGTGCTTATATTTCTTCAGAAATGAATTGTCTGATCTTTGCTATTAAACCAGAAATGGACTTTCTGCATAACTTTGTATAGCTCTTGAATTCATTCCACCAGAGAATGAGAGGAAAAAGTAGGTTTCATAAGGAGGAAGGGATTATGTCAAAGAGTCAATGAGTGCCCCACTAACTTTGTCTCAGGCTTACCCAGCCTGCCCACTTTGGCCCCCACCAAAAGAAATGCAGCCACTAAAAAAAAGAGAGATTGTCTATTGTCTATCTCCCTCACAAAAACAAGCTTCTTTATTGCATGTTCAGAATAATTGTTAGTTGGTTCCTGCAGCTCAGCACAACTGCATTAAGCCAATTCACAAAGCAATTAATCTTCAATGCCTGAATTGAAAATGATAAATACCCCACTGAAGCCAGTAGTGAGGGGAAAAGACTTCTAACAAAGACAGATATATGTTTAATGAAGTTTTGAGACTATAAAATATTTTTTATGGTTAAAGAATTCACAGACAATTGGGCAAGATTAGGAATCAGTTTATTATGACTGTTTTAGCATGGACAACCTTTTGAATGATTACTTTATTTATCAGTCCTCAGTAACTGGTGGTGTTACGTAAGTGCAGTAAACATCATAACTAAACTCCTGAAGGACCAGATAACAGATCATTGTGGAGAAAAATCTGTCTATGTGACAACTAAGAGCTTAAATTTGATGGTACGTAATCAATTATTCATACACATGGGAAGCCAGTTTTATACAGTGGTTTCAGGCAGCAGCCTAGACATCAGGAGACTTTGAGTTGTAGTTCCTGTCAAAAAGTAGAGAAGGCAACTAGGGGATTAGCCATTTTGGATCTAATTCTCACTAACAGAGATGAAATGATAGAAGGTGTTGAAGCCATAGGAACCCTGGGAAGAAGTGATCATGCAATATTGGAATTCAACATTATGGAAACACAAGCAATAGAACACAGTCAAACTAGAGTCTTGGACTTCAAGAAAGTTAATTTCAATAAATTTAGAGAGGGCTTGGGAAGGATTCCATGGATGAGAATCCTCAAGGGGAAAACAACTCAAGAAGCTTGGGAAATTTTGAAAAATGAGATAATAAAAGCCCAGTCTAGCACAATACCAACAAAGAGGAAAAATAACAGCTCTCAAAAGAAACCAGCATGGCTGCATAAAGAACTCTCTGACAAATTGAAAGATAAAAAGGACAAGCATAGAAAGTGGAAAGAGGGGCACATAACTAAGTCAGAATATCAGCAAATAACCTGAGCCTCCAAAGATGAAGTGAGGAAAATCAAAGCTCAAAATGAACTAAGGCTTGCAACCAAAGTCAAAAATAACAAAAAAAAAGCTTCTTTCAACATGTAAAAAACAAGAAAAAAGTGAAGGAAATGATTGGTCCATTAGTGGGTGAAAGTGGCAAGAAGGTGGCAAGCAACAGGGAGAAAGCAGAACTATTTAACTTGTTTTTCGCATCTGTCTTTACACAAAGGGGGGAAAAAGACCAACCTATCAAAAATAGTGCCATAAAAAACAGAATAGAAACACAAGTTAAGATAGGCAAGAAAATGGTAAGTGAGCACCTGTCCAGCCTAGACAAGTTCAAATCGCCAGGACCAGATGGATTACACCCCAAGGTTCTCAAGGAACTGGCAGATGTGATCTCAGAACCACTGAACTATATTTTTCAAAGATCCTGGAGTACAGGGAAAGAGCTGATGTAGTTTCCATCTTCAAAAAAGGGGGGGGAAAGGACCCAGGAAATTACAGACCTATCAGCCTGACCTCAATACCTGGGAAGATCCTGGAAAAGATAATCAAATAACAAATCAGTCATTACTAAAAGCCAACATGGGTTTGTCAAAAATAGATCATGGCAGACAAATCTTATTGCATTCTTTGACCAAGTGACAAAATTAGTGGATCAGAGGAGTGCTGTGGAGATAATTTACTTGGACTTCAGTAAGGCATTTGATAAAGTAGATCACAACCTACTACTTGACAAGATAGAAAAATGTGGGGTAGACAGCACCACCACTAGATGGATCTGTATCTGGCTGACTGGCCGTACTTAGCGTATGGTCCTCAATGGAACCGCATCTACATGGAGGGAAGTGTGTAGTGAGGTACCCCAGGGCTCTGTTCTGGGCCCAGTGCTCTTCAACATCTTTATCAACGATTTAGACGAGGGGATAGATGGGGAAATCATCAAATTTGCAGACGACACCAAGCTGGCAGAAATAGCCAACACTCCAGAAGACAGTCTTAAGATACAGAAGGATCTGGATTGACTTGAACACTGGGCGCTATCTAACAAAATGAAATTCAATGGTGAAAAAAGCAGGGTTCTACATTTAGGCAAGAAAAACCAAATGCACGGCTATAGTATAAGAGGTACCTTGCTCAATAGTAGTAACTGTGAGAGGGACCTTGGAGTCCTAGTTGACAATACCTAAATATGAGCCAGCAGTGTGCTGCAGCTGCCAAAAAGGCCAACACAGTGCTAGGCTGCATTAACAGAGGGATAGAACCAAGATCACGTGAAGTGTTAATACCATTTTACAATGCCTTGGTAAGGCCACACTTGGAATACTACATTCAGTTTTGGTCACCACGATGTAAAAAAGATGTTGAGACTCTAGAAAGAGTACAGAGAAGAGCAACAAAGATGATTAGGGGAGTGGAGGCTAAAGCATATAAGGAAAAGTTGATGGAATTGGGTATGTCTAGTTTAATAAAGAGAAGGATGAGAGGGGACATGATAGCAGTGTTTATTTATTAATTATTTATTAATTAATTTTTTTATGCCGCTCCTCTCCAAGGACCCGGAGCGGCTAACAACATAAACAAAAAACATCTCAGCATTTCAAAAATCTAAAACCAAATCTAAAAAGATATGTTCCAATATCTCAGGGGCTGCCACAAAGAAGAGGGTGTCAAGCTATTTTCCAAAGCGCCTGAAGGCAGGACAAGAAGCAACGGTGGAAACTAAGCAAGGAGAGAAGTAACCTAGAACTAAGGAGAAACTTCCTGACAGTTAGAACAATTAACCAGTGGAACAACCTGCCTCCAGAAGCAGTGAATGCTCCAACAGTGGAGTTTTTAAAGAAGAGACTGGATAGCCATTTGTCCGAAATGGTATAGGGTTTCCTGCCTGAGCAGGGGGTTGGACTAGATGACCTCCAAGGTCCCTCCCAACTTTACTATTATTATTATTATATCACAGGAAGTGGTAGTTTTGCTCTATGCTGTACTGATCTGACCATATCCTGATGCACATTGTATTGTGTATCACAATACAAAAAGGATGCTGAAGAATTAGTAAGTACAGAGAAGATAATAAAGATGATAAGGAGCTTAGAAGGTAAATCCTACAAACAGCAGTTAAAGAAACCTGATATATTTAACTTAAAGAATAAAAGACTAGTAAAGTATAATACTAATATTCTAATCTATGAAGGGATATCATAAGTAGAAGTTAGGACATTATCCAGAAAGTAAAACAAAAAACAATGCAAAGAGGAATCAACCAAGATCTCAAGAAAGAGATTCAAATTTGAAATAAGGACAAATTTCCTGACTGTTAGAGCTATAAAGCAATGGAACAGCCTGACTTTCATGAGTGAAAACCAAGAAGGTGTTCAATAAAAGATTGGATAGTCTTAATCAGAATGCAGCTGGAAGGGACCTTGGAGGCCTTGTAGTCCAACCCCCTGCTCAAGTGGGAGACCCTATCAGGGGTGTCAAACTGCCGGCCTGCAGGCCAGATGCGTCACATGAAAGCCACGCCCACCCCATTGCCGGCAATGGCAAAACAGTCCCGATACGTTGCGTGACATCATGTGACGTCGCGAGTTTCACATGTCTTCCCTATACCATTTCAAACAAGACGATGTCCAGTCTTTTGTTAAAAAGCTCCAGTAATGCAGCAACCACAAGGTCTGAAGGCAAGCTGTTCCAGTGGTTAATTGTTCTCACTGTTAGGAAGTTTCTCCTTAATTCCAGGCTGCTTCTCTCCTTGGTTAGTTTCCATCCATCCTGCCTTCAGGTGCTTTGAAAAATAAGTTGACCTCTGTTCTTTGTGGCAGCCCCTCAAATATTGGAATATTGCTATCATGTCACCCTTATTTCTTCTTTTTTTTATATTAGCCATACCCAGGACAGTAGAAGGACTGGCAGGAGTTGGACTAGAAATCCTCCAATATCCCTTCCAACCCTCTGACTTATCATTCTATATATTTAAATATATCCTCTTCAATTTCCACAATCCTTCAAGCACATGGTCTTTGCCTTTGCCTACTTACCATCCACATCTTGGAATTTAAGGATTACCCCATAGACTTCAACAGGCAGTTTACACCTTATGATACTTTTTCCATCAAGGGTGATCTAAATACAAGGAAAAGAAGACAAGAGAAGGCTAAAGCAGTCCTGCCTATGTACTCTTTTTTGGTTGTTCCTTTTTATGAAAAAGAAATTATTACAGAATTCAGGATTATGCTGGTGCCCAGGCCACCCTTTCTAATCCTTGCTGTATGAAGCAGTCATACATTCCTCAAAGAAGTAGGTTTGGGCTCCTCTCCCAATAGTTAAGGAAGTGGCAAAAATGCATCCTTATTCCCAAGCTTTCAAAAATCATTTATTTTGTTTGTTTTGTTTTACATATATTGTATATTTTATATTAGGAATTTTTTCCCTCCATGTTTTAAGTTTATACAAAGCAAGGCAAGGTTTAAATGCAATAGTAAGTAAACAGCTAATTGGTTTGGGTTTACTTGTCTATGCTGATGTTCACTAAATTTATTTATAAAAGTTTATGCTAATTGTGTCTCTGTGTACACTATATAAAATGCTATTAACTATAGTTAATTATTATAGTTAATATATAAATTGCCATTAACAAGAACTATAGTTCTGGTTCTGGTTAATGGCATTTTATGTATTATTATATAGTTTTATATATTATATTATATAGTTCTGGTTCAGTTTTTTTCCTAACAAAAAATATTTATGCATACTCATTTTTAAAAACAGATTCAATGCACAGGACTGAAGGCTGAGATTGATAGAAATATAATCAGGGAATATATCTTGCTCTGAATACGTTTATCAGTTATATTATATGGTATTGAAAGAACTATGTAATGAAACTATTTAACAATATTTATTGCATTATCTTTAAAAATTGTGGAGAATTTTTCAACTTTCAAAAGAGCAAAAAGGAGTATCCGGAACTTACAAACTAGTTAACCTGGTATCTGAATGTGAGAAGATTATATAATAATTCAGTAATTGCCATGCCATAATTAGGTCATAGAGATTAATGTTTGTAGGAATTTATGAAAGCCCCTACATAAGTGGCAAAAAGGAATAATAATACCATAGGATAGAATAGGATCAAGCAAGATTCATTGTATCTGGAGTGGAAAATTACTGAATGCCTACTGTCACTTAAACTATACAGTACAAGGAAGCAAGCAGAATGGAAAAATACTGAGTGCACGTGCTCAGATAACAGGAACAGGAAGTTACCTGAAAAAGCAAGAGCGTAACCATATAAGGTCATATTGAAATAAAGACAGGTAATTGGCAAAGAATGTGAGAAGCGCTATACCATATAAGGCAATCCTCATGAACAAGATTGTAGATTGGTCAATTCAAATGATCATGTACGATGCTGATTGGCCTGCTGCGTTCAGGCAAAAACATTTCTGACCATGCCTAATAAAACGACCTGCTGGGCATAGAGAGATTGCTCTTTGCATCCAGAAGCGTCTTGTACCAAATTCTGCTGTTAAGTCTTTCCTTCTGCGCCTTCTGACGAATTGGCCCGTGCATAGAGCCCATCACAGGGTTGTGGGATTGTCCAGGCTGCATCTTGGCAGCGGGACCAACAGAATCTCCACAAGTGGTGACCCCGATGCGATGACCACAACACCAGCAGCCTAAAAGAGGTTTTTTCTTCGTTTCATCGTGGGTGCAGCGCGAGAGGCACGTCCGAAGCGCACTCTACAATCCATCTCTTACTACGGCCGGTTTTCGTAAGTATGGGCGGAAATCTGACAAAAGGGCAGCAGGCTCATATCACTGAGGTGGGTCAGATAGTTGAGGCTAATAGAAATTTTTTGAAAAGAAGGAATTATTATCCCTCTAAGAAAAAATTAATTTTCCTCTTTAAATTTATTTGGCAGGAAGTTCCCTCTTATCCTGCCAAAGGAAAATTAGATTTGTTAACTTGGACCCGGTTAGGGGAATATTTTCACAAAGAGCCAAGAGCACCTCCAAATATTTTAACAACATGGAAGGGAGTCATGATGGCTCTACAGAATCATCTTGACAAGGCTCCTTTAACATCTAATATAGTTGCGGTTCCTCCGCCAAGTTACTCTCTGAGTGTGGAACCGGAAAAGACCTTTCCTTCTTCCCTTGAAACCCCCCCATGCGTTCCCCCTCCATACGCTCCCCTCGTTCCCTCTTCCCCTCCTTCTGATACGGGTTGTAACAGCACTAGTGATACTTCTGAAATTCCCATAGAAGGATCGCTTCAAAAGGGCATAGAAAGAGCAAAACAGGAGGGTAATTGGACTCCGGAAGAGTGGGAAATGATATCAGCTTACCCCATCGATTACAGTGGGGTAAATCCAGTATATCAAGAACTACCTTTTGCTCAAATAAAAGAATTAAAATTAGCCCTTTCCCAACATGGAGTTAGTAGTCCCTATTTTAGAGGAATGCTTAATAATATAAATTATAATTATCATCTCACCCCTACGGAATGGAAGAGTCTAGCAAAAATGTTATTATCTACGACCCAAAATCTTTTATGGAACCAGGCTTTCGAAGCTGAATGCAATAACCAAGCCCAAAAAAATCACAACGTTCAGCTGGATCGTATAAAAGGCACTGGAAATTTTGCCACTAGAGGGCAGCAGTTACAAATGGGACGAGCGGCCACAGTGTTAACTGGCTTGGCTGCTGTACAAGCCTTTGAGAATTTAGGCGAATTCGGAGCTCCCACCTCCTCTTCCTTTGTAAAAATAACACAAGGAAACTCTGAGCCCTATGATAAATTTGTAGAGAGAATTCAATTGGCAGTCGATCGTGATATAAAAAACTCAGAAGCTAACGAAATTTTAGTTAGAAAATTAGCTTATGAAAATGCAAACCATGATTGTAAAAAGATTCTAGGCCCTTTGAATGTAGATGCTTCAAAAACTCTTATAGATTTTTTGAAGGCAGCCTCCATTGTTGGCTCTCAAGCCTATCAGATGGAGACATTAGCTTTTGCTATGAATGTTAACTTCAATCAACAACGCCCTGAAAAACCAAAATCAGGGAACTGTTTCAACTGTGGAAAACCCGGACACTTTAAAAATCAGTGTAGAGCTTTACGCAATAATAAAACTCAGGAAGGACAGTCACAAGGGCGGCGCCCAACAACTCCGTGCCCAAAATGTGGCCGAATGGGCCATTGGGCAAGGGAGTGTCACTCCAACAATCCATTACCCCAGCAGGGAAACTAGAAAGGGGGCAGGGCATCAGCCCCCTACCCAAAGATGCATTGCTACACACTGTTAACAAAAAGATTAAATCTTGTGAGGTCCTTCCAGCTGATGATTTAGAGCCTAGAGGAGTGCAATTTAGATCAAAAGAAAATGAGGATAGTGATGAAACGTTACAGGCAGTCATATTGACTGCCCAGGAAGATTATGATCTCCCCACCCCAGGCAAATTTTATTATATACCTTTAGACACCAGCCCTTTGCAGTTCCCCCCCGCAGCAACAGTTATTCTTTATGCAGGGAAGGAATTGCTCACAAGAAAAATAGTTGCTTCCACCTACCTATTAGATCCCACTGATCTAGGATCTGTAGCCATGGCTGTGAACCCTACAGAACCTACCAAAATTCCAAAAGGTGCTGAAATAGCAAACCTCATTCCGGTGCTCACTGACTTCAACCCATATGCAAAAAACCCTCTACGCCATGTGGCTATTTCTCCCTTTAAATCATTAATTGAACCCGATCTAGAAGAACCACATGGGGAAGCTTGGCTTACCACCAAGATCACCACGGAAAAGCCACTGCTCACTATCCTGCTGGATGGGGTTCCCTTCTCAGGATTAGTGGACACTGGAGCTGATGTCTCGGTGATTGCCCAAGCTCAATGGCCGCCTGAGTGGCCAATGACTTCCTCCCCCGCAGTGAAAGGCGTGGGTGGGATTCAAATGGCACAGGCTAGTAAAAACTATCTACAAGTCATAATGCCAAACTCTAAACAAACAGCCAAATTAAAACCAGTGATTCTACCTTTACATGTGAACCTGTGGGGAAGAGACCTTTTGTCTCAAATTGGTTCCTTATTACATTGGGACTAATGGCTATGCCACTTATGAAAATGCAACTCAAACATGACACCCCGATATGGATTGATCAGTGGCCACTTCCTGAAGAAAAATTATCAGCATTAACATCAATAGTCTCACAATTAATAAAAGAAGGGAAGATAGAGGCCTCTAATAGCCCCTATAACACACCAGTTTTTGTAATTAAAAAGAAATCAGGGAAATGGCGCATGTTACAGGACCTCCGAAAGGTAAATTTGGTCATCCAACCAATGGGGGCGCTACAGTGTGGATTGCCAAATCCAAATATAATACCCCAAGGTATGAATCTGACCATAATAGACCTCAAAGATGCATTTTTCTCAGTCTCCTTATGGGAAGGTGATCGTAAACTTTTTGCATTCACCATTCCTACCCGTAACTATGACAGACCAACCGAAAGGTTCCAGTGGACAGTTTTACCCCAGGGTATGTTAAATAGCCCCACAATATGCCAATACTATATACATGATATTTTAAAGAAATTTCGCCAGACATACCCTGATGTTTTACTGTACCATTATATGGATGATTTATTAATAGCCACTAGGGCCAAAAATCCCCCAGGAAATTGGAAAAATAAATTATTGGATATGTTACAGAATAGAGGGTTTAAGATAGCACCTGAGAAAATTCAAACAACCGACCCTTACATCTACTTAGGACATAAAATTATGCAGGCAGGAAGTGTCCCACTACTGCCAGAACTAACTCTGCCTTTGCACCCCACACTAGTTACATTGCAACAATTTTTAGGGCACCTCAATTGGGCAAGACCATTCTTGGCCATAACCACTCATGACCTACAACCACTATTCTGCCTACTGCAGAATGATCAACACCCTGCTGACATCTTAACCATAGGAGAAGCTCAATTGCAATGCCTACAAAAAATAAATGAAACTCTTAAGACTCGATGGGTAGATAGGGTAATGGAGGGTCAGGATTGCTTTATAGCGGTACTGGCCACCGCCCAGCTACCCACCGGAATCTTATTTCAGAAAGCTAGTGGAAAAATGCTAATTGCGGAATGGACACACCTTCCAAACACCCCCAAGAAGAGCATCTCAGGAAAAGATGAATTATTAGCAGAACTTGTGATCAAGCTTAGAAGCAGGTGCATTTTGAGGATGGGAGTAGAACCCTCAGCAATTTACACCCCCATCCCACTGCCCAAATGGGAACAATATCTACAACATTCACAGGCCCTACAGATGGCCTTAGCAAACTATACAGGGGAAATCAAATATCATCTCCCAGCAGATCCCAGACTAGCTTTGATCAATACCGTCCCTTTTAAGCTAAACCAAACACAGGCCAATAAACCTATCCCACAAGCAATCACTGTATTCACTGATGGAAATAAACAGAAGGGAGCCTGTGTATACCAGGAAGAGGGATAACAGCTAAGCTATTAATTCTGAATTAGAATTATTTAACTGATCAAAAATTGAAGAGAATGAAGTTATCAGTAGAGTGCAGTAGATCTTTGGAGTGTGCCAAGCAAACTTCTACAGAGACTAAATGATACCTAGAATCAGATAGAGATAAATAGTATGGCACAGAGAAGTAGGAACTAGCTGACAAAAGGTTCCTCAGGTTAATTACTGACATTTTCCAAACCATGGAAAATAATTAGGATTGGAATTAGATATAATATAAGGAGCCATGATGGCACAGTGGTTAGAATGCAGTATTGCAAATTGACTCTGCCCACTGCCAGAAATTCAATCCTGACCAACTCAAGGTTAACTCAGCCTTTCATTCTTCTGAGGCCGGTAAAATGAAAACTCAGATTGTTGGGGGCAATATGCTGACTCTGTAAACCACTTAGAGAGTGTCATAAAGCATTATGAAATAGTATATTGTTATTGCTATAATTTCTTCAGCATTGCTATATTGAAAATACTTTAAGAACCCATTGGAGAAACATGACTGCATCTTTGGGATGGAGAATATTTAAACAGCCTTGACTAACCAATTTTATTTGGCCATAAGGTTTTACGAGTGATAGCTCAGTTCATCATATACATATGTTATTACAGGACTTTCCAATAATTCAGAGAGTAGAAGACGGGAAAAGTAATGAAAAAACAAGTGAAAGTTATTGGATTTAAGCAATAGTGGAGACTGAGAAGAAGAGGTTGAGTCTGAAATTATCAATGTGTGAATGTAATGGGGTAATAGCCTGTTTTTTTTAATCAGACTTTTCTTCAGGCTCTATCTTCAGTTTTAGACACCATGATTTAAGAAAAATGCAGACAAACTAGAGCTAGGCAATATGGATGATCAAGAGGCTAGAAACTAAGCCACATGATGAGAGACTGAATGAGCTAAATACATTTATCCCTGAGCAGAGGTTGTGTCTTAAAAAAGCTGAAAGAATATCAGAAAGTACATCCCAAAGAAAATCAAGGCCTATTTCAATGCACGACAGAGAATATTAAATTAATAGGAAGACAGATTCTCACTGAAAGCAAGAGACAACTTTTTACTAGTAAGGACAGCTCAATGAACCAAGAATATGGAAAGTTCTCCTTCCCTAATTGAGTTCAAATGCAAATTGACTTTAGAGCCTCTGGTTCTATGATGAGACAGAAAATAAAATATTAGCCTGATGAAAACTATGCTATCTCTTATACCAGACATGTCAAACTCGCAATGTCACGTGGTGTCGCATGATGTATCAAAGCTTTTTCCCCATTGCCGGCAATTGGGTGGGCGCGATTTCTTCATGACGCATCCAGCCCGCGGGCCGGCAGTTTGACACCCCTGACTTATACTTTTAGTTTGTATCTCATAGGTCATTTATTTGCCCGGGGTTATTCTTGACTGCTGCAACAAGAGCCCTTCTATTATATTTTTTTATTTTTCTTCAAATAAGAAATAAACATTAAAGTTATTGGTATCTACCAAAGGTTTCATTGGATTTTAAAAGTTATGGTGCTCTGCTTTTTCAAATATTGCTTCTCTGACCTGAAAGTACTTGTTTGTGCCTGTTCCTGAATAATTCAGGGATCTTAGTTTAATTAATATAACATTTCCGTCTGGAGAGGTTGAGTATCCTAATTCATTGGAGGATTCTGATGAAAACCACAATCCTCAAAGTCTCCAGATGATTAAAAAAAAAATAATCTCAATAGAATTGTAAAATGATTCCTTTGAGAATAGCCTTCAGCCTTCTTAAACTCATATTGTGCTTTGAAATGGGTTTTGTCTTCTAATCACTGAACTAAAAAAGAGAGAAATAAATATTTTTTTCACTTTTTAGAGGGCTTTCAGATGCAGAGAAGCTATTTAAAAGAAAATCCTCCTACTGGTCCACTTTATTTGTTTCTCAGTAATTTGTATGAAAACATTAGCTTAAGTTGGTTTCAATCTGCCACTCATCTATTGTACTAACCAGGACACTTGATGGAGATTTAGTCAAAAGAAAAAAAAATGTGCAGATCCTGCTTCTTAAATAAGCTAAGCCATTCTTGTTTCCATAGAAGTTAATCCTGAATGTTTTCAGTCTTGATTTGTATGTATGTCTTCCCTCACACCCCTTCATATCAAGCAACTATTCCCACTCTATCCTTCTAAGTCAATTTGTGTATCTGAGTACTTTAAGCTTTGCCATTTACATAATTAAACTTTTGCTTTCCTCAGTTGCAGGTTTCATTCAAAGGAGACTAAACAAAAACAAGCATAGTTTGTGGGAGATTTTATTTTTTTAAAAAAATGAATACACATAGTTTCTTAATACTATAATTACTCCAACTGTGTTGACCTAGAACAGGGTAGAATTTGCTTTGAAAATTCATCTTATCCATCATCACCTTCATGTCATCTTGTAACCTGATGCCATCTGACAAGAATTTGCATATGTAGCATTAGCATTTTCAACAGGGAAGGAGAAATCTCCCCCACACACACACACACACACCAGCAGGTAGAAATAAGACATTAAATTCACAGCAGGCATTCTTCTTCATAACCTTAGGGGGAAGCAGGTGCTAAAGATCTAAAGGCACACCTTCCTGCAATCAAAACACTATCTCAAAACTAGAAATAGAATCTAATTATGTTGATTCTAAATGGTATTTTCACTGATAGCTCTGCCTTCAGCTAGTGTAATTTAGGCCAATAGCTGTGAGGACAATGCATCATGTTTATAGGTCATTTCTTTTTTACACATGAAAATACATCTTTTGTTGTCTGGTCTTCTTTTGTGGCATCAGTAGAAAAGTTTCAAGATCATTAACTGTCATTATAACAGGACAAGATGCCAAAACCACTCACTGCAAAAACATAGACTACATCAGTAACAGAACCTTATTTTCTTAATAAGGTCAAAGCTATCTCTTCCATTATATCAAGGCAGTAATTGGAGAATATATTGAGCAAATGGCTTGATCAATTTAAGAATGCATACAAATGGATGATCAGCAAGGGTCACTGATTTGATGGAATAGCAATATGCAAGGTGCCAGTTAATTCTGTCCTGAGAATAACTAGGAATTTGGTATTGACGGTCACTTGGGTGAGAACTAATTAACAGTTGTTTGTTATCTGTCCCTCCTTATTTTCCTGATGCCCCTCAAAATTTGGCTTTGTCATCAGGGCTAGGTTTCTTAGATAATTGGAGAGGTTTTCAGGTGGTCCATTTGCTGATGCAATCTCTTGTATGTGATTTTTTTAAAAAAAATATGATTCTTTGATGTTTGTTATTTATATACCTTTTTTTGCTGTGCAATGCCCATAGTGACCTCTTGTAAGATAAGCAGCCATATAAATTTAATAAATAAGTTGGTTGGAGGTAAATACATTTTGCTTCTAACCTGAATTTTCACATGTGGGTTGGAGGGGGACAGTGAAGACTATTTGTTTTCCTTTCTTCTAACAGTCCAGTCTTGAATGCCCTGTTGCTTAACTAATGACTAATTTTATATAGTTTCCCATCTCAAATTGTTATTTTACAATAATGTGACTGCTGCCGTTTTGTGCCATATGTATGAAAAGTTTGACTTTGTTGGACTCAGTCTGCTTTATTCAGCCACTTCTTCCTGTTAAAGTTTGTCATAGCTTGGAAAGAATGGAAAGGCAGCAGACCTTTAATATTTCCCATATAGTCTTAGACTTTGTGTAATAGCAAAATGATGAAGGAACTTGCCTTTGTACCGTTTGTTTATTTATTTATTTATTATTTATTTATTTGACTTCTATGCCGCCCTATTCCGGAGAACTCAGGGCGGCTCACAACATAATAGAAATCAACAATTAAAAATACATATATATAAAACCCCTAATTTAAAAGAAAAAACCAATCATTCAACATACACACAGACATACACTGGCTAGGGGCAAGATGTTAACTACCCCAGGCCTGCCGGCAGAGGTGTGTTTTAAGTAATTTACGAAAGGCGGAGAGGGTGGGGGCGACATGGATATCCGGGGGAAGTTGGTTCCAGAGGGCCGGGGCCGCAACAGAAAAGGCTCTTCCCCTAGGCCCCGCCAGGCGACACTGTATATTTCTTTGCTCTAGTGGATCTCTGCAGGCATAATGGGGTTACCTCTTGCTTTTCTCCAACTCTCAATCCTGTCTCCCACATGCTTTCAAACATGATCCAGAAAACTAGCTGAGTTGCCAGAATGGGGGATACATTCCTCCAATGTCAGGACCTATTTGGGAGAAAAGTGCAGTATAGGAGATGAATGAGGAAAGGAAAATTGCTTAGTAAATCATTATTACTGTCAATCAATAGCATAATTATTCAATCAATATATTTTTTTATTTGTCTAACTAAAGGTCACTGCGAGCATCATAAAACAGAATGAATACTATATATTAGATTCACAAATAACTGGCAATTAATTCTATCCCCAGGGTTTTTGCTGAATAGAAATATATTTGGCTTTTTAATATAATGCATGTTTAAATTATTGTTAAATTTTATGCTCTCTCTTTTAACTACTTGATCAGTTGATTTGCATTCTTTTAAGCAAAGTTCTTTAGATTGTATCACTGGTTATTATGTGATGTCAATGAGATGTAGATCTTGTGTGCTTTGTTCTAAATAACAAGAAAGCTGCTAAATTCTGTGGCCACTGCCATTTCTAAAATGTCTCTAATATTGCTATTTAAACCAAATTAAATCTGTCAGGGCATTTAGGCTCACTTTTCAGCTAGAAGAATTTCCAGAATCATTTATAGACCAGTGAAAAGACATTTTCCTGCCCTTAGGCTTAAAAAACACTACCCTGCCCTTACAAATTAAAAGATTTAGCAACTAGACAAAAGATAAGTAGAGGGAGAGAAAAGAAAGGTATTGTTATGACTACTGGTAGTCCTTGACCTACAGTCATTCATTTATTGACTGTTCAAAGTTACAATGACACTGAAGAAGTGACTTGTGATCAGTCTTCAAACTTACAACTATAGTCATGTGATCAACATTTGGGTGTTTTGAAACCAGCACACATTTATGATGGTTGCAACATCCTGTTACCGGTATCACATGATCCCCATTTGCAACCTTCCCAGTGGCTTCCAACAAGCAAAGTCAATTAGGGAAACTGGATTAGCTTAATGTGATTCACAACTGCAAAATAGAAGGTAAAATGGGCATGACTTCGTGGTGAAATGAGCAGCAAAAAATGTAATTAAAAATAGAATTACTCACTTAACAACCATCCTGCTTAGCAATGGGAATTCTGGTTCAAGTCTTAAATCAAGGGCTACCTATAGTTTGTTTCAGTAGTGCCTTCAGGGCTAAGCACCTCTTTAAAAAAAAGATTAGAAGAACAGCATAAATTGAGATGTTTAATCATTTCCATTTTATCACTTCCCTAATGAAAAATTCCTTTGACAAGGTAGAGTACATGTATTGACAAGGAACAATTTTCTGTGGCATCACAGCTCCCTCCCCCACCCAATTTAGCTGGCAGGTCCCATGTGACAGCATCAGAAAGGTAACAATGAGGAAAAAAGAGGTAGAGTTCCATTTGTTTTAGCTCATAATTACATCATCATAATTAAAACCAACACCTTGGTTTTAAAAAGTGTAATCTGAGCAGGAAGTACTTAAGAGGCAAAAAAATCCCATTTCTATTAGAATGCTGTACCTTCAAAACTTTTTTAAAAAAATTACTGCCATTTTCTGTCCCATGAGGCAGTGTGGAAAATCTGGGCAAAATAATTAAATTGTTTGTCCCTCAAAATGGGCCATTTTATCACCAAGAACAGGCTCATTTCTTCAATCTCAGAGCTACCAGATGTAAGCTGCAAAAAAATGATTGTTCATAAGATGGCAGGAAAGACACCTTTCTCGATTTCTTGCTCCTTCTAGTGGTCATCTTGATTACTCAGCCCAGATATCACAACATTAGAAATCAGCAAGAGAAGATTTTGTAGAAGAATAAGAGCCCAGAGCCTACAAAAGTTATACACATGGAGTCCAGTTTTTGTACAAATGCTAATTGCTGGATATTTGTTTTTAATATTATTTGCTTATGCAAGCAAATATTTGCTTATGCATAAGCAAAATCTACAGAACATGCTACTGTAGTGAACACTGAAATGTCATAACAGCTATGAGTGAGCTGCTTAGACTGTCCCTAAAATGTATAATGAACTTCACACTGTTCTTCCTCTTGTCACAACATATTTCCTCAGTGTATTACAGGCCCAATCAACCACCAAAAATTGGTATGCTATATATAACACCACCAGAATGAAGAATGGGCAAATCTGTCATGTTTCATTTTGTCTCATTGTTTGACATCTTAAATTCATTTTGTAATCCTGAAATTTTTTTTGAAAAAAAAGTGCATGAATATCTCTGTATATGTACATTGTGGTCTGTACTTTTTCTAACATATGATACTTTCTAGAGCTTTTTAGATATAGTGTAAACCATATCTAGTAATGGAAAAAGCTAATTATTATAGATTATTCAGGCTGAAGAGGAGAGGCTGAAATTTATTTTTCTTTGGGATTCTTTTTTCATTGTTTCTTTGGAACTTGGATATATAGCAGGCAGTGCCATGAAAATTATAATAATATAAAATGCCATGATAAGGAGCTAAGTAAAGGAATGTGGGACTGGTGTATTCTGACTGACAGATTAGCCCTACAAATGTAGGTTATCTCTACAAACTTACCATAAGGCCAAAAATCACAATATTTTGAAGGTAGAGGTTTGTTGTTATAGAATAACAACATTGGAAAGGACTTGGAGGTCTTCTAGGCTAACCCCTTACTCAAGGAACCATTGTTTTATTTCTCTGCTTCACTGTTTTGTGTTTTACAATAAATAACGTATAATGTTTGGTTTAATGATTAAGGCACCAGACTAGTAACTAGGAGACTGTGAGTTCTACACCTGCTTTAGGCATGAAACCAGCTGGGTGACTTTGGGTCAGTCACTTACTTTCAGCCCAACCCACCTCACAGTGTTGTTGTTGTTGTGGGGAAAATAGGAGTAGGAGTGTGAAGCATGTTCGCCTCGTTGAGTTATTTATAAAAATACTGAAGTTGGGATAAAAGAAGACCTTTCTAATGACATTTGTGTGGTTTTAAAAAAGAATTATATATCAATTTTATACATTACAATGCTCATTAATTTACTCTGTCAAGAGCAAATGATTGCTGTCAATTTTCAGCAGAAATGACCCTAAGAAATTAGGAAGCCAGAGGCCAGGTACAACCCTGTAGTCTCATATTATTCATCCCTGGTTTAAAGCACATTGTCTATCATGGCTCATTTTAGGATTTAATTTTATCCCTGGAGGCATATTATCAATGAGCTGATAAGCAATTTGGCTGGACATCTATATTTTTAAAAAAATATTTAAAATCCAGTGGACATTTCTTATCAATACTTCATCTTATTTATAGTTTCTCATAAGAGAGAAGAAATTTGTGCAACTGATGCAGAACTTTCCAGAACAGAATGAACTGCAAGAGCATCCTGAAGGAAATAGAAGACAGAACTTTATACTATTGCTTTATACTATTGCTATTATACTATTGCTATTGCTTTATATACTGCCCCATAGTGTTTTACTGAACTCTCTGGGCAGGTTACAATGTAGAAGCATTATTTGCAAATTACCCCCCAACAATCTGGGTCCTCATTTTACTGACCTCAGAAAGATAGAAGTTGAGTCAACCTTGAGCCTCACCAGGATTAAACTCCAGGCTGCAGGCAGAGTTTGCCTGCAATACTACCCTTTAACCACTGCGCCACCAGGGCTCCTATACTATTACTATTATATATCAATATTTTCTTTTTACAAAACCTATTAATTTTTTCTCTTTGGAATTTCTTCTACTTCTGTCTTCTTGGTCATGGCCAGCATGCCTTTTTCACCTTTCCACATTGTGCTTTGTCTTGCTTTGCCTCTATGCTTTTTTTTTTTACTTCTTTCAACTGTTCACTCCCTTTTTTCTTTTGGGTGCTGGGCTGTTTATGATAGTTGCAGAGCTCCAAAAGATGCCTCCTCCCACATTTGTGTCAAGGCTGCTGCTTTATTGACAAATCTACCATGCTGATGCTTGAGGAAAGGCTCAGATGGGAGTGGGAAAGGCAATGTAGATGCCTGCAATTTTGTCAAGGAGCTTGCTCATTCACACTTTCCTGTGTGCTCCCAAATGTTCTGAAGCACACTTTTGCCTTCAGATACAAATCACTGAACAGCTTGGATGCAGAATTCGATGGAAATTACTTTTGGGGACAAAGATTTCTCTAAAACTGCCCTCCTTCTATTATAATCGATGTAAGAAATTGTAAGGAAGCTGGGAAGGGAAGAGAAGGCAGAGTAGAAATAATCAATATATAGTAGGTAAGTCTGCTGGCAGTTTACCTTATAAATGACAACTCAGTCCAGGTGGCAGAAAACCTGGGAAGAAACATTTCAGAGCAAAGAAGCCTAACTTAATGAAATCACTATCAGTGAGACTGCAAAATTGTGGTTTCTTTTAAGTACTTCGTTCGCGTGCGAATGATGAAGACACATGGCGATGTTCAACAGCTCTTTATTCTTCTTCTAACAACACCCAAACAAAAACAAAAGGCTTGCAGGCCCCTTTATATGGCCAGAAACCCGTACAATGACAAGCAACAGTAACAGAGCACTTTCGCGCCTTGCGCATGCGCACAAGACCGGCATCGCTCAGTCTGGTCCCGGACAGCTTTGGAATGCCCGGGACCAATGCAACGTCCCGAGCCTGCTTTTGCAGGCTCAGGACACAACACCCCTCCCCCCTAGATGGAATAAACCTTGTGCACACACATGTACGCCGTTCATTGGGAAGAGTGTCATACAGTTTCAATAATCAAATGCAAGGAGTGTGGAATACTCAAGTCTGTCCTCAAGCAACCCCCTTCAATTTTTAGTAATACAATAATGTATCCAAAATTTAAAAAAAATACAAATAATCTACCACGAGTTACTCCCTTTATTCGGGGCCTTCATGAACAGAACCCTCATGATTTGACAGCAACTTCACAAATTCTCTCAGATGTTTGGGTAGGCACTTGGCCCACTGCGACCTTCTAAGGCCCGGAGAGATTGCCTGGCCCACCTGCTCGCCTACCAGGCTAGGCAGGCCAGGGCGTTGCCGCCCTAGATTTCCAGGTTACCCCGGTGAGGGTGCCTGGCCTTCCTGCTGCCCACCAGGCTAGGCAGGCCAGAACTTTGCTGCCCCGAATACCCAGTTCACCCGCCCCACTGCTGGCTGGCTGGACCCTCTAAGTCCAAGCCAGCATACCGTGGAGGGGTGGAAATTCCCAATTCCACAATGGACCCCTCTTGGGAACACTGTCCCTCGAGCCCATGGCCAGCAGATGGAGAGGGCTGGGTAGCGAAAGTTCCCTAGTGCTCTATGGCCCCCAAGCATGTGCCAGAGTTGCCAGAGTCAGGAGTTGCCTCCATGGCAACCCCCTTTGCTAGAGATCTCCTTTTGGGAGCAATTGCGGAATTTGGCAAGCGCCCCTGATGGAATTCCTTTTCTCTTGCAGGCTCAGGACACAACAGTTTCCAAGTTTCTATATTTACTTTAGAATAGCTTTAAAGTTCACTTGCTGAAATCTATGTAGTCCTTGCTTCTCTTTTCTTGCTTCCAAAACATGCCAGTTATCTGTACATATATTATTATATAGTTACTACATTTGGTCACAAATAGTTATGAGTTTGCATGCTTCAAGAAATGAAGTAAAAGGATAGATGCTCTCAATTTACAAGTCATACTGCATAATTAAGCATATCTTAAATCCTGGGTCATTTGATTTATCCATAAACAATAAATTAAATCCATTCAATAAGCCTGTTAATCCCAAATCAAGCTTTAAGATTCAACAGATAACTTGCATTATGTTTTCCATGAATATGAATATTTTTTAAAAATGTTTCTTTCCATCCTCTCCAAGCCAAAATAGTTCTTATCCTACAGACAACAATGAAGGGAACAGATGGTAGTTAGAGAGGGATGGGATGGTGGTCTAAATGATATCTCTCTTGTCCAAATGCATATTCTTTTAATGAGCGCAAAACTTTTGTAGCTTGTTCATGATATGCCTAGGCCTAAAGTAAAACCATTCCAGAGCATTTAAATATTAATAAAAAGCTAGTGGACAGGGGATTATGTATTATGCCCCAGAGAAGTAAAATAACTAATCACAAAATCAATGTGTTAGGAAAGTTGCATGCAAAAAATAAATGCTGGAGAAAACTACGCATAAATGAAAAAAAGATGAAGTTTTTATGGTATTTTTAATTGCAAAATTTTGTTAGAACAGATGTATGACTAAATGCACATGAAACTGAAATGGAGATAAATTGACTCATACATCCCTGCAGATAAGTGAATATTTTTGTGGCTCTTATGTTATGCATTAAAAATAATTTTAGACATCTCTTCAAATAACAAAAGTGTATTCACATTATATATTAGCTTTTGTTTCATTATGGAATATTGATTAAGCCACAGTTGGCTAAATTCACATAATACCAAGCCATAAATTACTGTTCACAACCTACAATAGCTGAGCTATAATGCCCAAAGTCAAACAAATCCTATTTTAGCAGAATGCACATTGTCAGGTTGTTTTATGCAAGAATCCGACAATTTCATGAGATAGCGTTGATGTTTTATTGAAAGTCTGGCATTTCAAGATGCTCTGTTGCCTAATCAAAATTCTATGAATAACAACATATGTAAGAGTTACCAGGTCTCACATACAACTGTGATGCAAGAAAACTTCCCTCCTGGAGAAATAGTAAAACATGAAATATTTTTTTATCTGGAACACTGAAAAGGGAATTTGTATCCAAGAGAATCCATTATTATAACAGCTCCACCATTATTCTTTGTAGACGTCTGGTTTGGTAAACATTCTTCACTCCTCACTTCAATCCTCTATTATACACCTGTTACATTTTTTTTTCTCTATGATCCCTAACAATAGGTCCTGAGGTAGTAGTTAAACATTAAATGTAAGATCATATTAATAATCAATGTACAATGCTGATTGTTTTAATAAAGGGAATTTTTAAATTAAAAAAAATGGTAACCTTATCTTGTTTAAACAAAAATAAAACACTGGAGGTGAATTCATTTAAGTTTCTCAAATTACATTAATAAATAAAACAAGGAACTAATTAAATATGCATGGAGTTAGCTAACTATACATGATGTGTAATTTTTCATAGATTGACATAAGCCCATAGTTTGACATAAGCCATGATGATTATTCTTAGTCATTTAAGACAGCTGAAAACAGATAAAACTGGATGCACAAAATTGACCTTATTTCAGTGTCCTATTTCAGTAGGTGGCACTGAGGAGTTGCTTTCTGTGGGCTAACAAAAGAACATAGATTTGTTAGTGATGATTTGGTTCTGATTTCATCATATGCTTCTACTATCAGATTCTAAAACATTCTACTTGGGGTTGAAAATCATTCAGGGGAAAACTCTATAATTTGAATGAATTATTTCAAGCCAGTCTACCCACACAGACAAGCAATCCATACAAATATAAGAATGTCATTTATTAATAGTGATAGAACAGGAAGAAAGAAAAACAATGGCTTTGGGGTTTTTTTAAAAAAGGACAGAACATATCATTGCAAATTGGCAGCTGAATGACCAAATTTGTAGCTCGATCAGTGGTGGGATTCAAATATGTGAACAATCGGTTTTCTGTGTGGGTACTGCTTCCAGAAGTCCATTCTGGGTCTGGGCAACAAAAAATTACTTACCGGTTCTGCCGAAGTGGTGTGAACTGGCTGAATCACACCACTGAGTTCAATGGTTGTCAGTGAGTGCTGGAGACATGGATAGTCAACAAGTCATGTGTTGCCTCTTCTGTATGTTCTGTATGTTCAACTACCTGTTACTGTAAATTTCATGAAATGAATATGTAGACTTTATTCTGTTTTCATTAACCTGGAAAGTAGCTTAAGTAACATTCAGACAGATCAGAAGAGCATTGTCTCCAGTCTTAACCCATTCACTGATAGATTACTTCTGAGAAACCCTTGACTAAAATAACCCAAAGAAAGAATGGGTTCTATAATGAGTCTCCATTTCCTCCCCAATGCTATAGTTGCTACTCATCCACTAATCCAGAATAAGGGGTTGCTGCTGAGTTTGCTAATTGATCTTAATTTATTGCATATACCAAACAGAATTACTAAACCTGGGGAATAATAATGTAAGCACCGAGAGAGAATGTCATAGGAATCATTTTCTGGAAGAGGGCCTCTGCAGTTGCCAAATAATGCTGAACAACCTCTTTTGTATCTCATCAGATTTGCATTTGTTCTTCAGACTGTGACTATTGTTATAAACAGTTCAATGCAACTGGGATGATATTTTCAATCATCCCCATTAGGAAGTAACAAAACAATACAGATGAAATTTTTATGCAGTATTATTTAAGTTACTTAAGTTTTGAGTTGCTGTTGTTTCAAGATGGAAAAATAGAGTTTTTCCCACTTATAATAATAATACGTTGGAAGGGACCTTGGAGGTCATCTAGTCCAATCCTCTGCTCAGGCAGGAAACCCTATATCATTTCAGACAAATGGCTGTCCAGTCTCTTCTTAAAAACTTCCAGTATTGGAGCATTCACCACTTCTGGAGGCAGGTTGTTCCACTGGTTAATTGTTCTAACAGCCTACTGTTAAAAATAAATATATAAGGAAGTGATTTCCAATCTTCATTATAAGTATAAATCAACTTAATAGCTCTTCATCACCTGTAAGATTACAAACAAATATCTCTTTCCATAATCTGTCTCTTATCTATATGCAAATCTATAAATCACCAATTTTTCAGTCCTGGTGTCAGCAAAAGTCTGTAAAGAATTACCAGAGCTTTATAGAGACATCTCTTATTTTAACTTTGATCAAACAATCCAACTTTATATCCCTTCTATTTTAATTATGACAGTCTTGATCCTTAATTCTTTCAAACATTAGCAAAGGATTTGGTCTCTCTTCAAATTTTTTTTGGACATCCTAAAGGCTTCTTTGAGGTTTTAGTAAATGTCTTTTGTAAATCCAGTAAAAAGTTATTATCCAGGACATTCTCTTGGTTTATCATTTTTATTTCCATTTTTATTTTCAAAGCACTAACAACTTCTTTTATATAGAGAGTAGAAAGTCGTTATTGAAGTCATTCTTTTTGCTTATCATTTTTGTTTCCACTTTAGCTGTCTTATTATCCACATTTGTTTATTATCTAATATTTATGATTCTAATATTTCTGAATCAAGCTAAATTTGTTTCACATTGTAATTCTTTCTTTAACAACTTTGGACATAATCTATCCATAAAAACAAACATCATTGCTGACATTACTGATATTAGTAGTTGCTAATTTCTGACCTCATTCTTTGAACATCTCCTGGAGTATTTTAAATGTTACAACATTTTGTGTCATTTTGTAAATCTCCATACTATTTGAAAATCAAAGGCAAGTTTGCACATTTGTTTACATTTCTGTCTGGATTCTTTAATCCCCTCTGTCCATTTTCTGAAATCAGAAAGTCTCCAGTTTGTATCATGAGATTTAATAGACAAAAAAATTAGTTCCCATGAAAAGCTCTATATTTCATATTACTTCCAAAATCTTGTAGTAAGTCTCAATATTCCAAAAATGGTCTGGATTGTTATTTCATTTATAACTTCTTAGATCAAAGTCTTATTTAGATTTCCCTATTTATTTTCAATTCTTTACATTCTTAAACTTGTGCTTAATTTTTCTTTTTTTTTCAAGAATAAAGATAAGCTAACCAGGTAACTTTACAAACTTAACATTGTGGAGGTCTCTAATTGTGATGGAGGGTGGTGAGGAGGTGCATCTCCAGGAGGGAAAGGTGCATTCCAGAGGAGTAATGGGTAACTCATAGCACATAGAATCATAGGGCTAGAAGGAATCTCAAAGTTTCTAGTCCAATCACCTGTTCAAGGCATTCCTATACTATTCCAGATGTATGGCTGTCCACCCTTTTCTGGAAAACCTCCAGTGATGGAGCACCCACAGCTCCAGGAGACATGTTATTCCATTGATTAATTATTCTTACTGTCAGAAGATTTCTTCTTACCTCTAGTTGGATCTCTCCTTAACAAGTTCCACCCATTATTTCTTATCCTGCCTTTCTGTGCTTTGGAGAATAGGTCAGTCCCATCTTCTCTGTAATAGCCCCTCAAGTACTACAAGACATTTTTATTACCCCTAATCCTTCTGTTCAATACATTAGATTTACCTAGCTCTCCCACTCATTCATCATACAATTTAGGCTCCAGATCCTTTATCCAGACCCTTGCTCTTTACTGCACAATTTTGTCAGCAATTTTGTGGTGACAAAACTGTGTGCTGTATTCCAAGTGTGTGGCCTCATTAGTGCATTATCACTTCTTGTGCTCTTGATGTTATCCCGCTGGTAGTTCCCCTATGCTACAGGAACTTTGAAAGGTATTGTGTGTGAGAGAAAGAGAGTGAAGACAGGCTCTCCCTTATAGTTCATAGAGTTTATTGTAGATTCAGATAGAGTCTTCAATCTGGCAAGATTTTTTCTATGGACATGAAACAATAAAGAACTCAGTTTGGAAGAATTTCCACATGTCACTCTAGATTTTGGGTCTGACACTAATAGCTTTAAAATAATTTAATAACCAATTTCTGAAAGTTATTAAAAATGAGTTTAGTGTAATTTATTTATTTATTTAATATAATTGTATTGAAAAGTTTGAAAACAAGAAAAAAATTAATACAAACTAGAGTAAGAAGAGAAAAAAGTTTTTAAAAAGAGAAAGTTAAAGTGCAAAAAGAAAAAAGGTAGAATAGAAGAAAAATAGAAAAGAAAGAAAAAAAGAAGTGGTTTCCAATCTTCTTTTCAGCAGTTATAAGGACAATTGTAGATTTAGCTCTTTCTCTAAAGTTACATCATGATTCTTTATAATTATAATTATATATAAAAATTATAATTAGTTACAATTAATTATAACTAATTATAACCAAATTAGTTCTATTTTAATATAGTGTCTGACCCACAAACACCTTAAGAACTGTTTACAAATATAATTTTTTTTAAAAAAATGTATTTCTTGGAGGAAAGGACATTCCTGTTTGGCAGAATTACTTCATGTCTTTAATGCCTCATGGAATTAAGATAGCGTACATTACACGCACTCCTTCAGTCTGTTCTCCACAATACCCTTGTGAGGTAGGTTGGTTTGAGAGAGGAGGAGGGCACCTTTACCTGCAAGACTGCTGTGATTAAAGGCAGATTTGAACCTGGGTTTCCCCAATCATTTGTCTGCAATAGTATATGGTCTTCTGTTTGAGCAGGGGCTTGACTAGAAGACTTTCAAAGTCCCATCCAACTCTGTTATTCTGTTCTGTTCTTTCTATAACCTATCCTATCTAAGCATCAAACCTATAGACCCTATGTTCATTTTTATCTATTTTATGGAAAATTCTATAAGTGGTTTCCAATCAGCAACAAACATAGTTTTGTCTTTTCTCTGAACAAACAGATCAGTTTGGCCATCTCAGTAATTCCATGAACTTTACCAACCATTCCTCCACTGTCGTTATTGCCAGATATTTCCATAGTTGTGCATACAATTTGTTGCAGTTATCATATGTTTTGAAACACATTTTGAAAATGAGTTCCTTTCTCCAAACTCTAAGAAATGCTCATGGAAAGAGGTCCTTTTCAATGGACACTGGTGGGATAAAAACACTTCTTGAACAGTTGAGGTAGCTGCAACCTACAAAAAGCACAATGCAGTTGCTTTGAGGGCTTCCGCTGTTTGACTATCCATGGATTAATGGACCGCACTACTTCATATTCTACTGCAAAACATACAGCAATGTCCTAGGATTTCTCAACCTTAGAAAGTTTAATATGTGTGGTCTTTAATTCCCCAGTGATGTGCCTTTTGCACATCAAAAGGCAATCATTCACCAGCACTGAATAGCCTCAAAGTAGCTGCATCAAGCATGGCTTTAAGCAAAGTTGAAAATTATGGCAGTGATCAATCAACAGATTGAAAGACCTCAGGATGTGAGTCCCCCACCCTCTTTGCTCTTTTTCTTTTAAATCTCTCTTCTCATCCTTTGTTCCCGATTGAAATATATGCCTTGCAATAAAAGAAAAGAAGATGAAAAAAAAAAAAAGATTCCTGGAGGGCACAGCTGCCTCCTTGCTTTAAGGAGCTACACTTTGCTTATGTCAACATGCTTTGCAAAGTGCCTCTTCAAATGCTTTTCACAGTTCTAGCAGGAGAACTAGTAGAAAATTGCATTTTTTCAATAAAGTGATCCTTCTGGGAGATTGTCACCAATTTGTACTGGACACAATAGTGTCCTGTATGTATCATATAGATGGAATATAATCTGGGAACAGAGACTATAATGAGAAATCCCATTGTATAGTTTAACCCAGAAAAGTAAAGTCACAAGTATATTCCCCTGAGATGTTTAAACTACAATGGTTTAGATTCTTAGAACCACAGAATTAATTTACATGGTTTACATGGTTTATCTGAATTTGTTAATGATTATTTTAAACTGTGGTTTAGAGTATATAACTGAGTGTATCCATCTCTTCAAGCGTTACAACTGATATATCAATTGCATAATACAATGTTCCTCTGAAATATTTTAAAGATATGTTTTTTTAAAAAAAAATCAGATATATAAATAGAATAGCTGCTCGTTTCCTGTTTCAAAGTACATAGAGTCACAGTGGAGTCACATTGTAATTTTTCTCCCTTGACACTCAAAATAACAACAGGATTATACATGGAGCCTCCAATGAGCTTGCCTGGACCCTAAGGGGAATTGTTTGCATGACTGAACAATAAGCTATATAAAAGAAAAGTCATATTGGCAATGATTTCAATGGAAAGTGATCAAACAACAGCTTTGAATGTGACACGTTAGTTTGTGTGCTCTCTTCACTAGACAAACCTTTGCTATTTAGAATAGTTCTATAGATGACCACAGATTAATCAAAAACATTTTATTTTATTTTATTTCCTGTGCTATATATATATATGGGTAAATGTAGAAAGCTGAGTGCAACATTGAATTCTCCAATGCATTTCTAAAAAATAATTACTTTCAATGACATTATTTTTATTTTCTGTACAACTTGTTTCTTCAAAAAAACCTAGACTTTTGATTGATCAAAAGAAACTTTTTTTCTTACAACAAAAACTATAAACTACTAAAATGAAAGTTTTATTGTTTTTTGTATTAAGTTTTTATCTTTGTAAGCCATCAGGAGTCACTGAGAGTGAGTTGGGCGCCCATAGAAATTTTCTTAAATCTTGCATCTGATTGTTTCTAACCTTCAGTGCATCATAGGGCAATGTTTTTTGAATCAATGTATCTTAAATGGGCTAATTTACAAATCTGTGACCCATGATTTCCATGGGATTGAAATTTGGCAAAATTGTGCCTACTTCAGTATTGTGACACCACTGGGCTACCATGGTCTCATTTCCAATGTTCCCTGCTAGGTTTCTACAATGGTGAACCAGCAGGAAGTCAAAAAACACACCCTGACTTTTTGCCTGCCCTCGCTCATTCTGTTTCTCTGTTTAAATAAGCAAATATCTCTGAAAGGATGAACCTATTGATCATGGTTTGTCTAATCTTTCTTAAATTGTATCAGTTGCAAAACTAATAGCTCTCTAGCTTAGGAATGCCAGGTTTGTAAAATCTAGTTACACCTTAGCCCATTAACCAGAATTTAATTTGATTTTCCTCACAATTTGTGTCTCCTATGTACAGCTTTGCTCTGTAAGAAGACTTTTCTCCACACTTTCTGGTTTTTTTCAGTCTATCCCATCCTTCTCCAAGAGAGTAGACTAGTGCAGGGCTTTTCAATCTTTTGTACCACTTTTAGGACATGACAATATTTGAGTACTATCAGTGCTTAGCAAGATGTCAAAAACTTGATGACTAAAAAAAGGGGGAGACGATTTTTGGGTTTTACTGGTTAGATTCATTTGTTGTTATAGAAATGACTAGTTTATAATATTATGGAAAAGTAAAGAGTTGAGGTTCAATGTTAATGCTTCCTTCTACTGCAAGAAAGGAAGTCGGAAGTCAATGCCTTTTCTTTTCTTTTTCCCTTCTCCCCCTCACTTTCCCCCCCTTTTTTCTCCCCACTGTGTCCTACTATTTGCTTTTGTATTTTTGTATTTTATTCTGTAATCTAATAAAAATTTTACAAACTATAGGGGGCAAGGGAAAAAAGTACCGGTTTTAATTTCTTCGGTGGCGGTTCTTTTACTGAATCACTTTCCCTTTGCACTGACAAATGTATGATGAATATCTCCATATTTATTATTATGCACCATTACCTTGATAGTCAGGTGGCTGGTCGGCCCTGCTTCCTCTCCCTCTCCTCTCTCTTTCTCCTCAGCCTTTGCTCGCAACCCCCCTCTCTCTCTCACACACACACATACACACACACACACTTCCCCCAAAAGCCTTCCACCACCACCCCTCTCTCTCTCACACACACACACACACTTTCCCCCACAAGCCTTTCCTTTCTCTCTGTTTCACTCACTGCTTTTCTGACAAATGCCTTTTCTTTTCTGACTCTTTCTCTGAAGTCTTTTTTTCCTCTCCTGCCAAAACTGCCTCCTTTTATAGCTTATCCTGTTTCCGCCCCCCTCCTCGTGCTTTCTCTTCCAGGTGAGCCAGAAGTGCCTATCCTGGGGCCTTTGTCTCGTCCCAGCAGCCCTGCAGGCCCTGAGGACTCTCTCTCAGAGTGTTTTGAGCTGTGATGCTTTGGCTCCTTCCTTCCCTCGCTACACTTGGCTAGGCTGGGCAGGGCCACGTACCACCTGCCAGGTGCCAATGTACGCATGCCATCAGTTGAAAAGACCTGGAATAGTGCATCTGGGAAAAATTGTAATGAAGCTTGGTAAATGAAGGATGGGAAACTTCCCAGTTGTTACATAAAGTGATGCATAATGTAAGTGGGTAGCCCAAATCAGTTGGCTTTCATTGCTTGCAGTGGAATGGGATATTTAAGAAAAATCTATTTAAGAAAATATACAGAATGGAACAGAGATTCTACAGCACCTAGCAGGACCTGAGGAATTTTGAAGCTTCTGAGAACAATGAACTGAGAAATTGGCTAGGATTGCCATGTCCGGGAAAGAGCCAAACACTGCAATGTAATTGATGAAATGGAATAGGGATAAAATAAATGACAAAGGATGCATTTGCTGTTGTCTTTCAGCCAGCAAGAAAAACACTTTATTATTATTATTCAGACAGGATATTGGCATTTTTGTTTGTTAAAACAAAAAAGTTAGTCATTCTTTTTGTATTGATGTGCTTTTGTTTGTTTTTATGTTGTAGTATTAATTTTCTTAAGTTTTTTTAACTGTACAAACATTATCATCCCCCCTTGAATAGATTAAGTAGGATATATTCATATAGTTCAGGAGGACAAAGAGGGGGTTTCAAGATTCTTGACCCAAATTGGAGGAGAGGAATTGTCCAAATAGGGATAGTGAAAGAAGAAATCAGGCATTTCTCAAGGATAAGATTCTCCCTGGTAAGTTGTGACTATAGCATCTGCCATTAATGATAAAGCCACATAAACCCTTTAAGTGAATTGGGTGACAAGACTACAGAGCAGATTATATAGGGAAAGACTAAATATTCTTTGGCTATTACACTCTGTCCGTGAGAACTTCCCAAAATGTTTTGCTCCTTTAAAATTATTTCTCAAGCAAGTCTCCTTTTGTTAAATTGAATGAGAGCTAAAAGTAGGATTTGTCTGCCCATCAATACTGTACATTGATAATAAAATGTAAATACTTGCCCTCAGAAAAGAGAGGACGGGGGTTATCTACTGTGCCAGCAGGTTGGTAGTTGTGCTAACTCTTCTCCTTACAAAGAGAAATGGAGAGTTAAGAAGTATGAAATATAAATGTATGCATGTATGCATGCATGCATGCGTGCATGCATGTATGTATATACAGGTTATCCTTGAGTGACAACAGCAATTGGGACCAAAATTCTCATCATTAAGCAATGTGGTTGTAAAGCGCAATGTCACATGACCACATTACTTAGTGATGGCAATCCCAATTTATTTATTTATTTTATTTATTTTGTTCAGACTTATATGCCGCCCTTCTCCTCAGACCCAATTGCCTTTGTAACCCCGGGACCATGCAGGTCATTAAGTGGGAAGAGGTGGAAGTTCCAGGCAAGGAATGTGGTGGTGCATAGTTGCCACAGGAAGCAGATGGTGCCTCAGGCAGGTACTACAGAACATGGGCAGGCTAGTAGGGATATGGGCATGTTGGCAGGGCCACAGGTGGATACCTCTGAGCATGGGCAAGCTGGCAGAAGTCCTGGATAAGCACTTTAGAGTGTAGATGGGCTGGCATTGGCCATGGATGGCACTAAGGAACATGAACAGGCAAGTATGAGACTCTATAGATGTTCTATAATGGGACATCTCAGGAGAAAAAGCATGGGAGCAACATATAGGATTGATTTGCAACTTTACCTACCAGCTTCTCCATTGGCTTAGCTTGTGGGAAGATAGCAGGTAAGTTAGCCAGTTACTAATTTCTAGCTCTATTCTTCAAAGATGCTTCTGATAACATGTTTCCACATTTAATATCATTTTTGTAAGTCCCATTAATAACTAATATCAAGAGCAGACTTATATTTTTCTTTCCTTTCTGCTTAGAAACTTTAGTCCCCTCTAGTGTTCAGTTTCTAAAATTATATAAGATATCTTTGTTATAGCTTACAATAGCCAGGGTAACCAAAATAAGCATGTTTCTTGCCAGAAACTACTTTTTTATGATTAATTCCCACATCTTATAGTGAAAGTCAAAATTTTCAAATTTACCTAGGCCCTTAATCCATTAATTGATCAAAATCTTATTTCGCTTTTTGCTGTTAATTTCAAATTCTTTAAGTTAAAAATTTTTTTTTCAAAGATGAAGATAAAATAACCCAGTGATTTTTAAAACTTGACATACTGAAAGTCCCTAATAGCTTTAAGATGGTTAATAGGCAATTTCCAAACGCATTTAGAAAATGACATTTATTAATGTGGTGTCCTTAAAATGCTCCACCACAGTTGCGAGCATCTCTCAGTAGTAACACTTGTGAGAAACTGTTATGTATCCTCACAAGAAGCAGCCATTCAGATTCCTTGTGGGTGATTTCCCATCCTCTCCTTATCTGAAGAGTTTCCAGGGTCTACTCTCCAGTTCCTTGATCTTTGCCATAATCATTGGCTCCCTTTTGCTGAGCCATCTCCAATTCACCATAAGTTCCCCAGGCATCCAGTTTATTCCTTAATTTGCAGTCATAGTCCACAAGTATGAAATGATAGTATCATCAAAAGAGCAGGACCAGAAGTGTTTGTATGTCCGTCCTCCCCCCTTTGGGAAGGAGATTAAAACATTTATACATGTGCTAACACTGGAAGCACGAAATAAATTTTACTTGACTTCCCAAAGAATATAGTAGACATCCATTATGGAAGGCATCTGAATAATGTGACATCCAGTGGTAATATTTGGTATCATTGAAAGGAAAAACTATTAAATATCTTACCTTGTTTGCTCTAGGGTTAATTTTGACTGCATACTACCTGCTTGGGAAAAGAACTTTACTCTTATTTTGGATATTGCTTCACATTAAGAAATATTCCATTACCATTACATTTGATTGAAACCATTAACTTCCACAGTAACATGAATATAATGATCACTTATTAACAGTCTCATCAGGTGTAACTCATAGATGATGCTTTAGAAGGTCTTTATTTTAAGATGCTTTATTGCATGGACTGTAAAAACAGAATAAGCAGTAGGTGCCATCATTTCTTCAGCAATATATTTTATAGTCTCCACCTTTTTCCCTGAAAGACGTAACCGTCAAGGAGACCTTTGGGACAACCAAAGATGTTATTATTTTTATGACCATGTAACAGTTTTCCCACTATGTCAGTGTAGGTGATCATTACAGGCTATTGTTTTAGTTTAATTACCACTAACACAGCTTTAATGGATTTCCCCCCCCTATCTATGCACCATTTGATTTTTCTTGCAGAAAGAATACATGTCTGGCAGGGGGGGGGAAACTGGCTGAAGTGAAGAATCTGGGAAATGAAAAGAAGAGAGAGTAGAAATAAACATTAAGAGATAGCTTGGCTGTTTGTCTCATTCATGAACCTATTAAAGCAGCATTTCAAATCATTTAAAGAGACTCTACCTTAATGAAATCAAATAAATAAGGATGGAGAATTCTTACAAGATTCTGTACTTACTCCAATATTAGAACTAAAGATGCCTTCCTGAAATTTTTGTAGTTTTTGCTTGCTTGATCTTGTCCCGCTGTACAGAATATGATGACTAACTATTTCTATGATATGCTATTTTCTTCATTTGTATGTCCACCCACCCACTCTCAGGGACTCTGGGCAACTTACAAAAACAATAGCAATAGCACTTAGACTTACATACTGTCTCATAGTGTTTACAGCATTCTCTGTGAGGTTTACAATGTCAGCATATTTCCTCCCCCCCAACAATCTGGCTCCTCATTTTATTGATTTTGGAAGGATGGAAGGCTGAGCTCCATTAGGATCGAACTCCAAATTGTGGGCAGAGTTTGCCTGCAATACTGCATTCTAACCACTGTCCACCAAGGCTCATATAAAAACCCAATCTACAAACAATAAAAACTCCCCCCACCAGCAACAACAGTCAATCAGATAAGTCACTTGATGGATTGCATTTCACTCTGGTTTCCCCAAGCCAGATAGCAAAACCAGGTCTTCAGGCTCTTGCGAAAAGAGTGTCAAAGTGGGGGTATATATACATACATACATATATATACATATACATATACATATACATATACATATACATACATACATACATACATACATACACACACACACACACACACACACACACACACACACACACACACACACACATATATATATATATATATATATATATATATATATATATATATATATATATATATATATATATATATATATATTTGTTTTCTGAGGTTTTCGCGGATGTTTGTATGTAGGTCTTTGGTTATTTGGGTTTTCTCCCGCGTAAAATTGGAAGTGTCTTGGCGACATTTCGACGAAGTCCCATTCATCATCTTCAGGCTGGTGTTTTCGGCTTCATGCTTCTAGGAGCAATGTGTGATCGTAGCTGTTTCTTCCTTTTAACTGCCAGTGGGGGTATGAACTGATTGGGTGGGAGCTTGGCTGTGTTCTGATTGGGTGGAGGTGTGTTCTGATTGGTTAGGGGCTTGGCTGTGCTCTGATTGGATGGGGGGTTGGCTGTGATCTGATTGGATGGGGGAGTGTTCTGTTTGGGTGGGGGCTTTGTTGTGCTCAGGTTAGTCTGAATTGCAGGGAGATTTGAGATGGTGAGCTGCATTGCTGTTGTTTGGCTTCGCGTTCGTAGTCGTGCCTCATCTTCATGGTGGGTGTCAGTTTGCTTCATGTATGGATTGGAGGGGTTTAAAGTGGTTAATGATGCAGCTGTGGTCTGCTTCTGGTTTGTGGTCATGCCTCATCATCGGTGTGGGTTTGGGTTTGCTTTTTGTGTGGATGTGTGGTGGTGACATCCTGCGTGGTTTTCGTGAGTGTGGGTCTTGTGTCATTCTTTGTGTTAGGGACTCATTTGTCAATAAGGGCGGGTTTCCAAATGGCTGGTAGGTGGGAGGTATCACCTCGTTTATTCATACTGTGTGGGCATTTTTCTATCTCGATTGACTTTAAAAAGACCAGAACTATCACCAAAACTGAACACTTTAATAACAAAATAATCAGAGAAGCCCCTAACCAATCAGAACACACCTCCACCCAATCAGAACATAGCCAAATTATATATATATGATGAAAAAATAAGAATTTCTAACTCACAATAATCTGCACTATTATATGCTTATGTCTCATAAAAGCAGAAGAAGAATATATGTTTGTAGCATGTGGTTTCTTTTTATAAATGGCTTCTTTGAGGAAGCCAAGAAAACTTTCCCAACTAATTCCACCACTTTTTTTGGGAGGGGGGACAACTGAGGAAAACAAAGGGGTAAGACCAAAAGCTGGAGAAAAAACCATTCTTAAATATCTCTAAACAAAATGTACTTGTGGTCTACTTCACTACAATCAATCTTTTTGTCTTCCCATTACAGTATGAATGAAATGGCTCTGAGATGGATGATCTCATCATATAAGTAATTAAATGTTATGGCTGATGTTAATCAAGGCTCATATCCTGAGCAGCAACACGTTCACACTTTCTACCAGTATCATATTACATAAATGGTTGAGAAAGAATATTTGTCTTTATCATTTTTTTCTTTAGAAAATAGCCATAGAAAAGCCATCCTGGAAGCAGAAAATGGAACATCACAGGCTACTCACCTGAGCAGAAGTTTTTATTATAATGACTATAATTCATTTTGTAAGCCACATCATATGTTTTGGATGCTATTTTTGTCAAGTAATTTTATTAAAAATTATAATCATAATAGTAAAAACTAATACAACCTAAACAAAATATAGAAAAATGGAAAGAGTAAAAGGTGCAAAGAGAAAAAATAAAAAATAGAAAGCATAGGAAGACAAAGAAAAGGAAACTAAGAAGATAGAAAAAAGAAAGAAATATATAAAAAGTGACTTTAGTAACTTTTCACTTTCTCTTAAATTACAATAAAAGATCTCTTCTTTTCACATCACATCTGTTACATATAAAGATAATATTTAATTATCTAATTACAGATTAATGTTAATCTAAATAAGGCCAGTTTGGTTTAGTGGTTAAACCAGGCTACAAAAAAAGAGACTGAGTTCTAGTCCTATTTTAGATATGAATCTGGCTGGGTGATTTGAGCTGGCCAGTCATTCTCAGCCCAGCCCACCTCCAGGGTTGTTGTGGGGAAAACAGAAGGAAAGGGGAATAATAGATATATTTGCCACTTTGAGTTATTTATTAAAATAAGAAAGGTGAGATATTAAATAAATAAAATAAACAAATCCATAAAGCATAATTTCAGTCCTGGTGTCAACAAAAGTCCATTAAGGGTTACCATAAATAACAGCATATCTATTTTAATCTCAGATAAACTGGGAATACATCTTTTTGATCATGAAATTGACTGGATAAATTTGAATCCATTACTATATCTTTGCTCAGCTTACCTCAAAACCTATTTTTTTTACCCAAATAAATGTATCCAAACTGCCCATTACAGAAAACAAATGAGCAGCACAGAAGGCTAAAAACTGTCGGCCGAAAGGTTTAGCATCACTTTGGGTCTAATTTATTGACACAAATGTATGAATTACCTTGAAACAGTTTTTGCTAAATGCATAACTTACAACTTTCCTCTGCTGCTATTGATTTCATCTGATGCATTGGAACTCTCCTTTCTGTAAAGCAACTCCCTATATTTATCACTGTGTCACAAGCCAAAGGCTTTTGTGATCAGCCTTTTGTTCATGGGTAATGTATTGTCTCTTCTAGTCTTTAATGTCAAGCAAACAAGGTCAGCATCTGTAGCACTTTTGGGTTGTTGTAGATATTCTTTGGCTGCTTCATTTTGTTCTTTATAGTACTCTTTATGCCATCCTTTTTCTATTCTTAATTTCCTATAATATGATTATCAAAGTGCAGGAGATGCCTGACTTCCTTCTTATGCACATATCTATACAGTGGTGGGATTCAAATATGTGAACAACTGGCTCTTTGTGTGGATGCCATTTCTGGAAGTCCATTCTGGGTCTGGGCAACAAAAAATTAGCTACCAGTTTTGCCGAAGTGGTGCAAACTGGCTGAATCCCACCACTGTATCTATACCATTTTTAAAAACATGCATATTTAATAAACTCTGTTTGGGACACTTTATTCATCCTGCTTCATTTATGTCTTCTCAGCTGCCCAAGCCACATTCTCCAATACATGAGCAGATATTTCTAGCTTTTAGATAATGCCATCTCAGCAAATGGTATTTCCCTTATTATTATTTTGTTTCTTGAGATGAGACTCCCACACATAAAAATGAACTGGAGGATGAGGGGAAATGTCATGGTACCATGAAAGAAAGTGGCCAACATATGGCAAGGACATCATCTCTTCTACATGAATAGCTTCAGCTGGTTGTACAACAACACATATGCATTTAATTCTCCTGCATGGAGACTTTCTAACTTTCGTTCAAGATTTGGTTGTGGGGTATGGGTGCTTTTTGCACTTTTTTTCTTTTACTGTATTTCCATGTTCATTATCCCTAGGATTCACTCTTGACATTACCAAATAATAGTCTGACTCACATTCAGGACCTCAGATGATTCTTGTATTCTAATTCTCTCAAAGTTTCATCATATCAGTTAAAATCAATCATGCATTTTTAATCATTCTTCCATGTGTACATGCATGCTTTAATACACAATGGGTGGGAGCACAAACATTTGTGTAAGGAAGTATTCTCTAGTCACTCTGCCCATTCAATCTCTAACAGCCCAATCACTTTTTCTGAAGTTTCTGTCCAGACTACAAATAAAATAGCAGTATTTTTTTCCATTTGTTTACTCAGGCTCTTTATTCTCATTACTTGCCAGGTCGTAATTTTCCATAGGCCTTAGTCATTGCTAGATGGATCCACTTCTGCCACCCATCATTGCTTTGATCAACATGGTTTTCAGTAAGACAGAAAAAGTCTTACTAAAGTCTAGTAATCTGAATTGCTAACCTTGGTCATTATATCATTCACATGTAGCATTCCATGACAACAAGAATGACAATAGCACTCAGTCCAAAATATTATAATTTGCATGCCACAAGTATAAAGCCCATCTAGAGACTACCTTGTATGCCAATATACAATTACCTGCATCCCATCTAGAAGAAGGAGCATGCAATATACTGATACATACTAAAGATGTTCTTCACTGATGTATGTAATAATTACCTCTTTTGTGCCCATTAATAATACAATAAGGTAACAGCATTTAGAACTATCTGGGGTTGTGGCCAAAATCTCAAGATCAATATTTATGAACTAAAAACTGAATTGCAGGTTTCCTGCTTTTTTCTTTTTTTCTAAATGTATGAATTGTGAGCACATAGTAGCCTGATATGAATCAAGAACATTGTGTCTGGAAAGGGGGAAGTCAAGAAAGGTTGGTTAATAAAAGAGCAGCAAACAGAATGAATATATTTATGGGCTCTATTAAAGCTGACTCTGTTCAGAATTATCAATAAACTGTAACTTGGTGCTACAGGAACACATGTGAGCAATATAGTTCCTCTCCTCTGCTGCAGCTACAAAATGAAGACTAAATATCTTTGTATCAGTTTTCAATTAATAGCAATTACTAAGCATGGTTTAGGGGACAACCCAATTTAATTTTTTTTTTAAAAAAAGATGCAGCTGCTTTAAAGTGTCAACTTATTAAAGACAATGTGAGTGTTCAGGCAGTGTTTTTTTTAAAGCCTGGTAATACTTTATTTCAGTGTAGAGAAGTACTGCAATTAAGTCTTCCCTAATTAAGAAGCAGTTCAGATAATTCAGTGATCCAATTCAGATAATTAAATCAATGTAATAGTTCAAATTAAATTGAAAATCAGTTTGGTTTGACATTTTGTTAAATTTATTTATTTATATTTAAAAGCCACTCAATTGCAGAGAACATTTGGGCAGATTACTTTTTAAAAGAGTAAAAAGAATAAAATGAGAGAACAGATTGTACATGGTCTAACAATACTCACTACAACTACTAAAAAAACCACAATTAATAGCTTCTCCACAATCCCAAGGCCAGGAGAAGAGATAAGTTTTTTAAAAAATTCCAAACATACATGGGAGGACACAGATCTCTGAGGAGAGGCTATTTCAGATGGAAAGTGCTGCAAGAGGGAGGACATTTCCTGGATTCTGAGAGATAGCATTGTTTAATCAACAGGATCCAAAACACACCAATCTGATTTTTATGAACTGAATAAGGAAAAAAAGGGGGAGGTTACTCAGGTGATTTAAAGTGATCCACAATTATTTCAACAGTCAATTTTTTTTTTTGAAACTCAATTTCAAACTAAACTCCAAATGAAATTTCATATTGCCCAACTAAGCATAAAGACAGACAATAATGGTATATGCTATAAGAGAAGGGTTATGCTTCAGAACAATGTATATCACAATGGTTATTGTGGAGATGAAGAATGTTTTCAGTTTATGTTTTACTGCACATCAGTCTAATCACATCTTTGTTATTTACTACATTTTACATAAAGTATATTTGAATGTTATTATATGGTTCTCAGCTTAGAAAATAAATGTACCAAGATCATAGAAGATTCCTTTGCCTCCTTGATTAATTAGTTCCACTTTCAGATTATTTTAACTATTATTGGTTTTTTTTCTAATATTCAATTGGAATCTTCATTTCTATAATTTAAATTCTTTTTTCCATTTATTTATTCCATATTCCTCTACTCTGAAATGAAAAAGTGTGGGTATTAACCTTCTTCTGTGTGTCAACCTTTTAACTGTTTGACAAATGCAATCATATCTCCCAAGTCATTTTTGTTTCAAGGCTAAAATATCCAACTGTTTCAATCTCTCTTTACAGGATTTAGATTGCAGACCATAATCATCTTCATGGGTCTGCTCTGAATCTATTCCAATTTTTCTTGTTAAACTGTATTATACAGAACTAGACAAAGTACTCAAGGTGGGAGCCAAGTAAAATAGAATAGAATGGAATGATTAATATTGGTGATTTGAGAATTATGCTTTTGTTGATACAGCCTAAAGTTGCATTTGCATTATTTCAAGTCACATTCCATTCATAACCAATTTGTAATCATAATGGGTATACCATTGGGAGATATGAAGATCTGGAGATAATCCTAAGAGAAGGTATGTCTGTATGGTCACTGGGAAACAATGCTGATTTGATGGGACATATTTTAAAACATCCATTTTTTCACAAATACCATTCCCACACCAGGTACTTCTGACTCCTTATTTATTCATTTGCTTTTTGTTTCTTAAATAGTACCAAAGAGCTATGGTGGCACAGTGGTTAGAATGCAGTATTGCAGGCTAATACACTGCTCACACTGCTCACTGCCAGGAGTTCGATTCTGACCAGCTCAACGTTGACTCAGCCTTCCAGATTGTTGGGGGGCAATATGCTGACTCTGTAAACCACACAGAGAGTGCTATAAACACTATGGGACAGTATTGCTAGTGCTATAATGCACCTGTGGGGGAGGAGAGAGGGAGGGAAGGGGGAAAGATTGATGTTAGTAGCATTGTGGTATTATGATGCAAGCCCTGTTCCTTTTCTATATACGTCACCACAACATGATGCCAGGTTTCTATGTGCACCAGTGTTCTAAAGGGAAGAAAATTGCAACTATTTCTGCTAAATTTCATCCTCCTACTTTCCATTTATTTCTCTAATTTATCAAGCCTGTTTTAATTTTTATTTCTGTCTTCTGTGGTATTAGTTATCTACCCAATTTTGTATCATTTACAACTTTGAAAGGCATTTTCTCTCCACCTCTTTATCCAAACCAATAATTTAAAAATTACTGAATTAACTGATTCTGATGGCACATCCTTTGTTGCTGTGAATTGTGCTTTAAGATGGAAAGCCAGACAACTCTTAAATAAATAATAATTTGGACACTTCTCTCCAATTAAAAGAAGAACTATTGAACTATCTTCCAAGGCAGCCATGTAACTATCATGTCATCCAGCCCACAGTTTGATGCTGTAAGCTTGTGTTGCAGCAAGATGGGTGGCAAACCAATTTAATAAATTTCATAATAAATTTAAGTAACTTTTTAACAAGCAAACCAGGAGCCAAAGAACATGATAACTGGACACTATCAAAGCTGACACCTGGCAGAGCGTAGAAAACTCAAAGAAGCAGTGTAAGATCAGAAGATGTGGAGAGACCTGGCCTATAGAATCGCCAAGAGTCGGACATGATTGAATGGGCAACATCAGCAGCAGCCCCTTGTTAACAGGTATATAATGGATACTTTGCCAAATATTTTACAGAAGTTAAGGTATATTTTATCTATAATAATTCCACAACCTCTTAAGGAAGTTAGTCAATCAAAAAATAAAATAAGGTTAATCCAAAATAACATGAATTTGATTATTAATTTGCTCTAGTGTCTTTCTATTGTTGATGGTTTGCCCTCCTAAAATTATTACACAATTCTGAAGGAAATAAAAGTTCTTACAGTAACCTAGGTTGCAATTCATCTAGAAACCGGACAGTGAGAATTATTAAGCAGTGGAACAGCTTGCACCTTGGATTTGTGATTACTCCATCACTGGAGTTTTCAAGAAAAGATTGGAAAATCATTTGTGCAAGATGGTATGAAGACTCCTACCTTGGTCAGGAGGTTGGACTAAAAGACCTCCAATCCTATGATTCTATGAAAATTGTTGTCAATTGTGTTTTTAGTATCTCCTTCTTTAACAGCCCCACTACCTTCTTGAGCTCCTTTCTCCAATAGTTTCTCCTGTATGGGATCCTATTCACCATCCTCTGAGCAAATTAAAATCCACTTTCTTGACATCCATGATACATGTTTGACTATGTTCAGTTTCATTTTCCTTAAAAATCAAGAACTACTGATTTACATGGATCAATAGTCTTGCTACTTCCTCAAAAAGCTTCTCTCTTGATGAAACTCAAGGACAGCTGGTCCCCTTGTATCTTCCTCCACTCTCCGAAGAAGAGATTAATGTTAAGAACATACATTTTCAGATATAATATGTTTAGAAAATTCTGCTTTGAAAAAAGTACATTTATAAATGTGAAGGTTGTGAGAAAGAATGGTCAAAATAATTGAATACATATGTATCCGAAGTTAAGAAAGGAATAAAAATTACAATATAATGTATTGTTTATAATTCTTTATGCAATATATTTGCGTGGCTCAATTTACCATATGAAATTTGAGAAATGTATTGAGGCTAACACATGGTACAAAATAATCTGTCAGAATTCTGAAAGTGCCAAAATGAATTAACTAACAGCATAGGTGGGTAGGGCCTTCTTAGCCATTTGTCAACTTGATCCATGCACTTCCTAGTTTTTTCAGTATGGTCAAGAGATGAGGGTGAAGGTTTGTTCACCAAGCTTTTGGGTTGGTTTCCAAACCTTTGGTTACAAGGCTAGTTATTGTGGTGGTGGTCAATTCTTAAGGTAATTAATGTTTCCTTGGGGGAGGGTGATCTTGAAGAAGACAGAGATGCGCTCGTTCCTGAAGAAACAAACTTTCTTTCAATCTAACCAACCTGCAACTTTTTCCTTTTTGGGAAGATGATAAGGCTCCAGCTGCAGCAAATCATAAGTAAATGAATATTTTTTAAAACAAAATTTTATTAAGTTTATATAGATGAGGAAAAATAGGAACAATACAGGTATGGTAAAGGGAGGGGGTGGGAGGAGAGGAGAAGGGAAAGGGAATAAAGGGTTTAGGGTAAAATAAGGATAGGTACAATCACGTATTTCAACAAACAAGCTACCGTCCGGATCATAATAATGAGTAAATATCATATTCAACCATTTTTACGAAGCTTAAACTATAACATATTAAGAACAATTAGTAAACAAATACGTTAATCTATTAAGTAAACACTACTAATAAAATCTCAAAAAATCCTAACAATCAAAAGTAACAAATGAAAATCAGTAAGTTAGAAAAAATAATCATATCATCAAAATGTTAGTTAGAACTCGGTTAAAAATCAGTCATCTGTTCTAAAATATTAAATCCTTCAAGTTCTAACGTGTCTCTAACATTGATAAAAATTTTCCCAAGTTCTAAAATAAATTGAATCATCTTTTTCTTTCATTTCTAGTATTAGTCTATCCATTTCTGCACACTCTAAAAATTTAGTAATTATAATCTGGTCAGATGGTAAGTTCTCATTTTTCCAAAATTGGGCAAATACTATCCTTGCAGCTGTTAAAACATGCAATATCAAATAGTCATTCTCTTTACCATAATATTCCTAACAAAAACAATTCCGGTTTAAATTCTATCTGTAGTTTCATCATCTTTTCCAACCATCTATGGATCTTAGACCAATATTTCTTAGCAATAGGGCATATCCACCAGGCATGGTAGTAAGCGCCTGGCTGTTGTTTACATTTCCAGCAAATATCCAAAACATTTTTAAACATTTTCGCTAAGCGAACTGGTGTCATATGCCATCTATAAAACATCTTATATAAGTTTTCTTTATATGTTACCGCTTTTGTAAGCTTAATATTTTTATCCCAAAGTTTTTGCCAGTCTTCCAAATCTACAGAATGTCCAAAGTTCTTTGCCCATATTATCATTGTTTCTTTCACTTGTTCTTCTTCCATCTTCCAGTTTAAAAGAAATTCATAGAGTTTTCTAATCAAATTCTCATCTGTTTTTAACAAAATTCTATCTAATGGGGTCTGTTCTTTGTAAAAACCTGTCGATTTTATATCTTTTTCGTATCTTGTTTGAATTTACAAATAGGACCACCATATCAAGTCAATACCTTGTAGTTGTAAAGTTTGCCTGTCCTTAAGTTTTCCCTCTTTGTCCAAAATGTCTTTATAACTAACCAGTTTGTCATAGTTGATCAGATTTGGATAAGCAAATGCTTCCATTGTTGAAAGCCACTCAGGTATTTTCATATATATTTTATGTTTAATTTTCTCCCATTCTGAGAGTAGTACGTTTCTTATTGCATGATTTTGAAAGTACTTATGTGCTTTAGATTTCTTGTACCATATAAAAGCATGCCAACCTAACTGAAGGTCATGTCCTTCTAAATAAAGCAATCTTTTATTTCTCAATACAATCCATTCTTTAAGCCAAAGCATAATAGCCACTTGATAGTAAAGTCTTCAGTCTGGAAGTCCAAAGCCCCCTCTATCCTTAGATTCTTGTACCAATTTACATTTGATTCTCGCTTTCTTTTTTTTTGCCATATAAATCTTAAAATAATGGCATTTAAATCATCAAAAAAATTCTTAGTAAGTTTAATGGCACTGTTTGAAATAGGAAAATTAGCTTTGGTAAAATGTTCATCTTAACCGTCACTATTCTTCCTAGAAATGATAATTGAAGATTTTCCCATCTTTCCAAGTCTATTTTTATTTGTTTCATTAATCTCTCATTAATCTTCTTTTAGTGTAGTATATTTTGCAGTTAAATAAATACCCAAATATTTAATTTTCCTAACTATTTGAAGATTTGTCATTTTAGCGAGTTGAATTTTCTGTTTGTCTGTTAATTTTTTTGTTATTACTTTAGTCTTTTCCCTGATTATTTTCAGACCAGCCACTTCTCCAAATTTCTCAATTTTCTGCAAGAGTTTATCAGCTGATTGCAATGGCTCCTCTAAAATGAAGACCAAGTCATCCGCAAAAGCCTGTTGTTTATATTTCTGATCTTTAATCTCCAGACCTTTAATTTCTGTATCTTGTCTGATATTTCTTGCCAGAACCTCTAATGTAAGAATAAACAACAGAGGAGACAGCGGGCATCCCTGTCTAGTGCCCTTTTTAATCTCAAATCTATCTGTATAATCTCCATTTAAAAGTATTCTTGCTGTTTGTTTCTTATAAATTGTTTGAATTGCTTTGTTAAAATTTTCACCAAAGTCCATTTCTTAAAGTTGTTGAAACATAAATTGCCAATTTAAGTTATCAAAGGTTTTTTGTGCATCAAGGAATATCAGTGCCATCTGGTTCCCTGGATGGATTTCGTAGTGTTCCAAGACATTTAAAATAATCCTCAAGTTGTTCTTTATCTGTCTTTTTGGTAGGAAACCATTTTGTTCTGGGTGTATAAATTCATTCAAAAAGTTTTTCATTCTTTCTGCCATTATTGCAGCAAAGATTTTGTAATCCACATTTAATAGCAATATTGGTCTGTAATTTTTGATTAGTGTATGATCAGTATCTTCTTTAGGTATCAAAGTAATATTAGCTTCAGTCCATGAATCCGATATTTTTGTCTTTGTAAAAACTTCATTACATAAGTCTTTCAAAGTTGGAGTTATAGTATCTTGTAACGCTACATAGAATTCAGCAGGAAGACCATCAGATCCTGGTGTTTTATCTTTCTTTTGCTTTTTTATTGCCTCTGTAATCTCCATCACTGAAACATTCTCGTTTAACCTCTGACGCATATTCTCAGGAACCTTTGGGAGATTTGCTTCTTTTAAATAAGCCTGAATTGCATCTTTAGAAACCGTCTCCGCCTTATAAAGTGTCTCATAATACTCCTTCGTAATTTTTTTCATTAAGTCGTTGTGACAATGTAGGTCCTCGTCCGTGTTCCTTAGCTTACTTATTAATCTTTTTTCTCTTTCTTTTTTTAATCTATATGCCAGCTATCTCCCAGGTTTATTGGCATTTTCAAAAAAATTCTGTTTGGACCTTTTAATCTGTTGTGCCATTGTATTTGTCTCAAGTAAGTTTAACTTATGTTTTAATAGTTCCATTTGTATGGGGTCTGATTGTAATTCAGCTTCCAACATACTAAGTTGTTCTTTCAATCTATGTTGAGCAAATTTTTTTTCCTTATTCTTTTTAGCAAGATAAGTTATGGCCAAACCTCTAAAATATGCTTTCGCCAAGTCCCATATAATTTGAATAGAGATTTCTTCTTTTTTATTAACTTTAAAAAAGAATTCCATTTCTTTTGTTGCAAATTGTAAAAACTTCTTTTCTTTCAATATTGAGTTATTCAAAGACCATCTCGGTCTTTTCTTAAGTCCTTTCCAAGTCATTTTCATTGAGTTATGGCCTGCCCAAATGTTAGCTTCTATTTCAATTTCTTGTATCATGGCCTTTAAATCCAAAGAAGTCCATATCATGTCAATTCTTGACCACAATTTATGTCTATTAGAATAAAAGATGTATTGTGCTTTTTTTGGGTACATCTCTCTCCAAATGTCCTGTATACAAAGTTCATCTTTCATTCTTAGAAAGGATTTAGGTAATATATTACTTCCTTTTTTTCCCGGTTTATAACTTTTATAGTTCCGTACTGGATCAATAATTGCGTTAAAGTCTCCAAGTATACACAAGCTGTGGTAATTTAAATCCACAAGTTTATCATATAATTGCTAAAATAATTGATCTTGCTTCTTATTGGGAGCATATATCGCAACCATCAATATTTGTTTTTGATTCCATGTAATCTCAACCATCTATATTCTTCCCTCTTCATCAGCATTTGGATTCATATTTTCTTTTATATAGAGAGCTATCCCTCTTTTCCTTTGTGATGTCAAGGAAAAATAAAGTTTACCAAGTTTTAATTGTTCAAGTATTCTAGAATGTTGTAACTTGATGTTTGTCTCCTGTAGAGAAATTATATCCAGTAAATGAATATTTTTGAATTCCTGCAGTCAGGATTCAGGGGTGGGAATAGAATGGAAACAACACCAATCAGTTTCAGATGTCTTTTGTCAATTCCTGGATGGAGTGCACCCTTCCTAGTCCTGTTATATTAGAAAAAAGAGCAAAAAAAAAAAAGCAAGCAAAGGAGAAAACAAAACAAAAATAGAATAGTTGATACAGAAGTATAATATCAATAAATGGACAAATGTGTAATTGACATTGTACAATTAATGCTCAGTATATTGATAAGAAAATAACCATAAATAACAGTAAATTGTCTTAACAATGTGAAAAACAATTAAAGAATTAAAATTTATGATCTAGTGACCAAAAGCTTCACTAATAATAATAGTTATTTAATAACAACTATTACTTAAAGATATGATATTAAAACCTTACAGATAAATATTAGTTTCTAATTTTCCAATTAATGTTCAATATTTATAAACATTTTAAATTTGTATGCTTCTGATTTCAATTTGTTAGTCAATTCTTTTCCCCTTAACATTATATAGTATGTATGGAAGTCAGTCTTGTTTAAATTTGGTTAAACTTCTGTTGTGATTATATATTGTTAATTTTGGTATGTGCACCACGTTTAAGTTCCCAGTGTAATATCTTTAGTAATGTATTTCTTTTCCAATGTTGTGTTAAATTTATCATTGCAACCATAAACATATATCTTAGTAAAGTGTGATCTTTTGGGGTTAATATGTTTTGGAATTATGCCTAGTAAGAAGAATTGTCATTTAATTTCAAATTTAGTTTCTAAAAATTCTCTCAGTAGCACTGTGTATTTCTTTCCAGTTCTTTTGTGTGTGTGTTTTTACATGTTCACTACATATGGTAAAGTGTTCCTTCTGTCTCATATCATTTCCAACATTTATACTGTACAGTTTGTCTTTTTTGGCAATTATTGGTGGAATTTTATATTATTTATAGAACATTTGTACCAGTTTTCTCTTCTGTTATAAAGATTAATTTTATAGATTTGCTTCCTAATTCTTCCCATTAGTGTGTTGTGACTGATTCTTTAAAGTTTTGCATCAGTTTTGTATGCATTTTTTATTTGTTCTGTCGCTGTGCCACATCTGAATAACACTATATATATATATTCTAATAAGTTGTCTTGATTCTCTATGAATGTTTCAAATTATGCATTTCTCTTAGAAGCCTGTGTTCTCTGCTCTTTGGAATTCTGTCCCTTCTGAAGTAAGAAATTCTGTTATCATCAAATGGTTATCATCAAATAGCAATCTGCTTTGAATCGTTTGCTGAAGTGGACAATCTAGGAAAAAATATACAAAAAAATCAGTCATAAAAAAATTAGCAATAACAGTAATGCAAGCATTTATACAGTCCTTCAGGAGAAGCAGCACTGGGACTGAGGATATGGGGAAAATGTTTCCATAGGTACTGTAATAAGTGACTATCTGCCTTTAGATTAGGGGATGGTAGAACTCTATTATGGGAGAATCCAGCAGGAATTCCCTGGTCATGCACGTCCTATCCAGAGTGTAACTTCTTAGCAGTACAATCATATATGTCAGAAATGGCAATGCTAGAGTTTTCATAACTCAGGTCATTTTTTTTCAGATAAGATTCCTGAATAACCTGGAGAGAAACACAAATAGGTATTCAAAGCAAATAGAGTATGTTTTTATAAACCAATGTGTACTTCAACAACTTGTAGGATCAACAGTTATAATCCATGATGATCAGTAACACAGTGAAACAAACTCTTCTTGCTAACAACTTTCTCTTTACATGCCAACATTTCCTCCGGACTTCCAGCATTAAAATTCAGATGCGAGGACCAGTAAAGATGTCCCACATTGTTTTGTATTACTTATTGCACATCATTACCGATAATCAGATCTGCTGAAAACACTGTGCTTCCCGAGGCAAAGGACAGGAAGTACACTCTTCCCATTCCACTAGACTGGCAGTTGATTCTTCACTGCATCAGAATTAGCCAAGAAGTTTTGGGAAGAGCAAAAAAAAATAAATGGTGCAGCATACAATATTCTCTTCCAGGCCTTGGTTGCCACTTTTCACCAATCTGTCATGTAAGGCAAGTCCAGCCTAGATGTATCATAGGGCCTGTCCATTAAAAGTCTGGCTAAAACTTATTACCCAAATGTGGATGCTCACCCCCCCTTGATACAGCCTTCATTCAGAAATGAGTGGATAGTTTGAATTACTTGTTCATCTAAGACAGGAAATAAACAAGAGAGGTAGGAAGCTTCTTTTCTCCTAGCCTATGTCATGGTTCCCACAGACAGAGACAAATAAAGCACAACTCCGAGGCTTGGAAATTCCTTAAAGAACATGTTTATTAGTTACAAAGTATCAGCATGATCAGAAGTGAAACCAAGTCTGAAATTCCCACTAAAAATTTCCCAGTTACAAAGTATAATGTCCCACCCCAAAAAATTATGTCATCACTACATTCCCCAATATATTCATTTGGTGGGCTTTCTTATACAAGAAAGTTCCTGATCGTGGGAGCAGTAGATGACCTTTGTTCCCATGGGACAGAAGATTATTTTGAGTTGTGAAGCACCCGGGCAAGCCCCCCCTCCCTCCGTTCTATGTGGCAACCTAGAATGAAGAGGAAGATGGCTGCAGCCAGACTCATTGTAGAGTTGACAATGTATATGCATTTTTATGTTGCTTTCATTCATGATCACAAAGATGTTTTAGTCATAAAATTAAAAGGGGTGAGTCTATTAGACCAGAGAAAACAATGCAGCTGTGTCTTTGATATCTTGGTGTGGAAGAACGACCAACTGCCTCTGGTTCAGGCATAATTAAATAGTGGCTCAGAACCTCTTTCTCTTCAATCATCCTTATGGCATTTCTTTCAATTACCAATTCTTCTGCTCAGTTTGAAAATACTTCCTTGATTCCAATTCACTTGGTTGCTATTTTATACTGTAAAAGGCTCACCCAACTCCAGCCTTCCTGATCACTATAGATGAGATTCAATTAGTACTAATGCTGATGTGGCTTCCCTGGCAGCGGGAGCTCCTTGTGTTTCCAGTCCAATTCCCTCATGCTTCTCAGAGAGAATAGTTCTTCATAAATCAAAGTCATTGCTCTACCCACTTATGTCCAGCTATCACTGTTATTTATTAGAATATATACTTAGAGCATTTAGATCATAGGTGTCAAACTCACCACGTGACGTGTCGTGACATATCATGACTTTTTTTGCATTGCTGGACCTGGGGTGGGTGCAGCCTCTGTATGATGCAACTGGCCCATGGGTCGGCAGTTTAACACCCCTGATTTAGATGAACCATTGAAAACATTTTGCATCACTTTTTAATTTGCAAACTTGTATCTTTTTCCTATCATTACAAGACCAAAATACACAGAAGACAGTTCCTCTTGCATTGTTAATTATGGTCTTCCTTCTGCTCCTTCTTCTGCTATTACTTTCTGCTCTGTAAAAGACTCGTGCAAAAGTCTTAGTCTGATTATAATCAAGTTTTTGCTTTTTCTTCATATTGGTTGAAGACAGCATCCTTTCTTGCTCACAATTTATGATTTTTCAGTGCAAGCTATATGTTCAAGACAATCAGGACCCTCTAGGTCAGCGGTTCTCAACCTGTGGGTCGGGACCCCATTTGGGGTCGAACGACCATTTCACGGGGGTCGCCAAACAACGCAGTCCGTCATTTTTCCCCCTTTTCCTTAGCTGTGCTACTCCCTCGTATTCTATTGGCTTTTGAAAGCCAATAGAATAGACTCTCTTGAATAGAGTCTAATTCTATTGGCTTTCAAAAGCCAATAGGAATTGTCCAGGCTGTCTCTGCCCTGCTGAGCCCGCCAAAAGTCCCAGTCTGCAAACGGTGCTGCAAGTTGTCTGCAGCAAAGGCAAGCTGTCTGGAAGTTTCCACCCCTCCCTGTTGAGCAACTACTAAAAATGTAAGTAAAAGAGGACCAGGGGTGGGAGGTGGGAGGCCAGCGGGCGCAGGGAGGGTTGCTAGCGCGCGTGGGGCCCGGCAGGTGCCTTATCTCCCTTGGGCTGGGACAGCTGGTGGCCCAGCTGGTGGTCACCCTGCGCCGTCGCTGCCCCTTGCCAGCTACGCCTCGGGCGGCGCAGGGGGCGGCACCATGCATGTGCGGAGCTCCTGGGCAGGGAAATAGTCCTCGACTTACAACCGGTTGGGAAGTCCTCGACTTATGACTGGTTGGGAAGTCCTCAACTTACGACCGGTTGGGTAGTCCTTGACTTATGACCGGTTGGGGGTCGCGGCATTAAAAAGGTTGAGAACCACTGCTCTAGGTCAAAATGCAGATTTTTCCTGAGAGAACTCTGAGCTGTAACTCATCTTAGAGCTCTGCTCAGGCTGACAGACTAGGACACTCACTCAAAGTCAGAACTTTGAAGGACATTTGAAAACACCAACACACACACACACACATACACACACACACACACACACACCTGCAAAGAACATCCATATATCTGTTCCTCATATTCATGGGGAAAGATTGGGTCCTGATTAAGTGTCATTAGCTTCAGCTGAATTCTGCTGAAAGACAAATCTCTTTTTGAGCAACACTTCTAAAAGAAGGCTGTAGAATAAAGATATTGATGAAACATCTATCTTTGTAACCAAATAGTGTATCAAAACCTTTAAGCAAAATGTAAACATGCCAACAAAGACAGAAATATGAGGGGATATATTGGTCTATTGTGCACATAATGGATTTTACAGTGTCCTGAAGGTAAATACAATATTTAGGAGTCAATAGTCACATTTTAAATTGAAGGGCCCCTGCCATACTGTCCCAGGAAATGACTGTGTTGGAAGAGACCAATGCCATTTTGCATAAATACTGCCATGGAATATGTGGACAGTCATAAACAGTGTAGGTTGATGCCCATCAGCCTTTTCCTTCTTCCTGGGTTGGTGGCCATATTTTTAAAGAAAATATTGAGTACTCAGAAAGTACCGAAAGAGGGTTTGAAAAACTACATTCAGTCGATAAACTTTGGCTTGCCTTCTTTAAAACAGAAGTAGGCACTTTTTTAAGCAGATTTTTTTTCATATTTTAGCAGTCAAACTATACAACGGCATAGTGAAGAGTGCAGGAGGATGTGAGATCTTTAATCTTTTTTCTCAGTTGGATGGTGATGGAAAAAACAAAGTCTACTTTGTGTGTTAGCTACATGATTGACTTGACAAATTTCTTTTCTTTAGTCTTCTGCTCTGGTAACCATAAAAAGAGGCTAAGGGCTGAATCTGTATTTTGGTTGTAATTGCTTATTCCTGGTTTAAAGAAAATAGGAAAACAAAGCATTGCATAGCCTGGTGGAGCATGATAATATGGAGGCTCAGTTTGGAAACTGGGCATGCAGGGGAATACACAATACATTAATAATAAACAACAGACTGATGACAGGATAATTGAACAACTGACTAGACCATGTTAACGTTGTACAGAAAGTGATACTGAGCTCAATTCAAACAAAAATGCTGCTCTCAGTTGTTTCTTAAGCCAACTTCAGAAATTCCAGCCTGGATTGCAGTGAGTTGGCAATGAGGCTGGGCTGGTGCTCAATCCAGACTACCGCAATCCCTTCCTTCTTGCTTTTCCTATCTATACAGCTTTACCAACTGCCTCTTGTGTGGACAGGCAGAGAAGCCATGCCAGGTACTGCAGCCAATCAGAGGTATTATTGTTACTAAAATGAAACAAAACCCTGGAAGGCTTTATAGTGCCTCAGATCAAAAACAGCCATTTTGAACTAAGTCTGGAAAGCACATATGGGATGCATTGTAATGGACTGGTAGTGAGAGGAAAGTTGTGTCTTCATTCATGCACTGAGGAAACAATAGGAGGCCAAGCAGAAAATGTGGATTTGACCTGAAGGTGCTTGAAAGTCAACCATTTGCAATAACTTAATGTACTCTCCTGAAGGCATAGCCCCTGATATTCCAAGAAGCTTGCAAAAAAAAAAAATCAGTATCATATACCCAGTAGGGGATATCTGAGATCACAAGGTGGTTGGACTGTACCTAAGAAACAGAAGATGCTGGCTGTGGAATTCTGGGAGTTGAAGTCCACATGCCTTAAAATTGTCAAGGTTGAGAAACACTGATATAGAGTGACTCATCCAAAGAGCAATTACAGACTTCAGCTCAGAAGTTCTGAGCTAAAACTATTTTGACTGAATTCAGGATACATTAGAAGAAAGAACTTGACTTGGGGTATGAAGAAAAGCCACCTTTGAATTCCCGTGAAAACTAGCAAACCAAATATTACAAAAAACAAAGCAAAACAAAACAAAACCAGTTTCTGCTGATAGTAATAATTAAATGAAACAAAGAATATTATGAAGGGTTCTTCTCTTGCCCTGGGAGGTTTCTTACTCTGTTGATCTGAAATCTTTAAATCTCCACTGCTTGAATTGGAAGATATATCTTTCATATCCACCAGCTGTCGGTCCTGTTGTTTTTTTCCGTTATATACTCCCTTCTGTGGACTTTTTTTTCTGGCAGCAAAAGCAGTACTCATGCTCTATCCAGCAGCTGTGCATCCACCTACAGACATCAATCTGAGCAGATATTTAAAGTGATACATCATGAAGTGGCTACAGCAGCCACCTGTCTTAAGAGGCAGTTTGCTCTTTCTCAATGTGGCTGCTTAATGATCTAAATTATTCTAATCTTCAGACATATATAACTCAGGATTGGATTATGTTTCTTATGGGTATTTTGACTAGGAGTGTGAGTTTGGACTCTCACACAACAAGTGATGAGTGATTTGCATATCATACAAAAGGAATTCCTTTTAAAACCTACTATGCGGGGCCGGGGGGGGGTGATATCTTCCCTTTTTTTTAAAATAAATTCTTTTATTAAAACAGTCAGCATTGAACATAAAATCATAGTATGTATCGATCATCATAGTACCTGGTATACATCGCTAAGTATTAATCTTTGTAAACGTCTGGTTTGGTAAACATTTTACACTCCTCACATCTAGCCTCGTCTATATGCCTGTTACGATTTATTTGATTGGCGTTTCTCTTTTCTATAGTCTATCCACAGTTTCTAGTCTATCACATATTATTTATCTTAGTATTAGTACAATCTTTTATGGTCCCTAACCAAAAATCCTGATAACCTGAGGTAAATCTTGTATATGGTTTATCTACTATATCTAGTCTATCACATATTGTTCATTCGCGCTTCTGAATTAACTTCGTCTCAGTAATAGTGCAATCTTTTATCCCATCAGTTCTCATTAATGAAAATGAATGTATTTTCAAAATGACTTTCAAAAGACAAGAACATTTTAGAAAAAGACTAATGTCTGAAATACAGTGTTTTCACTTTTATTTACTGAATGGCTAAGAGGTGTGTCTTAATGGCCTATCATAAAAGAGATGATCCTTCTTTTCGGTGGGTTGTGGCCTCCCTCGCTTCCTGTGCTTCAGTTAAATCTAGCTCTTGGCCTTTTTCAGACTGAAAATTGGGGTCAGCCAGGGAGGCTTCAAAATGGTGTAAGATGTAAAACAGAAAAAATGCCATCTCAACAATTAATTATTATTTTAATCATTGTAGGCTGCTCTTATAAAAATTCCTCTATTTGGAGGCATAATTATTGTTTATGTAAAATAAAGAGAGTACAGGAAATACGGGTGATTTGAACAGTTGCAAAAAAGAATTGTGCTTGCTGCAGAATTCTACAAAAAGTTCTACGGTGCCTGATCTGACTGTTCCTTCCTGCTTGCAGCATCTGCTAAGCCCAGCTTCTATTGATCCCATGGGGGGGGGAGTAAAGATGTCAACTAGGATGGAGACTAGAAATGGAAATGCCACAGACCTTCTCCTGTGAATGTACATCTCATGCAGAGAGGCCTAATTTGTACTTCCCTGGACCAGCAGGGGTGGCTCTAACCCATTATGTGGTTGAGGCACTTTTGAGCTGCAAATTTAAGAAGTTGGGGAACTATTTTGCAAAGTTTAGGTGTGATGTTTTTAAATTCCAGCTGTGTTATTTTCAGCTTGTGGCTTGGTCTAGTTTTGTACACCACTTTAAAATAAAACCCTTCTACAATTTCAGTATCAGCATCGCCATTCGTTTGAGACCAAAGCCATAATGTTTCTTATTGGTGCAGATTTTTCAGCTCATTGTTTCTTTCTTTGTAAGAGGTCTACATAGTTACTTATCCCTTCATTTGCGAATCCAATCACAATATTCTCACTCAGTTTAATATGTTACTTTTTGTATAATTTGTTAAAACCTGTGAGGAAGATGGAAGCTGTGGGTTTACACAAGAGAATACAAGCAGGGATTCATAAGCACAGACTTTTTGCATGCCATTCATGCATAGGACTAAAAGATGGATCAAATATCAAATAAATAAGATTTGAAATAGGAGACCAAACAGCTCAGTGTTTTCCCATGATATAATATATACACTGAATGACTTGGAGCTCATTTCCATGTCTTTCTTTCTTTCTTTCAAATACAATTCTCCTTTTCATTCAGGGGCTCAAGGGAGAATACCTAACACTATGCCCATTTTCCTTCACAACAACAACCATGTGAGTTGTTTGACTGAAAGAAAGAGAAGCTGGTCCACCCCATGAATTTCCATTGCAAAGTGTCTATGGAGATTCTCGGTCATCCAGGTCATGGTTGCCCCAAAGGTGCTTTTTCAACAGGCACTTAGAATTTCTTGTTTTTCTTTGAAGATATTTTGATTCTCATCCAAGAAGCTTCTTCAGCTCTGACTGGACAGTGGGGAATGAAAGATTTAAATTCTTTGCAGACAGCTGGTCATTTGCATTCTTTTAGAGAGTCATTGAGGTCACTTAAAAATTTTCTGTGTTCTCAATGTCACCTGAGTAGTGCAAATGGGTGTGGAGCCTTCTTGGAACTGCTGAAAGGACAGTGTTGTAGACAGGAGATAGATGATGCTGTATCCCTCCCCCTCTTTTGAGAGAGAACTGTTCAATTTTGACACAGATGGCCTCTTTAACCCCTCTGTCAAACCAACGGTACTCTCTGTCCAAAATGTGGACTTTGCTGTCTTCAAGAGTGGCCCTTTGTCTTTTAAATGCAGATGGACTAAAGAATCTTGTTCTAATGGGTTTGTTCTCCTAGGTTTTGCCATGTGTTTTGCCAAATGACCAACTGTCTGCAAGGAATATAAATCCTTCTATTCCCCACCATCCAGTCAGAACTGAAGAAGCTTCTTGGATGAGAAGCCAAAGGTCTTCAAAGAAAAACAAGAAAGTCCAGTTGCCTCTTGAAAAAGCACCATTGGGATTTCATTGCAAAGAGCAAACTAGAATCTGTGTCTTCCTGGTGCTAATCCCAAAATTGTACACTGTCTTTATGCACTAGACTACTTGTGCATTGTGCATAATGAGGACAAAATCTATTTCCACACAATATTCTTGTTTTTCTCAAAGCTAGCTCATTCCTTACATAGATAGTCCTCAACTTATGACTGGTCATTTAGTGAACATTTGAAATTACAAGAAACCCCCCCCCCCGCCACCCTGAAAAAAGATATTTACAACCCATATTGAAGTTTCAAAAGCCACCTCTCCCCCTCCATAATCCTATAATTGCATTTCAGGTGCTTGACATCTAGCCAGTATTTATTGGATACGGGGATGGGTAGGGGGGAGACAGCCGTTGGAATGGTATTGCAGCATCCTGTGACCATGTGACCACAATTTGCAATATTTTTGCTGGAAACCAGAATTTACTTCTGGTTTCTGGTAAAAAAAAATGCCCATTACAGAGAAAAGGTGCAATTAATGATCACGGTGTTTGATTAAACCTCCATCTTTGCTTAATGACCACCACAAAAAATGTTGTAAAATTGAATGGGTCATGTGGATGCCTCAACTTACAACCATCATAATATACAACGGAAATTCCAGGCTTCATTACAGTTGTGCATCAAGGGCTACCTATACTTTGGGGTTTCCAGAATTCATTGCTGTTCGCTATTCCTTGAGATGACTAAACAGTATTTTTTTCTATAGTCATCAGAGAACATGTTTTTCTTTTTGTCAGTTCCAGGTTAGTATATTGCAGGGGTTCTCAACCTTGGCAACTTTAAGACTTGTGGACTTCAACTCCCAGAATTCCTCAGCCAGTTTTGCTGGCTGAGGAATTCTGGGAATTGAAGTCCACAAGTCTTAAAGTTACCAAGGTTGAAAACCCCTGGTATATTGCTTGCTTGATTCTTCGTATTTTCATTTATCTCATAAATTGCTTCCTTTAACTGCATGCCCTCCAGGTGCTTTAGAGTGACAGTTCCTAGATATTTAAGGTGATATAGGCCATGCTGGTTAGGAGTCATGAAGCTGTAATCTTAAAGCATCTGGATGACACCATAAAATCCCATATTGTTGCAGAATAGGCGTTTGTAATTTCTCATTTTAGTTAGAGAATTTTTTTTTAAAGGCCAGTTCTTTTTATCTATGTGTATTAATTTAAGCCAGGAGGTTCTGATGAAGTGTAAAATATTATAAAGTCTTTTTTCAGCTGCTTGTAGAGAATAAGGCATAGCACAATTACAGGCTTTAATATGTATGTGCCTACTCTATTGGGTGTTGTGTTATAACCAGGAATAAATTATATTGTCTCTCTCAAACAGGGAGAGAATAAGAACTCCCAACTATACCAAAACACAAAATTCAGTATAATCTGGAGACAAGGTCTATCATTATGACTCTACCCACCCAACACCAGCAATGCACAATTTACACTTTCTTTTGGTTAGGTTGGTTCATCTTGCCTGAAAGTGGAAAGAATACCAAATCTTTCATAAGTCTTATTGAACAAGTATGAATGACAAATTGCAAATATAAGAGGCCAAATCTCTGTGCACCAAATGTGAATAGAAAGTCATCTGCTGAAGAACTTCATGAATAATTTCGAATAAAGAGGAATTTCATGATCTGTTCATGATCAGGTTGGGAACATTGCATTTATCTGCTGAATAAATTATTCATTGTGAAGTATTCAGTTCCATCTGTGAATGCAAGAGAGTCATCCAGATGTGCCTTGCTGTCATTGTACTTCAAAAAATAAAAACTAGAACTTTATTTCAATCTGAAATGAGGGCAAAAGTTAGAAGTGTTCCCAGAAAGTAATAATGGGAGAATATTTAATCATTATTGTTGTTTCTTTCGGGTGTTTTATCAGTTCACATTTTCCCACATTGTACTTTGTCATCTTTTCAGATTTGATGCCCTTTGTTTAGCCATGTGGTTTAATTTAATGCCATAATGCTCGCAAGTGTTCAATTTTCCATGCAGCTTGACAATATATTCCAAAACCAATGATATTAGTTAACCTATTGATTTATAGCAGTAAATGAACCAAAAATCAGTGTTCACTTATTGAGATTGTTGTGACAGGCTCCCAGGAATTGTAGGCATGAATATTCTTGATGACTGCCAAAGAACTACATCCTGGTCCAGGACGTATATTACAGCCATATAGGTACTCATACATTAGCCTGGTTGCCCAATTCACCATTATTTCCAGGTGCACAAAATACATTGAACTATGAACTTATAAAAATAGCAGTTCAATAACATGCTGAGTCATAAAAAAAACGCAACTCATGAACATTATTCAAACTCAGCATGGTGTATGCATAAACCTGTTAAGTAAGATTTAATCTAATTGGATTAAGTAAATTGTATATTTTTTATATAATATATGATTAAAGTTTGGAATTCACTATCACAAAATGTGGTGCTGGCTACCAGCTTGGCTGTCTTCAAAACAGGGTTGGACCAATTCGTGGAAGTCTCTGGGGACGGAGAGGTATTAGCCTTGACTGCAGTGTGACTACCTCTGAAGGCCATTTGCTAAAAGACTTGTGGGTTCCTTGTCCAGTTGGATGGCCACCTTGTCCAATTGACTGGCTGAGCACTGAAGGACCTTTTGCTTTTGTAATAAATAGTAATATATGCAATTGATGTAAAAAAGGAAGTTAGACATATATTATCAAATAAGATTGCACAGCTGATTGTAGCAACAAGAAATGGAAGAAAAAAATTCTCATCAACATTTTTTTCTTTTGTGATCCTTTCTTGATTTTACACATCCATGCATTCTGCTCTGATCAAATGAAAGAGTTTGATATCGTAAGAAAAAAAAGTCCTTTTCTCACATATCCCCTTTCTATTCTACCACTTCTTTCCTATGGGTTGAATCTACTGTAGCTGAACTAAGATATTTCTAATCCAAATCAATCAGGAGATTCATAGGTTCTGTTTGCAGGACATATATAACTGTTATGACCCAGATCACCTAGGCATTAGTAGAGTCCTTTATTGCTCTGATTAAAGGGCCCAGCGAATGGCCCTACAACAGTCAGTAAGGCTCCACACTACATTACTCTGAAGGCAGCCACCCTCAGTCCCCCAAACAAAAGCCAGTAAACAATAAAGTCCAAAGAGAAGATGCAAGCTCACAAGGCAAGCTCCACAGTCAATATAAAAAGGCCAAGCAAGCCCATAGGGTAAGGCAAGTCCACAAGGCCAAAGGCAATCCACAAAGCAAAAGCAAGGTACAGGCAGGGGAGTCAAAGCCAGGGGAGTGTAAGCCAAAACAAATAATTGTTCTTGACAAAGACAAGACTTCTCCTGAAGTCAACCCACACCAGGTGTTCCTTGTGAGGAGGGGCAAGGCTACCTTCTCTTAAGTAGCCTCACAACCCTCCTTTGAACTTGCTTCTATTCTATTTTCTGTGGCCTTGGATCGAGTGGAGGAGGCAGATACTCTTCATTAGAGGGGATCTGCTGCCTATCAGCACCTGCAGCTGATCCTCCCTTGTGTCTGTGAGGCAGGGAGCCCTCCATCTGGTTGACCACCTCCCTCAATGCCTGAAGGGCCTGGGTCAGCATTGTCCGCAGCCCCTGGCCTCTCCAAACATTCCAAGGGAGACGTGCCATCTCCATTGGATAGTCCCGGTTCCAACTCCTCCTCCAAACTCCTCCTCTGATGAGGCTATGACAATAATTGTACCACTGAAGGTAGTCAATGTAAATAGCAAAACTGAATCAATTAACTGAACAGATACACGTCTGTTTAGGATTAAGCTCCCAATGTCATCTAAACTGCTATAGTAAATCTTTCTTCTAGCTGTTGCAGAAATGACATCTGAAAAAGACTCCTTCTGCAAAGCTATTATGGTTTTTATCCACTTCTGTGCCATATAGGACAAGAAAAAGGGACACAAATGGTTAGAAATTGATATGACCATTAAACCCTGTCTACCAATCCAAATTATGCTATGAAGGGGCTTATTTTCTACTTAAAACATTAAAACAAAACAAGGAAAGGAAACAAAGGAAACAAATGACTTCCAGCCTGATTTATGCCACCCGAGAAGTCTAAAATTGCCAGTGAACAAATTGAGCAGGAAGGGAATTGCTGAGTTAGTTATATTGTGCAAACCTGGTTATTCTAGTAGTTTGATAAGTCTCTGATACTTAGTGCCTTGAAGGAAATCTGGAGTGAGATATTCACACACTGATAAGTAATAAAATAGCAGTTACCAAATGGTCAGACTGAAGCACCCCACCACCTTCACAAAAACAATAGGCTTCCACCCCTCTCCTCCATAATGCTTCAAGATAGTTCAGACAAGAAGCACAACTGGGAATACTAGCTCTATCTTTATTGCAAGATTACAATGATAGAATCTTGCAGGACTAAAAGTATTTCTCCCCTCCTTTCCATTTAACTTTCCTGAAAACTAGGGAAACTAAAATCCTAACCCTTCCTCCTCCTGTAGGCGGAAATATCTTTTTACACATCAGTTGTCCAGTCTGTGGCTCTCCCTCCTGTCTCTCAAGGTCATTCCTACATACCATTATAGAGGATAAAAACATAACAGATGGTTTTGCTGCCATAAATTGTCTATATGTGGCTGCCTCAACTGAAAATAAAATTCCTGCTGGAATTCTCATGTTGTAACCTTAACTGTCCTTCTAATAAATATTACTGATCAGAATTCTGAGAGACTTCTGATTCCCGTCCAGATTGCAAAGAGGAAAGTCTGGCATGTAAAATAAAAATGAGATACAGACCAAAGGCTAGTGTTGTTGTTTTTTTAAATTAATGTCTATAATATTGTTGAAAGAAAAATCTTCATCAGGGTCCAGTCCAAGCCAGGAATAAACAATATGGAGACTGCTTTAGAATGAAGACTGTAATTTATTGAAGAGCAGAACCACAAAACACGTGACTCTGGAGCAGCTGACCACATGTAGCTGAGAGTGGTGGGTTTTTATACCTTCTTGGACTTTTGTGTTTGAGGCTCTTCCTGTTCCTATGGCATGAACTTTGACCTGAGCTTTTGAGTGTGTCCTTTTGGTATTCTGATGGTGGTGGGTTAATCCTATTATGTCCTAAAGGTCATGTTTGGTGGAGGATGTAGATTTCAGGGGTCTTTGTCTTTCTAATCTCATCACCTCCAAGCTTCTTGGCTCTAGTCTTCCTGAATGAATCACCAAATCTGCATTTTTACAGAGCTGGTTTCTGCTGATTGTCTGGCGGGGGGGGGAGAAGTTTCTGCCTTTTTAAAGATCTTCTCCATTATTCCTTTGGAGAAATATAATATTCTGCTTTTTAATATTCCCCAAAATATTTCTTTCTCTGCCAGGGGGGGCTGTTGCTGTCCTCCTACAATATATTTTCTCATCTATGGAGCATAGAGAAATTTGGTCAAGTCTGATATCTTTGAAAAAAAACTGCATTATTTAAATTCCAGGTGGAAAAAAATGTTGTAAATCAGTCTTTCTCTTAATGAGCTTGTATATTGATATAAAAATGTATTTATTTGTTTGCTAGCTTGTTTCCTGCTTTTATTATTTTTACAAATAACACAAGTCACCACACATTGTATTCAACACATCTTATTATTATTTTTCCTACAACAATGCTGTGAGGTGAGTTGGACTGAGAGTGACTGGACCAAGGTCACTCAGTTAGTTTTCATGGCTAAGGTGGGACTAGAACTCCCCATCTCTAGTCTGGTGCCTTCATAACAAGATCAAGCTGGCTTTTCTACATAATTGTTATGTTTCTATTGATTTAGCTAGTACTAAATTAGAGCCGCCTTATCAAGGAGAGGGGTGGCATGTAAATTGAATAAATAAATAAATAAATAACAAAATATGCTTTCTCCAGTGAAGGACATAAATATTGGCTGTAATTAGTTATGTCAAAATAGTCTGGATCTTCCATAATCATCACATTTAGTGATTCTTCGTATTATATCAGCTTTTGTTAAAAAAAATGTGTGTGTTGCTATCATTAGGTTGAATAAAAACAAATCTTCCCAAATTTTGTGAGCTTATTTACTATCCCTCTCCTGTTTTTCTCTTCTCTAAGCATTTAATTGTAAGTATAACAATTTGTATATGACTAAGTGCAAATAGGAACTAGTTCATGAGGTATATGTCTTATTCATAACATATGCATCTGAATTTTGCAAATAATGCAGCTATTAGGGAAGTTAACAGTGTCTGGTACATTTGTTATCACCACTGCTTGTGAGCGATGGCAACCTGTTATCTTCTGCACCTCATTTCCCTATGACCTTATTCATTTTTCTCCTCTGTCAATTTGTAATAATAATCCATACATCTGATGAAGGCTTTAGTCCACAGAAGCTCCTTCCATAGAAAACGTGTCAGTCTTCAAGGTGTCACAAGATTCTTTATTGGTTTGCTGCAACAAACAAACATCTTTATCAATGTGGAAAATATGAACCATACTGTTAGATATGGATGGATGGGTGGATGGATGGATGGATGGATGGATGGATGGATGGCACGCTCCCTCAATGTATATGACTGTCAGATTCTTTCCAGCTCTACAATTTTGCTCAAAGCAAATCTAACATGATTTCTTTATGAAACCTGTGAATGGCATGGATATGTTTGTTCTTTATGAAATACTAGAATGTCTATTCTTGTTCCTGCAGGTTACTGCTGAATAATGGAATATTTCATTTAATACATATAGATAGTACACAGTGGGATCCCTGCATGAGTTCTTCACTCTTGTACTCTCCAAAGTATTTTGTTGCTTTTCAATCCAAGCCACTGGTTAGCCCTTATAGATCTCATTAAATATGACTTGCTATTGATAATTATCAAACATCATGACTAATAAAAATAAAATAATGCTATCTCTTTTTACTGGAAAAAATAGCCACTTAATTAAAGCAAAGAATGTACAAAGAAGAATTTTTTGCCTGTTTCTTTCCAAAGCATCCTGTTCTGGTCATCATTGCAAACTTTCTTTCACATACCTTTAAACAGTATAGTTGTGTCCAGCAACCCTCTGTGATGAGGCTGCATTGGGTCTTGTATCACATGTTGGTTAAATAAGTGGCACATTAAAGAGAATAAAACCTTCTAATTTTTCTGTGAAAGGAAACAAAGACAGACAGTGTAATAAGGCATTCCTTTAAAAGGTCATGAAGCTGTTTACACATATTAATGATGCTTTAAATAAGAAGGATCAATGGCCCAGATGAAAACACCTGCTTTCCTCATAGAAAGTTTGCAATTCTGTCTCTAGCATTTCTACATAGTCTGAAAAAACTCCTAAGTGAAATCAATTAGCTGCTGTTAGTTGATATTGATAGTAAATGAGTTGTTCCAGGAAAGTAGCTCAGCGCAAGGCAACTTCATAAATTTCCAACTAAGATTAGTTCCTAATTAAAAGAAATCAAAAGAAATCTATGGTGACTCCAGACATAGTAGAAATGATATCATTGTCTTTGGGGATTGGCTGGTTTTTTCCTCACCCTGAAAAATACATTATCAACTTTGGAAAATTATGGGGTAACCTTATTCCAAACAACAAAGAGATTTGTGATAGCCTAAACAACTTGTCTTCACTATTGAGCACTACCCATCTGTTACTGAAATAACTTTGGCATAAAATGTACTGTCCCATTGTAAATCCTTGCCTTATCTCGACTGCATCTGTTCCAACTCATTATGAATGTTATTGGTTTGATTTGTAAATGTATTGGTCATTAAAGGCAAGGAATCAGTTTTCTCCTCTGCCTTTGATGTAATCCCCTTTCAACCTGTCATCTCTCATGGTTCCGGTTGAAACCCTTCAAAAGAACTTCGAGATATTGTTTTCCTTAAAGAATATTTTATTCAGGAAACAAAGTATTGGCATTACATAGTTGAACCCAAAAACTAAATTCCCTTCCCCATGATACAAAGTAACAAAGTGCAATTCCCACCCCAATAAACTGTCATAAATCACATTCCCCAATTAGTTTAAAGCAAGGGCTTTCTTCTTAGCTCCACAGCCCGCCAATACATTATCAGCTTGTCCTTGGGTTTCCACCACAGGGTTATGTTATGGCTAGCTGAGCTTACATTCCAGTGCCCCCCCGCTGCACCTAATTTCTAAAGCAAGAAAAAGCATGTTAAAAGAATAGAGAAAATGGCTACATTTTCATCAATTGTCAAAGCGGGAATATCCAATGTTAGCAGCAGATGTTTTAGGGAAAACATCAACAAGTTAAGATGTTGCAGGAAATGGGGAGAATCTGAATCAGGGACTCTGTCTGGACTTCTACAGGCTGGATTGTTTGCTTATCCTTGAATGCTTGGGCATCTTCCAACTTTTGTTGGTTTTTTTTAAGTGAAATAAAAGCAATTAGTGATATTTTGTAGAACAAGAAAGCTGAAACTGGCACCCATATCTTTTACTTCAAAGGAAGGGTGAAGAGAACTGATTGAAACTGGCAAACAAGCGGAAAAACCTCATTTCTCAGTCTATTCTGAAGAAAATGAATGGTCACTGTATTTCAAGTAAAGATATTTGCCGAGTTCATTTCAGAACAGTGTCAAATGAACTAGTGATAATACATCCCTTTTTTCTTCTCAAATAAAGGATGTCTGCATCTTGTAAGCATGGATAGAAATTGAGGGATGACAGGCAAAAAAGGAAGCTCAAGGAATATATTGCTCATGGACAGAGTAAAGGTTAAGAGACAAATTTTTGTAGTAGAGAATAACCAGTAACCAGAGAGGATCAAGTGGTCCTGCATTTCCTAACACTGCCAAAAACTCACCTCTCTCTCTGATTCTCAATAGATTACCTGCTTTGGCCTCCATGATCATGAGTGTTAGAACATTACAGGTTTTGCATACAAGAAAGTTGTGGCATGATAAAGCTGACTTATATGATGTTCTGTGAAAGTGTTAGTTTTACTCATGAGTTGAGGACAAGATGAAGAATATATTGTATATAAGTTTAGGATGTTCAGGACATAGCTGTAATGTGGGAAACTATATATTTGGCCAAAGACTAAAGCATATATTGTGGCTTAAACTTTTGTGGTAAGAGCAAGTTTAGTGTGATGATTAAAAAATTGGGAAACTGTAAGTTCTAATCCTACTTTGTCGTGAAACTATCTAGGTGACCTTGGGCCAGTTATCACTCTCATCCCTAAAAAAGAGGCAATGGCAAAATACTTCTGAAAAATTGTGAAGAAAATTTCAGGGACTTGTCTAGGCAGTCAACATTGACTAGAAGGCACACAAAAAGAAAGATTTGTGAACTACAGCAACAATATTCTGAGTACAACATCTCAACACATAATGCCATTAGATTTGTGGTATTTTCAGGATCTGGGATATAGGACTTCAGTTCATAGCAAAAGTTTGTTGGCTATCAATTTCCTTCCAGATTAACTACCACAAAATCAGACCTAGCATATTTCATTTCAGTAGAACATATCTATAGCTCAGGGTTAAACAATAGAATCCTTGGTGCTTTCTGAGTTTGGTTGTTTGCAAATGTTTTGTTATCCAACTATGTAACATCATCAGTGTGAGTAAGAGTAAAGTGTGTTCCCTTTTTAGATATAGTGAATACTTTATATACTATAGGGAAAAAACCTACACTTCCTTGCACTGATGATGCTATCTAGTTAGGTAATGAAACATCTGCAAACGAACACCCAAGCTCAAAGACCACAAAGGACTCCGTATTTAATATCAACTGATGTTAACAGATTGATATGAACAGGGAACCAGTGTAGTCTAATAGCCAAAGTGTTGTATCAAAATTTTCCATTTAGTACTCCTGAAAAGTAATAACTTCATGAATATTAGGGAAGGGGATATGCATCAAATAATCTTTGGCAAAACATGCATCTATCTATTTGCTTATGTATCTTTGGGGGGGAGGCAAGGAGACCGCTATTTTCATCCATGTACCATTGGAATTGTTATATGAATGAGACACATAATCCCACTAAATTATAGCTTGCATAAGGAGTGAAATGGCATCATTGCCCCAGGTAGCAATCAGCTGCATGCTGATAACTCAGAGATTATGATGAGGGCAAATTTAAATGAATCATAAGTAAAAGTTTTTGGAAGACTGTTGAAAATTGTTGATAGTAGAAGAAAATGGTCTAGTCTCTTAGAAAAAGTGTGATGAAGAAAAATATGAATTGCTTCAACCCTTTCTCTTTTTGGTTAACTGATCAACATTTTTATGTAGGTTATCAGGTCTTCTCCCTTTGCTTCCGTTCATTGATATTTCCAGACAAAAAACTTGTGAAATGCAGATGCCAATAATAATTGTAACATTTTTCCCTCTTTTTCTTTTCAGCATTTTGCCTTATGAAAGTTTTTTATCCTGATTTTAACCTTATTGAATGAAGTTCCTTTTCTTATTAGATGAGAAAACTGAAAGTAAATATTGCCAATTCTTAAACCATGATTTTTCTATACTGGAAAGATGTACCCTGTCTAAAATGATTCAGAAGTATGTAGGATTTTGTGTAAGCAGAACGCCTCTCTATTATTCACCAAAGCAGCCCATCTTTTTTTCAGGCTTCCACATAATTTAGTGAATAAGCTAGAGGGTTAATTAATTCTGACCTCCTTAATAATTCAAAAATACTGGGCCAATTTTCATCAAAATTTGCAAAGACTGAATCCCTTCTACATCTCTGTGTTCTAAAAAAAAGGAATATTTAACAAAAGATTGGTTAGCAGCAATTTAAAAAGAGCCTGAGATCATATTCACAAGTTCTCACAGTACAATTCGAATGAAAATAATCAGTGTAGGAAGGGAAAGGGTCATTGGAAAACACATTGCATCTACAGAATTTATTTTCCTGCTTCAAGAAAGAAACAAACAGAATCAATATAAAGGCCAGACATAGCTCAAGTTCCAGCTTTGCACTTACGGAAATTTTGATGAAAGATGGTCTATTCTCTTTACTAAAAAAGTGTGTTTTCAATTATCACTGAGCTGTGATGTCAGATTGGATAGAAGAGATGATAATGTGTGAATACACTGACACCAACTAAGAAAAAAGATATAGTCCTCTTCTTACAGCACAGAAGAAAATCTTCTTGGGTTGTATGATTTTCATAAGGAACTCCATTTAAACATTACACTTCAGTACCATCCCTTTGATAGAGGCAACTTTGCAAATCATTTTGACCTTGGTACGGCATGTTCTAATCCAGGGGTTCTCAACCTTGGCAACTTTAAGACTTGTGGACTTCAACTCCCAGAATTCCTCAGCCAGCAAAGCTGGCTGAGGAAGTCTGGGAGTTGAAGTCCACAAGTCTTAAAGTTGCCAAGGTTGAGAACCCCTGAAATCATATCACATCTCTGCAGTTGAACAAACAGAAGTCTATGCTTCTCTTCAAAAGCCCCACTTCCCTTCTTCCCAGGATCTTCCCTTCCATTACTGCAATCAGGCTTTTAAAAACAAGAGGCTGTTTTCAGAGGAGTTATTGGGATTGAAAAGGGCTCAAGCACTCTTCTCAAACTCTGAGAGTTCCTATTTGTTCTGTCTAGCCCCTCTCAGCTCCCAGGAATACACTTAACGAGGTCGTTAAGACTTGGTCAATTAGCACAGTTCACAGGAAGGCAGTTCAAGGCAAACTGCTTTATTCAACAATTTAAACAGACACACTAGGAAACTCAGTTACAACTCACTGCGAACTCCCCCAGGTCACTCCTTGGGTAAACGTTGCTCGTGACTAAGGCTGAGGCTTCCGTTTCCCTGCTAATATAGCCTCCCACACGTCACGTCCGTCTTCCACCCAACTGACCCCTTCGCCTATCAGCCCGTCGGTATCTTGGATCAATCCAATTAGCTTCCTGTTCCACATCTGAGTCATCCTCCTCTGACTCAGCATGCATACCAAGCTCCTCGTTATCTGGCTCAGCTGCCGGGAGGGGAAAACACCCAGAAGGGCCTGCCGGTGCTGTGTCATCATCTGAGAAGTAACCAGCCTGGCCAGAGACACTCACAACACTATTGCTGAAGATCTTCCCTTAATACTGCAATTTAATTTTAAGAAGCTTCCAATTGAAGTTAGTTCAGTGGTAGAGATCTAGGGAGAGAAAGCAAATAGGAATGACAGGTGCAAGCGTGTATGAATATGAATATGGAGGGAGAGGGGACTTTGGATAAGGACACCAGAAGTCACATGGTATAATGAAATGTCCTCTCAGAGTTGTTGGTCCTAGAGCCAATGTATTATTTCTCACCCTTAGATATATACAAGGTTGAACAGAGAAATCATCTGATCTAGCTTAAGGCAGCATGCTATTTATTTATTTATTTATTTTATTAAATTTCTATACCGCCCCTCTCCCGAAGGACTCGGGGCGGTGTACAGCCTAAAATTTAAAAAACATATAAATATACAAAATTTAAAATAATTAAAAATAAATTAAATCATTTGGCCAAAATCCTAAAACCCAAAACATACAAAATTTAAAAATACTCAGTCCCCTTAAAACATTTTGACCCTATTGGAACCGAAGCTTCTATGCCAGGCCGGCCTGTCGGAAAAGGAATGTTTTTAGTTCCCGACGGAAGGTGCGTAAATCTGTTATTATACGGAGTTCGGGGGGGAGCTCGTTCCATAACGTGGGAGCTCCCACAGAGAAGGCTCTCCCCCTGGGGGTCGCCAGCCGGCACTGTCTGGCCGACGGCTCCCTGAGGAGGCCCTCTCTGTGGGAGCGTACCGGACGGCGGGAGGTATTTGCTGGCAGTAGACGGTCCTGTAAGTATCCGGGTCCGATGCCATGGAGCGCTTTAAAAGTGGTCACTAACACCTTGAACCGCACCCGAAAGACCACCAGCAACCAGTGCAACTCACGCAGGAGCGGTGTTACGTGGGAGCGCCACGACGCTCCCATCACTACCCGCGCGGCCGCATTCTGGGCAAGTTGGAGCTTCCGGATGCACCTCAAGGGGAGCCCCATGTAGAGAGCATTACAGTAGTCCAGCCTGGAGGTCACGAGGGCATGAGTGACTGTGCGTAGCAAGTCCCGGTCTAGGAAGGGACGCAACTGGCGCACCAGGCGAACCTGGTGGAACATCCTCCCGGCCACGGCCGTCAGATGGTCCTCTAAGGACAGCCGTGAGTCCAGGAGGATTCCCAAGTTGCGAACCCTTCCTGTGGGAGCCACTGTTTCGCCCCCAATACACAGCGATGGAATCAGCTGGCTGTACCGGGACGACGGTAACCACAGCCACTCGGTCTTGGAGGGGTTGAGCTTGAGTCCGTTTCTCCCCATCCATACCCGCACGGCCTCCAGGCACTGGGTCAGCACGGCAAGGGCATCGTTGGGGTGGTTTGGCATGGAAATGTACAGCTGGGTATCATCAGCGTACTGGTGGTACTCCACGCCAAAACCACGGATGATCTCACCCAGCGGCTTTACATAAATGTTGAACAGTAGAGGCGAGAGGACCGACCCCTGAGGTACCCCACATACGAGGGGTCTCGGGGTCGACCTCTGGCCCCCTGTCAACACAGACTGCATCCGGCCAGAGAGGAAGGAGGAGAACCACTGCAAGACAGTGCCTCCTATGCCCAGCCCCTCCAACCGTTGCAGCATGATACCATGATCGATGGTATCAAAAGCCGCCGAGAGGTCCAATAGCACCAGAACAGAGGAGCAACCCCTGTCTTGGGCCCGCCAGAGATCATCCACCAACGCGACCAATGCTGTTTCCGTGCTGTAGCCAGGCCTGAAGCCCGACTGGAACGGATCGAGATATGACGATTCCTCCAGGTGCTGCGGGAACTGTCGGGCAACCACACTCTCAACAACCTTCGCAAGAAAGCGAAGGTTGGAGACGGGATGGTAGTTTGATAAAACAGCTGGATCCAGGGCAGGCTTCTTGAGGAGGGGTCTCACCACTGCCTCTTTCAAGGCAGCGGGAAAGACACCCTCACTCAAGGAAGCGTTGATAATTGCTCGGAACCAGCCTCGTACCACCTCCCGGGAGGCCAGCACCAACCAGGAGGGGCACGGGTCCAGTAAACATGTGGTCGCCCTAAGTCCCCCCAGCAACCTGTCCACGTCCTCGGGGGTCACGGGGTCAAACTCAACCCAGGTAACAGTCTCAAGACCAGCCTCCGCCTCTCCCATTGGACATACCCAGTTGAAGTCAAAGCCTTCCCGTATCTGAGCGATTTTATCATACAGATATTTTCCGAAATCCTCAGCTCTACCCTCTAAGGGGTCTCCCCTCACCTCCTGATGAAGGAGGGAGCGGGTCACCCTAAACAAGGAGGCTGGGCGGTTATCTGATGACGCAATAAGAGCAGTGAGGTAGGAACACTTCTCTGCTCTTATCGCCATTAGGTAGGACCTAATATGGTCTCTTACCAATGTTCGGTCAGATTCGGCACGGCTCGATCTCCAACTGCTCTCTAGGCATCTTTTCCGGCGTTTCATCTCTCTCAACCCCTCGTTATACCACGGGGCCGGTCGAGACCCACGCCGAATCAGAGGCCGCAAAGGCACAACTCGATCCAGGGCACCGGCAACCGCCCTGTCCCAGGCCGCCACCACCTCTCCAACCGAGTCGTGTGTCAGAACCTCAGGAATTGGCCCAAGCTCTGCCTGGAACCGCTCGGGTTCCATCAGCCGCCTGGGGCGGTACCATCTCACCGGTTCCGCCACCCTGCGGTGGGGTGCAACGGTCCGAAAGTCCAAGCATAGGAGAGAGTGATCAGACCATGACAGGGGTTCAATGACTATATCCCCTACACTCTGACCACTCAGCCACTGTCCAGAGACAAAAACCAGGTCAAGCGTGTTCCCCCCTGTGTGTGTGGGGCCTTGAATTACCTGGGTCAGGTCCATGGCTGTCATGGAAGCCATGAACTCCCGAGCCTCCCCAGACGCCCCGCCCCCGGACGGCAGGTTGAAGTCACCCATGACTATTAGCCTGGGGACTTCAACCACCACCGCGGCGACAACGCTCAGGAGCTCGGGCAGGGAGGTTGATACGTGGCAGGGCGCCAGGTACGTAATCAACACCGCCCTCGGACCCCCTAGGTCCCACTTCACCAGAAGGGATTCACAGCCTGCCGTCTGAGGAACAGTGACCTCCCTCGGCCTGAAACTATGAGCCTTCCTGTCACATACTGTATATCTGTGCCTTTCAAAGATTTCATAGATAACTAGTTTCCCAATGAAAAAGCCAACGCAAAAGCATGCAATCTAGAAAAGAAAGCCCTACTGCTAGTACATAATAAAACAAAGCAATAAAATATCCACAATAGCAGTGACCTTTGTACTATTATACAAAGCATTCAAAACAAGGCAGCTGGAACTGGAAAATCCCAAGGACAGTTTAAAATCTAGTATTGCTTTACTTTTTTAAAAAAATAAAAATTACTATTTCTTTTTTAAAGGGAAAAAAATTACTTCCCTTGATAAAGAATCTATGGGTATATTGTGCCAAGAGAGTTTAAACTGATTTAAATTGATTTTGTAAATATTTTATTTCTCTTATTTATATTCTGAGTCCTGTTACATTTTTATGCATCAACATAATGATGAAGTTGCAAGAAAGGTAAGTCCAAGATTTCATGTTTGGAATCCACTCTTCCTTCTCATCATATCTTTAACAGAACAAGTTTTTTTTTAGGATGATAATGATGATGACAATGATAGAGAAACAGAAAAAAAAAGGAAACAAGAATTCAGTCATCTAACTCTGCTGAAAGTAATATGAAAATCTGCAATAATTTAAATGATTTGGGGTCTTATAAGAACATTTCTCCCTTTCTGCAACTAAATGAAAGTGAGCCAACATCTTCAACTGGGCTTAAGCGGGAAGTAGTTGCCATAGCTACTATAGAGGTAGTCTAAATGTAGTACAGTATATAAAATAATCAGCTGAAATGACTGTGTACAATACTGATGAAAGCTGAGGGAACATAAGTTAAAAATACTTGGTAAACAGAAAACCCCGCCAAATAAAAATAAAATGCTCTTATAAGCCCCCAAATCATTTTTACCGTTTTTGCTCTTGCAGCAAGACTTCATTGCAAAGCTTGGAGGAGATTAAAGCAACCAGCAACAGATTTGCACAAAGTAGTTTGCAGCTTGGGCAGTGTTCAGGGCCAAGTAATACAATCAAAATGCATCAGCGAATGAATAATGTCCTCATATGAAAATTAAATGAATTGCTTGTCCTGAGACAGAGGCACAAGAAATCTACTCCTCACTCCCACCTCTGTAAGAAAAACTGCAGTGATTGCTAAAAAGGATAGGATCAGACAGAACCTAACCAGCCAGCTTAAGGCAAATAATAAAGGCCCGACAGTCATTTCAGGGCAGATGTACCCTTTCCAGCTTTCATGATTGTTACATTATCCGAGACCTTTAACAAAAGTCCATCAGGAATAGATATTAGCCTTTTCTTGCTATAAATCAGCCTTTGCCTTTGGTTTCATGCTTTAGATCCAAATTCTACTTTTAAATATAGTAGGGCTTGATACAAAAGGATTGGTATTATCATCTATACTGTCAGTGGTAAGGCTATTAAGGAAAATATTGGGAAATAGTATAAACCCAATTCTTCCTAGCATGGAAGGTGAAGGGCATAATTAAAAATTGAAAGGTTCCCTTCATGCCATACCAGATTGTTATTGGAAATGGGTGAATCAAATAGAGTACAGGAAATTAGAGATGGATCTGCTGCCACTTCATTTGCACCTTGGTATTAATTATGCATTTGTGGTGCCACAGACATACTTCACTTCTGTGTCCACAAATACATTATAGAGCATGAAAGGTTATTCAGACTATCTGGATCAACTATTCACTTCAAATGGGTTCAGACATTAGGGCCAAAGGAACTGGATTCCAGGGACTTCTGCCTGTCAACTGAGAAACACTGGAGAATGGGTGAAGCCAGATGACCAGAGAAGAGAAAATGACTTTCTTGGGAAAGAAGTAAAACAAAAATCCAAACAATTACAAACCAGGAAAATCTCAGAGTAGATTATAAAGAAATTAACCTGTAAGCAAATTGAGAGTAATAGAAGAATTATCAGATAATGATGAGAAGTGTTAAGAACAAATCCACAAGAATTTGTCACTCTGAATTTTTCTTTTCTTTTTTGATCAGATAACTGATTTAGCAGATTGTGGGAGTATAATTTGTCTTGATTTTAGTTAATCCTTGGGCAAAATACCATCTGAGATCCTGGTACAAATGAGCTCTGTTGTATGGTTGATAGTTGGTCCATAGAGGACTTGAAAAATATATTCAAAGAGTATGCATTGAGTAGGATGCCACAGGGTTTAATTAAACTTTTAATTAAGGATTGAATGAAAAGGTGGATGGAATGCTTATCAAAGCTTCTGATGCCATAACATTGGGTATAATAACTAAGGCTGAAGAAGTTTGAAACAACTTTTCAAATGATCTTGAAAAGTATGAAATATAATCAGAATTAATAAAGACAAATGCAATCTTCCTTACTTAGGAAAAAATATGTGTAGGTACAAGGAGTCTAGGGCAGCGTGGTGGCTCAGTGATTAAGAGGCTGTGCTTGTCAGCTAGAAAGCCGGCAGCCCAGGTTCGAGACCCGAGCTCCATGTGACAGGGTGAGTTCCCTTCCTCGCACCAGCTCCTACCAAACTAGTAGTCAAAAGCATACAGATGCAAGTAGATAAATAGGCACCACTTCTGTGGGATGGTAACAGTGCTCCGTGATGTTATGCTGGTCACATGACTGCAAAAATGTCTTCAGACAGCACTGGCTCAAAGGCCTTGAAACAGAAATGAGCACCACCATTTATAGTCAGCAAAAACTAGCAGAGTAAAATCTACTTTTTACTTTTACCTGCCGAGAGTCTGGCTTTTTCAAGAACGTGGAGCAGAGTTACAGAGTGATTTCTGCTCCAGAACTCCTGACTTTGGTTCAGTCCTGACAAGACTGTTTGGTTCTTGTTGTTTGGCTTCCCCTCAGTCAGGGAATTTTCCACCATTGATCTTAGAGGGGATTGAATTTCACTATTCAAGACTGTGGGGGCCTTAGTGCTCTCTGAGTTTTGTTGTTTTCTTGTAAATGTTGCATTACCAATCTTTGCTAGCACTGATGATGTTAACCTAGTTTGGTAATGAAACATCTGCAAGAAAACAACCAAGCTCAGAAAGCACTATGGACCTCACAGTTCAACCATGAGCTACAAATATTCTCTTATGTTGCTAATCAAGATTGATACACAACTTGGGGGGGGGGAGTCTCCTGACTTGCAGCTCCTGTTCAATTTGTAGGTTGCAACTGTAGCCAGGAGGGACTGTACAGCCAGAAGGACCTCACAGCTGAGGCCATTCACAACAGAGGAACTACAATGTGCTTTACATGGGGCTGCTCTTGAATGCCACCCAGAAGTTACAGGTCTCTAACTTGCAGTGCAAGTAATACCGGTAATTGGTCCTTTGTGCTATTGCCATGTGTCACCACTTTTTCACACACAGCATCGGCCACCAGCTGGTTTCTGGGTACAATTCAAAGTGCTTGTTACCTGTAAAGCCCTTTGTTGCATAAGACCTGGTTATCTGAGGGCTATTTTCAATAACCTTTACCTGTCTACGTTCAGGCAAAGAATTGATTTTGAGGGACTAAGGAAGTGTGCTTTTTCTGTCACTGACCCCAACCTCTGGAACAGAATCCTTCCAGAGATACATATGGTACCGTTCTCCTGAGGTTCTGGGAGTCCTTTAAGACCTAGCTCTATTCTCAGGCCTGAATGCAATGTGTTTGGGGAGCCATGGCATATTTTTATTGTTATAGTTGCTTTTAGTCCAAGCTTCCATGTTTTACCCCAAAGGAGCTTTTTCCAAAAGGTAACTGGACTTTCTTTCTTGGACTTTTACTTTTCAAGAAAGCCCAGCTGCCTTTTACAAGAAGCACTTTTAGGACAGCCATGACCTGGATGATTGAGCATCACTATAAACATACTTCCATGTCTTGTTTTATTAAAGTATTTGTTTTAATACTACACTTGACACCCAGAGTCTTCTTTAAGAGATGGTCATTTATAACTTTCTAACTTTGTGATTGAACTTGCTTCCTGAGATTGATGAGATTGAAATCTAACAACATCAGATAAGTCGCAAGTTCCTATCCTGATATCAAGCTGGATTCAGAAAAGGATGGCACAGCTCACTCTTCCTTGTGAGGCAGAGAGGAAGCTGCTTTTACTTAAGCAGAGCTTTTTCAAATAAGGACTTAAAACAGGAAATAAAAAGGGAGGAGGGAACTAGGCAGGAACCTTGGAAGAATACCTGCTGAGCCCTGCTAAGTTTGTGGGGTTTCTTGTTTAATTACAAATTCACCTTTTTTTTAGCATCCATCGCGCCCCTGACGGCACGCGATAAAATCCTAAAACAAGTAAGAAAAAATCCAAAAAGTAAACTGAGACCAAAACAAAAATTTGAACAACCCAAAAAAGCTGTGTGTTTTTTAATAATAATTAGTATAATAATAATAGCAAACATATAATAACAAGAAATGGAGATAGATAGCTGGCAGACGGAAGGGAGCTTCCCAGTGTTTTGCATTGAGTGTCATATGTATGACTATTTGTCTGCTGGACAGAAGTCTTGGGTGTGTGATCGGTGCAATAAGCTCATGGCTCTCAGGGAACAGGTTCTTTCCCTTGAAGCCAAGGTAGCAGACCTGGAGAAGCAGAGAGAGATAGCGAGGCAGGAGAAGATTTTCAGGGATGCAGCAGGAGCATCCCACTCCATGCTGAGCAGCTCTCCAGCTGCTTTGGAGAATGGAGATCTTGAGCAGGCTCCCTTAGTTGAGACCCCTTCCTTGGAGGATGTGCCCATATCCTCTTGCACCGAGGATACTTCTCCGCGGGTGGTGGGAGGGGGGCTTCTTGTAGTGGGTGATTCAATTGTTAGAAATATAGAGAGACGGGTTTGTGATGGAAGCGTTGACCGCATGGTAAACTGCCTGCTGGGTGCAAAGGTTGCAGACATCACGAGGCATCTAGACAGGCTGATAGACAGTGCTGGGGTGGAGCCAACTGTTGTGGTACATGTCGGTACCAATGACATTGGGAAAGCTAAGCGGAAGGTCCTGGAAGCCAAATTTAGGTTGCTAGGTAGAAGATTAAAGTCCAGGACCCCCAAGGTTGCATTCTCAGAAATGCTACCTGTTCCATGCGCAGGGCCAGCTAGACAGGCAGAGCTCAGGAGCTTCAATGCGTGGATGAGGCAGTGGTGCCGGGAGGAAGGGTTTAGATTCATAAGGAACTGGGAAACATTTTGGGACAAGCCACACCTGTACAGAAGGGACGGGTTACACTTGAACCATAATGGAACCAGACTGTTGGTGATTAATATTAAAAAGGTTTCAGAGCAGCTTTTAAACTGATTCGTAGGGGCAAGACGACAGGAGCAGGGAAGCTTCCAGTTCGAGAAGGCGCACTGCCTAATATGAAGGGTGGAAGTTATGCACACACTGGTGAGTCAACAGGAAAACTAAATTGTAATAGTCAAGCAGAAGGACATGGTAGACCATCTACAAATTCTACAACCAAATTCTACAGTCAAAATCCACAGTCAAAGTTGAAAGTGCACCAGAAAATTACATATAAATGTCTGTACACGAATGCTAGAAGCATTCGAGCAAAAATAGGGGAATTGGAATGCTTGGTGAAGGAAAATAATATTGATATTATTGGCATAACAGAAACCTGGTGGACAGATGAAAACCAATGGAACACAAGGATTCCAGGTTACAAATTGTATAGGATGGACAGGAGAGGGAGAAATGGTGGTGGCGTGGTCTTGTACATAAATGAGGAGTTAGAATCTCTTGAACTCAAAATTCAAGAAAATTCAAACTCACCCACAGAAACATTGTGGATAAAAATCCCAGGACAGGAAACTAATCTGACGTTAGGGATCTGCTATCGCCCTCCCAACCAAACTCCAGAGGCAGATTGCTATTTGGAAAATGAATTTAAGGAGGCCTCAAAAAGAAATAGGGTAGTCATAATGGGGGATTTCAACTATCCCCAAATAGATTGGGTAAATTCTTGTTCTACACATGAAAGAGAGACAAGGTTCCTCGACATGTTAGCCGATCATTCCCTTGAGCAGATGGTCATGGAACCAACCAGGGGAAAGGGGATCCTGGACTTGGTTCTAACTAACGCACAGGATTTGGTTCATGATGTCCTTGTAACCGAGCCCATAGAAACCAGCGATCACAACACAATAACCTTCAACTTAACCATGGATAGCAAATTGTCAGTGAAAACTTAACACAGAGACCTTAAACTTTCAGAGGGAATTTTGACAAAATGAGGAAAATAGTAAAGAAGAAACTAAAAAGAACAGTAAAAAAAGTCAAATCCCTCCAAAATGCTTGGAAACTGTTTAAAAATACGTTACAGCAGGCTCAAATAAAATGCATTCCTAAAAGAAGAAAGAGGACTGGAAAGTCCAAGAGGATACCAGTATGGCTTACGAATGAGGTAAAGAAGGTTATTGGAAAGAAGAAAAACTCATTTAAGAAATGGAAGGCTCTTCCTACAAAGGAGAACAGGAGGGATCACAAACTCTGGCAGACCAAATGCAAGGCGATAGTCATGAAAGCCAAGAGAGACTTTGAGGAGCATATAGCCAAGAATATTAAAAATAATAACAAAACCTTTTTTTAAGTACACCAGAAACAGGAACCCAACCAGAAAATCAGTTGGGCCACTCGATGACAATGGTCAGAAGGGGATAATCAGAGAAGACAAGGAGATTGCTGAGAGGCTAAATGACTTCTTTGCCTCCGTTTTCACTGAGGAGGATAGAGAGCATTTGCCTGCCACTGAATTAGTTTTCCCAGGGAGGGAAATAGAAGAATTAAACCTGATAGAGATAAACAAGGAAGATGTTCTTGCATGCCTTTCTAAACTAAACGTCAACAAATCGCCGGGTCCAGATGGCATCCACCCTAGAATTCTCAAGGAACTCACGTGTGAAATTGCTGAACTTCTAGCTAAAATATATAATCTTTCCCTAAGATCAGGCACTGTACCGGAGGATTGGAGGGAAGCAAATATAACCCCGATCTTCAAGAAAGGATCCAGAGGTGATCCAGGAAACTATAGACCAGTCAGTTTAACCTCAGTTCCAGGCAAACTGATGGAAACCATTATTAAAGATAAAATTACAGGGCACATAGAAAAACAGGCATTGCTGAAAGAAAATCAATATGGTTTCTGCAAAGGCAAATCATGTCTTACTAACTTGTTAGAATTCTTTGAGGGTGTAAATAAATACATAGATAAAGGGGCCCCAGTTGATATTGTATATCTTGACTTTCAAAAGGCTTTTGACAAAGTCCCTCACCAAAGGCTCCTAAAAAAGCTCTCCAGCCATGGAATTAGAGGACAGGTCTTGTCCTGGATTGGTAACTGGCTAAACTGTAGGAAGCAAAGGGTGGCAATAAATGGACAATTCTCCGGATGGAAAGAAGTGAGAAATGGTGTACCCCAAGGTTCAGTTTTGGGACCTTTACTTTTTAATTTATTCATCAATGATCTGGATGTAGAAGTTAATAGTGAGGTAGCCAAGTTTGCTGACGACACTAAATTGTGCCGGGTTGTGAAAAGTGAAACTGATTGTCAGGAGCTCCAGAAGGATCTCTTGAAATTGTGTGAGTGGGCAACAAAGTGGCAAATGCATTTTAACCTAAACAAGTGCAAAGTTATGCACATCGGGACAAAGAACCCCAATTATACTTACCAACTGATGGGGACCAAACTTTCTGAGACAACCCAAGAAAGGGATCTTGGGGTTTTGGTGGACAGCTCGATGAAGATGTCAACCCAATGTGCAGCAGCAGTAAAAAAAAAAAGCAAATTCCATGCTTGGCATGATTAGGAAGGGAATCGAAAATAAGTCAGCAAGTGTTGTATTGCCTCTGTACAAATCGATGGTGAGACCACAGTTGGAGTACTGTGTACAGTTCTGGTCACCGTACCTCAAGAAGGATATAATGGAACTGGAAAAGGTGCAAAAAAGGGCAACAAGAATGATCAAGGAAATGGAGCGCCTCCCTTATGAAACCAGATTGCAACGCCTTGGTCTCTTCAGCCTTGAAAGACGGCGTTTAAGGGGTGACTTGATCGAAGTGTATAAAATCATGCATGGGATAGAAAAGGTGGATAGAGAAAAATTCTTTTCTCTATCACACAATACCAGGACAAGGGGGCACTCCCTAAAGCTCATAGCTAAGAAAGTGAGGACAAATAAAGGGAAATATTTCTTCACCCAGAGGTTCGTTGATTTATGGAATTCACTTCCAGAAGGGGTCGTGACAGCTGTCAGCCTTGACAGCTTCAAGGCAGGGTTAGATAGATTCATTGATGCCAAGTGTATCAGTGGTTATTAAAACAGATATCCATGTGCCGCCTCTATGTTGGTTGAGGCAGGCAGGATTCCCTTGAGTACCATTTGTTGGGGGTCAAGGGAAAGGGAGGGTTTTGCCTTCTCTTTCTGCTCAAGATCCCCATGTACAATTGGTGGGCTACTGTGTGACACAGAATGCTGGACTCGATGGGCTTTGGCCTGATTCAGCATGGCTCTTCTTATGTTCTTATGTTCTTCTTAGAAGGTTATGCTTAGAGTTACATACTATATTTCTGTGGAATTCCATTAAATCACATTTTATACTTTTGAAGCAGGAGCTGCCTTTCTGTTTGCTTATTGGCAAGAAACAGTACTGATAAGAAGCATGACAGTTTCACAAGTTACTTTGCTGGCACAGAACATATTTATTATATTTTAATGGAAAAAGCTGTCTTTAGAGATATAGAACAGCAAAACAGAAAAATAATTTCTATCAGAAATTATTCAGATATTGGAAAAATAAAAGTAACATAAAACATTAAATGTTTATTAATATGCCCGCTACCTCATGTGCTACCTCTATACAACTTTCTATAAATTTGCATAGAATTTTGCATGGAAATTAGTATATTAGTAAATGGACCAAATCAAGCTACAGACTATGTAAATTTTGTCCAGTTGTTCATATAGGTTTTTATATAGATAGCACTTTTAGAGAGTCCAGTTGTAGTAAGTTAATTTAGAATATTTTTTCCATGTTACTTATGCCACAGACATGAAGTTGTTGCTAGTTATAAAGAATATACCTAAAGGGGGGACACCTCAAAAAGAACCAAGCTGCTGCAAATCAATATTGTTTGTTTGTTTTGTTTTATTTTGACTTATATGCCGCCCTTCTCCTCAGACTCAGGGCGGCTCACAGCAAATAATACAAGTACAAAATATAAATCAGTTAAAATAATAGTATACAATATAAAAAACTATAAAAACTATACCCACTCATACAACATACAATCCCAATCAAAGGCCCAGGGGCAGAGTGCAGTTCACACGCCCCAAGCCTGTCTGCATAGATGTGTTTTTAAGAGTTTTCGGAAAGCTAGGAGGGAGGGAGCAGTACGAACCTCTGAGGGAAGTTGGTTCCAGAGGGCTGGGGCATCAACAGAGAAGGCCCTCACCCTAGGTCCTGCCAAACGGAATATATGACAAATTATTATATGTTTAAGCATTTGGTTTACATGTATCTTCCTATTATCAAAACTCCACTTTTAATAGTTCAGTCCTAGGCATGGCTACACAGAAAATAAGTTTGAATTGTAGCTTATACAATTCATAAAATATATGAAAAGTTTGCATATTTCTCATCATCTTTATATATGAATGTGATGAGAGACATGCAAAGTTTTCATGTAGCCATGCTTAGGGCTGAACTATTAAAAGTGGAGTTTTGATAATAGGAAGATACAAGTAAATTAAAGTCTGGAGTATATTACAGAGCTGCCTTTGTAAAATGAAAGCACATCTGTTTTTCTCACTGATATTTTAGCTTTTAGAAAAATTATCCATCTGTGTTTCTCAACTTTGCTTCTGCACATATTGTCCAGTACTGTCTTCTATCCCATTAGCAACCTTTCCACAAACTAAAAGCTGAGCCTGTCAAAAAGTGTCCAACATAATTAGGCACATGTGGGATGGAATTTATTAAAACTTCATTTGAAAGTGATTAGAAATTATTGTGCCCGTTAATGCTTTTAAGATGGGTGACATGAAAATTTTCAAAGAAGCATTTACATTTCTTTATGATTTTTTTTCTTTAAAATATCCCCCCATCCCATTGTACATGAGAAAAATGCACATTTATGTCCCTTAACATGTCCTCTTTCTGATCTTCTGTCCCACAGAACTGTAGGGGACAAGAGAGAAGATAGCCACCAACTCAAACCTGCAGATAGAGTTAACCAAGCCAAGAGTTGCTGCACTTTCTATGAAAGAAACTATCCTATCAGAAAAATTAAGATTCAGATAACCAAGAAACCTATTCGCAGATTTTATACAATGGAGTTCATTATGAGGTGATATGAATGTTATCTGCAACAACCACAAACTGTAAAAGTCACCATAGATATTTCCTAGCAGCCAGTCTTCCCACTAAGGACTGTTTACACTCTGCCTCACCCCCACGATTCAGCTCTTTTCCTTCACTGAACAATAGTAGCAATGCTCAAAATTCAAAGACAAAGAGTGGATCTATAGAATTTTAAGATGTTGCAGAGAGAGTTCTGTTTCAGCCTCTAGTCTTGATCTGAGCCCTTGGTCAAGACAGGCAATTGAATTCTTCCTTTTCATCTCCCAGTGAAACAGAACTGAGAGTGGATGTGATAACAGGTCTCTTAAAGAACATGAAAAAATTGAACATTCTCAGAGATTTTCCTGTTTTATTATAAAGAAAAAAGTAGGTTCAGTAAGAACATATCACACATATTTCATGTCTCCTAGCAGAACATATGCTAGCTAAGATTCATGTTAGCCAATTTAAAACTTCCTCAGGAAATTATAAACTGTCATGTGTTTGTTGTTTTTATATGTATTATCTGCTTTTTCTCCTGAATCTCCAGACTGATGAATAGGGGGAAATTACTGCCTTCATTTTATTCCTACAACTATAATTTGTCCAGATACGTCTAGCCCAAACTCAATGACTATATTCCATGGAAAATGAAGTGTGTCTGAACACATGCACACCTGCTTAACTTCTAGACTACTCTGGCTTAAGCATGTTGATCCATTTCAACACCATTCTAATGTGGTTTCCTAATTTCACTAACATGCTTGGGTTTTGGTGCATTGCTAAAACTAAAAAAAAAAAAGATTGATGGAGATTTATATGACCTCTCAACTCATGCACAGGGACTCTGGGCAGCTTATACAGATAAGACCCCCCCATTCAAACCCAATAAACTCCCACCCACCTTCCCAACAACAACATTTAGACAAACAACTGATAGGCTCCATAAGATCCTGGGAAACCCATTTCATCAAGGCCTTTTGAAAAAACATCAGGGTCGAGGCAAGCCTTATCTTTGTAGGGCTGATGATCCACAGAGAGGGAGCCATCACTGAATAGGCCCTTCTTTTGGGCCACTAACTGGATCTCCTTAATGGAGGGGGCAGTAACATACACAGATCTAAACCACAGATGGTTACCCTATCACTTCTAGGATCCTGTTCACTTCCTCGAGAGCAACAGGATTGAAATATTTCCAGATAACCAGGCAAGAACCTGCTCCACTAGACTAATAGTCACTCTTCGATCTAACTGGGAATTAATCTGAGTGACTTTGTCTTCCAGAAAATCAGCAAATGCCTCAGTGTGCCCCTGCAGATAGATTTCTATATGCTCCTTCCCAAGAAGGAAACAGTTCACCTTAAAGAAGGTTACTGAGCAATTATCTGCAGTTGCAATTAATGCTAAGAAGTATTTACATTTCACCACCCACATAACCACAAGGTTGGCCTTATTAGCAGTTCTTACCTGTGTTTGGTTGAATTTGTTCTTTGTCTTCTGCCAGTAGTGTTCTAGAGGTCTCTTAATCCATTTCATCCCTCTCGATTCCTCCATATACCATGGAGGAAAGCAGTGGTGGGATTCAAATATGTGAACAACTGGTTCTCTGTGTGGATGCCACTTCCCGAAGTCCATTCTGGGCCTGGGCAACAAAAAATTAGCTACGGGTTCTGCCAAAGTGGTGTAAACTGGCTGAATCCCACCACTGGTGGAAGGGTGATGAGATGAACCAGTTGGGAGAGGCTGCATGAGTGCAATCTTGTCCAAAGGCCAGTCACTTTCCTATTCCAATTGGTGATTAGGGACTCAACAGGCCTATGCAACAGATCTTAGTTATTATCCCCAGCTCCTTCTGAAAATCAACTGGGTCCATCAGTCACTGGGGGCAAACTGATCTAATAGGTCCTGCCTCCCTGCAGAAGCGTATGACTCTAGAGAAATTCATAACCACCAAAGCACAATCTGATCATGACAAGGGGAACAAGAATAGATCCAGCAATTCTAGATTACATAGGCACCACTTTGTAATCATGCTAGTACTTCCTACTTCGGTCCTACTTCATTGGCTCTTTGCCATCTGAGCTCATTATTAGAGAAAATCACCTTCAGAATCACTTTCAGAAATGAACTACAGTTTCTGCACTAGGATTAATTTAGTTTTACATATTAAATACTTCATTACAATTAATCTTTTTGGTGTCAAGCAAAATACGATTGCATAATGAGAAACAAACTCTTTAGAAATGTTCAGAATCGTTGATGTGCTTTGAAAAAGGATAAAATATAGATCATTTTTGTTTTAAAACAGGAAGTGCTTCAAAACCTGGGGAGAGTGATAAAAAGTTTAAAAGAATACCAATTATTCTTTCAGCCAGAGGCATTTTCTTCTTATCCTACCTTAAAATGTAATTGTGAGTTTCAGACACTACAAACCATTACTGCAAAACTACAAAGACTAATACAACTCCAAACCTGATCTAAGAGATCCTAAAACATCAAATCTCATTAAGTTTAAAAAATATAAAGTATAATAACCTAACTGTATTTATGTAAAACTAAGCTCATGCACTTCATTGCGATTTAGTTCAAAGTAAGATACCATATTTTGAACGACAATCTGGCCAAACTAGGTTAACCTAGTTAATCTTTTTAACCCATCCCATATGGTTACTTCAGGCCTCAGCATTTCAATGAAAAGAAAATACATGGGGAAAAGGGATCCTATTGACCTCCGTCCTTTCTTCAGGCAGGTTTTAGATTTAATTCTGGCACTGTTTAGACCAGTGATAGCGAACCTTTTAGAGACCGAGTGCCCAAAAACCGCCCTGCCCCACCCGCCCATTTCTGTTGGGTGATTTTGTTCTTCCTGGGAGAATCTAACTGTGAGGAAGAAGAGAATTTGAGACACTTCTCTTTTTTTAATATATTTTATTAGATTTTATATGGGTAGGGAAAAGGTGGGGTCACTGCAGGTACAGGCAAATCAGGATAAAGGGGTCAGGGTGTGGATGACTACAGTAAATACGTAATTCAGCAAACAAGCTGTCGTCCGGGTCTTCATATTGAGTATTATTGTTTATATATCACTAGACATTTATAAGAATAAATCAGTATAGTTACAACTGACATTTGGTAAAACAGTAATATTCCTTTAAATAATTAACATAATTGATAGCATAACAACTATTTCCAATCATCAAGTTTAATACTTAATATAATAAAGCTCTAAAATTTCTTCTTATTCTAACGTGTTTCAACCCACTGATAAAATTTTCCCCAGGTTTTGTAGAAGATTGAATCTTCTTTCTCCTTCATCTCTAACGTTAATCTGTCCATTTCCGCACAATCTAGGATTTTCAAAATTATAATCTGGTCTGATGGTAGGTTTTCATTTTTCCAAAATTGGGCGAATACTATTCTTGCAGCTGTTAATACATGTAATATTAAATAATCATTTTCTTTGCCATAATTAGGTCTTAATATACCTAACAGGAACAGTTCTGGTTTAAATTCTATCTGGATTTTCATCATCTTTTCTAACCATATATGAATCTTAGACCAATATTTTTTTGCAATAGAACATGTCCACCAGGCATGATAATAAGTACCCAGTTTTTGCTTAGGAGAATTTGAGACACTTCTGATTATAGCTGACATAATCCAGGACAGAGGAAGGGAAATCCAATGTGCCCAGACCTCAGAAGCATTCAATAATCAGACAATGTAGATCATAGATATTATTTTATCTTGGAAATTCCTTACAAAGAAACTGACACACAATCTCCATGTTGCATGGGTCTTCACATTATTATTTTATTTCTTCTTCATGCCTACTTGTTTTTTCCTGGTGTAATAAATTAATAATTTAATATCTGTTTTAAACACACATTTTCAGTGTCATGTGTCTTGAGACTTTAATATGCCTCAAAAGATCAAGATCTCTTCACAATGACTACCAAAAACTAAAACTGACTGAAACTTCTCTATTTATCTTTGTCTGCCTCTGTCCCTGTCTCTCTTTCAGAAAAGAAATTTTACTTATTTTGTTTTATTTCTTTATCTCTAGCTAGGGGCAAAAAAATTAGGTGGTGGTAGCAAACATTAATGGAAGGTTATATATGGGTGTGTTTTTAAAAAAATGAAATAGTGAAATACCACCTATAGATTAGATTTACATACACATTTACATGTGCACACACATGCACACTGGTATGTATGTTATGGGCACAGTCCTCATCATAGGCTTTGAGATTTCAGAACTGATGCAGAAAGGAGAAGGAAGGAACTGATAAGGAAAAACAATTATTCAAAGAGTATTTCTCTTTCCTTTGCGAGAGTAAACGGTATAAAATGGTTGTTGTGGAGAAAATGAGAGGAGGAAGGAATATTAGGTTTGTTTGCCACCTTGAGTTAATTATAAAATAATAATTTTATTATTATTGTTATTGTATCTTACTTTATTATTATTTATTTATTGTAATAAATAAGTTTTTAAAAGCTAAATAAATACTAACAATACTGCATTATAATAAGTCTTGAGATTTTAAGTGATGCCTCAAAGTTCAAGAATCACCTCAATTCAAAAAAAATGTTGATCATCTCTCCCAGTGACCATAAGGTCCAGAAAAGCCATTTTAAGCTCAACCAGGAAAACATTTAGAAAATAATAAAATGAAGTTGAGCACTATGAGCCAGCAGTGTGCAGCAGCAGCCAAAAAAGCTAATACAGTCCTGGGTTGTATAAACAGAGGAATAGTATCAAGATCATGTGAGGTATTAGTACCGTTTTATAAAACCCTAGTAAGACCATACCTGGAATACTGCAGCCAATTTTGGTCACCATATCACAAAAAAGATGTTGAGAGTTTGGAAAAAATTCAGAGAAAAGCAAGTAAGATGATCAAAGGCCTGGAGACTAAAATATACGAAGAACAGCTACAGGATTTGGGCTTGACTAGTCTAAAGAAAAGAAGAAATAGGGGAGACATGATAGTCGTGTTCCAGTATCTGAGGGGCTGCCACAAGGCAGAGGGGATCAGGTTGTTCACCAAAGCACCAGAGGGAAGGATGAGAAACAATTGTTGGAAACTGATCAAAGAGAGAAGCAACCTGGAATTAAGGAGAAACTTCCTGACAATGAGGACAATTAACCAGTGGAATAGCTTGCCCCCAGAAATCGTGGGTGCTCCATCACTGGAGATTTTTAAAAAGAGGTTAGATAGTCACTTGTCTGAGATGATATAGGTTCTCCTGCTTGAGCAGGGGGCTGGACTAGAAGACCTCCAAGATCCCTTGCAGCTCTATTCTATTCTATTCTATTCTATTCTATTCTATTCTAATTTTAACCCTGATTAGCTAGTTGCTAACTGCAGTATCGCAGAGACAACAATAAGAACTAGCACTGTTTACATTTTGTAACCATACAAAACCATTTTTGTCTTTGTAATCTGAATCGGAAATAATGGATACCTTAGGCATGTTTTTTCCCCTACTTTAAAAGTTGTTTTGCTATTACAGCAGTAAGTAAAGAGCATCAAACATAAGAAGCTCTTATGTAATATAATGACCATTCCTGCTCACATGAATAAAATGGGCTGATTTAATACTAGAAATTGTCCTTTCAAACTGCAAAACCTCACAGAGTCAGCCAAGCCAAAGCAACCATCTGTCAAAGACCTGTAAGAATAAAGAAATGATTGTTTCTGAAGCCAAGGCACTCCCAAGTTCTCTCAAGCAGCAAAGAACCATATTTTTTTTAATTAAGCAGGATATATAGCGGTTATTGTAAGAATGGTAATTAAGTTCAAGAAGAGCTTTTCCTGATTAATGACAACATGACAGAATTACACAGGAGAGAGAAATCCCCATTCAAGCATGGCACATAGTTTTCAGTAGGAAGAGCATACATTGCCAGGTATTCGTGTAGTCTTTCAAGATTCAGATAGGTGTTGCATTTTTATTTTATTTGCTTTCCTGGAAAGGACTGAGGCCCTTTGTTCTTAGGTTCTCTAAGAGCACCCTGGAATTCAGCAGCTATAACTGCACTTTAGTCACATAGTGACTGTGCCCTTCAAAAAAGAGCTAAGCACAATAAAGCTGTCAGATTTCAGCATGGTTCTGGTTTAACTGCAGCACTTGGGGCAAGATAGAAGCAGAAGAGTCACCATATTTCAGCATCTATGCAACATGCATTTGCATTTGTTTATTTGTTTGTTTGTTTACATATCTATGTCACTGGACTCCCAACCACTCTGGATGGTTTCTTTTGCTGGCTCTGCTTTGGCCAATGTAAGATGTCCATAGTGTTGAGGTATAGGAAAGACAGTTATACCAGCTGTCTTATCAAACTTAATTTCTGGAGACTAATTTCCTCCTCCTCCTCCTCCTCCTCCTCCTCCTCCTCCATTGCCTCCTCCCACATTGAAAATGAGGTACAGCTTGCCTCTGAGATTGTCTCTCCTTTGGGGTATGTTACTGAGACTTCCCATCACCACTTCCTAGAGTAACTCTTTTATGATAGCTCTTCAAGATAATCTGTCAAGATCTCAAAATCACTTATAACTACTGTACACATAAATTATTCTATTCAAAACTTCCATGTATTGGCAATAGCAATAGCACTTAGACTTACAGCCCTCTTTGTATCATTCCAGTATATGTACTGCCGAAGCGAGCACAATTTACAGCCCTCTTTAAGAAGTTTACAGAGTCAGCACATTGCCCCCAACTATCTGGTCCTCATTTTATTAACCTTGGAAGGATGGAAGGCTGAGTCAGCTTTGAGCCGCTCAGAATCGAACTCCTGATAGTAATCAAAATTAGCCTGCAATGCTGCATTCTAACCACTGCGCCACCATGGCTCTTATTATTATTAACCCCTTTGTCCTGTACCCCTTGGGGTATTACTAATAGAATGTCCTTCTATCCTATTTTTATCTTTACAAAACTGTTATGAGGTAGGGGATAGTCATTGGTTAAGCATTATCTAATAATCTGAACGGGGTATTTGAAATGGGTATTTGAACCTGTATTTCCCTAGTCTTAATTTACTACTACTGTGTGCCATACTGAGTATCCTGTGATTTTATATTTTATATTCATGAGATTTTCTATTTTGTACATATTCAATGATTTTTTGTTGAACATTCTTGAATAATTTCTACCTTCTAGTTTATTTAAAATGCATCCCGTTACAGATTGTCTTTTAATTTTCTTCATGATCATTTGATTCTACATTCTAGAACCTAGAAATTTATGCACACACTTAATGTGTGATATTCCTGAACAAAGACACAGAAATATAGATTGTTATTCTCACTTGTACAAGTTTTGCAATATAGTTTTTCATTTCAAAAGAGGCTTACAAAAAGTGAAAATATATATGCATCATATTAGAGAAAACTATGATTGGAACTAGTTGCAGAATAAACAAACATTAAAATTATGTGTAACGAAATAAATATACATGAAATCTTCAATTTTGGGGGAGAATTAATCCAATGTGAACATAGGAAAACATGAGTTTAAAGCTGGAAGAATTCATAGATTTATCTCTCTTTGTCTATTTCTTAAGAATTTGAATCATTTTTATTTCATTTTTAAAGAAATGCTGCTTTTTATTCATAGCAGTCTTCTTAGTACAAAAGGAGGAGAATTATTCATACATATTTGATTGAATCTTAAATAGGGCTGTAGCATCTCTAGTCTTCTGTAGAACATAAGGCTCCAGGTCAGAAGTTAATCCAAGCTTGAAGATGTTGTAAGGCAGAATTTATTGGCAGATATATGGCATTTCAGTGAAGTAAACATTTCTTTAAAGGGCCCTGTCCAGTTCCTAAATAAGCAATAACAATTTTATTTCAGAATACCTTACCTTTTAGTATCAGTACCTGCTCAGTAACTGTACAAAATGCAGTGCCAGAAGAAAAGGCTAGATAAATTTTAGCCACCCAGGCAGTTCTATGATTTCTTTCTTACAGTTTATTAGAGCTCATCAGACAACACTAATTCAAAAACGTGGTGCTACGGTTATATTTCATCTATATGATTTTTGTTCTGTCAAGTTATTGAGCTGCTACAGTATTGAGCAGCAGTAGAATCAGCCATAGCAATAAATTGTTCATTTACAAAGGGACTTTCCAAATTGGCTTTCCAAATTCTCCATCTATAAATAGGAACATTAATAAAATGATGAAATTTTTGGCTGAAGCAGTGTTGAAAGTGAAGGTATTGTGCAATGTCAAACTTGCAACATCATGTGACATGTTGTGACGTAGCGCAACTTTTTTGCCATTGCCTGCAATGGGATGGGCGCAGTTTCACTATGATGCATTCGGTCCATGGGCCAGCAGTTTGACACCCCTGTGGTAGACTGTGAATGTAAAAATTTGCTCTAGCCTTGAATTCATTGCAAGCCATTTTCAAATTCCAGCAAATCTTTGGACATTGTATAAATAATTTGTCATTAAAGTCAGATCTCACCAAAGCTTCTATCCCTCTCCTTACTTATCCAGTGTCATGAACATAAGGAGTTTACATCCTTCTTTTCAGATGTCTTAAGATCTAAAATAGTATTGTTTGTTAGTCAAGTGTCTCAGTCAATGCCAATCCAATGTCTATTGGATATCTCCCAACCTAATCACCTTATTTATGATAACTGAAAGTCAATGGAATGTTAGCACTTATCTTGAATCCATTCATTCTTATTTCCATAAAGTAAGAGAAGCAAACTATATGTTAGAGATATATTGTTCCAACTGAAGAATTGGGATTGTCTTTTGCTTTGCAGCCCCACAACTAGGGGCGTTAAGCAGGCTCAACTTGCTACTGCAAAACATTTACAAATCCAGATTTCTTTTTCTGATGAATTCTTAATTCTTTAACTTTTTGTCAGAAAAAGAAATAGTGTGGGTGGAAAACTATTTATGCCACCATGAATATCTTGGAGGGAAAGGAAAAATGATGTGAACATATAAGTAAGTTCAATTGTCTATTTTGCTGTGACATTACTGTGCTTTCCTTTATTAGATATCTTGCAGTTCCTTTCAAAAGTAAAACATGGCACCAATATTAAAGAGAACTAGAAAGGGAGGGAGGGAGGGAGGGAGGAAGGAAGGAAGGAAGGAAGGAAGGAAGGAAGGAAGGAAGGAAGGAAGGAAATGACTGAATCAAAAAGTGGAATGAATGAACAGAATGCTAGTGTTTGATTTGCTACTTTTTACACTGCCCTTTTCTTTTGAAAGGAAAAGTAAATGCAAATATTAAAAGGAAAATTTCAGATCAATATAAAGGTGTGAATTATAACACCAATATTAATGGTAGATGATTTCTCAGTTGAATAAAAGAAGGGGAACAAGCAATTATTTGTCATCTCTTGATACTTCAATACCTTTCTTTAATTTTCTAAATATTACTACCATGGATTCAGTTTCCATTTTCTTCTTTAGTTCACAAGTCTTTCCAGCTATCATTGAAGTGCTTTCTCTCTGCAAGTTAAATGCATTTCTCCACTGACTGTGCTACCGGTAGCCTTTTCAAACAGACGCAGGAAATAACCATAGCAGTCAGGTCTGCTGGGTGGAAAAGAATGGAATCTGTCTCATATTCAGTCAGTCACCAATTACAATCTATCAGCAGGAGACCAGGCTTGAAATGAGTTTCTTCTCAAATGCAACTCTCTGTTCACTGCTTTCAATGTGTGGATGGCTGAAACCAGTAAATATGCCAGTACTCTTGCTGGTTTCCAAGCTATTTATGAGCTTTTAGAGGGAAGAAAAAAACAAATATCTTTTTGATAATATAGATAGGTGTGTGTGTGTGTGTGTGTGTGTGTGTGAGAGAGAGAGAGAGAGAGAGAGAGAGAGAGAGAGAGAGAGAGAGAGAGAGAGAGAGAGAGAGAGAGAGAGAGAGAGAGAGAGAGAGAGAGAGAGAGAGAGAGAGATTTGAAGGAAACTTTTATGCTTTTGGAACATAAGGCTTTATTTGGATAAGATCAGCTAAATCAAGCCTTATTTTCTAGGATGACATGTATATTTTGTTTAAATTCTTCATATTACGGAAAAATTAAGCTTGAGCTATAACCAATCTCTCTGATAAAGCCCAGTTCAAATCTGTCAAGAGTTGCAGTTTTTCTGCAGAAGTGTAGTTTAATACAGATAGTTCTTGACTTACAATCATTCTTTTAGTGACCATTCAAAGTTTTAACAGTACTGTTATGACTGTTGTGGCATTCCCATGGTCATGTGATCGAAATTTGGAGCCTTGACAACTGGCATGCATTTATGACAGTAGCAGTATCCTGAGGTCATGGGATCACCATTTGTAACTTTTCCAGCTGGCTGCTGACAAGCAAAATCAATTGGGGAAGTCAGATTCACTTAACAACCACAGGGAATTTCTTAATGGTAGTAAAAACAGCTTGTAAAATGGGACACAACTCATTGTGGGCTCCATTGTGGTCCTAAGCTGAGGACTATCTGTAATCCAAATTGATAGAGGGAGATATAAAACAGTAGTAGAAAGGCGTACTGAATTTTTATCTCAGGATACTGAATTTCTACCTCAGGATTTTTTGTTAGGGATCATAAAAGATTGCACTACTACTGAGATGAATTTACTTCTAAAGCTCGAATGAACAACAGGTGTTAGACTAGAAACAGTAGATAGACCATGTATAAGAGAAATACCAATCAAATAAAATGTATCAAGCGTATAGTTGAGGCTGGACATGAGGAGTGAGGAATGTTTGCTAAACCAGACGTTTACAAAGACTGATCCTTAGAGTTGTATTGCAGGTTATATGATAATTGCTTTTTGATATGATCTTATGTTTGGTGTTGATGGTTTTAATAAAATAATTAAAAAAAAACAGTAGTAGAAATCCTTTTCTCTACGACAATCATGAGTAACGCATGGCTCCAGTATAATTCCTGAGATCTATATTGCAGCTGTAAAGTTCCTTTACCACAACATGACCACATGTTGTGTTGTTGAAATCTAATAACAAATTTTAAATTTCAGTAGAGCTTTTTTTTAAAAGTAAATTAAAATGGCCCCAAAATTGTGTGGTAAGATGTGAAAGCAATGCCCTTTTCCCAATGATCTCCAACAATGGAGCATAAATTTGGGCTCTAGCCCCCTTTGGTAATGTCAATTTTTCACCAAATGCTGTCAATATAGACTGTAAATCTCTAAGAAGAAGATCCAGATCCTCTTCTTGAAGGATTCTAGTATTCCTCTTGATTCAAAACTGAAAGTCCTTATCCATTATCTCCTGTCTTCTATAACTGTTAAAATCCAAGTTATACAAAAAGCTAGAGGGTTGAAAGTAGGCATAAAAATTATTTCCTATTAAATAATTATTCCTGATATGCCTGCCTTACATTTAGATATCACGCTTCAAGCAAAGGATTGAAGACTCATATAAGTATATACGATACATGTATGTGTTTGTGTGTGTGTGTGATATGATTTATGAATAATTGTAGCATGTAATATAGCTACATCTCTTTTTTGTAGCTAAAGCCACTGACCTAAACTAATATTTCAACCATAGGAATTCTAAATAAAATATAGTTTTAGTAATAGAATTGGAGAAGCTAAGGGTTGGAAGCAGTCTTGAAGATCTTCTAATCCAAACCCAGTGCAGAGCAATAATTCATTTCTAAATTTACTAACATTTTCCTCAAACATTAATTTTTTGAATGATTTTTATTCTGTGAATCTGCACCATTCTGCAATTTGTCTCATAACTGAAATGACTGGTAGAACTATAGTGATACAAAAACAGTTGCATCATTCAGCTTTATTTTCTACACTGTATATTGCTTCTCCAGCATACATAAAAATCTGTTCCTCTAGTCTGGACAGAAAGTAATTTTGTGATTAGAGTTAGGGAGAAATTCACCAACTTAAAAATGTTAGCCTAACCTACTTTTATCTTGTCCAATCAACTTTTCTCTTGCATTTCCTTTTATGTGTTAGCTATAAAATGGAATGTAAACTAAGAATCTGGGTTCCCTCTTTGAATGAGAGGAATCCATTTTATCAGGATATTCTAATACATTGTAATTAAATGATCTTCTTATCTCGGTCTGTCTCACTGGAAAATACGCGTGCCAAGGCACGAGCCTAAAAAGCCATATTTGGCCTTCAGCACCCTGCATCTTGTACACCTATGAAATTTGAAACAAATAATCAAATAATATATTTTGAAAGTACAGTTTCTAAATGAGATGGCCCAAGACTAATGGAAACATGAAGAGTAATGGAAGGCTGAACCATATGTATGTAATATGTATGTCCTGAGATCCCGAATTGCACACACTTCCAACTCCAAAATATTATTAGATCTCCATGAGTCCATCCAGAAATTGCCACCAAATTGTAAACAATTCTGATTTTTACAGTTCTGATTTTTAAGCTGTGGTTTCATGCATATGTGCACTTTTCTTAGTGATTTTTTTGTCTGAAGTAAGGAGCTTTCACAGCTATCCCTATGAAAGCAACTCTCCCGAACAATCTTTGACAGCTTTCTACCTCACTTTGTGCTGTGAAATGGGATGGTTGGATCTCCCCTATTACTCTGCCTTTCTCTCTTGCATAATGCAGCATTGCTGGTTAAATCTATTCTGCTTTTATTTCTTCAACAGGGACTAGTAACAAATGCAAACATCAGAAAAGAATGAAGAAGCCAAGATTCCTTACCCTGCAGAACCTTTCTCTTTACATTCAGTAAAAGCAAAGCAAGGCAACAAGACATGGTCATCAAGGCAAACAACATGATGTCTCCTTTAATCTCTACATCTCCCTAATGCTTCATTGCTTTTCTAATTTGCTTGTGAAATCAGCATCTTTACTTTTTTTTAATTAAAGAGACAAGTCATTAGGCAGTCTTTTTGGTTTCAGGATCTCACAAAGCAATAATTAAAGATAATTTTTGCACTCCACATAGTTGAAAAAATTGGCTGCCTTGAATATCTAATCTAAGAAATGTTCGATGAACAAAGATGAAGTGTAGAATACACATTGCTCACCTAAACATCCTAGCCATGATGATACCAACATAACTAAACAATGCAAAGTAATATTACAATATAAGATCTGCCTTCCACGTTTGTGTATGCAACACTTTTTTCTTCAAAGAAGAGGGGTTTATAATGTGTTATTGTGGCATAGTTTTCCATAGCCCCAGGAAAAGTGGGATGGAGAAGACAAAATGTGTATCTAAAGGTCATCTATTCATGCCTATACTTCAGTCCTGGTGTTGCTGAATATAGATTTGATCTGTTACAAAAGGATTTTCCTTCTGGCACCAAGAGCTTCACAGCATAGGCGGATATCTGAACCAGCCTGCCAAAGATGTCCAGATGTAGTAAGGCTAAAGTGTCATGGGGAAAAATATCTGGCTTAGATAATAAACCATGCTAGCGAAGTAAGGGAAACAAAAGTTGAAATGCGAAAAAAAATGGGCACCTCATTTGATTCTCTGTGGGTTTGTGAGATGTTAATATGTGTTCCAAGTTCTTGTGAGTAGCTTGGATCTCTACAGAATATTGAGAGACTTCAAAGAAATAGCATCAGTTCTGGAAGGTTTTGTTGATGTCCCAAAACTCCTTGTTAAAAGCACCATAGGTGTTTTTATCTGGAAAATGCAACCTGGAAAAGAGTGAATAGGGAAGCAGGTTACTCACGCTGAAGTTAAATGTATAACTCCCAAAGCAAAATAAGGGACTGATTGTCAAAAGTCTCGTTTAAACTTCAAGGCAAGAACTACTTCCACCCTCATAGATGTTAAGGGGTCTGGACTAAAAGACCAGCCTTCTCAATGGTAGCCCTCACGTTATGGAAATACTCTCTCTCTGGAAGTGCAGTTGACCCCTCCCCTTCTTTCATTCAGGAAGTCTTTAAAACATTTCGGGAACAAGCCCTAGAATGAACAGAAGTGATATTTTGTTCCTGGTTTTTTTTCTCAATTTTTTTCCCCATACATGTTAATTTTTCCAATCAACAAGTTGTCTGAAATTTGCTAAACTAATACATGTTCAATTCCTAATCCTTGCTTCTTTTCTCTAACCAAGTGTAAAATGAATTCCAAATTTGATAATAGTCTGTATCTTCTTTATCTTTCAGCCTCATAGTTAATCTGTCCATCTCTGCACATTCCAGAATCTTCCTGATTATTTCTTCCTCTGATGGCAAAGCTTCATTCTTCCAATATTGTGCAAAAATTATTCTTGCTGCTGTGGTAATATGTAGAATTAAATATAATTTCTGCTTATTAGTCTTTTCAGGCATGATGCCTAATAAAAAAAGTTCAGGTTTAAAATCCACTTGTTCATCCAATATTTTTTCTAACCACATATGTATATTTTTCCAATAAAGCTTTGCCTTCTCGCATGTCCACCAAATATGATAAAATGTGCCTGTATTATGCTTACATTTCCAACATCTATCTGACATATTTTTAAACATTTTTGCTAATCTTGCTGGTGGAAGGTGCCATCTATAAAACATTTTATACAGATTTTCTTTATATGAAGTTGACATTGTCAATTTATAATTTCTCTCCCATAACATTTGCCATTTTTCTAATTCTATGTTATAACCAAAATTTTTTGCCCATCTTATCATTGTTTCTTTCACTTGTTCACTTTCCATATCTAAAATTAACAAAAAATTATACATTTTCTTAATCAATTTCTCATCTGAGGTCAGCAAAATCTTATCAAACACATTTTGATCCTTATAAAATCCATACATTTTAACATCTTTTTCGTATCTGTTTAATATCTGTAAATGTGCCCATCAGGATAGATTAATTCCTAAATTTTCCAGTTCTTGTTTAGATTTTAATTTCCCATGAATATCTAAGATATCTTTATATGTCCATACTTTCTCAAAGTCCACTAAATTTGGATGTATAAATGCCTCCATCGTTGACAACCACCCTGGAATTTTAAGATATATTTTAGCTTTAATTTTTTCCCATACTGTTAATAAGGCATTTCTTATAATATGATTTTGAAAATATTTATGAACTCTATTTTTCCCATACCATAAAAAAGCATGCCACCCCAATTGTAAATCATGTCCTTCTAAATACAATAACCTTTTATTTCTGAGTGTTATCCACTCTTTTACCCAGGTTAACACCGAAGCTTGGTAGTACAATGTCCATTCTGGCAGCCCAAAACCTCCATTTTCCTTAGCATCTTGTAGTGTTTTCATCTTAATTCTAGCTTTTTTCCCCTGACAAATAAAATTCAAAACCAATGAATTTAAATTTTGAAAAAAATTTCTCTCAAGTTTTATCGGAATTGTTTGAAATAAAAATAAAACCTTTGGCAACACATTCATTTTTACTGTTGCAATTCTTCCTAATATTGATAATTGAAGATTTTTCCATCTTTCTAAATCTAATTTTATTTGCTTCAATAATTTTATATAATTATCTTCTTTTATTGACAAACATCTAGCTGAAAGGTCTTTTTAGGGTCTCAATATTTTAAAGCACAAGGAGGAGGAAAAAATTTCAGCTCACCCAGACAAAACTTGTTGTTGGAAATCAGCTGCTTTTCATAGCTTCACTTCCGGCTGCAGACAGCTAGGATTGCTTCAGGCTTCCCTGGCAATCTTTCTCTCGCCCCTTTAGAGGGGGCATTCAGCACACTTAGATTGGTGGCCACCAAATCCAAGCTCCTGAAAGATCCCTCTTTCTTCGTTGCCCCTCCAGGGCAACTTTCCATCTCTTTAAGAGACGCTAGACGAAGTGAAACCAGACTGGGAGGATGGAGCCCCAGCCTCTTGCGTCTGTCCCGTTCGCTTGCCGGAAGTTCTTCTCGATATTTTGTTTCTGACATTGTCATTAGTAGTAATAGCATGAGATTGATCATTCTTGGACTGCCTTTATGTTATGTTGCACTGCCTCAGTGACATATATTTTAAAATGCTGTTAAATAAATAAATAAATAAACAAATTAATTAATTAATAAATGTTAGGCTTCCCACAAGCATTGGTGGAAATCTTGACTCTCTGGACCCCTTATTCAGGAACTGATTTATTCAATAGAAGGCACATAGGCATAATGCAGGTAAATGGAGTTTCTGTATTGCAAGTAAGAATGAAACCATATACTGTATACCCAAAAGATCTTGTCTCTGAAGTACACAAGAGTCAAAATGTGTGTATGTGTGTGTGTATGTATGAGTGTGTGTGTGTGTGTGTGTGTGTGTGTGTGTGTGTGTGTGTGTAGGTTTATGCACCAAGGCTCTGTCTGCTACATTGCTAAATAAATGGGTATTTGATTGTTCTTTTGCTAGATTTCAGGGGCACCTTGTCTATTAATGTAATAATTGTCCTTATCCTGGGACCGATTGGCTCCTGTCCCACCAACTTCATTCCTTGCAACCTGCAAGATATATTTACAGAACTATGAATATATTTAGAAAAATATGGATACATCACAAGGCTAAATCATGAAATTACAGCAATTTTATGATGACAGCCATCAGACCTTGGCAGTTCAGTAGGGTGACAAAAGCCCTGTGTACATATAATATTATATGTTTTCTATAATTCACCATGTGAGGGCCACAATTAACACCTGCTGCCTCTTGTTTTCTGTCAGTCCAACAAATAACACTGCAATAGTAAGTTTTATTTGTCTTGTTACATTTTTAAATTAAATATCCTTGGACAGTGTATTAATGAAAAACATAAAAATTAGATACCAATTATAAATTACCAGAAAAGGAAGTCATATAAAAAGACAGATAACAGAAATCAGGTCAGAGTAATTTACAATCAAACAAATAAATAAACAAAAAACTTAGCAGTTGGCATAAAATTATATAAATATTGTATGAGAAAGTGCCAAAAGATATTCATTTGTTGCCCTCAAATTACAAAGCGGTATATATATATCTGAATGGAAAGAAATTCTTTAGACAGGGCACCATCACATCTCAGAGCCTCAGGTTATGACTTTAAGGGTCTAATACAGGCATGTCAAACTCACGACGTCACGTGACGCGACGTATCAGGACTTTTTCCCCATTGCCAGCAATGGGGTGGGCGCGAGTTCAGCGTGACGCATTTGGCCTCATGCTGGCAGTTTGACATGCCTGGTCTAATAGCTCTTTATCAATGAAATATTTCTACAATTAGCCGGCATCCAAACTATTAGTATTATTAAGGCAGGACCAGCATTTTCACAATATTTCCTAATAGACAGGATTTTTTAAGGACTTTGGCAGCAGTTCAGAATACTGTTTAATCCTGTTTCATATTTATATCTAATTGAATTTGTATATTATTTGCAGTGTCTCCTTAATTTATTTATTTATCAAATTTCTACACCACCTTTCTCACTTATGTGTAGGTGTGTAGGGTGATACACAAACAAGATAATAAAGAAATATAAAAACATGACTAAAAACCCAGCTAAAAACAAAAGTAAAAACAAGGTTAAAATTTACAAGTTAAAATTAAAGATCAAAGTTAAAAAAATTCACAAGGCTAAAAACTTAATAAGGTGAAGGGAATGCCCTCAACTCATCAGCCATTCTCAGGAGTGCATAACACTCTTAGACACCCCTCCCCATGCCAATTGGCAGAGCCAGACCTTAACATTCTTCTAGAAAACCAGAAACACTCTTAACACTCCTAATTTAACACTCTTCTGGAAAGCCTCACCTCTGGGAGTAAGATGTTCAAATGGGTGGGGCAACAGCAGAGAAGGCCCTCTTCCTAAATCCCGCCAGTTGAATTTTCTTAACTGATGGGATTTATAGCAATAACGTGCCAGTTATTTCATCTTTATAAAGAAATAAATACAAAGTAACTTGAGAAATCTTACATTCTCGGATACACACACACATATTAAAAATTGCAGTTAAGAGTCCATGTCCATGTCTCTCTTGAAGCAGGACCTGTTAGATTGCATCTCTTCACTTCCAGAACTATTGCAAAAACATAGCGGGTGGCAGAACTGAAATTTATCAGGATTCTTTAATTGCTTGCTCAGCCTAACAGCAACATTCCCTGAATTAGACCAAAAAAGATCTGGCAAGATAACAACTACAGATACCCAAGATGACACCAAAAGGCAGAAGAGGAGGGAAAGGGGGAAAGGAGGAGGGTGAAGGGGGCAGGGGGCAAGGCAAGGCAAGGCAAGGCAAGGCAAGGCAAGGCAAGGCAAGGCAAGGAAAGGAAAGGAAAGGAAAGGAAAGGAAAGGAAAGGAAAGGAAAGGAAAGGAAAGGAAAGGAAAGGAAAGGAAAGGAAAGGAAAGGAAAGGAAATCTGGGATTTAAACTGAAGTCTTTCTTTTAGCATGAAATCTGGCTGGTGACCTTCACCAGACCTTTGCTCTCAGCCCAACCCACCTCAAAGGGCTATTGTGAGAAAAATAGAAGGCAGGAGCATTGCGTGCATTGCCTAGAGTTCCATAAAACAAAAGGTAATAATTATTTTTCCTCCTCAATTGTAGGGTCTTACATGATTCTCTATTGAAATACTTTTTGCTGGATTTTATTCAATGCCCAAACTTTTCAGGTTTAATGTGTGGAGCAACTGATTGTTAATGCAATACCATTTATGTGCATGTGTGTAGAAGATTTAAAGCCAATAATTCTTTATGACCTACACATTCTTTAGAAATAAGAATCAGGACAATTTTTACATATTTACAAATAAAAATCTAAATGTGCTAGGTGGGTACTTCAGGAATTTCCCAGTAATAGATTAAGAAAATTGCCTTGTTACTGGTTACAGGAGGCAATCTGGGGTTTTAATGTGATTGCTTCTGATCAATCTTTCTCTGTTGCCAATCCCAATTGACTCCTTGATTTACCCAGAGATTTCAGGAGATGAAGCAACCAAAGCAAAACCTGGAGAGCTGGTGAAGAAAAACGAAATATGAATATGACTGAGCATGAGTATGAGCTTTGCTTACAGTTGTCAAGTTTTATCAAGAACTGAGCAAGTAAATCTCCTCTCTCATGACTATTTTGACAGCATTCTGCTGGCAAAGTTGATCAGAATTGCCAAATTCTCAACTCTTCCTGGACAGGGTCTGGCATGGTAACTGAAATGCCACTGATCTGGGATTCATTTGTGCATATAAACTCTGATAAAGTGGATAGGCTAATTTTTAAAATTACTTTTGCTACCTGGCTCCTTCAAGGGGCATATATAGATGCAGATAGAAGAAAATATTTGTAGAGCAAGGCTGAACTTATCCTTTATACTCTCTGAACTTGGTTGTTTATTGTTACCTTCTTTGGCAGTTCCTTGATTAGGATATTGTTTAGTTCTTGATTGTTGGTCTAATGTTTATCATGGTGTTCATCTCTGCTCATCTGGTTGCTTATTGCTGATGAGAAGGTGTTTTGGACTTTAAGTTTCCTTTTTGGCTTTTTGATTGTCTCTTTTGAATGTTATGTAGATGTTGTTTATCTCTATGTGCTTGTTGATGGCTGATTTGTCTGAGTGCCAGATTTCCAAGAATTCTCTAGCATTTTTGGACTTGGCTTTGTCCAGGTTAATCACAGTTTCCCAGTTGAAACTATTGTTATGTCTATCTATGTGTTATGAAATTAAGGAGCTTTTATCATATCTTCTGTTAGTTGGTGTTTCTGGATGCACTCTACTAGTCTTCTACTCCTATTTCTTCTAGTCTTATACTGTTAGTTTGTTTGGCTTTTTCTACCAAACAAACTAACAGTAAATAACAGCCCTATCAAGGAACCGTCAAGACCACTCCCACTAACATTTATAGGGCAAGCTACTAGAATATAAAATGAGAGCAAACTCTACTTATCTGCTAGCACTGATGATGTTAGTTTGCTAATGAAACATAAAAACAATCAAGAAAGTCCCAGAGACAGATATAGGTGCAATTGGCTGGATCTGAATATTGTTAACACATTTTTATGGAAGGGGGTACTGCTTGTTCTTTAAAGATGCAATGGTATTCTTCCTCTTTCAAAGGCTCCTTGAATCCTTGAGATATTTGAGAGTTATCACTAAGATAACAACAGGGAATGTTATTGAGGAAATGGTAAGAATTCAGTTACAGAATGCCCTAGATGAAGCAGATTATATGGACCTATTTCAATCAGAATCAGAACCTGGGCATGAGATGGAAAGTATTTACCTTCTGTTCCTATTAAATTTGTCAGCAATTTTTGATACCACCAACACTGGTATAGTATCTGATATGCCTATGGGAATTGGAAATTAAAGGTATTGTTTTACTTTAATTCTACTCCTTCTTTAATGGGCAATTGGAGTGTCTTCATTTAAGGAATGCTACAGTCCTTTCTCCATATTTTTCAAAGCTACTGTCAGGCACAAACAACCAGATCCACATCTGTACAGTCCAAGCTAACTATTTTATTGTATTCTGCTTATAATACAGGAATCTCCCCAGTCTGCCTGCTTTCCCTTGGAAACAGATAGATAAGGTTCTATGAAGCTTGGGGGCAGGGACAGTCCTGGCTGTCCTACACAACAATTCAAGGCTAAGTCTCCACTTGAATCTTCCTCCATGCCTGACTTGGCATTTCCCAGCAGCTACTGAAAGAGGATCTGATTCCTGTTGATTCAGGACATGGTATCATGGTATCGCTACAGATATTTAGTTGTATGTTGTCATTCAAGTCCCTAGTGCTATGGAAGCTTTGTCCAAATGTCTGGAAGTTGTAGGAGTCAGGATGGAACAAAAGAGGTTAAATGTGAACTCCAGTATGTTCAGAAACTTTGTTCAGCAGGATTGTCAGTTAGCTCCATATTGACTTTTGAATAGTTGATCTATAAAGCTTTAAATGGCTTATTTTCCTTCAAAATCAGCCCATACAACACACACATCCCAGGACAAATTCTGCTTCCATGAAGCAAGGGAAGTCAAGGGAGTGTCACTTTTCTATTGCAGCCTCAGCTTTGTGGAGCACTCTTTGCTTGGAACTGAGGTTTGCCCTTCTATTGAACTTTACAGAAGTTACTTAAGATAAAGCTCTTCTCAAGAACATCAGTGGTTAATATGTTCTTGCCTCATTATTGCTGTGGCTGTTGTTATTGATGATTCTTGTTATGTAATGAATGATTGCTCCATCTGTTTCTAAGATGCTAATTTTACCCATGGATGTTTTAATTCTTGATGACTTGTCAGGGATGTTTTAAAAGTTGCTTATTGCTGGAAGTCACCCACCCACCATAAGCTCTTAGTAAATTAGGTGGTATAGGAATAAATAAAAAATAAACTTCCCAAATAAATAGAGAAGAAAAGAGAGACAAAACAACTGCATTTCCATTGATGGATGAAATGATAGAAATGATCATTAGAATTCTAAGTAAGAAAGAAGAGCAGCAGAAAGAAGGCAGTGCTGGAATCAGATGTGCAGTCAGGCTGCCAGATGATCTAGGATCTGTTGTATGTGCAGGGACATTAGAGTAAATACTTCTTTATAGATTAGAACAGTGTATTTATGTGTGTGTGTGTGTGTGTGTGTGTATGTGTGTATGTATGTATTTCTATGGAGAATGTGTAATTACGGTATGCATGGGTAGATATGGGTAGGTACAGGCAGATAAAGGCATTGCTATAAAGGAGAATGTTTATAGCTCAGGGTTGAAATGAAGGGTCCTTGGTGCTCTCTGAGCTTGGTTGTTTTCTTGTACACATTTCATTACCCACACTAGATAACATCATCAGTGCTCACTGAGCATTGATGCTATTACTTAGTTTAGGTTATGAAATATCTGCAAGAAAACAACCAAGCTCAAAACAACCAATTACCCTCAAGGTCATTCCTTGAAATATCCATATAATACTTCTACTTCATGAACCAGACTGACTCCTTTTAGGTTTTGGATAAATACAAGGTATTGAGCATCATCTACAAAACACGCATTGGGTCATTTGCAGGACTGCCTTCTTCCAAGAACATCTGCCCATCCATAGGGAGGGCACACTCGGTGTAATTTCACTGAACCTAGGTCACCTTGGGGAACAAAGAAGGTGGGCATTCTCAGTCGCCTCCCCTGCCCTTTAGAACAATCTTTCCATCCCAATATATAACTGGCCCTGATTCCTCTGGCCTTCAGAAAGAAAGTTAAGACCTGGTTTTTTTTTCCAGGGACCTGGGTCAGGGTGAGTAGAGTTTCCAATTACTGAGATATAATGTATCTTCATAATTTAATTATTTTAATTTATTTTACTGGTATGTTTTATTTTTCTTTTATTTCAGTGGTTAATTATTTTGTTTGCCACCCAGAGTCCCTTGTCGATAGAGGTAGCCACATGAATTATTTTAATCAATTAATAATTTTGTGATACTATATACAGTATATACAGTGTGTGTGTGTGTGTTTGTGTGTGTGTGTGTGTGTGTGTGTTTGTGTAATGGGCATCGGTATGTGTGCAATAATGACAGTCACCTCAGAAAGCACTATCCGCCATGCATACCTCACATGTAGCTTGTTCCAACTAATCTAAATTAATACATAGAGTAGAACATAGAGTCAATAGGGCTGGAAGGACCTCAGAGGCCTTCTAGTCCAATTTTCTGCTCAAGATAGGGGACCTTATATCATCTTATTCAAATGGTTGTCTAGTCTATTTTTGAAAACCTCAGCAAAAAATAAATTCTGGAATATGGGACCAGGAAACAGAGATCACTCATATTCCTAGCATGGAAAAAGTATAAAGAATATAACTCTTCCCTCCACTCCCCCCCCCAAATTTAACCCAGGTGAAAGTTAGAACATTCTAAGTGGAAAACTAGCTAAATAGCTAGTTCTTTTGATCTACATACTTTAAAATCTTTTTTTAAGTACCCATAGTCCTTTATGGTCTAATATTAGAAAGTAATGGAATTTCCTGCAAAAATGAATCCTACATAGCAGAGAATATCTATACCATATTAGAAGCAGATATATTGAATGCATTTTTTTGCATAGAGAAGTGGTGGCAGGGAGAAAAAAAATGTCAATTTTTGAGTAAACTGGAGGTGACTCTAGAAGTGGAGGGAAATACAAATTAAATTATTTATTTTTGCCTTAAGAAAATATACGGTAGACCTCCATTCAGCCTTGTTAAATCTTCATAGAATAAGACACAGAAACCGGAAGTGAACAAATAGGTAATATCTCATTTTCATTACAATGCAACTGGAATAGCTTATCAGCAGACTTGGTAAAACACCTAGTGGTATGCACAATGAAGTCAGTGAAAAATATGGCTTTCACTGACTTCAAGGTATGAAGTCAGCGAAAGGTATGTTAATTTGCCTTTTCTTCATTTCTTCTCATAGCATCCTATGCCAATGTAATTGCTTTCTCCATTGGATTCTGTCCATTGAAATCAAAGCCCAGTAACGGAGATGAAATCTGAAATACTGAAATAACACCTTGCCATTATTTTTATAACTGATTAGTTTTGCTGCCATTAGTGGGGGGAAAAGATTCATCTGATGATTTGAATATACTTTGGTTTGTATCCTTGCTGTACATGGGAATTGCAGCAATTGCCCTGTTGCTTCTTCTTCAAAAGGCATGTTGGTATATTGATATGCAGATTGTACACAATCTTCCATAAGGTACCTTTTCAATGGTCTGCATCACAGTGCCCGAGCATCATAAAGGACTCTTATTGTTGCACTCCAATGAAGCATCAAAGTGAATAGATCCTCCTTGCAAATTGTGGCTCTGGGATAGAACAGAGAAGCTACATGCAACATGTCTCAATCACTCAATAGAAGTCCCACTTTGCTTATTGGAGATGCCACAAAGAGATGTTATATAAGAAAATTGCCCTTGTTTGGCCCAAGATGCTACACAGCCAAGATATAGACCTGATAGTGCTGAACTGTCATCAGAGAGCATTTACATTTGGCTCATATACTATAGGCAGAATAGATAATTCTAGGGAGAATAAATATCAACATGGCAAAAATTCTCTTAGCCCAGTATTTGCAATCTGGGCATTCCATCTGCATCTGTACGAGATATCTGCATCTAGATAAAAATATCCTTGTCTACAGATGATTACACATAGCTTCTAGTACAATAATCAAATAAAAATAGGAGATTCCTGTGTCCTAACTTTAGGATAAGAAATGGGGTTTTTTTTTATTTCATTAGTTGCCTTTTTGGGAGATTTTTTTTCAGTAGGATTGCTCTATATGCCATAGAGTTAAAATACACACTAGGATCTAACAAAAATGTAGTAGCCAGCTACTCCCTAGTAATTTTCAATCTATTTTTTAATTTGAAAAAAAATCCTTTTTATGGCATTACAAATCATCCATATGTCAACAAGATTAACACCATTAATTCCTCATTGTTAACACTTCCAATTGCACAATTGGCCTATGCACATTCTTTAGAGTCTTAGAGAAACAAGCAGAACTTGATCCTCTAAAATGCATGGGATTTCATTATTAATCTTAGTTTTAATAATCAAGTATTTGGAAATCATATTAAAATCTACTGGATGCATTAATTTCATTAATAATTGATTGTATTAATAATGAAAGTAATACAATCAAAGAATCTGAATGGTCCACTATTCTGCTGAATCATGCTTTCTTTGCAAACACTGTAAATAATCTGCATTTATAGCAATAGGACAATGGAAGGAGAACCTAATAAAGAAATGCCATTCAGGATACTAAGTATATATAGAGGGATAAGATCAAGGCTGAAGGAAAATAAATCTTTTCAACTGTTCATACATTTAATAGTCCATGTTTTATGATGTATATTCTTATACTTTTGAGCTTTATCAAATGATCACTGGAAGCAGCTGTTTGAGAACCATTTAGTAGTTAAAAACACTGGAAATATTAATGTCTCTTCTCTATACCAATGGGCAGAAAAGGTTTGAGTATTTGAACAGTCATTAACTGAAGATTTCAATTATGCTTAAGATTTAAAAAGCAGGAAAGAAGAGTGCATTGCCTAAGATTTTATATTCTATTAATCTTACATTATTAGCATGTCTATAATTCTCCTCTGAATATGAGAGCCAGATATGAATATGAGAGCCAGTTTGGTCTAGTGGCTAAGTCACCAGGCTATAAAGCAGGAGACTGTGAGTTCAAGTCCCACCTTAGCCATGAAATTTGGCTGGGTGACTTTAAATCAGTGACTCTTTTTCAACCCAACCTAATCTGGGAGAAATAGGAGGAGGGAGGTCTGTTGAAGGTGCTCACCACCTTGAGTTATTTGTAGAAATAATAAATACAGGACATACATACATACATACATACATACATACATAAATACATACATACATACTAAAATAGATGACTTCCAATTCATCATCTCAGTGATGTTTTCTTAACTGCATACCCCCATTGGTCTTTCCATCTTATCTCTTCCCCATGCCAGTTTATTTGATTACAGTTGGTTTTGTAAATTATTATAACAATTTATAACTGCTATAAAATTATAATCTTTATTCAATTAAACTACTTTTTTTAAAATAAAAGGTACAATTCATGGAATTTTTCCTTTTACCTTTTTGAGGAAGATGAATGGTGCTATTCTATTACTGTTAGCTTCTACGTCAACATTCCCAATTTTTTTGTTGCAGAGATTGTATGACAAAGGAGTGCATATGTATATTGTTTGCAGAAACTGGATGTATTCCTGAGAAACAATTGGACTGGGCCATGGACATCATATCTAAGATCCTTTTTAAGTCAAGTTTTTTCTGAGCAACTACATCACTAGTTTTTCAGGATTATGCACCAGAACTTTATGTTCTTTGTGGTAATGATTACAACTTCTTCAATACATTCTTCTTTTGTCTCTGGCCTGTTCTCCCATTCAGTTCTTTTTTGTTTGTTTGTTTTTAACTTTCTTGTCATGGTGCTGCCAATCTTTATGATCAGCCACCTCCTGAAGTAAAAATTAGTAGGTGGTGATTAATCCCATCATCCCCTGATCACTCTTGGTCTGAAAATGAACTTGCACTTGCAAGAGAAAAACAGGCAAACAAACAGGCATTCAGAATAAGGCGGGGTTTTTTTGTTGTTGTTCTGATAGAACTTCTCTCCTTCCCATCTGGCCAATCCTTTCCAAACTCCAAAATATCCCACTTTTTAAAGGTTTACCAGGCAATATGAGAAAAGACATTCCCCCTGCACTTTTGTATTAATAGAACAAAAGAGCCAATGACTCATGGAAGATGTCCTTTAAGTGGGTCTTAAAGGGGGATCCAGGGAATTGAGAAGATTGTTATGGAGAATGGTTGAAATTTAAACCCAAGAATCCATAATCCCCTAAAATTACTTCTGTTTTTATTCTGGTATTAAAAATTCTGAATGTTGTATCTGGATTGTGCCAGTGTACTCATCCTCACTTGTAAATCATTGTTTCTGACACTGCATAATAATAAACTGTATTTGCCAACTGCAAACTATTTTTGCATCAGATTTTATTACTGAGAGAAGAGGAATTTTGAAGTAATGATGTCCTAGCTACAGAATACAACTTGTAGAGTGAGAAATACTTGATGCCAATCTTAGAGACCACGATAAATGTATTACTTCAGCCAGACATTTAAATGCTTTTAATGTTTTACATATTTTAAACTCACTTATTTTTATCAAGACAAGTTTTTGCTTTAGCATTGCTTTGTGTGTATTTTTTTTTCTTTAACTTGCTATTTTGGTTATAGTTATAAGGCATGATGCCAGTGTTTTAAACAATAAAGTCTTAGTGACCAAATAAGGAACATTTTAGTAAGAAAAGAAGACATAACACTGGGGAGGAGAAGCCATATCTAAAGGCATGGTTGTTCATATGACTATAAAGTCATAATTAGGTATTTGTTTCTGAATTTAGACTGTTTGATGTACACAGAAGTCAATACCAATTCACTCAGCTTGCAGCCCTATAGTTTCTATAAGCCTTCTATAAGCGGTTTTTTACATGCAGAAATGATGAGGCATGAGAAAAGATTTTGATGCATAGTATCCAAACACTTTTCATCTTTTTGACCAATCCATCAATTATCTAGAATAGAAAGAAAAGTATGCTAATCCTGAACCAAAAATAGTTTCTCTCCCGTTTCTATCAATCCTGCCATGATGATCCAGTCAAAGCTTTGGAAGTAATATAACTCCTCCACATTAAGCCTACAGTTTCACTCTTGTTGAATTGTTCTACAAGGTTGAAGCTTTGGACCTACTTATGTAGAAGTTAGCCTTATTTAGCTCAATAGGATTTTGTAAAGTTATAGGACTGCATGACAATAGTCCTAGCCCAAGATCTGAGAAAAAGAGCAGAGAAGTGGAATCCAAGTAACCAATTTCATACGATCAGAGCTTTTCAGGTTAATCCACTGACCTATTTTGACCCAGTTTATTTCCACTACAATCTATCAGAAAGCAGTCGTGCTTATACACATGGTTAGAAAGCTGATATTATAACCTCTCAAAAGCTGCTACCCAATGTGAACAACAGTAACATTTAATATGTACCTTTATAGATGTACCCTATAATTTGACTGTCAAGGGTTTGATCAGTTTTATTTTAGTTAAAATTACAAAGTCCATAGATAAATTGACAGGCGTCCAGAATATTTTTTTTTGCAGATTTTGATGTATAGAATTATTTTTGACAGGTAGCTAAAGCTTCTATTAAATCAAAACAGATAGTGGGTAGGGAGATGCTAAAAACAGAGGGCATGCTTTTCAGAGCTCTGAAGAATCATGATTTGTTCATGCATTTAATGAATAGAAGTGCAATTAAAAACAACAATTCCATTTGAGTCCAGGAAACCTTCTGCCATTTCAAGAAGACAGCACTGGACAAATAGACTGCCTTGGACTGCCAATAATCACAATATTTAAAATAAATACTGTATACTATTTGGACCAGCAAAAATGATGAAGTATCTCTCAATCTTTGGGAGGTTAGATCAGAGGGAGGAGTCAAACCCTCCCCCCCATCCCCTTATAATGTTGTTGAACTTTATCTAGTCTTACCCAGGTAGAAACTTCAGTCTGAGAAGTATAGGCCGTGTATAGGCTTGAGCAATAACACAGTTAACTGAACTCTCCACTCTTTACATCTGGATCTGGTTGTTCCTGATGCAACTGTCCTAAGGAGTAAAAATGAAAAGTGGCAAATCGGAATTGTGATGGCAATTCATCTATTCTCAGTCTTGCCAGACAGAGCAGAATGGAGAGATGTGGTTTTGCCAATTAATAATGTAGAGGAAGAAAAGGGCTGCACCAAGTTTATAATGATAAAAGCTCAGACAAATCTTAGGGAATGGACCAATTTCGGATTCTGTAGCTCCAAAGTCAACTCCTTCCTCTAATTCCAATTATGGATGAGTCTTCCTGCTGTCCTGAATATGGTGAGTCTTCTTCTGTGGTGGAACCCTTTCCCTGTCTTCACAAGGATAACAGTGTGTACCAGCTTTCCCTCACATATACACACGTCTTTAATAGTGAGAAATAAGACAGCAGTGCTTTATAACTTTATAATTTCCATATAACTCCCTACTTTATCTTCTTCTAAATGTTGTCAAACTCATATAATGGTTCTCATAGCCTTTACATTATTCTAAGTAGGTCACTATATTTCCTTATTTAATATAAATGAACTAACATGACAAAAGATGTAAATATGCAGAGAGATATCACAGCCAGTCTTTAAAAAGATATTTAAAAGAGATTAACTAGGACATTGATGGTGAATTGTCAGGTCTCTGTTACTTTGAAAGGGGGATGACTGAGATGTGCTTTAAATTGGTGCAAGTTTATTTATAAATTGGATTGGAACTGGACTCAAATTTTGTAGTACTTCGGGTAGGAAATCCAGAATACATTTCTAACCATTATTAAATCATTCAATCAACTGTAAAAAAATGAAAACCCTTTTAGATCAGAAGTTTGTAAAGTCCCATTACTGCAGGCATCCCGCACTTTTCTTTTTTCTGTCACCTCAAACCACAAACAAATGAATTTAATAATAATAATTTTTCATGGCTTTCTACTAAGCTTTCTGCTCGTTTAAAAAGCTTGCTGATAGCTGCAACTTCAATAGTTTTTATGCATTTTGTTACTTTAATATTTGGCAGATTGTGTGTCTTGTCAATGTTATTAATAAATTCCCACTTCCGGTGGCTCCGCCGGCGTCGCTAGAGTCTCCTCTGTGAGGCTCCGTTCCCTGGGTATGTAAAGCCGCAAAAAATAGCGAACATCAGCTGTTTTTTGCGGTGAAAAATCCCCTCTTCGGGCAAAGAAGAGGTGTAGAGCATCGGGAGTAAAGGGTTGAGCTCCTCTAATATCCCTGGAAAAAGCTTTCAGGGATCAAGAGTGAGAGCTCCCCATAACTCCTGAAGACGCTCCTGCTCAGAGATGCTTCTGTCATCAGACAGAAAAAGACGCCGCGACCGCCTCTGCTTTTAAAAATAGAACACAAGAGAGACTGTTTGCAGACTGAGTGAATACAGGAGTTTTTATTGGATTGCAAGTATTTTTTATTGTTTTTCTGGCTATATATTTCTAACTGTTACATTCAACATAATGCATTCAAGATGGCGTATAGCTTTCACTGCTTTCACTGCTAAAGGAAAGTGTTTGAAAGTGAAAGTGAATTCTCCATTTTTTTTTCTTCTTTGTTCTCGTAAGCGAAGCTAGAGAGACGGTTGTAGAAATTGGATTAAAGCCAGAGCGATTGTTTTAAAATTAAAATGGAGTGGAATTTACGTTTTAATGTCAAACCTATTTTGGATCGCATTGATGAATTTAAAGAAGAAATGATTGCAATATTGAAAGAGACTAATACAGAAATATTAAAATTAATTAGATTCTTTTTTCCAAATGAAATTGATTTGCAACCGACTGTTGAACATTTTATACAACAATCCAAACAAGAAGAAGACAGTATTGAGAATAAAGAGAATAATGGGAAATGGATCTTGCTTGATAAACAGTTCATTTACGGAGTGGAGGAAGAGGATTTGTTTCAAGACAGGAGGGGATGGCTATCCCTCTCAGACAAGCAGCAAGAAGAAGATTTAACTGAGAAAAAAGAGAAATTGATCCAGTTTAAGAAGCAATCTATCTATGGTGCTGAGGACCAGGAAAAGCAAAGACAGAGATTTGAAATGTTACCTCAACGAAAGTCTATGGTTAAGAGAAACAGAGGACTAATGCAAAGGTTAAGATGGTTTATATGGACTCAAATGATATTGCAAGTAAAAAAGAGAGACTTATTATTTGGAAGGGAGGCCTCGTTATGGAGATTTACCTGGCAGAAGAAAAAACCAAGAGTACGATTGAAGAATTGAAATTTAAAATTGTATGCAAGGAATTATGGGTAATTCAAAACTATGGACTGACTCAAGGACTAAGATTATGAGTAAGATGTAAGAGAAGATGATTAACGGAAGATATAATATTAAGATTATGAGTAAGACGTAAAAGAAGATGATTAATGGAAGATATAATTAAATTGAAGAAGAATGTACTTGCTTTGAAATGATCTAGGTTTGACACTAGATTGATTGATTGATGGGATAGATAAGCATTATGTGATTTGATAAGGTTGAAGGAATCTAAGTTAGAAATGGATTAAATAGATTGTATTTGTTATTTAGGTTTATTTGACATATGAGAAAGCCCAGAAGTCGAATGAAGAAGTGAAATTTAAAATTAAGTGTAAGGAATTAAGGCCAATCTAAGATTATGGGCTGAATCAAGGACCAAGTTTATGAGTAAGATGTAAGAGAGGTTGTTTAATGGAAGATATACTAAATTGATTAAGAATATTTTTTTTTAATTGAGGGGTTTATTGATATTATTTGTTTATTTTTTTAAAAAAAAGATGATTTATTTATTTGATGTTTATTGGTTTGAAATGATTGTCTAGAATGTTAAAAGAAACTGATTATTGGAAGATATATACTAAACTTGATTGTTTGGGTGACTCTACATAACCTCTCAATGAATTGAAGTGATGGATTGATTGTTAGATTGATGGTTTAGATATGTAAATGAAAATTAATACTCTTAACAAGATGATTTGTCTGTTTTGTTTAGTGGATTGAAATGATTTAAGGTTTGATATTAGATGGACTGATTGAGGGATTAGATATGTATTAGAATTGATAAGGTTGAATAAATGTTAAGTAGAGATTGTATTTAGTATATAGTTTAAAATTCTTGTTAGGATTAAATAATAACTTTGTTTGAAGTAGTGGGTTTTCTTTTGTTTTACCCTGTACTCACTCTGGGAAGTCAGGGGGGTAGGGAGGGTTTATAATTTTATATACTATGTTTTCTCAACTGCAATTGGGGTTGATGCAAGAATATGTAATTATTGTTATTAAGGGGTTGCTCGGGTGGCCTCTGGGCACCACATCTGATGGAAAGAGGAAGGAGGAGTGAAGGCTGATGTAAGTAGAAAGTTGATAAGAAGGGGAAGAGTAGGGATAGTTGGGTGGAGTAGAAGGAGGGAGATAGAGAAGGAGGGAGGAGAGTAGGTAGTTAGTTGGTAAGTGAGGGGGGAAGGTTAGGGTTAAGGGGATGTGGTGGTGGGGGTACCGATTATTCTCAGTTGAGTTATTATTATTAGATGTATTGAAATAAGTACTTATGTTTTGTTTATGGATGATTTTGAAATATGTATTTATGTTGTGATTATGTTTATTGTTTATTTTAACACTATGATTTGATTTGAGCATTTTTCTTTTTCTGTTAAAAATTAAAAAACCAATAAAAAAATTAAAAATAAATTCCCTAATAATATTTTAATTAATACACAAATAACTATTTAAGTTCTGATCCTTTGGTCCCTAAAAGAGCACCCTAAAAGCCACAGACTATATCATATGCATTTTTTTTCATAATTGGAAGCAGGTCAGGTGGTTGCTCCAAATTATCTAACCACTGATGGTGGAAGCTATAAATGCTGCACATGGACCACTCCTGCTTTTGATATTATGTCCCTTTTATAATATAGCACTGGCATGATCATCCCACCAGAAAAGGGCAGCTGGAGCAGATCCAAGGAGGGAAAACAATAGTTTTTGAAATACCAAGATGCCAGGAATTACCTGCTGGACCATTCCTTTAGGCATTACAACACCCAGAAATGGAGGCTTGGAGTAGTGTTTAATAGGCCAGAGAGCTATCTCAAGTTGAAGATCTATATTCTGTAGCTTGGCAAGACATATCTCTTCCAGGGTTAATATTTATTATTGATATTCATTATTAATTAATCCATCCATGATGCTTAAAGCTGTCTTCTTCAGCCTTCTAGTTTCTAGAAGCAATGGAATTATCACTCCAAAAAATGTAGTCTGGAAATTCTGGGAATTGTAGTCAGAATGCTATTGAAGCTCACAGTTGATGAAAGCTGTATAAAGGCATAATGAAAACCTGGCTGTGCAGAATTCCTCATGGCATTCCTCAATACTTACTGGGGGGTCTATACAGTACAAATATCACAATAATTTAGGACTGGTTCTTCAGCTTCCATAAAGACTATAGATGTCCTCCAAAAAAACCCCAACCCTGGCATATTAATTGGATTTTCTGTGCAAAATAGCATAGGTACTCACTGTAATCATATAAAACAACTAGCAACATTACTAAGAAAAATCACTCTATTTGTTAGTATTTAAAACAGATTCCAAAGACCCCAAACTCTTGTCAAGAATAGCCAATGTTTCTCTCAATCGTTCAAAGGTTTTGTCAATTGTAGTTCCACACTGAAAAGATATGTTATGTTCAGCATGTACTTCTTTATTGTGAGATTCTATAAAGATAAATGAGAGCATTCTGCCAAGACAGTGGCTGGATATAAAGGGGTTATTCTCAAAAAAAGTTGCAGAATCAATCAGCAGATATACTGGGTGCCCTTAAAAGAAAGGTTATGATATTTGAGTTCTGTTTTCTCAATCTGGTAGAAAAGAAAGTGAGCAAAATGGGACATGATTGTTATTAATGAATCAGACAGCGTGGAGAAAATACTAGATACATTTTTCTCCATGTCTTCTAAAACTAAAATTGGGGCTATCCAATGGAGCATAATGGTGAAAGATTTAAGAGAGAAAAATAAATAGGTCATCAGAGCCTTCACAGCTAAAACAAGTTTTCTACTATAAGTTTTAGTACAGTGTACTAAAGAGCGCTAAAATAATTAATGAGAGAAATGGCTGTTAGTAGCTATTCCTACTCATGAGGACAATCTGATTAGTTACATCTTTAGCCTGATCTATTCATTCTTTTGCTGTTTTCTATCATTGTTTATAAAGCAAACATTTTAAATGTCAACCCTTATAATGAAAGCCACCTCATGTTTCATATTTATGTATAGTAAAAGTGGCACTAGATACTTTTTCTCAACATTTTATCATAGATTTCTTTTTTGAATTATTATATTATTTTATTCTTCTGTCCCACACTGCCTTTCTTAAACATACTTTATTTTTATGTAACTTGAAGTTTTGTCCTGCATCATTTGGTTAATGACTAGAACATCCTCTCTAAGAAAGGCATCAAGACAGTGTAAAAATGCAGAAAGAGAGACAAGATGTATTTTAGATTGCCATAAAAAACCATTATAAATGATTAATCAAGTGATGATCTGTTATAGAATTCTGATTGTGCTATTCCAGTTTTTTTGTTCGTATTTTAATGGAGATAATGAGAATACAAATCATTAGTTTAGTTATTCACTTAATTATTTAGTTGGCCTAATAACACAAATTTCTGAAGAGGTGAAAACTATTTTGAAGAGACTGGTAGAGAATTTGGATGATATATTACCACGCCAAAAAAAAATCCACATTTTCTATTACTGTTATAGTCCTTTTCCACTCTGCCTGATACTGAGAAATCAAGCTGTTACAACCTCTGTCCCCCAGAAGAGTCTGTTTCTCTTGTTATGTTTTATATTAATCTGGAAATGTGGGATTCTTGGTGCTCTCTGAACTAGGCTGTTTTCTTGCAGAATCATCATCATCACCCCCCAGTGAGGCACTACTTTGACATGGTTGTGGGGCTTGTGTACTCTGAGGAAGATGAGAGCTATGCCAGAGGTTCAACAATACTGGACAAGTCTCATCAGAGGAGTCAGACAAAGAGTGCCTCTCCCATAAAAAATATGGTGAGATGCAAATTTCAGAAAGCCATACCGGCTAGGATGTCGCCCAGGTTAACAAGGTCCATGCTAGATGTTGGAGTTCCTGGATATCTGGTGAAAATGGGTTACAGGACTCAGGACTGTTGGTTGAGCAACCAGGGCCAGCAGCTGCAGAATTACTGGAAGAAAAGGTAAGGTGTTTACCCATCGCAAATACACAGTGATTGAAAACAAAGAAATAATAATCTGTTATTACAGATCAAGAAGAGGATATCTAAAATGAATGCATCAGTTCTGGAAAGAACAACATCCAGAATCAGAAATAACAGAACACAGACTAGCAGATCAATGCTGATTTATAATACGAAATAAAGTATTCACAGAAACAGAATTGGACGAACTGCAAAGGTTTACCCAGAGCAAAGAAATCAAAGCCTTGCCAGAAGTAATTCAGAATGTGGAGGCAAACCAGAGGGAGTTGGCAGTGAAGGAATCCAGCAGAAATATACAACTGTTCTCATTTCGAAACCAGGCACCTCTTCCTCAGGAAGAACAAAACCCTCTAACTAAAGAAATAAAAGAATTTAAACAAAGAATAACTGAGCATCTAGAACAGCACAAAAACAACAGAATAAGGCTGCCTGCATTGAAGTTTGTTCCAAAGAAACAGCTGGCACAAGCATTAAAAGATGCAAATACTGCAATATCAAGTATAAGCACCAATTCACTGCAAGAAACAAACCAACTAATGTACAGCACAGCTGCAGTTATAACTGAATAACTGGGATGCAAAATCAACAAAGAAGAAAAACAAACAAACAGTGCACCACAAAAATGGAAGGTTAGACTAGAAAATAAGATCAGCAAGTTAAGATCACATGCAAGCAAGCTAGAACAGATGAAAGAAAAGAAGCTGAAGAACAAGAAGACCAAAGAATACCTAATCAAGAAATACCACTTAGAAACAAGGAAGATCAAGGAAGCACTGAAATAATAAAGCAGCAAATAACAGCTATAGCCAGGAAAATCAGTAAATATGAAGCTCGAATTGGTGAGACGCGGAACCTCCAATTTCAATCCAATCAGAAACATTTCTACCAATCCATCAATGGAGAAACTGCAATGAATCAGTCAGTACCTGACAAGGAAGAAACAGTGCAGTTCTGGAAGCAGGTATGGGATAACCCAAAGAAATACAACAAGGATGCAGCTTTGGTTAAAAGAGGTGGATACAAATAAAACAGAAGATGAAATGAAAGAACTAGTAATAACAACAAAAATGGTAGAAAAAGGAGCAAGGAAGACCAAAAATTGGTCAGCACCAGGTGAAGATGAACAGCATGGGTTTTGGTTGAAACATCTAACTGTTATATACCCACTCATTGCTAAGCAGTTCAACAATATACTACAAGAAGGAGAAATTGAAAAGTGGCTAACAACTGGGAAAACCTACCTAATAATGAAAAATCCAGCAAAAGGGGCAACTACAGGCAACTACAGGCCAGTTACCTGCTTACCAACAACTTTCAAATTGCTAACTGGTGTGGTAGCTGATGCAGTACAACAGCATCTAGTTGAAAACAATCTCTTTCCCCCAGAGCAGAAAGGAAAGAGGAAAAAAAGATCAATTCCTAATAGACAAAATGATCTTGGAAAACTGCAAGAAAAGGAAGACCAACCTGAATGTGGCATGGATTGACTACAAAAAGGCATTTGACTCTCTGCCACATGACTGGATAATCAAGTGCCTAGAAATAACAGGAGTCAGTAGAAACATCAGAAAATTTGTGCAAAGACCGATGGCACAATGGAAGACACAGTTTCAGGTCAATGGTGAGAGACTAGGAGAGGTTAATATTTCAAGGAGGAATATTTCTAGGACATTCATTATCACCACTACTATTTGTTATTGCACTGTTTCCTCTGTCAACAATACTGAATAACTCAGGACATGGCTATCAAACATCAAAAACATCTACCAGACTATCCCACCTCCTTTGCATGGGTGATCTGAAGTTGTATGGAAAAACATCATCTGAAATAGAATCGCTGCTCAACACTGTCTGTATATATAGCCAAGATATTGCAATGGAGTTTGACTTACTATCAAACAAGGAAAAATAGTGAAAACTGAAGGAATCAAGATGCCCCATGAAAATAACATTAAGAGTCTGAATGAGGAAGATTACTACAAATACTTGGGTATACTTCAAGCTGACAACATCAAGCACACTGAAGTCAAGAAAAAGATTAGAGGTGAATACATCAAGACAGTGAAGAAGATATTAAAGTCCAAACTCAATGGAGGAAATACCATCAAGGTAATCAACACCTGGGCAATTCCAGTCATTAGATACACAGCTGGAATAATGGACTGGATTCAAGCAGAACTAAAAGCAATGGATAGGAAGACCAGAAAAATAATGACAATGAATCATGCCCTTCATCCATGCAGTCATACTGACAGACTCTATCTACCAAGGCAAATAGGTGAGTGTGGAATGTTGCAAGTACATCAGATGGCTGAAGAAGAAGACCAAGCCTTAAGGACAAATGCATACAAAGTCAAAATTGAGAAGACAGCAACAGGCAGTAAGTGCCACCTATGCAAAGAAACTGAAGAAACATTGGACCACCTGGTAAGCTGCTGCAAAAAGATCACACAGGCTGACTACAAGCAGCGGCATGACAAAGTAACAACAATGGTGCATTGGAAGATCTGCAAGAAATATCATTTGCTTGTAAGCAAGAACTGGTAGGATTATAAAATAGAGAAAGTCATAGAAAATGATAAAATTAAACTGCTCTGGGACTTCAGAAGTCAAACAGACAAGCATCTGCAACATAACACCCCAGACTTAACAATTGTCGATAAGAAAGACAAAAAAGTCTGGATAATGGACATAGCAGTGCCTGGAGACAGCAGAATAGACAAGAAAGAACTGGAGAAGATAACAAAATACAAAGACCTACAAATAGAAATAGAAAGACTGTGGCAAAGGCAAGCAAGGGTAGTACCAATAGTAATAGGCCCCTTGAGTGCAATCCCAAAACAACTGGAGCACCACTTGAACACCATTGGCATTGACAAATTCACCATTAGTCAATTGCAAAAGGCAGCCTTACTAGGAACTGCTTCCATCCTGCAACGATATCTGTAATACCATCAAACATCCACATCTGCCTATGCCAGGTCCTTGGTAAGGACTCGATAGGTAGACAAAAATGCCAAATCCAGTCTGAACATCTGGGTGACTGTGCGATGATCAATAATAATTAAAGTTGGAAGGGATCTTGGAGTCATCTAGTCCAACCCCCTGCTCAGGCAGGAAACCCTATACCATTTCAGACAAATGGCTATCCAGTTTCTTCTTAAAAACTTCTAGTGTTGAAGCATTCACAGCTTCTGGAGGTAGGTTATTCCACTGATTGATTGTTCTGTCAGAAAATTTCTCCTTAGTTTTCATTATCTAACTAGGTAACATCATCAATGCTAGAAGGGAGTGGGGTTTGAATTCTGTTTACGGTTCCTTCAAGTATCGATGATGTTTTCTAGTTGGGTAATGAATGTCTACAAGAAAATATCCTAGTTCAAAGAGCACCAAGGATCCCATTGTTCAACTCTGAGTTACAAATATTTTCTTTTATTGGTAGCCTGGAAATTTCAGTAATACAGAGTAGGGCCACAAGGGTTAAAATTGGGTTGGGAGTTTGGAAAAGATTTGGACATCTTATACCTCCTTCACTGGCTATCCAGTTGTTTCTGTACTCAGTTTAAAATTATTATTTCTGTGACTTTTTTTTCTGCTCTCCTCGAGTGTTTGGGTATGGTACCCAGCCTTTCTCAGCTTCCTCTATTTTGGGTTAAATGAAAGTTGAACTAAATTCAGTTTAATATTCCAATCCTGGAAAAGAAGGCATATTAAAAAAAATGAACTGATTTTAAGAACAAGGTATCCAATCTGCATGTTGACTTTTACACGTTCTGAAAGCTCCTCCACAAAGATTATATTGCCTCTTCTCCTAGGGACCCACCCATGTTTTTTGCTCTTCTGTTTCCTTTCATTTTTGGATATCACTAAAAATGCTATGAATGTCCATGAAAGATACATCTGCATTCACATCCATTTTTAATCTCTTTTTTCTGAAGTATACTTTATCTGATTGGCTATTACTCATACATGAGTTACTATATTTTTAATTTATTTGTTCTTACATTTTAAAACAAATGCCATGTTTATCTTTTTTTATTGTTCACCACCTTGAGCACCATTTGGGGCAAAAATATACAGTACACATTTGCACACTTTTTATGGCTTTTTGGGCTGTGGTTCTATCACTGGCTTCTTGAGAAGCACTTCTCAGATCTTGGAAAGATGCCCTATCCATACAATTTGTTTTAATACTCCTTGTCTTCCACTAGTTTAGTTCTAGTGTTGATAAGCCATTTTTAACATTATCATTATAACTGACATGGAAGATAGAATATAAATATACTGCAACTGCTTATTTAGGAATGTGCCTTATTGAATTCTTTGGGGCCTAATATAAGCCTTACTCTGTTGAATGGGGGAATCTTCCTAATAAGATATAGATAGAATTAAACTCTTGGCAGAAGAGCATTTTCAATTAACAACTATTCACTTTATTCAGCTTCCAATCTTTCATTGGCAGGGTTTTCTCTTTGTCTCAAGATAGCATTTAACCTCTACATTTTGAGGTCAGTAACTGTGAAGACAATCATGACTGTAATGACTTTTGTTTTGGGCTGATTTTTTATGAGTCGGGAGTAGAAATGGTGATGACATGTCTGTGTCCAAATCTTCTCTTCTCCAGGCTAAATATATCTGGCTCTTTTAATTACTTCTCTTTGGCTGAGCTTTCAAGGCTACTATAGCTGCATAATGCTACTTCAGGGTTTCTCCATGTCCTGTGTAGAGCCCCAAATTGTTTTCTTTGAACTAGGCTACTCCAACTGTATCACCATGCCTGTCTTTGGAGGCCCCTCAGTTTCAAAGTAAGTTATCCCATGGGATAAGGAAGAATGCTATTTGGAAAATTAAGTTCAGTACCAGAACTCATTATCTATGGAAGATCTCTTTGAGATTTTGCAGGATAGAAAAACTGGCATACATAACTATAAAGGTTCTCCTCCGTGTTTCCCAAGAAGTTTGAAACAAGAAGAACCCAATCTCTAAGGCATACAATTAACTATTTGGAAAACAGGATTATAATACAGTAAATTATATTCCAGAAATCAATACTAGTTATTGAAGCATCAGAGTAGTAAAAATTACTGCTAAATAGCATACTTTTTAAAAAGAAAATAACAGACATCTCCTCATTATTGGGTTCTGCACCAAGTAGCTAAACACTAAAACATATTGCTAAGTTCTCAGATACCAGGAGATGTAAGACATACTGTTTCCAACTTCTAAATCAATTCACAAATGGAAGTCATAATACTTATGATGGACATTTAAAGTATCAGCCAAAATGAAGAGATCTTCTAACTTTGACCTTCAATATAAGTTTTCATTATGTCTTTTGGCTCATTCACCCAATATCCTGCTCTTCAGGAAAAGCTGAATAGAAGCATCTAAGCCTCCCCTTGCATTTCCCACAATGCATTTTTGTGTGCACATTTGTTAAATTACATGAATAGCAATAGCACTTAGACGTATATATCACTTCATAGTGCTTTAAGCGGTTTACAGAGTCAGCATAACAATCTGGGTCCTCATTCAAAAGGATGGAAGGCTGAGTCAACCTTGAGCCAGTCAGGAGCAAATTGCTGGCAGTTGGCAGAATTAGCCTGCAATATTACATTTTAACCACTGTGCCACCACGGAACCATTGGTATACCATTGATAGTTCAGGCAAACTATTGAATCTTCAGCGGCTTGCCTGAAGTATATCATTATCAACAGCAACAACAGAAGTAAATAAAGCTGCCAGGAGGGTTGTGAATTTATTTGTATACATTAATCAAAGCAAAATTGGTGACTCTTAACAGCACCTTACCCAACCTGGTGGCCTCCAAAATAATTAGAACTACAAATTCCAACATTTCCAGCATGTGTGGCAATTGTCCTGGAAATGGCCTCTTGGTGGAACACTGAGAATTCTGCCCCACCTCATCCCAAACTTATGATGTTCCAGAATCATTATGGAACAAAAACAGAACTACACCAGTATGTCTAGTATACCGATTTACCTATCAAGGGGCTTTCCCAGTACAGCACACTAACTCTCACAGTTCAAAGTTATACAGTCAAAATCTAACACATCTGGAAGCACCAGGGGAATGTTCAATATCAAATACAGGTAGTCCTCGACTTACAACCATAATTGAGGCCAAAATTTATATTGCTAAGCGAAACATTTAATATGTGAATTTTGCCCCATTTTACAACTCTTCTTGCAACAGTTGTTAAATGAATCATTGTAATTGTTAAGTTATTAACGTTGTTAAGTGGATCTGGCCTCCCCACTGACCTTGCTTTTCAGAAGTTCACAAAACCTGATCATGTGACCCTTGGACACTGCAATGGTCAGAAATATGAACCAGTTGCCAAGCATCTGAATTTTGAACATATGGCCAAAGGGATGCTGCAAAGATTGTAAGTGTGAAAAACAGTCATAAGTCACTTTTTCAGTGCTGTTGTAACCTTGAACAGTCACTAAATAAACTGTTGTAAGCTGAGGACTATCTGTAATAATTTTCTGCTCTTTTTCAGGAGAAACCAACATTTAAAATAAATCAAAATAATTTACATCAATGACGTGTCATTTGGCCATTCAGAATCCATTACTCACTTTTTCTTTAAACAGGCAATTTTGTGATACAGACATGTGATTAAAACAGAACAGCGATTTTGATCTCAATTTCTTTGAAGGGATAATAATGACTGAATCCAGCAATAGCTTATAACCTCCCCTGGAAATATCAGTTAAGAGTTCAACTGTACACAAAGATCTTCTGTCCTTTTAAATTTCTTACATTCAAAATGAAACACTCATAATCCATTTGCAAAAGAAAATGTATTAGCTGTAAAGATCAAAATGGAAGGGATAATCAAGTCAATGTTTCTCCCTTAAGAAAAATGCAGAGATTCACACAAATGCATCCTTGTGTGTGTCACTAAGATATTAGCCTAAACTGTACATCACAGCATTTCTTCCTTTATTAGTGCCAGATTCATTAAAAAGTATTATTTAGAAAGAAGAGGAATTCTAATTCTTGCCAACTAACTAACCTACCTATGTTCCTATCTTCCCGAAAATAAACTCAGCTCTAACCCAATAATATTAGTATTACATAATTGTATTTAGTATGCATCCATGGCTAGCCACAAGGCATGGTCCAAAATGTCAACACAGCAGCTCTGATGGTATAATTGAAACTCTGTTCATATTGTATGTGCATCAGGTGGAACTTCAATCATGTCACCTTTTTTGGCCACATCCTGAGGTAACTTCTGACATAAGAAATAAGAGAGAGAAAGAAGTTATTTCAAAGAAAGAAGGGGGGAGGGGAGAGACAGAGAGATAATCTACTGCTTCCCCAAATTAATTTAAATAGGGCTGAGTATATTTGTATATTTAAATAGGGCTGAATATATTTGTATATTTAAAGAAATAACATAAGATTTCTCATTTGTAACAGTTATACTGTATGTTGTAACAAACATCACCCACACATTATTCAGACTTTATGGGGCAAGTATAACTTGTGTATAACTTGAAATTAAATATTGTTATTTCAAAAGAGCATGTCTGGACTTTTTTCTGTTTTCATTTTCAAAAATATAAAACTACCACCAAAAGATATGCATCAGACATCATAAAGAAAGAAAGGAGGGGAAAATGAAATCCAAGTTCACTTTAATTCAGAAAATGTCATCCATTTTGATCCAAAAATTAATTCTAGAACATATTAAAATTACCTTTTGTCAATGAACATAGTAAGCAGCTGCAGTTCATCAGTGGGCGTATACATTCACATAAACAGTCACAGAATAACATTTCCTTTATCTCTAGGTAGCACAAATTGTTTTAGATTAAAGCAGTTCACCTTTTGACTCGAGCATGAGATTAAAGATGAATATCACACAGACAGTAGACTGTTGAGTAGTGCAAATATATTCACATCCCCCATCAAATCTAGTTAGGCTTGGGGAAGTTAAATTAGGTCCCAATCCATACCATGTATGAAACCAGGAGTGCATTTTGTCACATCCCTCGGACTCGAGATTCTAAAGAGGATCCTAGGAGCTCAGACTCTGGTCATTTATGCAAAACCTGTCCCACTGAAACAAGATATGATTCTGGAGGAGACAACATTATACTTTTATTTGGTGTTCACTGCCCAGTCATTTCTGCAATCAAAAAGTGAACCCTTCATCATTGTTGCTTGTTAAATTCACAGCCTTCTGTGTTTTCTTTCCATGATAACTTTTCCAGCGTTCAGAAACTGATTCCAAGCATGAATATGCATTAGCACGCACATGCGTGCACACACACAAACTCCTTATCCATTACTGTAAAATAATTTTAACAGCATCTGGGAAACAAATACCTGAAGTGTAAAGCAAGTTCAATTGAATGCAAGAGACCAGCTTTCCAAGTCAGTGTAATTGGACCTGAAGCCAAGGAGTCATAAAATGCAATTTCAAAATTTAGTTTAATACTTTTATGCTACTCTTGAAACATGCTCAAGTAGAGCATGATTGCATTATAAAAGAGCACGAGGCAAATTGGAAGAAAAAAATGTGCTGGTCAGGAAGAGAAGAAATATAAGAAATTTTTAGAACAAAAGTAGCCACTCCTATCTAAAGCATTTTTTTTTATTTTGGTGTCCCAAGGTCATCCAGCTGGCTTAGTGCCTAAGGTAGGACTAGAATGTATGATTTCCCAGTTTCTATCTCCTAGTTCTAGCCTGATGCCTTATCCACTACATTAACCTAGTAGTAGTAGTTAGTACTACATTAAATGTGGTTGCCTTTTAATCCATGACTTCCAAAGAGCAATCTGAAAATAATAGATTTCTAAAAACAGTTCTTCAAAACTTGGTTCCCTTCAAAGATTTCACAATTTGTTCCAGGTTTTTAGCTCCTAAAATTTCTTTTATCATGCTGGCTGCAAGTTCTGGGTATTATAATCTCAAAACATTTGAAGCACTTCATGTTAAGCAAAAGTAAGATTTAATATTTTCCATTTCCCACATGTAACTCAAAAAACAATTAGAAATCATGATAAACCCATGGGATAGTATAAGATAGGAAATACATTTTTAAATGAATACATTAATGAACCAATGTAGGCTGCAATCTTATATTTATTTACCCAGAATAAACCCCACTGAACATATGTCTGAGTAAATGTGGATAGAAGTGTGCTATTACAAGACTAAATTGGCCTTCCAGAACGTGATGCTCCACATATATTTTGAATTTCAACTCCTATCATTCCCAGCTGCTATAGAAGTAATTACAAGAGTTTAAGTACAATACAAATGGAAAACAACATACTGGGGATTTTGGATTGAACCATACAAAGCCCTTATTCAAGAGGAAATCTGAGACATACACCCAGCAGGATCAGGCAGAGGAGACAGGTAAACACTTCAGATTGTATCACGAGTGGTAGAGAGGTTGATAGCAAAAATGTAGGTCTGAAGGAACAGCAAAACTTTTAGAAGCTTGCAGTCAAATAGAGAAGAGGCCTTTTGAGTTCTCAATTTCAATTTTAAAATATCTTGGATTGCTCTTGTCAAATAGACCTCAACAGTTGTATTACAAGTGGTTGCTGAAGAAGAATCTAACTCCATCCCAAGTCATTATTTCTATATTTGGTCCATACAGTAAATCTGTATTTCCACTGTGAGATAGAATTCTGGTTAAATTGTAACTGATCCAAAAACCAGGAATATAAAGCATGATTTAATGGTGACATTTTAGAGAAAATTTTCAATAAAACTAATTTCCCTCTACAAGCACAATGCAAAACTTATGGAGGCTTGTATTATTTGAATCATGGAATAAATCAACAGCCATGTAAAATACTGTATGTCATTTTTTAAAATGTACTATATTGCAAAACTATATACTTTTAAGGTTTACTTTGCCCTAAACTCCATACTTGCAGTCCGTCAACTCAATAGACTTGCTGCAAAAATAAGAAAATATTGATAGCATGCACTCCTAACTGGACAGTGATCCTCTCTTAAAAATATAAAATAGGGAAAGCAATTCTCATTGCATTCATTTTATTTGCAAATTTGGAGGTTTTACTCACATAATTACATTCTATCCTGAGTGCATTATTCAAACATTTAAATATCTTCCAGATGACATTCGTGAATTCTATCTATTCTATCTATTTTCAAAAATAAGTATGGTTTTAACCTGGAATGGGATTCTCTCCGTTTTTCAAAACCAAAGATTCTGATGATGTTATATTTACAGTATATGTAGAAAAGATTAGCAGCACATTCCTCCAAACTGTCTTGAAAAGTATTAGATTTATTGTGTCCAATGAAACCTGCTCCATGTAGAAAGTTTAGCCACTTAGCTGTTTAGCCAAAGAGCCAGCTGAAAAAGGCGATAATACCTTGTTATGGAAAAACATCAATATTATTGCTGTTTTAAAAATAGAGAGTTTTAGCAGTGAAAGTGAAAGCTGCAAGATTCTAAAGAAAAAGAAAAATATGAACCCTAGGAATGGGCTTTCAGATCAATGAACAATCTAGACTACCAGCTGGCAGTTGCTTAAGCTAGAGTTTTCCTTTGCTCTATGGAGTTACCAATGCATCTTCTTCATGAAAATTATATACTACATCTGAACTAAAACTCAGTTGTGAATATGTGTATTGTCACTTAAAAATATTCTTAGCATCTAATAATTACTAGGATTAAAAATCATAAAACAAAATTATTTAAAAATAAAGGGTTGCCAGATCCGGCCACTGGAGGCCAACAAAGGAACGTAGAAAACTTCAACTTTCTACTGATGTCTAGTTGTTGCCCTGATTTGTACAGCCTGGCTCTGATGGTACTAAAATATGTTGAAAATAAAAAAGTTGCAACTTCTGATTTCTAACGACAAAAGTAGATTTAATTTAATGTGTCCTTGTAGTAGTTATATTTGATGCTACCTTCTATCACACAATCAAAATGACAGTGGAAATTCGCATTTCCCCATCAGAAAGATAGCCATGGTTCTTTTCAGCCTCAGCCAAGGAATAAACCACGTTTTGATGGATTTTAGCCAGTACACTAAACTATAAACTACTGCTTACAAGCCATACGCTCTCGTTTCAAACATAGTAATTTAATGAAGCTGTTGAAAGCTAAGAAAAGGAGATATCCTAGTGAGAAAACAGGGTCTGGAGAAAAAGTAGTCTTTTGGGTTTACATAATAAATGAATCACATTTTTACTATTCTACTTACCTAATCTTTGAACCACTGGAATGTCTCTCCAAGAATTACATGAAAAGAATCACAGATTTGTTTCTGTTTTTCTAGGACAATCTAGAAAATATTTAGTCTCTTGCTTTATGAAGTCTTCCTAAAAAATATTCTGAATTAGCAATATGCATGCATATGTGTGAGCAAGGGTGGTTATTGTGCCTCTATAAGAAGCATTCTAAAAGCTTTTCTATGGAAGCAAATATACTGAAATTCCACTAACTCCAAATATGAATTCACTGTTGCTTCAAATCCATAAGCTTTCCTACTGGAAAGTAAGCATTCTTGTGTTCCCGCAGAAGCCCTAAATTCTGGCAAAATGATGGGGATTGGCATAAATCTGCTTGAAATTCTTTTAGTCAAGATTGACAAATTGGACTACATAAATCAAAAGTCTCTCTTTCTATGCCCACAGCGCTGCATGTTCTATGCTCTCATTGCTTCTAGGTTCATGCTGACATTTGTATGTACTACAGAACTCCGTGAACATCAACTTGGAACACAAACTAATGGATGTTTCTTGGAACTCTTTGCACTTGCAAGCTCTAAAACAAGCCGCGTTCACAATGGTACCTGACAGCATTGCTGATTCCCCTAGAAAGCGCTTCTGGGTTGGATGGAAGAATCAAATTTGAACTGAGGGCATTGAGGGAAGGATTCGGAGATCATTTCTAGATTTGCCTAATTGTTGTTTTTTCTACAGGACATAATCCTTGGTAAGTGAGGTTCAGATGTTCACTATTATCCTTTGGGGTTTCATTAAAGTGTGCTTAAAAAATTTAAATGTGCTTAATAAAATAAACTCGTGTGTGATAGATTGTTGTTAGAACCTGGAGATCATAACCTGTACTCCTGTGTTAACCCACACATTTTAAAATGGGGTTCTATAGGTGTATTACAGATTAAGGATTTGCTGATTGCTTTCAGGCCCTGCACTGCAATTTTGCAACATTTATTTAGCATATATAATCAGAGAGCACCATTAAAAAAAACCCACTCATATACAAGTGAACCTAGTTTACAGCCACATTTTTTGTGACAGAACAGTTGTTTCTAATCACTCTAAATGTAGCATAGATCTGGATTTGGATGGAATATCTGATGAAACTTTTATACTGTTACTTCTATTTTAATATCTCGATGTTGGCCACATATGGCATGTTGTCAAACTCATGGACTATTAAGGAATAAATGGCTACAGACTTTTAGCCAGCAAAGGAAGTGCAGCAGGCAGCCTGGGACCTCTGTGCGCACATGGACAGCATTGCAGAGAACCACAAACTGGTTCTACCCAGTTTAGAAAATCAAAAAAATTAAGGCAGGAGAAGGCCTTACTTTTTTCTGGACCAAATTTATAATTGCTATCTTGGCTCTCTCTTCTAAACTTCTACAAGTTGTAGAAGAATCCAGTCAGTGATGCAGAAGTGCCTTTGATCTTTTCCAAAGGAAACCTCAGAGCAGGATGCTCTGGAAAAACTGCTTTATTCCTGATAAAGCTTCTTCTTCTTTTGCTTTATTCCAATTGAAGATGGGAGCTTGAATGAACGCTTCTGCCTGAAGCACCCAGTTATTTGTCTGCCCTCACCACTTCCTAATAAGATTCTGTCAATGCAATCCCATATTGCTCTGCTTTCCCCCCCCCCCTTCTCCAAACTGAGCCCAAAGAGATTGATTTTCTATGCTGCGCTCTTTTGGACGTTTATTTGCCCCAGATCTTCAGGCCTCTTCTCTGGTTAAGGCAGAGATCCCAGCTACAGCCTGACCTCACCCTTGCTGATTCTCCATAAAGCCCTGGGGTTCTTCCCCACAGTGCCCCCAAAGAGCCCAAAGAGTCTGCTCTGCTTTGTCCAATAGGGCAAAGATTGACTTTTGAACAAAGTTGCCTAGAATTGTTTCTCCATCCCACCAGGTTGTCAACATCCACTCATCCATGCACCCAGCTTCTTTTGGAAGAAAATCTCCAAGGTGATACTGGGAGAAGGGGCTTCACAAGCTCGGGAAACAAACAGGCTCAGGAATCAAGTCAAGACCTTCCCAAATCGGTAGCGGGCAAGACAGACCATCCGTCTCCCCCCCCCCTGCTCAGATGCCTGCCCCCGACAGCCAGGCTGCCTCCAGGTTCCCGACCTCCAGGGAAGGGGTAGCCTTCGCTCCCTTGCAGAGTTCCGACTTACTCGGCCTTTTCCCAAAGCAAAATCTTCGCTGCGGCCGCTTGTTACTTTCTTGCTGTTAATCCGAGAGAGGAAGAATTAGGCGAGATGAGCAGATATTTCTTTTAATGCATAGGGTGGCTTTTATTGTAGTTTAAATTCGGGCGGGTTCCCAGGGGGAGGGGGTGCTTGGCTTTCTTTCCCTTCTCAATTTCAGTCCTGCAGCCCGTCCTACCCCCCGAAACCGCCTCCCTCCGTCTTTATCACCCCCGCCCCGCCCCGCCCCCCCTTCCCGGTCTCCAGAGTCAGATTCTCAAGCTGGAGTAAGAAGTAAACTTTGAGAAGGAGTCGAGACCGAGACCGACAGACACAAATCAAATGGACAGTCAGACTTTCCACCGGGCGGTCCTACCTTCCAGAGCCGTCTTGTTGGAGAAGTAGCTCGGAAAGGAACAGGACGGAAAGCAAAAGAGCGCAAGGTCCGCGATCTCGGCCCGCGCTAGCCTTGCTTGTATTCTGACCCCCAAGGCCGCCAGGAGCCTCCAGCCATGCGGCGACCCCAAGGACGCCCTGCCCTTCCCACCCCCAAGCCCAGGGACCCGAGAAAACGGGGCGGAGAATCCCGGTTCTGCAGAAGGAGAGCAAGAAGGTTCCGCCAACGAAACAAGCTCGGGCCTCGCGCAAGTCCGTGGAGCCGAAAGAGACGAAGTCACGCAGCACCGACCCTCGCCTGGCGCCGCCTTCCCGGCAAACTCGGCCGCCGTCCGACCCGTCTCAGGGCATGCAGAACTTGCACCTGACGATCTTCTGGAAAGCACTTTGGAAATCCTTGTTGAAGTAGGCGTAGATGACCGGGTTGAGCAGCGAGTTGGAGTAGCCCAGCCAGTTGATGACGGCGCCCAGCCACGCCGGCATGGAACAGCCCTCGCAGAAGGGCAGCACCAGCGCCACGATGAAGAAGGGCAGCCAGCAGAGGATGAAGGTGCCCATGATGATGCCCAGCGTCTTGACCGTCTTCCGCTCGCGAGCCAGGGCCATCTTGCGCTTGGCCTCGGCGCTCTTGGCCTCGTTCTTGCGCTCGGGGGCCGGCGAGGCGCCGTCGGGGAGCGGGTGGTTGGGCAGGGGCAGCATGAGGCTTTTGGCCGAGTTGGACGGCGTCATCTCGCGCAGCTCCAGGGCCGAGGCAGCTACCCAGCCGTCTTCGTTCGGCCGGAGGGCCCCGTTGACGCAGGGCGCCTCCTTGGCTTCCGCCGCGCTCCTCCTGCCCTTGGCCCCCGCCGCCGCCTGCAGCTGCCGCCGCTGCTCCTGCTGGGGACCGCCGTTGGAGCGTCTGGCCGGCGAGTGGGAAAGGCAAGTGTCGGCCACCTTTCCCACCGGCGCATCGGGCGACCGCGGCTGTTTCTTGTCTGCTTTGCGGACCGTCTTGCGGATGCGGAAGCGGGCCGCCTTGAAGATGCGCCCGTAGAGGACCAGCATGAGCAGCAAGGGGATGTAGAAGGCGCCGAAGGTGGAGTAGATGGTGTAGCCCGGGTCCTTGCTGATGGTGCAGGCGTTGGGGTCGGAGCGGTCCTCGGGCGTCCGCCAGCCCAGCATGGGCGGGATGGAGATAAGGAAACCGATCAGCCAGGTGAGGCTGATGAGGGCGGCGGCCCGGCGGGGCGTCCGCTTGTTGACGTAGTCGATGGGGTCGGTGATGGCCCAGTAGCGGTCCAGGGCGATGGCGCACAGGTGCAAGATGGACGAGGTGCAGCACAGCACGTCGAGTGCGATGAAGAGGTCGCACATCGCCTGGCCCAGCGTCCACTTGCCCAGCACCTGGTAGAGGGCGGCCATGGGCAGCACCAGCACCGAGACCATCAGGTCGGTGACGGCCAGCGAGCCGATCAGGTAGTTGGCTACCGTCTGCAGGGAGCGCTCCAGGGCGATGGCCGCGATCACGCACGCGTTGCCCAACACGGCGAAGAGGATCAGCGCGCCCAGCACCACAGACGTGGCCAGCTGATAGCCCAGGCTGGCCGCCGCCGCCGGGGAGCCCGAGGGCGGCGGGGTTGGGGACCCGGTCGGCTCGCTGAAGCCGGCCGCCGCCGTGCCGTTGGATAGCTCCATGGCGAGAGGGGCGGGCAGGAAGGCAGCGCCTTCACTCCGGCTCCGGCAGCGGCGGGCAACTCCTCCCGAGGGCCACCATGGCGCTCCGACGGGACAGGCGAAAAGCGGCCGCCTGCCTGGATCACGTGTCCCTTAGTGAGCTATAGCGAGGTAGCGGCCGGGCTCACGACGTCCAGGTCCTCCGGCCAGCCCCGGTCAGAATGGCAGAGCCGCGGCGGTTGCATCGCGTCCCAGACTGAGCAGCACTTCGGAACCGACGTCGCCGAGCGTTCCTCTCGCTCGGCCTCCCGGCCTCGAACTCTCCGCCGACACCCACTTGCTGCTCAGGGTTCCGTTTCGCCCTTCCTAAACTTGCTCTCCCTTTGCCTCCGGCCGGCTGCTTCGCCCTCCTCGGCTAACTCTCACTTGCTCAGTTTTCTTTTTCCCCCGACTTCCCGTCGGTCTTTCCGCCCTGGCTGAGGCTAAGGTTTCGTCCCGGTGCAACTTTTCCTTTCTTGGCTGCCCCTTCGCTTCTTTTGCCCCCTTTCTCTTCTCTCCCCTTTCTGCCCCCTCCCTCCCCTCCGGCGTCCTCGCTCCTGCTCCCGTTGTTTAGCCCTGCTGCTGCTGCTGCTGCTGCTGTCGCCGACGTCTGTCTCTGCAGCTGCGCCCCCCGCCCCCCCGCTTTTGTAGCGCTCCGGGGTTGTTCCGGGCTCCTCTCTCTCTGCCCTCCCTCTCTCTTCGATTCTCCTTTCCTCTCTAGAACCCACTCCGCCACTCAGTTGGGGACTTTCCTTCTCTTTCTCACGCCTCTTGTTATTAGGTTGTTGTTTTATTTCGTTCTCTCCTTTGCTTCCTGCCATTCCCACTTCTTCACCTCCGAATCCTCCCGGGTTCTTATGCTTCTCCACTTTGCCCCCTTCATCTTTTCTTCAGTTTCCATTCCACATCCTCCAACCGGCTACTCCTCCAGCAAGCACACCTTATGCGTGTGAGTAGGTATTTCCTTCTGGATTGCATTACACTCCAAGCGGTGGTCTCTTTTTATCAGTGGAATGTGCAACAGCATTACCTGGTGAAACGAATAAGAAAGAGACCCTCTCTCCATTCACAAGGGGGAACTAAACCTGTAACAGCCTTTAGACGTGCCAGCACTCCGCCCCTTGCTTTTACCTTCATTTATTCCAAACTTCTAAGCAGTGTAAAGGAAAGGAACCATTCCCCAAAGCAAAAGTTAAGTCGCCAGCAAATAGGGCAACCGTCCTCCACTGATACCTTTCACAGGTGTTGCATTGACTCCCAACCATCATTCTAAAGTTGGGGATCCACACATCCGGATAGGAAGAGAATGGACAAGACTGGATCTTCTCCTTCCACATATCCAACACATTTCACATTGGTACTGACTGCACTGTTGGCTGCATCTTCCCTTCTTACACAGTCTGTAGTGCAGTCGCTGGGAGGGAGAATGAGCTAAGCTTTGGCCAGAAGCCAAGGTGAAAAAATCGGGGGAAAGTATGCTCCACAAGAGAAGTAGGGACGGCCGTTTTTTATTTTGGCCAGCCGAAAGAAGTAACACATTAACCACGAGAGCAATGATTTGTGGATGATTTGTGAACCTGCAAGGAAGGGAGAAAATCCGAGTGCAGCTTTTTTTTCCCCCTCCGGCTACAATTTGGTGCTTGAAAAGAAGGCCATGAATGGGCACTTTGCCTTTTCTCTCTCTCTCCCCCCCCCCCGCCTTCTTTGCTTTTGGCAGCGGAGGCAGTAAGATACCTTCTCATTGTCTGCTTCCTCGTCGTGGAGTTTCAGGACCACGGACAGCGCACAGCTTTAAGGGCATTTGTCGCCACCTGCAGGACTGGGAGTTTCGATACAGGCTCAGCATACATCTGTCCCAGCTTGCCCCACAGACATCTGGAGTGTGAAAGTGTGATCATGTTTTTGCACAAAAGCAGCCACCCCCTACTTCAGAATGTTGTTGTTTTTCAAGTCCCTGCAGCTGTTGCAGATACACTGCCTGGAAAAGGCAATTGAAAGTCTTGTTCCCGTTTCCAGACCAAGCCAGTGACTGATGGCTGAGCTAAACAAAGATGGTGTTTGGGAAGGATTACTGTAAAATAGACTCAAACACTGAGTCTTTCAATCACTTTGCCCTTCCCTTGAATCTCTATTTTTCACTCATTTCAGTTTCAGGGCTGCCATTTCGGGAATATATAAATTGACCACCTTGAAGCTGTGTTTAATTGTTTGGCCGAAGACTTTCTTCCTAAGAGAGGTTATCAGTAAGTACTCAAATGAAAAGTAAACTTGCTGTAGAAAAATATCTCTCTCTCTCTCTCTCTCTCTCTCTCTCTCTCTCTCTCTCTCTCTCTCTCTCTCTCTCTCTCTCTCTCTCTCTCTCTCTCTCTCTCTCTCTCTCTCTCTCTCTCTCTCTCTCTCTCTCTCTCTCTCCCATATGTGTGTGCGTGTTGCCCATTTCATCTACATCTATGCATGTTGCTCTGAAAGCAGTGTGTACAAGAGTCTCATTTTGACAATAGTTAGACAGTCCTTTTTCAAATACAAGTAAGGATTTTGCTGGTGAAAAACTTTCTTCATTTTCTAAGCTAAGTCACAACAGTGTGGAGATACTGTTATACAGTGCTTTTTTTGTAAAAATAAAAAAAGGTGTCTGAACTCACACATGTCATACAACCCGCCTTGCCTGCCCTACAAGGTTCCATCCAAAAAAGGTGCCAGAACTCCGTTCTCTGCGTTCTATGACAAAAAAAAAGCCCTGCTGTTATATACTGTATCTAAGAAGAAATCTTACTGTATTTTTTACAGAGCACATTTTGGGTGTGCAAACTTTCAGTTTTTTGGGATTATAAGTGCAAGTAACCAGGAAGCATTATTACGGAATGTGATACCTGAACATGAAAACCTGTTATTAAGAAGACTGTATTTTGGGACAAATATAATGAAAAAGGGTATTGTTTCTGTCACATAACTTTTTGGAAAGGGCTGACATAATGATCAAGAAATAAACAGGGATGAATTAGGATGAATCAGGACTGAATGAATAAAAAATAAGCAGAGATGAAATAACAAGGGAGCTTGCTTTTAAGATGGATTTGTTTACCAGTGCATTGCTATTCATGCAAATCATTTCAACCCATTGCAGCTGATAGCCATTTAGCTATCTAAGACCCATATGTACTGATTCTCATCAGCTTCAATCCCCCCCCAATGTATACATCTTGCTCCTTTCCTCCCCATCTTTTTAACTGTAATCTTTACTGTTAATAGAAATATTTATTCTTCATGGTTTTATTGGCTTTCATTGCTGTAAGCCACCCAGAATTGGCTTGAAGCAAGATGGGCAGCAAACAATTCAAATAAACAAATAAAATTAGAAAGAGGCCAAGATGAACTTTTGAATATGATTCCCTCCTCTCCTGAGGCAGCTGTCTCACTATGCCTAGTGATAGGACAGGCTGTGCATGCAAAGGCAAACAAGCACACAAAGCTAAAAGCAAAGATATATATCTCTTGTTCTCAAAGCCCTAGAAAACTTTGAATTTCAGGAAATTAAAATACAACATACTGTTAAAATTACTGATCTTCAGAAGATAAAGATGCTATAGCTTTACCTGATAGAAAAAGGAAAAAAATCCTTTAAAAAATCTCAAAATGAAAACAGTATCTCTTCAAGCTGTCTGAAATGGGCACTGCGTTGGCACAGCATAAATAAATGTATTACTTTCTAGTAAACACCTCCAAGGGGGTAGTGATGAGGGAGATTGTTTATCTGTGTAATAAATTTATTCTACTGACAGTAATAATGTTAATTAAGAAAAAAATTGGAAAATCTTGGGGAAAAATTGCAATCTGTTTTTGGATACAATATATTTACAAGATATGTTGAAAAAAATTCAGTCTAGTTTGTCTTTATATTTTGAATTAAGTTTGGATAGGATCCCAAGTAACTTACTTATTTTACATACTTACTTCCCTATTAATCAACATGCACACATCATTCCTTTCCTGAACCTAACCAATGATCCACCCAATCCAGAATATCTTTTTGCAACAATGGCCAACCAGTCCTCTAAAGTTCACTAGCATCATGTTACCAAGTACAATACCATTGAACAGAAGACTTCTATTTAGCTATCATATTTCATAACACACTGATGGCTTCTGCTTATGTGCCTAAAAAGATGCTATTCCTCTGTTGTGGATGGTGGTGATGGTATCAGCAGACTTTAGGGCCTCAAGGGAAAAAAAATATAAGAAAGGAATTTTTCCTCCTGACATACATGGAATGAAATCAGTGAGGAAGCATTAAATATATGCAGTTAGAGTACAATGCTGCTTGACTGTTAAGGGGAAAGGCTGAAGAAGAAATGACATAGAATGCTGGTTCTCTTTCAGAGCCAACCTAGAACCAAAGAGAAATTTCCTGAGAGAACAATTAATCAGTGGAATGACTTGCCTCCAGAATTGTGGGTGCTCCGACAGAGGAGATTTAAAAAAAAATAAAAATTGGACAGCCAATTCTAAAATGCAATAGGATTTCCTGTTTGAGCAGGGATTGGACTAGAAGACCTCCAGGGTCCCTCCCAAAACCATCAAGGTCCCTGTTAAACACCCCTGGAAAAAATACACACAGGTATCTTGCTAGAACTTCCAAAAGAAATAGATCACACTGCAGAGTCCTCTTGTCAAAAGGATTATGGATGAAGGTGTTATTTAATCCATGACAGTAAAAAATTGATATGGGAAACCTGAAAAAGAAATATTTCTCACATCTGGGTGGAGCCAGTTGCCATGTGGAATTTTAGCTGCTTTTGACTTCTCAACAAGCACATCAAAGCTTATCCATCTGTTCCATTATGTAATACCTACGCAACTTTGTCCCTGTGCATTCTCCTCGAATAAACACTGCATTCTGGTTTTCACCATCCTAAATATACCAAAGTAACAATTTTAACAGTTTTAATGCTTCATAAACTTGTATAATCTGCTGAGTTACATGCTCAGCATAGTTGGCAGAGTTACATGCTCAGCACCAAACATGAGCACTATTTGAGGTGGGCTTCACTTTAGGGCAGTGACTCTACAAGGAGAGTGCCAGAGATAAGCAGTACAAAGGATCAGAAGAAAAAGTAGATGAAGCCCTTATCTCATACACTTCATCTCTTTCCCACATCTCTTTTTTCTCTTATTTTCCTTTATGTTCCCACTTCTTTTTTTCTCTCTCTCTTAGAACTTGAACTTATTCCTCATAAAATATTTTAAAAATAAAATCAAATGTTATCTAAGGCATTAGGGAGAAGACTAATTCCTTGTACTGCCACTTAAGAGGAACTGAGATAAAAGAAGAGACAGCCTCTTACTATTCCTGAAAAACCAGATACCACTTTGGGGCAACATTATCATTATCCTGTTGGAAGGACACCTGAGATAAGTAAAATCACTGTCCAAAGTAAAACAAGAGACAGTGAGAAGTAGTATTAGAAAAGAGCAAAAATAATGTAAGCATCTTTCATTATTATAAAAAGCATAAAATGATCAGCATTTATTATAAATATATTTTCTGTTCCTAGATTCACATCCATTTCTTTTTTCATTTACAACCATTTTCATTCAGGAATGCATTATATCATTTGAGTTTTTTCTCATAATCCCTTTCTTAATAATGTTTGGAAATCATATGTTTCCTTCATCACTGTCCCATCACACTATGAAAGCATTTTCTATGAATCTTCTACTTCATTAAGACCTATTTTATAAATGGTTACTACAGTTAATATTTTTCTCCTCTTGTCATTTTTTCTGTTTTTTTACCTTTCTTAATGTGCTGTAGTTATTGCTCTTGTCAGCCATTCCTTTGTCCACATTTGGCAGAGGAGGCATGCTGTGGGCCCCATTACTCAAGGAATTCCAGCTGGTAGCGTCCAGGAGAAGGACTTTCTCTGCCATAGCTCCTGCCCTTTGGAACATCTTACCCCCTGAGATTGGCTCCCATCCTTCTGACTTTCCACAAGAGTCTGAAGACCTGACTCTGCCAGATGGCTTGAGGCCCAAGCGAGGGAGCATCATACTGGAAAAGGTTGATAAATTAAGAAGCAATCCTATCTCATTCTTTCCCCTTCCACACAGCCTGTTCCTTTCCTCCCCATCGTTTACCTATAATTTTCTTTTGTGATTTCTATTTTATCATTTTAGAACTATTTATCTGTTAGGATTGTAATGTTTTAATGCCTGGATGCTGTAATGCCACCCAGAATTGTTTCGATATGAGATAGAATGAATGAATGAATGATTAAATAAATACATAAATAAATAAATACATAAATACATAAATAAATACATAAATACATAAAATATATAATATTATCTTGCCATATTAATTAACTGTTCAGTGATTTGAGTTCAGAGTTAAGACTTCATCCTTTTGAAGATGTGGTCCATAGGAAGGCAATGCGATGTCCATAGCATACTATAGATTGTTCCTTTGTTGATAGGTAAGAAGATTCACTATGGATGGTGATGTAATTTTGCCTTTCAAGGGTATCCTGCCAGTAACAGTCCTCATTGTCAATAAGGACTAAAATATGATGTTATAGAGTTGAACCTGGGAAGACCAGAAGAGCCTTTTAGTTTCTCAAGTAGGCAAAGACTACTCACACAGTAAGTACTAATTTTAAATTTGACAGCTATGGGTGCAATTATTTTCAAATCAGATGATGAAGATTGAGAAAGAAGCCATTTCCCCCTCTGCTATCCAAGTTCAAAAGGGCTGCGGTGGTCCCTTTCATGCATTCACCCTCCCTTGGTTTCTTACATGATTGGTCTTTGTTAATATTTCATACTTGCTCCCTGAAGAAAGAAAGAAACAAAAATAGGATTGGAGATAATTCATCACATCCTCTTATGAAAAGGAAACAGGATGCATTAGGAAAGGAGAGAAAGAAGTTTGAACAAAGAAAATGAAGTTTTGTGAACTAACGACATGAAGAAACAGTTGCTTATTACTGGCCTTTTTAAATCACTTAGACTAAGATTAGAGAACCCATAGACAACTATTGCTAGTTTGCAAATTAAGTAAACCCACCAAGCATGACTAAGAGTCAGGGATGCAAGGAGTTTCAACATGGCATCCACATTTTGCCAAACTTGTGAATTGCACATAGCAAAAGAATTGATATTTCAGTTCTTCTACAGAGCATATGACTTGTTTTTTTAATGTCTGCAAGAGGGAAAAAATGAATTTAAATTTCCTGATTTCCACTAAACCTTTTCTTTTCTCATTCCTAGAGAGATTGAAAATAACATTTAGAAAAGAGCACTTGAGGACTCTGGTCTCTCCTAGCGTACACTGCACACAAATACTGAATAGTCTGGTTTGTTTTGTAACTCATTCTAGGCAGGATAAATTATTGAAATGCTTTAAATAAATAAATTCAAAAATAAACCAGTATGTAAATAAAACACACAGGTATAATGAATCCTTGGGTTTTTCTTGTCTTCCTTCCTATTGAAATACAGTCTGGAGAGGCTTCTGCTCAACAGAAGAATGACAGGAATAAAAGATGCTTCCACATTTCCTTGGTGGCCATGTTCCTGTTCAAAAGTGTCCTGCCAAGAAAGCTGTTCAAAAAGCAGAAAGGGAGGCAGGAAGGCAGATATATATGTGAAAAGAAAGTAAATAGTGAAAGCAAAAGAAAGATAGATAAAGAAAAGGGCTGTCATTCTATTCCCTTATACAAACAACTATATTGTTCCCAATTGCACCACTGAGTTATTGCCATATGAATCCATCAATATTTGGGCATTATTGATTTGGTTGCTTCCTTTTTTATCATATTTAAAGAGTCCTCTGTTCCATAAAGATTCTGGGCAGTGTACAACAATTCACACACATACACACAACTAAAGCTCTCATTCCCGTAACTTTTACCTGATCTAAAGAGTGCATCATAGGGCAACAATTTCTAAACTAACATACCTCAAATGGGCTAACTTACACAATATGTGACCTATGATTCCACTGGAATTGAAATTTGGCAAATGACATAAAATTATCATAAAACAGTTATGACATAATACAAGACATCATAAAACATTTCCTGTGCTGATGTTTGACTGTGCTACACAGTCTTTCAAGGTAAATACATCTCTAAATGTATCCCAACTTTTCCAGTGAAGGCAATGCATTAAAGGTTTTGTCACTGTTGAAAATATTGAGGAATCTGGTAAGGAAATATCTCCGAAACAATCACCCAATGGCACGGGTTGTCTAGTATTTATATATTCTCCATCTATCTTTCATCCATCCATCCATCCATCCATCCATCCATCCATCCAAAGAGCAAGCATTCAAAATAATATTCATTCATTCACCCTTCCATAATCCAAGATCTGGGGGGAAAGTCAGCCTTTCAAAGAATTTTTCAACAGAGTCATGATGGGGCCCAAGCAGTTTTTTTGGGGGGATGCTGTTCCAGAGGCAGGTGTTGCCAAAGATAGCATTTCTGTACTTTATTCCAGAGGTCCCCAATCTTTTGGGCACCAGGGACCGATTCTGTGGAGAAAGGTTTTTCCACAGACCGGAGAGTGCGTGGTTTTGTGTGCTGCCTGCATCCCACAGATGGGGCTTTGCTTTTGGCGGACCAGTTGCTGGCATGCCATGGCCCAGTACCGGTCCACGGACTGGAGGTTGGGAACCCCTGCTTTATCCTATAGCCCAGGTCTATCCTTGCATGTATTCTGGTTTATTATAGTAAATTTAAAATTTAAAACTGAAAATTTAAAACTTAAAACATAGACACATCTACTGTCTTCCCACCTCAGTCTCCCCCAAAGCAATTTGAAATTGAGTTGCTCTTTGCCTCAAAAAGCAAAAACATGCTGAGATTACTATTAAATAATCAATGCTCCCTGCAGCTGAAGAGTAAGAAAAAAAATCCACACATATACACACCCCAGTTAAACACAAGTTCTAAAGAAATAGAAATTCTCTCTCTCTCTCTCTCTCTCTCTCTCTCTCTCTCTCTCTCTCTCTCTCTCTCTCTCTCTCTCTCTCTCTCTCTCTCTCTCTCTCTTCACACACACACACACACACAGTTTCCAACTCACACACACAAAAGGAAATAATTTGCTTGCGCCCCTCTATAAATGCATCCTGATTGCTCTGATGAGATGGTGATTCATAAAAAAAGGATCCAATTTGTCTTCCCATCAATGCTACTTAGCATATAAAAGTGTCTGAAGATGCAATGATACAATATCAGTAGTTTTGCAGTATTTCTAACCATGTTTGCATGCTGCTATCATAACTGAAGGAAAAGGAAGATAAGCCCTGTGCAAGGGAGACAGGCTCTTAGAAGGATACTTTAAAATGCTGACAGATTATTTAGGTTGTTTTGACTGCTTAACAATCCTTACACGGTTTTTTTCTATGCACTTCAGGAGAAACATGGATAAATAATTATGCATTTTTCCTGCTTCCCTTCCCATAGGGAACAAGTCAACGTGCAAAGAGCAAGGTTGTCCAAGTTTTATTAAGCAAGTGCCCAGAAGAGGAATAAGTTGCTGAGAGAAGGAGTTGAAGTCAGAGGCTACAGTTCTCACAAATTGGAGAATGGACAAACTACAACATTTTTTTAAAAGTGCCCTGAGTCAGAAATCCATTTTGCACATTGAATCTATTTTTAGGGGAGACTGCAGCAAGCTAAGATTTCATCATAATGATGATGTACTGTATGCATTGTGATATCAAGCTCTACCTGTGCATATTTGCATGTGATATTATAAGGAAAGGATGGAAGGAGCAGAATTTATATTGAAGCATCACAAAACACATTTTATTACCTGGTCCTGCTTGCTTTTCCATTATAATATCTCATCTAAGCCCATTTACAGTCAATTTTAAATGGTGCAATGGTCCTTGTTTAGGTAGGGATGACCTAAATCAAAACTGGTCATTCCAGAACTATGTGAAAAAGTAAAGGAATTTCATGCTGGATACGAGTCAAGAATTGTTAAAACAGCTTTGCTCGTATTGGTTGGTGCCAAAGATGGAAGAAAATAATGAGCAGCAGAGAAGCCAACTTGACAAATCTAATTGTGACTTCTAAGCAGCAGAAGCTACTGTTTGTTTTAACTAAGTAGGAACATCTTTATCAGTTGGGAGACCATCCAAATTCCTTAATAAAAATATAACATATTCCGGTCATGCCGTACGGAGCCGTCCATAGGGAGCTCCGGTACGGCGATCGACTTTTTGGCGGATTTCCAGCCGCCCGAAGCATCGGAGACAGGGAGGGAGACCCGCAGACGGCTGCGGAAGCCCCGGCGACCCGGAAAAGGTGAAAATTGAAGTAATACCGCCAGAGGGGACACAAACAGAAGACAGAGAGGCCGGCTGCGGCCGGCCGGAAGACACGAGGGCTGGAACAATAGAGGCGAGGAGAGAAGATTAAAGAAGGAAGCGGCAAAGAAGCAGACGGCGGGGGAAGAATCAGGGAAAGAGTACCCTGGACGGCAGAGGGACTGGTGAGTGTTATCCCACACGCTGCGCCCCAGACCCACCAGAACGGGAGCCCCAGGGGTACTGAAGAGGGCAGAATATACCAGGGAGGAAGGTGGGAGGAAGAGGAAGACTGGAATGCAACCTGGGACGCTGTAAAGGGAAGGCAGAAGGGATCTGGAAACACAAGTTGGCAGAAGACAGCAGAAAGTGATCTGGGAAAGAAAGCAAAGAAAGGGGGGCAAGAAGGAGCCAGAAAAGAGCAAAGAGAAGAGACAGGCTGGCAGATGAGAGTGAGAAGGAAGCCAAGGCAAAGGCACTGAACAGGCTCCCTGATCACAGAACTGCCTGAATATAGGCTCTTAGCCCTGCACTGCCTGAACCCTGAGCCCCCCCCTGAAAGGTTAGATTACTGGATCATCACCAGAACACAGTCTAGTGATTAATTTGGCCTAATTTGAAAATCAAAGCAGTACCAGGCCAACAGGAGGATAAGCTCAAGATGGCCTCCAAACAGACCAAACTGATAACCCAAAAGGTAACTGCATCCTCCCAGGCTCAGCTCTCTAATAAAGCAGGAGACACCCCACCTACCCTCCCACCCCCCCCCATTCACCCACAGGACCACAGACCCATCCGCAGACCCGGGACTGCCCATCAGCACACATGATGCAAGAGTTAAAAGGAATGATGGAGATACTGGGTGAGAGGATGGATAAAAAAATTGAAGAAGTGGGCATAAAGATGGAGAAAAGGTGCAAAGAGGCAGAACAGAGGATGGAGGAAAGGTACAAAGATATAAAACGGATGCTGGAAGACCAAGGCAGAGATTTAGAGAGAAAGTGGGAAGAACAACGCAGGGCGGCGACGGCGGACCTGGACCAAATTAAGGAAGCGATGCAGACACAAAACAAGAGAATGTGGGAAGAGATGGGGATAAATCTTAAGGAGATCAGAGAGAGTGTGGAAAAAAAGGTGGAAGGCGTGGAGAGACACATGGAGGAACAAACAACAGAGATGAAAAGTGTGGCTCAGGACCAATCCACCATGATGCAATACTGGCAAATGGCGTCTGCAATCAGATTTAGAGGTTTAAAAGAGACAACAAACAAAACCCCAGAAGACCTGCACAGAATCTTTGTAAAGGCCCTGGCAACATTCCTGGGAAGGCAAGTCAATGATATTGTGTGGCAATTCGACAGAGTCCACAGAGTGAACTCATAGGCAGCAACAAACAAACACCTACCAAGAGACGTGGTCATCCACTTCGCGACGAAGGGGTTCCGGGACCTAATCTCCGTAACGTCCTACAACAAGACATTATACATAGAGGAGCAGGAGGTGAAGGTACTGAAAGAGATCCCCCCAGCGATGCTACGAGACAGAAAGGACTACAAGTTCCTGGTCAACGAACTGAGATCACGCGCTCTGCAATATTGATGGGAAGCCCCAACGGGAATGTCACTTCTCTATAAAAGGAAAAGGTACCACCTGAACTCGATACAGAAAGCCAAAGAATTCCTTAAAAACGAACTGATATCGGAAATACCCCAATCCACAATGAGGGACAACGCGGACGGGTCACACAAAAGCGGAAGGGACATAGACCAATGAGCAAACTACTCAGAAACACAGATCGGTACAGGGGCAGGAGCAGGGATTGGACCATCTCGAGATATGACGGCGCAGAGAACAGAGGGCAACAAAAACAAGGAAACATGGCAGACTACAGAGACAAGGCAACTAAGATCCACTACCAAACGCACAGACTAGCAAGACAAGACCCCACAACTCAATATGAGCACCAATCCGGATATCATGGGAACGAGACCAAGGAAGAAAGCAGGAGAAAGGACAGAAGCGGTCTTGCAAGAGTATCCTGAAATCGACAATGGCAAGTAAATATTTGACCTGGAACGTTAACGGGTTGAACTCCCCGCAGAAAAGGAGGAAAATATTCCACTACCTGAATCAAAGTAAAAACGATATAATCTGCCTACAAGAAACACACATCAGAGCGGCGGACCAAAAATACTTAATCAACAACAAACTAGGCACACATTTTGTTGCGGCGGCACCAGGAAAAAAGAATGGGATTGTTATATATGTAAAGAAACATGTAATAGCTAAGCTAATAGAGTCGGACTCCCAAGGTAGATACCTAGCAATTGAAATAACACAGGAAGACAAGAAGATCCTGGTGGTGGGCATATATGCACCAAATAAACAACAAGGAAAATTCTAGAAACGGATACACAGGAAGTTAACGCAACTCAACTACAGATCAGGTATCATACTGGGAGGGAACGGTGTCATAGAGATCGCCCTGGATAAGAAAAGGATTGCACCTAAACCGCAAAAACACTCCAAGTTGCCCAAATCCTTCTTCGACATGAAGGAGGACCTTGAACTTACAGACGTATGGAGGGAAAGGCATGGCAAAGAGCAAGATTTCACATTTTTCTCAGATAGACATCTTTCAATCATTCTCCAGAATTGACTTTATATTAACATCTAGCGACTTGCTGATTAGCCTAAAAACGGTGAAAATTTTACCCAAAGTACTATCAGACCACAACCCGATAGTGATGGAACTAAGACGAGGTTGGAAACCGAGGAGATCCTGGAGAATTAATGAAAACCTGTTTAGACACGAAGAAAAGGTGGCTGAATGCAAAAGGGCGATGAAGGAATTCTTCAGTATAAATATGATAAATGAAACACCCATAGAAATGATTTGGGACGCCAGCAAGGCGTATATGCGCGGGATACTCATGGACATGAATAACAGGCACCGTCGTAAACAGGAACAAAAAAGAAAGGAGCTAGAAGACGAGATAGGCAAGAAGGAGCAGCTATTAATAAAGAGACCGGAAGACAAAATCACCAAAGAAGGAATCAAGATTCTAAGAAAGCAATTTGACTTGTTGATGGCAGACCAAGTGGCAAGGAACATACAATACGCAAAACACAAGACATTCTGTAATGCCAACAAACCGGGTCAATGGCTGGCCTATACCATAAGGAAGAAACAGAAATCCCGCATAATTGAAAAGATAGAGTACAAAGGCAAGGAAGAATTTCAACAAGAAACCATCAAGAAAGCTTTTACCGAGTTCTATTCAAAGCTATACACTGAGGAGAAGACACCAGTCAAGGAGATAGCCAAGTTTCTACAAAACGAAAAGTTACCGATCATCACCGATGGACAAAGAAATGCCCTGAATGCTTTGATCACAAAGGAGGAAATACATTCGGCGATCAAACAACTGAAAAAAGGGAAATCGCCTGGGACGGATGGGATAACAGCTACTTACTACAAGCACCTCCAAGAGGAAATGTTAGAACCCCTCAGAAAGCTATTTGTCAACATACAAGAAGGGGGCCAAGTCCCGCCCTCCTGGAAAACAGCCTACATTTCCCTAATCCCCAAAGAGGGAAAAGATAATACACAACCTGCAAAATACAGACCCATCTCACTACTGAACACGGACTACAAAATTTTCACAAAAGTTTTGGCCACCAGACTAATGACTGTGCTACAAAAAATAATTCACCCGGATCAAACGGGATTTATACAAGGACATCAGATGAAAACTAATGTGAGACAGCTGTTGAACATAATAGAGTACTTGGAAAGGCATAACCAGGTTCCCGCCACTCTCATGTTTGTGGATGCAGAAAAAGCCTTCGACAGATTGAACTGGCCGTTCCTGACAAACCTGGTCCGGGAGATGAAAATGGGAGAGCAGTTTCTCAACTCCATAGTGGCAATTTACCAGAAACAAACAGGCCAGATCATTGTGAATGGTGACCTAACAGACTCATTCAACATAGAAAGAGGCACCAGACAGGGCTGCCCGCTGTCACCTCTGCTATTTGTTCTAACATTAGAGACTCTACTGAACAAGATCAGAGCAGCAGAAGACATAAAGGGCATACGGATTAGACAGCAAGACTACAGACTATGTGCCTTGCAGATGATTTGCTGGTGACAGTGTCACAGCCAGTACAATCAGCAAAGAGACTGATGGAGATAATGAAAGACTATGGTAGGGTATCAGGCTTCAAAGTAAACATATCTAAGATGAAGATGTTAGTTAAAATCTGGACAACAAAGCAAAACGGGACTTGGAAAGGATAACGGGCTGTGAAATAGTTAAAAAAGTTAAATACTTAGGAGTGGAGATAGAAGCAACGAATGCGAAATTGTACAAAAATAACTACGAAGCGCTGTGGAACAAGATACAAACAGACCTGGACAGGTGGAAAACATTACAATTGTCCCTGCTGGGCAGGATAGCGGCTGTAAAAATGAACGTATTGCCAAGATTTCTATTTCTTTTCCAAATGCTACCCATACTCAAAAAGGAAGTGGAACTGGACGACTGGCAGAAGGGCATCAACAGATTTATCTGGGATGGCAAGAAACCGAGAGTTAAATTAAAAATCATCCAGGACACAAGGAAGAGAGGAGGATTAAAAATGCCCAATCTAAAGCTATATTACTACGCTGCAGCATTGGTGGCGCTGAGTGACTGGATTAACATGACAAACAAACGAATACTGGATATTGAAGGGCATGGTCTACTATTTGGATGGCACGCATACCTGGTGTATGACAAAAAGGCTGATACGAACTTCAGGGAGAACCCTCTACGAACCCCGTTGTTGTGGGTCTGGACGAAATATAAGTACCTCCTACACGATAGGATCCCCATCTGGGCGATACCTGGGCACGCAATAGGGGACATAAATACATCCCAAGGGCAGGAAGTGGTGCCCTATAGTAAACTGGTATTAGAAGAAGAAAATGGGTTTTCATTAAAGCCACCAAATACGCTAGCAGAAGAAGGAATAGGGGGTACCTGGCTATCATATTTACAACTACAGTCTAGGTGGCAAAAAGACGTGAGGAAAGGCTTATCCCAGACAGATGAGAACTTAATTGAACAAATTAGAGAGCAGGGGATCATGCATATCAAACGAGTATACGGTGCTGTGATAGAAATCGACTCTGAAACTGTGTGAATCAAGACCTGTATGGTAAAGTGGGAACGAGATTTTGGGCATCCTATCACGATGGAAACGTGGGAGGACATCTGAGTGAGAAATGTAGAATTCACGAAAGTGCAACATCTAAGGGAAAATTTCTACAAGATGTTCTATAGGTGGCATCTAGATCCGAAAAAAATATCATATATCTACCCAGACACCCAACCTAAATGCTGGAGGTGTGGCAACAAGGAAGCTACATACTTTCACGTATGGTGGACATGTAGAAAAATTAAAGCCTTCTGGAGGAAGATATGGTGGACACTCCAAACCATTTTAAAAAAGCGTATTGAATTTCTACCTCAGGTTTTTTTGTTAGGGATCATAAAAGATTGCACTACCACCGAGACGAACTTAATTCTGAATTTGATCACAGCAGCTAGGCTGCTGGTGGGACAATACTGGAAGAAGCCAGAAATACCACCTATTGAAGATTGGACTTTGAAAGTAATACATTTGGCAGAAATGGCGAAAATTTCGGCATATTTGAAGGATCGCTCAAATGAACAATATATGATAGACTGGAAACAGTGGATAGACTATATACAAGAGAAACACCAATCAAATAAAATGTATCTGGCTTATAGTTGAAGCTTGACGGGAGGAGTGAAGAATGTTTACCAAATCAGACGTTTACAAAGACTAATACCTAATGTTGTATTTTTATGTTTTATGATGATTGCTTCTTAATATGATCTTATGTTTAATGTTGATTGCTTTAATATTGAAAAAGTGTACTGAATTTCTACCTCAGGTTATTGAATTTCTACCTCAGGATCTTTTGTTAGGGATCATAAAAGATTGCACTACTACTGAGACGAATTTAATTCCGAAGCTCGAATGAACAATATGTGATAGACTAGAAACAGTAGATAGACCATATATATAAGAGAAACACCAATCAAATAAAATGTATCAGGCGTATAGTTGAGGCTTGACGTGAGGAGCGAGGAATGTTTACCAAATCAGACGTTTACAAAGACTAATACTTAGTGTTGTATTTCAGGATATATGATGATTGCTTCTTAATATGATCTTATGTTTAATGTTGATTGTTTTAATAAAAAAAATTTCTTATATATATATATTGTTTTAATAAAAAAAAATGTTGTTTAAAATTGTTGACAAAGAAATAAGGGATTTCTGATATAGCTATTTCGAGTTTCTTAACTCTCTTCAGTCAGAACTCACCCTTCCGGGATTCGAACCTGGGCAGTCTAGTCTGCATGCTAAGCAGATGCTTTAACCTATTGAGCCACAAGTTCTCTCCCGCTTTGTCAGTAGTCAGGGAGTAAGGATATGTGTCAAGTGTTTATTTTTTAGATTGCACCCTGTAAACCCAAATATGGGAGGAAGGAATCATTCTTTCCTTTTGCTTGTTTCAGCTCAACCCAGAGCCATCTTGCAAGCACAAATATATATATGTTGTTTAAAATTGTTGACAAAGAAATAAGGGATTTCTGATATAGCTATTTCGAGTTTCTTAACTCTCTTCAGTCAGAACTCACCCTTCCGGGATTCGAACCTGGGCAGTCTGCATGCTAAGCAGATGCTTTAACCTATTGAGCCACAAGTTCTCTCCCGCTTTGTCAGTAGTCAGGGAGTAAGGATATGTGTCAAGTGTTTATTTTTTAGATTGCACCCTGTAAACCCAAATATGGGAGGAAGGAATCATTCTTTCCTTTTGCTTGTTTCAGCTCAACCCAGAGCCATCTTGCAAGCACAAATATATATATGTTGTTTAAAATTTAAAAGAATGTAATAAATAAGCCTAAAAATATTAATTCTGGTGAACAGCTAATAAGCCCAACCACATGACTAGATAAGACTAAATTTTACTTTTGGTGCCCTGCTACATTTTCAATCAACAACAGTAATGTCATCTGTTTTGTGTTCCTTGAACTCAAAATAGAAACATCTGAGAATCATTAAATCCTTGGCTTATTAAATTGCTTATTAACTTCGGGGGTTCTGAAGTGCCACAGCATGTAGCAAAAGAATATTCTTCATTACCAACCTATTTAGCCTAGTAGACCCCTACTGTTCTTATTCATTCTTTAAAGTGAGTCATAGAGTTCATGCTGCAACAACTGTAAATAAGAGACCCTTATACAAGTGTCAAATAAATACATTTTTCCATTTGCAAATGATTTCCTAAGTTGGGTTTTCCTACTTGTTCTCATTTTTTTATTTTTATTAGGTGTTAACTTTTACTATGTTTTCAGAATTTGTATTTTATCAAAATGTCTAGAAATGACAAAGCACTTTCAACATATAAGCTTCAAAACACAAAATATAGAGCTATTAAAAATACACCATTAAAAGTATTCTATAAAACATCCCACACAATTGTAACAAGTAGCAGATGGAAGCATTTGCTTTCAATTTAAAAAAAAGGAAAATGGTGTAATATTTTGTAATGGTAGTCTTCCAGATTTCGCTCAGCTTAAATGCCTAGCAGCATTACCATAGCTGGTGGTGAAGATGCTTGGATGTTCAGCAACATCTGGTAGAGCTACCCATACCTGAAAGAAGCATTAAAATAATCCTGAGCAGGACTTTTTAAACAATAAACTATCCAGGATAGGTACCATCACTGAGAAGCTAAAATATTGAGCAAACTTTTATTCCCAAGCAAAGATATGTATATATCTAGGAATAAATCACATTAAATCTAGCAGAATTTATTTCTGAATAAATATCTATAGATTTGACCTGGGTATACTTTGCAGAAGGGCTTCCTCTGTAAAATTCAATGAACAGATGGATCAAAGTTAGTTATATGCCTTTAAAATTAGAATCATAAAATAATCATTTTAATTTTATATGACAAGTTCACAGAAAGTCACTTCTACTTCAGTTTTCAATGTTACAACCAGTATTACAATTCAGTCATCTCATACTCAGATCAATTTACTTACATGAATTTGTCATGTAAAAAGATAACATGGGGTCATATTATTCACTCCAGTCCCTATTCAACCTCTCTTTGTACTCCCACTGTTACCATTTTCTTCTTACCTTCTTAAGCAGAGATTCCCTGTGTTTATAGAGCTTCTATAAATAAATAAATAGGGAGACCAATGATGGGAATCATTAAGTGAGGTGATCGTATGGAGCCTCATTTAATGACCATCACAATTTATAGCCATAATATACAGATCATAAGTTAAGGACTACCTGTAAAACTCAATAAATAGAATTTTACCCTGCCACTTAGAAAATCTGTCTTTACCTATTACATCCATAAGTGAGTAAGAAAAGTGGCTGAAATTTGCATCCCTATAATAGGCTGCAATTAAAGCTGTGGGCTTGATTGAATTCTCTCAACTCTTAGCTTCTCAAAGAGCTGACCACAAAAACCTCAGTTTCTGCAGTCTACTCATAAGGAGTGGCTGTCTGGAATGCAAATGGGCAATTCCACAATCTCTCCTTTATCTGATAAAGTTTAAGCCAGCTGATCTCATTGATTTGGCCATTGATCTCCACTATATTGTTATCCCTGCTCCTTTGGAAATGTCTAGTTCACCATAATCTTCACTGGAAGCTCCAGTCTCATTCAAGTACCGATCAGATCCAATCTTGCTTAGCTTTTGAGATCAAAGATTGACTAGGTGTTGCTAACTAGTTAAGATGCATGGGGAACTCTATCAGATGATTTGTTCCATTACCTTCCCTTTCCTCTGACTGTCTGTTTGGTTCAGATATTTTGAGATAATTTTTCTAGGCAAAGATCTCCTAAGTCAATTTATATCAAAACAACCACAAAATTCAACATAGATGAAACCAACCATTTCAAACCACAGTCTGAAAGAATTCATAGGCAACACTATATTGCTATACAATTATAACTTAAAACAATGTCCAAATCAGTAGCAGTAACCTTCCTAAAAACTGCAATGGAACCAATGAGTTTTCAAACCTATTTGAAGTCCTATGCTGGTGAAACCTTAACTATATTAGTTCAGAACTGTAGGACTGTCATTGAGAAGGCCCGTTTGTTCTGTCTCTTAGTGTGATTATCTTACAGCCAGACTTAAAGAGCTGATCTTAAAACTCAAATTAATTTGTATGGATTGTTGAATTAATCTTGTCTTCAAATATCGTAGGGCAGGGGTGTCAAATTGCCAGCCCGCAGGCCAGACACATCATCTGGAAGCCGTGCTCACCACATTGCTGGCAATGGCAAAACCATCCCGATACGTTGTGCAATGTCACGTGACATCGCGACTTTGACATGTCTGTCATAGGATCTTAAACAGTGGTGGAATCCAAATATGTGAACAACTGGTTTTCTGTGTGGATGCTGCTTCCAGAGGTCCATTCTGGGCCTGGGCAACAAAAAATTAGCTACAAGTTCTGCCAAAGTGGTGCAAACCGGCTGAATCCCACCACTGGTCTTAAAGCATCACTAGCATGATAGATTGTAAATCTTGACAAGAATCCTTTTCATATTTTGGAACACCTTATATATATGAAAATGGACAATCAAGAAACATAAGATTTCCACTCCCTAAATTATATCAAGTCACAGTGGAAATCTCCACCCTGATACTATTCATGTCATTAAACTCATCCTTTGAAAGGAAATATGGAAGGTAAATCTGTAATATTGAATAATGGCACTTCTTTTCATGTATAGGCAAAGCCATTAAAAGTTAGGAACAGCAAACATGATGGATTACAAAAGAAAGCAGCCTAAGTAATACATCCTTCATTTTCAGCACTGCAGTCTTGATGGAAAAACTGAAGTGAAATAAAATCACATGGCATTTTGATTAATCGCTTACATCAAGAACTTTCACTAAAAATTATGTTTGATCAATTCTTATTTCTGCGAATTGGGAATCTTCACTGTTTTGGGTAAGACCTGTTAATTCTAAGAGGCCATGTAAGCAAGCTATTCTTAGTTTCCAAAAAGAAAAGTGGTACTTAGGAAATATACATATTCAACAGTCACTAAACCAGTTCTAGGTCAACTGGAAAGAACATTAAAAAATGAATTGATGGATCTTACATATAAGATTGTTCATTCTTGTTAATTTACTGACAAGCGCATCTGAAATTTTGGGAATCTTTTTGGGTGTTGTGCCATCATCAATGTGGCCTATTACAAAACTAGGTTTATTAGATGGTTAGGAACTTTGGATCTTCTATCCTTGGGAAACCAGATTTGCATTCTTAATGATGGATTGTTGTTGTCTTATCAATTACCAATAGCTAAAACCTTCCTCCTTAAAAAAAAGCAGTGTACAGTTTACTTGAACATTTTGTCTAATTTTATTGGAGAATTTCTTGCAACTATTACTGTGTTGTATGTGGATGTGTGTGTTAATTATTATTATTATTATTTTACATTATCTGGATTTTGTTATAATTTTAATTGTTTTTAGTTGCCCAAAAAGATGCATTAGAATGTCAGGATCTGTGTTTTTATAAAAATAAATGAAATCATAAGAGAGAATGCTGAAGTTGTTTGTTGCTCCTCTTCTATTTCTTTAAGATGCTGTCTACCATTCAATCATATTTTGCCTTCCCCCACCCTCCCCCCTTTGTTTGGTACACTTCCAAACAAAGCAGTGGTCAGGAAAACAGTCGTATTTATTTTCTAAGGAGACTTCTGAAGATTTTTGTAGAGTCCAGAAGTGGTTTTGTAGATTGAAAGATATTGCTTTGGCTGGTGTTTTCCATTGCACAATGCCAGCTGGGAATATTCAGTGCAGATGGATGAAGGAGAGATACAGGGACATAACACTAGGCAATGATGTTTGGCTTTCTTAATTTATTGCAGTGTCTTATAGGTATATGATGTAGTATACTAAATCTTTATTCCCCTAATACGGTTTGTTGCTTCCCCAAGCCGGCTGTGAAAGCAATGGCAGATATCTGTCTAGGTTGGCAGATGAATCTGAGTTCAGTACAAATGGTACAACAGTGTCTTCTATAGCATGCAATGCCAGGAAGTGAATTTAAGGTGCATAAGACTTTCTGCATGGCAGAGTTCCTCTTAACTGCCCATCTGCTTTCTGAAGTGCCTGTCTCACTTTGCCTAATAATACAACAGACATGTGAATCTGATAGATAGACAGCAGTTGCCATTTATTAGAAAGATAGAAACTGAGAAAATTAGTTTACAGCACTTTTTTATTATATCATTGAAGCCCAAATCAATTGTTTTGACCCAGGAGAACAATTAACTAGCTTTTCTCTCTGTTACAGTTTTGCCTACCTTGCTGTTCAGTTTTATATATATATATTGTGCAGCTTTTACCAATCTTATGCTTTCCAGACATCAGGAATTACAAAAACAAGCATCTTTTATCAATATAACAAACATAGAGCTATATTGCACATTTGCTATTTTCCTTTTCTCAATTAAAAAGGTTCTTAACCTTTAAAAAAAAATAAATAGGTCATGGACGGGTGAGAAATGTGATCTGTCATTTTAATCAGAAAAAATAAAATTTTAGGTCTTCATGAATGATTATAACAGCGGTTCTCAACCTATGGGTCGCGACCCCATTTGGGGTCAAACGACCATTTCACAGGGGTCACCAAATGCCGCAGTCCACCATTTTTTCCCCCGGCCGGTGCAGGGGGCAGCACCGCGCATGCGCTGGTAGCACCGCACATGCGCGATGTGGGCCATCACGCCATGCATGTGCAATGTGGGCGTCGCACCGTGCATGCGCAATGCGGGCCGTCGCGCGTGTGTCACGCATGCGCGATGCGGACTGTCGCGCTGCACATGCGCAATGCGGACCATCGCGCGCACGTTGCGCATGCGTGATGCGGGTCATCGCGCCACACATTCGCAATGCGGACCATCATGCGTGCACCGCGCATGTGCAATGCGGGCTGTCGCGGGCGTGCAGCGCATGCGCGATGCGGGCCGTCACGCCGCGCATGCGCGATGTGGACCATCGCACCGCACATGCGCGGTGCAGGCCGGGGTCGCGCCGCGCATGCGCGGCACAGGTTGGGGTCACAACCTGAAATAGGTTGAGAACCGCTGGATTATAACCTCAGCCTTCTCTCCCTTATAATAATGTTAATGTACCATCAGAGAAAAACACTATTAATTATCCAAATTTCAAATGATGTAACCTTCTCTAATTTTAGTAACATAGAGGCTTTTCCATCAAAAAGGCCTTTTAATTATAACAGCTGCAGAAAATATTTTTTTTTTTGTAGAAAGTAGCTACTATTAGTGTCACACAAAGAGAATGACCTTGGGCCAGTTTTCATTATTTGCAGTATATCCAGCTCCTTATTATTATTTTTTCTATCCCTTATGGGCTTTGAAATTTACAAGGTAGCTCAATGGCACAGCATAGTCTTGCATGGAAAAGATTACAAATTCAATTTCTGTCTCCTGTTAGATTTTTAAAAACTCCTTTGTACAATTTGGGAAAATCATGGCAAATTAGGTGCTTATAGACAGAAGTTATTTTCACTGTGCCCTGCAACAGAATAAAATGTGACAATTCATACCTCAGGAACTTACCACTTTTTAAGTAGGGGCCTCTTGTTTCTTTCCATCCACATTGAGCCCCCAATATTCACACTTTCTATTTCCCCACCTTTTCATTATGAAGTAGGAATATTTCTTCCTTTTTTCACCTTTTTTCTTTTTTGAACTGCTTCTTAGTTTTAAAGTTGTGGACTGCATGCTCAGCATTTTACATGAATATGAAACAACTTTCCCTTTTTAATATGAGAAAAAGAAAACTAAGTTTTATATTTTAATACGGGATAATATAAAACTGGCTTATATATTCAAAATTCCAGGAATAGTCTCAGCACTAGATCTATGCCAGGCCTGATAAAATTACAAAAATAAGGCTGTGTTTACTGCATTTATTTCTTATTGCTATTGCATCTATCTATGGATCTGGGTTACATGACAACAAAAGTAGAGATCATAGTTGGAGATAAAAATTCAGAAAGTTTGTTCCTGGCTAGAGACATAACACAGAAGAGTAATCAGTCAAGAGCCAAGTAAGCCCAAATTACAAACAAGATGCCAGAAGGTAAGCACAAAGGAATATTAAGTATAAACCATAGAAAAAAACAGAGGGGGGGGTTTAGGCAGCCAGTTATCCAGACTAACTCCCAATCACAAGAATTAATAGACAAGAACTAGCTTGACCCAGATTGCTGTACACTAAATAAAATTAGTACTTATCAAACCTAACCTGGCTACAAATGTAATCTAAGCATGTTGGACTTTTCTCAGGTGCATCAGAATTCTCAAGGCACTCTTTGATCTTTTATGTACTCTCTCCCTTTAGGTATGTAGAGAGAACTATTAGATCTTCTTCAGAATGTTAAATATACCAGTCTTTAGATCTTCAATCTTTTTGCAATAAGTCTGTTCCTTTACCATTCTTGTTGCCCTTCTCTGAACCTATTCCTCCCTACATGCAAGAGAGAATAATGTTTTATCTCTGTCAGAATCACATGAGTGAAAGATTATGTTTCAAACATCCCTTTTTGTGATTTGCACAGACTTTATTCTATCATACTTTCTCCCAATGTGTTAGACTGACTGGACCTAACAAATTTAAATCAGGAATTATCGTCAACTGAAGGGGTATTTGGCCAGACTGAGAACAAGCTGATACGCATTCTCAAGCTTATATGCATTGCCCCTACATTTCAAAGTCTTGGGCTTCGGACTAATCCACCCCTGCTTCTTCCCAGTATTATGTCATTGCAATGAATTCTTACCAGGATAATTCCATATATGAATGGGTGGCTGTCTAGAATTACCCTAATTGAAGCTGTCAGCAGGCAGACGAAAACAATCAACCTAATGAAAATAATTTAAATGTCAATAGTACTAGTGTTGATTTGGGGGCTAGAGGAAATTTGACTAGATGTTAATGAGGCCAGTTACAGATAGGAAGGATAATATTTCTTGGGCATGATCTGAGTAAGTAATTATGAGCACACCCCTGAGTATATATCCCACAAAACTCAGGACAATGTACTTCAAAGTAGGCACTGGATTGAGTATAAGTGAAGAATGTGAGTAGAAAGCACAATACTAGATAACTTTGAATGGTATGTGAGTATATAAATTCTGTTTTTATAATTAAAAACCCAATGGATGTAACAATTTTCAACTTTTTAACAAGGAGCACAGGGCCAAATACATTCTGCATTATGATTTACTTAACTAAGTTTAATGCTGCCATTCAAAATTCTCTCACCATCACCATCATCGTATGAATGTACCTTATAAGTGGGTAATATATAATAATTTTAATAAATTGTAAAGCCAGTCTCCTGATCCCGCTCACACACAAACACCACACAGTTGGGTTAAAGAGTTTTTAAAGGGCTAAATTATAACACTTTCTCATTAATCCTATTATTATCAATGCAATTATTATTCTGACAAAAGAAATTCATTAAGCATGGCTACAGTGTATTTTAGTTTGGAAGGAATCCTTCATTCAGAAATGACCCTGGTTAAAATGATTGACGTGAGAACCAAATTGAGCTGAATGCATTTTGAACCAAGTCTCAAGCTTATCTTCTCTTCCCTATTGCTTGCAACATTAAATGAAGTCAACTTCTCCAAAACCACTGTCATAGCTTTAGAATAATTTCAGACTGTTACACCAAGAGGATAGGTATATGCAGAATTGGTTCCCACATGGTAACTCGGAGGCAATAAAATATTCTGCTTTTCTTCTTGAATGCCTGACCTGTCAGCTACGGGTTGGTCCTCTACGTTTGTAAAAGTAAATTTTTCAGAGCAGGAAGTGCACTTTCAGAAGTAAATGTTCTCTTCCCAAAATAGTGAATTTTGCATGCAATACCAAAAGAGCCCACCCTTTGAGAGGCTAGAGGTGCAGAATTTGTAACAAAAATGTCATTTCATCCTCATCAGAATCTAAATATTAAAAGCTCAGTACCTTAACACTCTTATCCCATAGGACAGCGGTTCTCAACCTTGGGGTCGCGACCCCATTTGGAGTCGCACGACAATTTCGCGGGGGTCGCTGGACACCGCGGGCCGCCATTTTGTTTTTTTATTTTTATTTTTTTTATTTTTTTTATTTTTTTTTATTTTTTTGGCGCGCGCGCCGCGCATGCGCACATCCACCCGTCACGCCGAAAAAAATAAAAAAAATAAAAAAAGTTTAAAAAATTTTTAAAAAATTTAAAAAAATAAAAAAAATGGCGGCCGCGACGGGCAGATCCGTGCATGTGCGGTGCGTGCGATGGGCCGATCCGCGCATGCGCAGATCCGCCTGTCATGCCGAAAAAAATAAAAAAAATAAAAAAATTAAAAAAAACAAAATGGCGGCCGCGACGGGCGGATCCGCGTATGCGCGGCGCTCACGACGGGCCAATCCACGCATGCGCAGATCCGCCCGTCATGGCCGCCATTTTTTAAATTTTTTTTTTTAAATTTTTATTTTCCGGCGCGCGCACATGCGCGCACGCCCGGGTCAGGGTCGCGGAGCGCATGGGCGGGGCAAGTGGGGTCTCAACCTGAGAAAGGTTGAGAACCACTGCCATAGGAGATAAATCCCATAGAGATAAATTTAAGAAGCAATCAAATAGATAATAGATTCAATTGAATATATTCAATCTCAGTCAGTACACAGTATTTAGAACGTATCTACCATTCATTGCTGCTGTCAGCCCAGCCCTACACAAACCCAACAGAACACTACATTCACTGATAGAAATGGCTTACAGGAGTCTTCATGCTTCTAGATAAAATGTTTCTAGTTAAAATGTTTGTAGATAAAATGTTCCTACAAAATTATTCCTTTTTCTATGTCAGCTCTAAACAGAATTGTGATTTATTATCCAGAACAGGTCTAAGGCTAAGGAGAAGGGGCATGGGTATATGTGTCTTGCTAATCCTATCTATATGATTTGCCTAGCATAGGGTTTATAGGCAATACACATTCAAATCAGATGACTTTTCAGTTCCGATCCATGCTAACTCCCAAATCAATCCAGTTGTTGTACTACATTTAAGTCATTATCTCAACTTCTTTGCTATTAATATAGAAATATTCCTCCCACTTACTCCATTACCTCCCTAGTGGTGTCATATAAGCAGTGCTTTTTTTTCTAAAAAAGAAAAAAAAGGTGCCGGAACTCACACATATCATACAACCCGCCTTGCCTACCCTATAAGGTTCCATCCAAAAAAGGTGCGGGAACTTCATTCTGGGCGTTCTATGAGAAAAAAAGCCCTACATGTAAGACTATGAATCCTAATGCCTTAAATGTTTATAGTGTCTCTACACTTGAACAATCCATTATATGATGCCAACTGAAATTTAATATGGGGCTTCTTGCAAACTGAGAAAGTTCACTGTCTCTCCAGTCTTTGAAAACAAGATTTTCTTTCTCCCATGATTTAGCACTGGATGCAGTTCACATGGGAGATACCACATTTTTTCCAGCTTGTATACATAAAATGCAATCATGGTGCTTTTACTGAGGATTGGTAGGGTTACTACTTTTTTACAAGACTTGTTGGAGACACTGTCTCTGTGAGTCCTGTGTTTTAATGCAAGGACAAAAGGAGAGAGAAAAACCTCGTCCTTTAGGTGTATTTACCAACACAATGATGATGAAGTAGCAGTAATCTACTGTATATCACTGGAAAGGACCATCAGTTTGTACATGACCGATGTTCTTATTAAGGAAAGGATGTAAATCAAAAATCTGAATGCTATTTCAAAATACGTTTTTCTTTTCCCAGCTGTACAGCATTGCCTTAGAGCCAAATGCTTTAGATTTCTGCTGATGCGTGAAAAGGCACAGACCCAAAGTGAATTTGCTCAACTCTGTTCCCTTGTTCAATGATAAAAGTCATTGTGTAATAGGAATTAGTTCAGTGGCCCCAAATTCCAATGTACCCCATCATTCTCCAGTTATCAGAGGTAAACATCTCCACCTTTATACTTCAGACAAATCAACTGTTCTTATGCCACACTAACCTACAAACCACTGTGATTTATTTCTAATTCAGGAACATGCCTGTTGTAGACTAGGTTAAGTATCCACTTTTTAGTTTTCAATATATTAAGAGTTCTTGCAAGTCTTTAGTGTTAGATCATATAGTGCAAGAAATATAAATATAGAAAGGGTACAAGTAATACATAAAATAAATACCTGTGCAATGTAGATAGCCAGACATTTATTTGAAAACCTTTTGGCAATGCCCATGTTGCAATCCAATACAATCTTTTCTCTTTTTTTAACTTTAACATAAATGTGAGAGCATAAAGAGTGTTCTGGGGCAAAGTATTTCAATTTTAGCAACACTGGCTACGGAGTTTCTCAACCATAGCAACTTTAAGATGACCAGACTTCAACTCCCAGAATTCCTCAGCCATTTCTGGGGAAACTCCCCTATCTTTCTGCCCTGACACTTAGTGCAGACCCATATCCCTGTGTTGAAACAAAAAATATTCATCAGGGTCCAGTCCAAGCCAGAAATAAACAAAATGAAGACTGCTTTAGAAAGCAGGTTATAGTTTATTGAAGAGCAAAGCCAGACAGAAATGTGGTTCTGGGAAAGTTGACCACATGGAGCTAGGAGTGGTGGGTTTTTATACCTTCTTGGGCTTTTGTATTTGGAGTTGTTTCTTCTTCCTGTGGCATGAACTTTGACCTGAGCTTTTGAGTGTGTCCTTTTTGGTATTCTAAAGGTCATATCCTGTTTCCCTGGGGCTGGGGCTGATGGCTACGTCCTGTGTTGGATTTTTTGGGTGAGGGGTTGTTGGTTCTAGGGATCTTTGTCTTTCTAATCCCATCAGCTCCAAGCTTCCTGGCTACAGTCTTTCTGAAAGGATTATCAAATATGCATTTCTAAAAGCTGGCCTGCTTGGTTTCTGCTTGGGAGAGGGAGACTTGGGGCTGTCTTTGCCTAAGACTTTTCATTATTCTTTTGGGGAAATATAATATTCTACCCTTTTTAATATCCCCCCAAAATATTTCCTTCTTTAAGAGGGTGGGTGGATGCTGACTTCCAGCACCTGCAAAAAGGGAATGAGGAATATTGCACAGCATACCATAGATGGGCTGAATTGAAATCTCCTGTGAATATAGCAGGATTAGTTAATGCCAATATCAGGTATCTGACTTACACTATGGAAATATAATTCCCCCAAATTGCAGGCATACTCATTAGGCAAATTATACTTATGATCACATAAAATGTGATGAATCTTTTGCCCACACTCCAGAATAGGAGAAAGTGTACAAAACTGACAGTATCTTTGGCTAAGGCCATATCATTACTTTTCCTTTCAACACTGACTCCTTTTCCTATACACCAGTGATGGCAAACCTTTTAGAGACCGAGTGCCCAAACTGCAACGCAAAACCCACTTATGCGTTGTCAGGTGCCGGGTGGGTGTGGCCCATTGGCTGGGCTTGGCTGCGGTAGTAACGGCAGACTGGGTGGGATTAAAAAGTTCAATCAATCAATTCCAACTTTGCAAGATTTTTTTTCCATGAGAAGTTGAAATTGATTGAACCTTTTTTTTTTTTTTGCACACAGTGGCAGAGGCCTAAAGCAAAAAGGTTTTATAAAACCCAGCTGAAGGCTAGGACTGGGACAACGGCACGCGTGCCCACAGAGAGGGCTCTGAGTGCCACCTCTGGCACCCGTGCCATAGTTTGCCACCACTGCTATGCACAGACCCATAACCAGAGCTTTTTTTGTCATAGAACGCCCAGAACAGAATTCCGGCACCTTTTTTGGATGGAACCTTGTAGGGTAGGCAAGGCGGGTTGTATGATGTGTGTGAATTCCGGCATCTTTTTTTTTTTTTTTTTTTACAAAAAAAGCACTGCCCATAACAATATGTTGAGATCCAGTTACACATTCCAGCCACTCTGCATACCAAATAAAAGTAGATAATGGTTAAAAAAAAATCAAATGCTGATTTATGTATTTGCTTGTTTTTTATATCTATAATCTAACTGTACTTTTTTTTTACTAAGTAATAAAAGGAAGGTTTCAGTATGTTGGAAATAAAGATGGGTCGGACATGACTTCGCAATTAACAACAAAAAAAAAAGGAAGAGGAGTCTTATTGGAATAGCAGCTATCCAAACAGATTTAGTTATTTTTCACTGATATTTTTAACCTGTTCTCCAAAGGACTTTCAGAAAGGCTGAAAGCACTGGATGATTTATGATACAGAACCATGAAACTGAATGCCTGGAAAGAACCCTGACAGCAATCCAATAGCCTAATCAGGTCTGAGGAGATGCACTGAGTTGTATAAGCTCCTAGCTCTTGCTTTGAGTGGGGAAAAAATTCTGGCCAGAAAACTCTCAATAGCCAGACTAGCTATTGTAAACTGCTACTGGCGTGTGCTTATTAGAGAGATGGGATTATTGTCCAAATGCCAGGATTTGAGATGACATTTAGATGCAGCAGGCTTGATATATTCTCTAGTCATTTTTGGAGCTGCCCAATATTTTCCTATATCATAATTCCATTTATTTTACATATTAACACTCAAAAATTGTGTTATTATTTTTAGATCACATCTATTCAATATATCTCCAAACATTTAATTTAGCGTGAACTCTCAACAAATCACTTCTACAATGGTGTTATATTTCCATCCACAAAATGACTGCCATGGTGAAAGGGCAAATCACAAAATACCATTTCCTAGAATACAAGTAATATTAAAAGAAAGACCACCTTGCTCATAAAATAACAAACTAGAACTGAGGTGTGATTTTCAATATACATTTGAATTAACAGTTTTCTGTTTCTTCCATTTCTACATCATAGAAAGTAAAGCAATGAAACTTAGAATAACATGGAACAACAAAACTTCAGTAAAGACAAATGTTCTCACAAACTTCAGAATGATTATCTGTGGGCACATGGGTGTCCTCCTGTGCTGCAAACCTCAATTACATAAAAATTCAAATTATGCATTTATTTAGAAATATATAAATAAAGTCTTTCAGCATCAGGTGATTGGGTTTTTTATTAGGTGATGAAAAAGAAAAGGTGACTCACTGTTCATTGGTTCATATTGATGTCAATCCCAGGAGAACAGGATAATTCCTAAACTATCACTGTACTTGTACAGTAACTATTTAATTTTCAAGTAAGTCAAGCAATGTGTTGATTGTATAAAAATAAAACAGTATTGGGCTGAGTGAGCAATTCCCTTCAATAAGAAGCAATCTTATTTCAAAATGTCACAATAGAAAAGCTTACTTTCACAATCAGATTCAGGAAGATATTTTTAAACCGTATATTGAAAATGTGCTATGTATCATAAATGCCCAAATGAATCAATGATTTAAGTTGGTACAATAATAATTAGTAAATATGTATATAAAAATATTTTTTCATAAATTAAGGCCTTTGAATAAATAAAGCAATATTATTTTTTAAACAAATCTTTTTATTTATATTTGTTCCATGCTGTTCACACCCAATATATTCATTATCCTTTCCCATCAGTCAAAAGTGCCATCTACAGATAGCAGACTATAGTGCAGATTTTACTGTGACTATAGAGGCAAAAGAGACTGTTAGATCCTGCAAGTAACATATCCTAGATACAAATAAAGGGTTGGCTTGGATCAGTTTATTCAAAAGACAGGAATTGTTACTGAGCTATCATTACAAAAATTGTCACACTAGGATATTACACAGAAAAATCATTATTAACCAACTCATTTTTACATTTTTGCAAGATTTTATTTGAATACTTTAGAGACGTTGATTTCTATTTCTGTTTCTCTGAATATTACTAGGAGCTTTTCAAGGATCATCATCATCATCATCCTCACCCTCATAATACCCAGTGAGGCACTACCTCGGCATGATATTCTAGGCCAGAAGTGGATAGATCTTTGAACTGCAGGAATTAGTTTGATATTTTTAATAAAAACTTGAGAAATACCAGTTAGAGCCTGGTGCAAATAAAAAATGTTTTAAAAAATTCTGACCCAGGAATCCATTTTGAGTAGTTTTTCCAACTCAGGATTTCAACTCAGAATTCTCAATGATGGTCATGCATGTTGGGGAATTTTGGAAATCAGGATCTATATCTGGACTATACCAAATTCTAAAAGCTGGTTTTGAATATCCAAACTGAATACTATTCAAAATCCTCCCCTTTCACCCCATAAAAAAATCTATTCCTGTTACCTTACACTAACAGCAGGGTTTCATTTTGTTGCCACTGTTGTTAAACCAAAACCAGAAATATTAATTTCTCTATTTCAAATTACCCAGATTTATCTTCAGTCTATTTGCTGTAAATCATTCAGAATCAGAGTCAGACCAAGGTAGATCATTTTGCGTAAGGTAATGCATGATCCTGCCTACCACTCACTTTGAATATGCATAGTGATAGCAATCAGGACCATGCATTAAGCTAACTGGGTTGTAGGAGAGCGTTGGGTTAGCAACTCTTCTTTCAATTTAGTTTAGACTGAATATTGAGAACACCAAGGATGGTATATCATGTCCACTGTACCTGATACCAAGACAGAGTTGAAGTGGGCACAGCTCTAGTCTGTCAAAAAGTGTTTCCAGCCTCATGGAAACTCCACCATGACATTGAACAAAAATATCTTTAAAAAACTGTGTATTTATTTTTGTGTAAATAAATAAAATAATAAGCATGGACAGAAGTATATGAAGAAAGAAGGAAGTTTGGTGGGAAGTGTGGGATGCATGGAAAATATTAACAGTCAGGCTGAAGAAACTGCTATGGACAGAGCAGACAGCCAAGGTCAGAGCATATGAAAAATGAATTTCTTCCATTATAGCAGGGACGATCATCTTGCATACCACAAAAGGCATTTTCAGAAATAAGATGGGATTGTTCTGCGTGAGCAATGAAAATCAAAGAAGCATTTGTGTATAGACTGCTAAGTATTCAGGGGTGATGACTTTTTTGGAATGTGGCCATGTTCTTACAAATTTAGTAGCAGGTACACCATATACAGCACTAGAAAATAATGTCATGTTACCATAATTAAATTGCATGTAAACCAAATTCAGCTTATTATATGATTATATGATTGATTATAATGAATATCTAAAAATAATTTAATGTCCTATTTTCTATAACATTATAAAGCTGGCTTCCAGTTTTATTATATTTATTACTGTATTAGTTATTTTATTTCTTGTTTTACCAGATTCAGTGGAGACATACATGGCCTAAGAAATTGCATTACCCTTTCATCCAATTTCAACATTGCAAACTCTTTAAGAAAATTTGATTGGATATGTATGAGAGAAATAGAGCAAGCAAATAAAAATGAAAGAGAAAAGATAGTGACTTGAATTATGAATCTAAAGACTATTTTCATCAAAAGATATCAAATGGAACCAGCTGGGAAATTAAGAGGGGAAACCAACCAGTGAGAAACAAAAAAAATATTTTGTGGTGAGTTGGATCTGAATGAATGACATTACAGCAGGTACTTCATATAGCCTAGTTATTTCAGTCAAGGTGACAGTTTGAATGCCTTTTGCTCTCCCCTTCAATATAAAGGCATGGAGACATTGAAAGTTAATATTTATCAATGTTTCCTGTACCAGAACAGATTTTTTACAATGAAGTGTGACCTCCTGGAATTTGCCACATACTTTTTCAAGTTGCAATAGCATTTTTCAGATAACCCTCAGCCTTTCAGGTCATACTTCTTGTTCAATTAAAACTGGTGCCATGCAAAGAATTTCTTTTTCATTTTTTTACAAATTCAATTCAATTTAATGTAAATTTGTTTTCATTATTTTCCTAAACGACATCATTTCTGTGAAATTATTATTGGTAGGGTATGGACGCTGAACTCATTAATGTTTAGAAAGTGTATGTGTATGTAACTTGCATTTCATTGCACAATAATCTTTACAAAAATCTGCAACCCAGGTCTCCCGTACCTCATTTATACCTGAAAGAAGGCTTTGTGAAGGCACTACATTGATGAACAAGTAAAGTCAATAAGACTGCCAAATAAAGAATGATTAAAACAGCGGTTCTCAACCTGTGGGTCACGACCCCATTTGGGGTCGAACGACCATTTCATGGGGATCGCCAAACAATGCAGTCCGCCATTTTTTTCACCTTTTCCTTAGCTGTGCTACTCCCTCTTATTCTATTGGCTTTTGAAAGCCAATAGAATAGACTCTCTTGAATAGAGTCTAATTCTATTGGCTTTCAAAAGCCAATAGGAATTGTCCAGGCTGTCTCTGCCCTGCTGAGCCCGCCAAAAGTCCCAGTCTGCAAACGGTGCTACAAGTTGTCTGCAGCGAAGGCGAGCTGTGTAGAAGTTTCCACCCCTCCCTGCTGAGCAACTACTAAAAATGTAAGTAAAAGAGGGCCAGGGGTGGGAGGTGGGAGGCCGACAGGCGCAGGAGGCCAATGGGTGCCTTACCTCCCTTGGGCTGGGCCAGCTGGTGGCCCAGCCAGTGGTCACCCTGCACCGTCACTGCCCTTGCCAGCTACGCTTTGGCCAATGCAGGGGGCAGCACCATGCATGCGCGGCGCTCCCGGGCAGGGATTCCTCGACTTACGACCGGTTGGGAAGTCCTCGACTTATGACCGGTTGGGAAGTCCTCGACTTATGACCAGTTGGGAAGTCCTCAACTTACGACCGCTTGGGGGTCGCGGCGTTAAAAAGGTTGAGAACCACTGGATTAAAAGCTCTCTTTGTGGCATTGCAATAGTAAGACACAAAACTGGAGGACAGCATAGTATTAGTTACTGTATTAGAGGGAGTAAAATTTAAATACCAGGTACATTCTTTGATAATGTCAGCTCTTGCTAGTAACAGCCCTTGGTAGTGCTGAAAAAGGAAACCGCACCTATAAAGTAAAACAAGTGTGGGATTCCATCACAAAAGGAAGAACCCAGAACAATCAAGGATCTTATTTGTGTTTCTTGGATTGTCCACAAGAATTTTGTATCATACGATGTGGTGAGCATTGTGATTGCAGAGTTGGTGGAGCTAAGATCACTGCTTCAGTTTCCAATGGAATTAAATTCCTTTCCTTGTACAAGTGCCATAGGCAGTAGCAGATGATCGAATAGAGATAGAGATTATCTGCAAAGAGTATCTACCTTTCTCCAGTTTATCTAGGCTGCGTCCTTGATGAGACTATGACGTATGATTCAGATTATCAGAAGAAAACTATGTTTTTTAAGCCAAAGAATATAAGCATTCCATTTAAAATTGTCAATTTTCCAGTATAAAAACACTAGCTAATTAGTTGATAATTTGTTATGATAAATGTTTGTCCATCTGATTTGATAACTATATTTGATAGAATTGAGATTTACAAAAATAACAGTTGAAGCTATCTACGGAATCACTAGTTTGGAGATTTAGAAAAAGCTACTGTAATATAGCATAAATGAGTTATAAATAAATTAATGGTTGGGGACATTTTGCCTTTGATGAGACCATAATCTCATCAGGAGCCACATTTAAGCCTTGTAGTTTTGTGAGAAATTGTGTGGATGATGTGACTGTGCTGTTTGAGGGTTGGTCATGGTCTCCTTTGACGTAGTTTCCCTAATTATATCCGTCCCTCCCCATTAACCATTTGAAGTAATAGATAGAAAATTAGAAGAGTACAACACAGATCAGAACCTAACCAGGACACAAATCATGAAACTACTTCAATACTGTCAACACACATAAATAAAACATAAAACATGAGTAGGTAAAACTATGGATAGGTTTTCCCAGACAAAATCAAACTCAGCACTGAGATTACTTGACTACTCTCTGTAGTCCTAAAAGTGAAATCATGAATTTATCATACATTCCTGTAGTATCTGTCCAAAGTCCTGACTCCGAATGTTCTCCGAATGTTTCCATTAGTGACTTCAATGGCTGATACACCAATGGAGCATGACACTGAGAAATTGGACCAATTAAATATTAGGACCATTACATCATGTGAATATCTTCCAATTTGATGTCAGCAATTGAGGCTATCAGGCGGTTACAAAGAGCCTGTATTATCAGGTATATATTCTATTGCTGAAAGAAAATCTACATCCAAATGTCACTAATATTGCCTCTGCAATGGTTGGCCACAGTTGATACCAACCACTTAATGTCTTTAATGCCTTGTCATAAAAAAAAATAATTGCAAAACATTCCTCTTGGAATCCAAAGGCATTGTGCAGGACTTTGACTGATGAAAGGACAAGGAGAATAGGCACCATAGAAGTGGAATGAGAATTGGCAACACATTCCAGTGCTACAATTTAAACAGGGAACAATTAAAAACTCACTGACAAAAATATAGAAGACAATTGGGACTGGCTAAATCTCCTGACAAATTCTAGTCTGTCTGGAAGATGCTTTGGATTTCCTGACACAAGTTCATAAATATAAAATACGATGAACCTTGGATCATTCCTGAAGGCACCAAATAGATGTACACCTTTTTTTTACAGGTAGTCCTTGACTTAAAATCAGTCATTAACATTTGCTTGTAATCAAATAGCCACAGAAGGGGTGCTTTCTGGCCTGTAGTGCACTTCTGGGCATCATAAAATTTGGACCACATTTCAGATGATTGCACCTGGAATTTATGACCAGTTCCCCAATGCCCTTTGATTATGTGATCACTATTTGCAGTCTTCTTTACCAGCTCCCCCAGAAAGTCAATGGGGAAGCTGGCAAGGAAGGTTGTAAATGGAGAGGCAGGGGATTTGAGGTCCATTCCCCCAGCACATCAAGAGATTCCCCCCCCCCCATTCCCTTCCCTAATACAGGGAGAGGAAATCCTGCTGCACACTGGAGGAACAAACCTGGCAAAAATGCCAGCCAAGTTGGCATTTTAAAAATCACTGAGTTTCAGTATTTCAAAACTCCAGAATTCCATAATGCTGAGGCTCAGAAACTTTCAGAATGCTAGCTTAACGGGTGTTTTGTTCTCCAGAACAGAAAACACTAACAAACATCATCATTCTCACAGTGGTTTGGAAGACCACTTCTCCAAATCATTTAATTTGAAGAAAGAGACTTCTGAACCGCCACACGTATGGGGCCTGCATGTAGGAGGGAAGAGTGATGAAAAGCTAAGTGGATCTGGTTGTCTTAGGGAAGGGAAAGGGTCCACATACTAGCTGATGTCTCTCAGCCCTTGGCAAGCAACAGGAAGAGCTTGGATTGCAGTCACTGAGCAAGGCACATTGCTTAATGACCACAAAGACTTCTGACAAAATTCCAGGCTCAATAGTGTCCTACATCAGTGAAGAACTCCCTGTAATAAGGCATTTCTTTATAAAATCCAAGAATCCAAATCCCTAGCTATAAAAAGTAGCTTGAGAAAAGTGGGACACAGTAATATGGAAAGAACAAAGCAAGGCAATAGTCATACAAAGCTGTGATCTTAGGTTTTAGAACTTCTTCAAAGTATACAGACAGAAGAATTAGAGCGGGATGATCCCGATGTCCTGTTGGAATTATGTCAGGCATAACAACCTTCCTCCTCTTCCTCCTCCTTTTCCTTAGCATTGCATTGAAACCATTTTATAAAATCTAGAACCCAAACAAAAGCCAGGTTCTTTCAGAACAGTGGATGCTTCAGGACTGATTTATTGCCAATAAGAAAAATGCTCCATCTCTGCTGATATGGGTTTAAGCCAGCAAATCATAAAATTATTTAGTGAATGAATTTACTTTCCTAACAACAGTGTGATTTAATGGAAAATGTGCTGACTAATTTTCAGAGGTTGTGCCATTGTTTTAAAAGGATTATGTGAGAGAGGCACTTAAAAAAAAAACAAAATACGCCTAGCAGGAACATTCAGCATGAAAGCAACTAATTAGATGCTTAGAAGGCAATTGTTGTTCTGCCATCCCTTCTACACGGGGGGGGGGTTATGACATACTGGTATATAATGTAAGCCCAAGCATAGTGGGATTTCTACCAAATTCTACAGTCCTTAGATGATGGATCTGGATGAGAGATTTATGCTATGAGAGTTCTATAGCCTGCCTAGAATTGTTAAGAACAATGAAGTTATACTTGGCAAAGAAGTTTTGAACATTAGACACCCTAGTAAGATAGAAAGCATGAATGCTTATCTCCTCAGACAGTGCTAACTTTATAATGCTGTTACTAAGAATCTTAAATCCCCAAGCAATTTTAAGAAGGATGAAATGTCATGAAAATCTTAGCAGGCTTGAGAAAGCAAGAAGGCTACAGATTGAGAGGTCTCCCCCCCCCTCCATTCTTCCACTGAGCAAGGGAATTTGAGACGCTCAATTAACCAATTAACTTTGTTAATAACTTTTCACAAATGCCTTTCTGGCCTGGAAAGAAAGGTAACATTAGACATTAGAAAGGCAGTAAAGAGATACATTAAGATAATTAAAGCAATGTTACTGTTTTTATCTCCCTAGTTCATCTTAAATATCATGGGCAGTAAAAGTTCAAAGAAAACTTCAAAAGTTGATGTTGAATGAAGCTTATAGAACAGAACAATATACTTTCTGTGGCATCTATTTTTCTACTATGGTTAGAGGAAAATCTTTACTGGACTGCTCTTCTCGTTTGCCATTGAAGGCAAGATATGATACTTTCCTTCAGCCCTTAGATGGTAGCAGGAAACAACCCCAAACCAATTTAGAGACTCTCATGCAACAGTCAATAGGAACTCTATTGAATTTTAAGACAGAAGAGGCATAGGTGTAAGGTGCACTGTCCTTGTATAGTGAATAGAAAAAGGACTTCTTGGTAAACCCACATTAATCCCTACTATGACTGGAAGATATCCTAGGAGATTTTTAACAATCCTGTCCCATGAGGTTGAAAACTGCTCACTGAGTGGGCTTTGCGAACAAGCATTTTTTGTTTCTTCGTTGGCTAACAAAGCATCATTGCTGACCTGTAAATTAGCATTTGACTATAACTTAGGTCTGTGTTGCTGCTGAGTAGAAAACTGATGGAAAAGGCAACAAAAATGACTACTGTACAGGCATTGTGAAAGGATTGTAATAGTCACTGGGGGCAGCAGCAGGCAGGCTGTCTTAGCAGTGTGCCCTACAGGTTCGGCTTCATCTGACAGTTGTTATAAAGGATTTCTTGTGATCAAAAGAAGCTTGGTGGAAAGTAATAGTCTGATCACAGTGCCAGCTTTGAAATTTTGAAGAGGAATTGAATGGCACTCTGAAAATCTAGCTCAGAGCATCTCTTTCTCTTGTGGGATCACATTAATGTACACAGACAAAATTATTGTAGACATAGATCTTGAACCTTGTGGTTGGCATCAACGTGGGTTATGTATGCAAGACCATGATTTTGGAAACATCATACAGGCACTTCATGACCTATAAAGCTATCTGTTCCCTGACCCATAAGACTGCCTGTTCTAAGCTATTTTCTGGGTAAGAAATGTTATGTCCAGTAATCAAATTGGATTGAAAGGAAAGTACGCTGGAACTTCCACTGCCATATGGAGAATCCACACCATTTATGATGTAATTCTATACATATTGTGCTATGAATCTATAAAAGATAGATATAGTCTTCTATATTTATAGAATTATTTTATAATTATTACAATATATATTAAAGTGATTGGTTTCTAGTATAGTATACATTTCATGAGGTGAAATGTGGAATGGATTCTATGAAACAATAGGATGGAAGTAAAAAAACTCATGGACCTTTCTGAATAAAATTATTGTTGATCTGATGGTTTTTTTCTAAGTGTTATCTCCCAGTGACTTTGTTTCTCAGTCTTTTTCTCATCCATTAATGTTCTAATCAACATTCTTTGTGTCTGAATGTTTTATGGCTGAGGTAACATTTCACTTTTTCTAAATTGCTTTACCTAATGCCATCTTCTTTCTGTTTCAAGAATATATGAGGCTGTGGCTCCCAGCATAGGGAGCTGGAATTGTGATATAAACTGAGTTACTTTATGATTCTTGTAATGTGAAGACATCTACTGATGGACTTTGAACCTCAAAAATCTCTACAAATGCCTGCTATATCCACATCCAACTAATAAGCAAGAGCTTATTCTTGAAATTAAGGAAGTATGGATGTCTTTTCAGGCACAGAAGATGAGATATTGTCCATTCCACTATCATTGAGGTCTTCCTTAAAGGAATTTGATGCTCATTGACCTTCCATGTGTATTCAGGCTGTATTGTTGCCTGGTGAACAGCTAGCCTAATTGTGCAATGCAACCCACACAATAGATATTTCCATCCCAAAACACCAGCATGAGTCATAATTAGGATGAGTGTAAAAGTCTATAGGTTTTGGATCTTGGATATCAGCCATGCAAAAGATTCAGGTATAGATTTAATTGGACCATGGCTCAGGTGGCCATCAGTTAATTCCTAATTGGGTAGTAACACTTCTACAATAAGTTGAGAATGCGCTAGATATTTTACTCAGGAACTTGCTATCGAATTGGTGAATGCTCTTGTGGATCCAGAGATACTAGCCAGTCCCTAAGCCAGTGATGGCGAACCTTTCAGAGACCGAGTGCCCAAACTGCAACCCAAAACCCACTTATGCATCGTCAGGTGCCGGGTGGGTGTGGCCCATTGGCTGGGTGTGGCCAATTGGGAGTGTGTGGCTCATTGGGTGGGCGTGGCTATGGTGGTAACGGCAGACTGGGTGGGACTAAAAAGTTCAATCAATCAATTCCAACTTTGCAAGATCTTTTTTTTCCCACGAGAAGTTGAAATTGGCTGATTGATTGAACCTTTTTTTTTTGCACATGGCAGTGGAGGCCTAAAGCAAAAAGGTTTTATAAAACACAGCTGAAGGCCTAGGACTGGGGCGATAGCGCGCGTGCCCACAGAGAGGGCTCTGAGTGCCGCCTCTGGCACCCGTGCCATAGGTTTGCCACCACTGCCCTAAGCTAAAGAACTTGTAATGTTGCACAGAATAACTCTATAATTCATATTACAGAACATAGAATAACACCCAAGTAAACTTTCTACTAGTAGAATTGGCTTTACAGTCTTGTTGGCAAGCAGATGATTGATGACTCAAACATCTCTGAAGTACATCTTAAAATTCTATAGTATGACTATGAAAAACTATATGGAACATCTAGTTATCCATAATTATGTAGGGTAAACAAATGGACACCAATCCCTATTGATGGATTTTGGTAGTTATGGCTGCTTAGCATTTGTCCTTCACTTAGGGATCCTATAAATGGAGTGACTATGACTTGCTACTGCATCTGCTGCAGGAAATTAATCAGAAAGGAATAAAGTTGGATCCTAGTGGGGTGCACTTCTCTCTCTCTCTCTCTCTCTCTCTCTCTCTCTCTCTCTCTCTCTCTCTCTCTCTCTCCCTCTCTCTCTCTCTCTCTCCCCCTCTCTCTTTCTCTCTTTCTCTTTCTCTCTCCCTCTCTCTTTCTCTCTTTCTCTCTCTGTCTTGGAGGTGACTAAATATATGATTCTTGAAGACTTTTCAGTGGATGCACGGGATAAAGAGAAACTGAAATTGTTAAATGAGCAGCATGCAACAGGAACACTCAAAGTGTTGGTTATGACCTATAAAGCCCTACATGGCATCGGACCAGGTTATTTACGGGACCGTCTGCTGCCTCATGAATCCCAGCGGCCGGTTAGGGCCCACAGGTCTTCTCCAGGTCACATCAGCCAGACAGTGTCGCCTGGCGGGGCCTAGGGGAAGAGCCTTCTCTGTTGCGGCCCCGGCCCTCTGGAACCAACTTCCCCCGGAGATCCGTGTCGCCCCCACCCTCTCCGCCTTTCGTAAATTGCTTAAAACATACTTTTGCCGGCAGGCCTGGGGCAGCTAACACCTTGCCCCTAGCCAGTGTACGTTTGTGTATATGTTTGTGGATGATTGGTTTTTCCTTTTTTAACTTAAGGGTTTTTATATTTATGTATGTTATTGTAATTTCTATCATGTTGTGAGCCGCCCTGAGTTCTCCGGAATAGGGCGGCATAGAAATTAAATAAATAATAATAATAATAATAATAATAATTGCTCTGGAAATTACACAATACATTTTCTGGCAATGAGAAAGATGGGATGTAAATGCATGTATATGAAGTAGTATCTTATTCTGTACACATTGCATTGCTTTTTTTAAAAACCATTTTTTTCTACCATTTGATGTATCTCCTCAACAGGACTTTGACTCAAATGGTTCTATTGCCAAATGTCCCCTATTCCCAATACAGTTTTATGAGTTCTCATTCTTTTTCTTTCATCCTTGGGATTGCCTTCAGTAGTTAACAATTACTTTTAAATTTTGACGTAATGTCTTATTATAGAACCATTTCTGAAAACAAATTTTATCTATCTAAAGATTTATATAAGTATTGTTATTTCCTAAATAATTGGAAATTACTCGTTATGTTCTTTTTTGTTTGGGATCTGGTATCTGAGTCAGCTGATTATGTACAAAAAGTCTGTAATAAATTAAAGTTGAATGTATTAGTCTTTTTCTCTACAATACAACCCTGTGCATATATAATCAGAATTAAAACCTCCTGATTTCAATAAGGTTCCATTGGTTAGAAAAAATATGAAATCTCTTTGGATATATAATCTCTTCTGTTTTGAGATAAGAATCATTAAAAGGTAACAGTCTTGAGTTGTTTGTTTGTTTACAAAATTTATATGGCCGCCCAACTCACTCATGGTGACTCCAGGCAACCTACAGAAATAAAACCCTAAATACAAAATCCAATAAACCGTCACACAAACATATGCATACACAAACCCTGGTGACAATAATCAAACAAACCATTTGATAGGGTCTTTATCATCCTGGGTTTCCAAGGTCCACTGAACAAAACCATGTCTTCAGGGCCTTTCAAAAGAATATAAAGATGGGGACAATCTTATCTCCATAAGCATAATGTTCCACAGGGAAGGATCTACCATAGAGAAATCCCTTCTTTTATACACCTTTGGAGAAAAGAAAAAACATTTAACAGAATAACAGGATGATGACTTCATAGTTTTTTCTTCTCGAGGTCTGGAGACTCTCCGGCATTAAATCATAACAATATGGAGCATTGCTTTTTTTTGAACTTCAAGAAAACAATGATTATGTTAACTGGAAAAGTGGAAGAACTGAAAATAAACAACAAGATGATAAAAGTTGTTGGCAGTTTCAAATAATGATTTAATTGCTCTGCTTCTCAGGCATATATGAATATAAATCCTTGACCTTAGAATGTTAAAAAGGGATCCACCAAAGTTCTTATCTGTTATTCTCCAGTAATATCATCACAATGGTGCTACTCAGTACTGCTAACATTCTTTATATGCACTGATAAACTGATTCTGTCACTGAAACAAAAGCAGAAATAGTCTCTAATAACAATCATTCTTAGGGGCTATTATTATATTATATTATATTATATTATATTATATTATATTATATTATATTATATTATATTATATTATATTATATTATATTATATTATATTATATTATATTATATTACATTACATTACATTACATTACATTACATTATTATATTGTAGTAGAGTAGAGTATAGGTAGTCCTCAACTTACGACAACAATTGAGCCCAGAATTTCTGTTGTTAAGTAAGACATTTGTTAAGTAAGTTTTGCCCCATTTTATGACTTTTCTTGTCACAATTGTTAAGTGAATCACCGCAGTTCATAAATTACTAACCTGGTTGTTAAGTGAATCTGGCTTCCCCATTGATTTTGCTTGTCAGAAGGTCACAAAAGCTGGTCACATACCCTGGGACCCAGCAAAGGTCATAAATATGAACCAGTTGCCAAGCATCTGAATTTTGATTCCATGATCATGGGGTTGCAGCAAAGATAGTAACTATAAAAAACGGTCATAAGTTAAATTTTTCATATAGTAGATGAAAATGAAGGAAGAAAACTTTGTTTGTAAGGGACTTCCCCAAACTTCTACAATTTATATTCTCTCCATATAAGCAACATTTAATTATTCAAAGTTTAGCTTTCCCGAAAGCAAAGACCTAAGCTAAAAGTTTATTTTAGTTTATTTTAGGCATGTTCTTGAGCATGTGAATGTTTGTGGATTAGACACTGCCAGTGTCAGTCTTCAGACAGACTTAGTAATAGTTTCAGTATTGCAGGTGTTATTTAAAAAATACTGAGTCAAATGGGCCATTTGTCTCCCTTCAGCATTATGATCCTTAGTATTTTTAATTGGGGTTCCTACTTTTACATTGACATCTCAGCTCTGCCATCACATCACAAGTCCTAAGATGCTAGATGTTATTTGATCCCATTGCTTTGCATTTCAAGTTAGAAAAGCAAGCAATATACAGGATAATGGTGAAGACAGTAAAAAATACACCCATGAATATATTCTTTTCCAAACAGCGAGATAAAATGCACAGTATCTGCAACAATGACAAAAGGAGTAGTCTTGTTTGTAATGACTGCAATGCTCTCTTACAAAAAAAAATAGATTCTTGCATAATTCTGAGCACTAAATAGCTAAGCTGGAGAGATTTTATTTAATAAGCACAGGAAATGAATGCCTTATCCCACTAGTGTGGCCTATGGAAAGCAATTGTTCACATCTGCATATTTTTATATTACACCCATTAGAAAACCCAGACAGTAATGCCTTTTCTTGGGATCTAACAAAGACATTGGATAGATTTATTTAAAAGTATATATTTAACACATAGCTGAAGCCGCCACAAATTTTTCTTGTCACATTTTCAATAATCCACAGCTCATGTGGAAAAAAATAAGAACTATACTTAGAAATATAGTGACACTTCAAAACATTTTTAGACTTATTAAATAAATTAAGTGTAATGGATATGACTCCAGTTGCACTTTACAGTAAAGAAACTAATAAAGATTACCCATTTCTTTCCTATTTCCCCATAGGCTTTTAAAATTGTGAGAAAATTACAAAAGGAATAAGGTGGCATTTGGAGAAAAGCTGCTAGGATTAAATGCAGAAACCTTTTTGTTGTTGTTGTTGAGGGAATGTATTTTAAGAAAGATAAAGCACCTATATTTAGAGTATCAGCTCTGTAAAGAAACTTGTGACAAGCAAATTTGGTCAACATAGTCACAAATCATCAGATCTTGATAGCATGCCATGAGCTACATAAAGAACTCAGTTCTGAAATCACTGAGCTCCCAGCACAGATGTACAACTTGTTCTTCAAACTGGGCTAAGTGCTAGAGGTCTGGAAGGAAGCAATATGAAAGCAATTTTTAAAAAGTGACCCAGAAAAGATTTGAGGAATTATAGGCTGTACAGTACAGCAAATTGGTAAAAATGATAGCCAAGGAAAAATAACTAAAACGATAAAGGAACAAACCAGACTGAATAAAAATCAGCATGTATTCTGCCCAGGTAAAATTCTGCTTCACCAAATTTCAGAGATTTTTCAGAAGATTAACAGTCTCATCTCCCTTTTGAGAAAGCATCATGATTATGGGGGGAAAGTCCACCGTTTTAGGAACTGTTAGCCTGTTAGAAAACAGAAAATGGGCAATTTTCTCAATAGAGCATGCAGAAGTATCTATCAAATATTTGTATCAGTCCTTTTGAGCTGGTCATAAATGACTTTTACTTAAAGGAAATAAGTGAACTGGCCAAGCTGATGGATAATTCTAAATTATTCATGTTGGAAAACCCCAAACAGACAGTGAAACCATTCCTAAGAGGGTTCTTTGGGAGATAGTACAGGATGCTACTCATGTGCTACCACAGAGGCTTTTGTTATACAAAAAGCTTAACAAATACATCTAATTTAACAGTTACTGTATCAATAAATCTATACCACATATATCTATGTGGTATGTTTATGCTTATGTGCGTATCTAATTCCTAAAAGTTCTATGAACATGTCTGTTTATTTGTTGCCCAAATTGTAATAAAGGTTTTATCCAACATTTAGCTCCATTAGCTTCTGTTGCTATCAGCTGCTCTTCCTAACTGTGGTTAAAGCATTGCTTTGCACAATCTTTCAGTCTGTTTTTTGGCAGGGAGGGAGAAGGGAAGGAAGGTGCTTTACCAGCTGTTGGCTGCCTGTAGGCACTCAACATTTCTGCCAGAGTGGAGAGGTTGCTGGGTTCTGGGTGCCCTTTCAGCCCTTGTGTCCATAGTTTGCTGAAATCCACATCTGATCCTTCTTCATCATCCTTCTTCACCTGCTAAGCTGCATTTTACCCTGAGTGCAAATTCCCTGGCTGAACATTCTTCTTCACTGCACTTCCACTTGACACTAACTCCAAACACATTCACATTCATGTACTACCAATGTTTTTCTTTTAAGATTGGAAACAAAGACTAGGGTCCCTTAGGGCAGAGCTCCCCAACCTGTGGGCTGCGGCGTCTTGGCCACTGGGCCATGTGAGTGGCTGGCCAATGTGCATGTACTCACTCCCCCTTGTGCCAGCACTAGTGGAGGCGCAAGCCGAGAGGCGGGAGCCGGTACTAGCAGCCCCATTTGTGGAGCATGCATGCTCGCAGCCCCATTCACTCTCACACATGTGCAACCACATTTGTGTGTGTGCACATGTGCACATAAAGGTGCCTGCCCCTGCCTTTCCCACCAGGCCACCAACCCAGGCGTGTCTTAGGGGAAACCAAGGAAGAAAGAATTCATGCTAGTGTGGTGGAATGTGAGGGTGAATGAGAAGGGAGGAGATGTTGGCAGTAGCAATGTGGTTTCCCCAGGAGGAGGCAACACATTCCAGAGAGGGGCCTAAGACAAGACACTGCACAGTCCTGAACTGGATGGTAGGGACAGGTTCAAGTGAAAAACTGTATGATAAAGTAGGCTAAATGCTTTGATTATGATATACAGGTAGAACAAAAGAAAAATATATGGTTGAAAGTACTGAAATTTAGACCTGATGGAGGATAAAAAGCAAAAAAGCCAGAAAATTTTGGACTCAATTACACACAGTAAATCAGAAGATTTTCAAGATTAATATACAATTAAAGTGAGTGGTTTTTCTTTTGGGACTGGTGGACAAGCAATTGGGGAAAAGTCATGGAACATTGTTTTTTTTTTTACATGATAACTGCATGAAGATTATAGCAGGCACAAAAATGGAACGATTTGCTATTAAACACAATTTGCTATTAAACGCAATGAAGGAATAATTGGTGAAAATGATGTAACTTGCTGAGATAGACAAACTGATTTCTTTGATCAGAGAAAAGACCATCTCTACATTTATTGCTGGCTGGTAACCCTTGATAGACCTTTTTGTAAACCAAAAAACCCTTATGGGTTTGATGATTAAACAAAATATATGAGAGAAAAAGGGGTGTGTTTTATAATCATAGAGCAACAGGTAAACCTATACTAATACGTAAAACTGCTATAAAGAAAATTGAAAGCTACTTTATATCTTTTTTATTTCTTTTCTATTTTTCTTCACTTTTTTCCTTTCTTGCAGTACAGCATGCTTTGAAATGCCAGTTTCAGGGAAATAGAGATGAGAGAGCAGTAGGAGTATCTGCTGTTCATGAGCACCTCAGAGGACTCTAGTGAAGTACTCTCAGAGAAAAATTCTGGATTAAGACAGAACTTGGCTCTCAAGGGTTCATTTTACACCAGCACTTAAAAGCCTCTTTCAGAGAAATGGTGCAACCCTCTGATTGCAGGCACCTATTTATTTTTATCCTGCCTTTATCATTTTTATATATAACTCAAGGTGGCAAACATACCTTCCTCTGCCTTTTTTTCTCCACAATAACAGCCCTGTGAGATGTGTTGGGCTGAGGGAGAATGACTGGCCCAGAATAACCCAGCCAGTTTTTTTGCCTAAGGCAGGAATCAAATGCAAATTCTCCTGCTTTCTAGCCTGGTGCCTTAGCCACTAGAGCAAACCGGCTCTCAGAGCTTTTCCCCTCATGGATGAAGGAAGGAAGATGAAGTAACATGAAGTAACATAGTATGTTCTTTTTTTTCCCTTATGTTTTTGTGTTGTTACCTCTTTCCTTTTTTCTTCAGGGCCTTGTTAAGGGATAGGCAATACCCTGACATTTCCAGACAGTTAACTGACATTGGCAAACAATTCACACAGTGAAATGTTCTTGTTCAATCTATCATATTAATGGTTTCTCTTCTCTGGTGCCAAAGACAGCTTTTAAAAAATGGTTAATGTTGACCAATAAATCTTTTTATTAAAAAATGTAACTGTACAGACTATAATCTGATGAACAGATGTGAAGAATTGCAAGTTTCAGTGACAAAATAAATTGTCCCCTTAACGCCTTAATCTTATTTCATTAATATTTGATTTGTAGCTATCATTGAAAATAAACGTTGCCCCAGTCCAATGATTTTAAAATTATATCCATAGTGCAACTTCCACTTTTTTCATTAAAGTGTCATTATTTTGTCATCCTTGCAAGTCATACTCTTGAATACTTCCATCAGAAAGCATTTTATAGATTTAAAGTTTGTGTGATGCTTCATAGCTTTGTAACTGTGCAAGATTTGCACTCTAAGCTCATACTTCATAAAAAAAAGTGGCATTTCCAGGAATTATCTGGAGTGAACCAATTGACTGGGCTGTGAGGGAATGAAGTTGGGAAAAGTAGCTGCAGCCAGGCAGAAATGCTTCTCACCGTATTTCACTCACTCACTTCATTCATTCATTCATTCATTCATTCATTCATTCATTCATTCGCTCACAATTTTACTCACAAGCATCCAATCCAGTTATTCCAGCTGCCCGTGATAATTGAGCCACACTCTGGTGTGATGTCCAGAGACACCATCACCCACCGAGGATCTTAGCTTACAAAAGCAAATGTTGAGGTCAAAGAAAGGGGTGGTAGGAGGAAAGGTGATAAACAAACAGCATACAGATGGGGAAGCAGAGGCAATTCGAATGTAACGGCTATTACAAGCAAGCAGGAGGACTATCATTCAACTGCCAGGACTGCCAGTAATGATAAAAAGCATATCTTGGTGGGAGACCAACTTGGAGCTTTGCTGGGAACTTGGTAGTAACTAGCAGAGGACAACCAAACTGAAGCAACATCTCATACCAACTACAGTAAGAACTTTTAGCAGTAGGTGAAAGTTGTATGCCACTTTACAGTCTAATGGACTTTTGTTTGTACTAAGTTTTAAGCGACTAGTATTAAAGACATATTTACATAGCAATATCCCCTTACAAGTCCTTAGAAGGATGGAGCGCAATAATCTATTGTTAGGGAAGGTATGTTTTGTCCAAATTTCCTGCACAAAAGAACCCCAGGGTTCTCCTTATTCCCACCAGTCATATATACTGGGAATGTAGAAGTGGTACTTTTTTTCACCCATTTCTCCTGATAAAAAAGATTTCATGTTTCTATCCCAGCTTCAGACTGGCAAAGATAAGAGATCAGAATGGAATATCGATGAATCTAACCTAGCCAAAATTAACTGTCCTTAAGATGTCCTGCTTTTAACTATGTAAATTTCTTTACTCAGAAGATCTCATCTGTCCAGATGGAGCCTTCAAGCAATTTACCTCTGCTATATCTTAATCCAGTCTTTCATAACTTGAATTGTCTTCAATTTCTGTCCTTCCTAACCCCAACCTAAATATATCAAAATAACAAACATTGCCTGCAAGTGCAAATGGCAAATTATGCTGCAGAAAAATAAAACAGAAGAGTAATTGTGTATTCATTGCTTTGTTTGTCACTAGAAAGGATTCATAACCACTCCAGAGGATTTTAATTCTTTTGAATTTTCTATTTTCTTATATTTCTGTATGAATAAGGGATTAACCAAATTCTGTCTGGCAGCCTCCTTTTTTCAGCCTCCCAGTAAGAAAAAAATAGTAATAATTACAATAAACTGCCATCAGTCAAGCTCCTATGTTTGTCGATGTATCTCAGATGTTCTTAGTTCTTTCCCCAAAAACATTTCCCTTCAGCTCAGATCTATGAAAATAGAGATAAAGATATCTAAAGTTTTAACCCTTTTTAACTTCAGATTTTACACTGTGCATTCAGTATACATACAGAGCTGTTCTGATTGAAGTAACACAACAGCCTGAAAATTGTTTTAAAAAGAACAATCCAAAAGAAAATATAACACTCCAATTAGACCACAAAGTGGTGATGGCCTGCACAGATGAAATGTCTTCTGCTCAAAATATTACTAATCAGAAGAAGAGCTTAAACATTAAAGATTCATGAAAATATTCTAAAGAAGAAAAGAATTATATCTTTCTGCATGTAGCTTGAGTAGGAATAGAGACGAAATGAATCACCCAGTTTTGTAACATACAGAAAAATCTAAAAAATAGACTTAGCACATGACAAAAGATAGAAATGAAAAACTTAGCACAGATTCTCTGCTATGCTAACTATTTCTAAGGAAAAAGAAGGCTTTCTAAAACAAATGACCTTCTGCTTTAATTTCTTAGATTTCTCCAACTTCCAGTATCAGGGTTCATTTGGTGATGGCACAAACTCAAGACTTTTGAACATCTCCTCTTGCTGGTGCCTCTGCCATCACTGTGAACTGTTTATTTACTAAACTAGATTAAACCAAATTAGAATAAAATGTGTTATGCCGAAGAAAACTTCACATACCCCCCCAAACCAATCAAAATCAATAAAACAATCAACTAAGACAGAGGTTGTCTAGGGTGGACTAGTGGTTTGAAGAGATTTGGCTTTTGGCATATTTGCTGCTGCTGTCCCTGATTCTGCTTTGCTGCCAGCTTCTCTCTTGCTTTGGCTGCCTATGCATTTTTTTTGGTGCTGTCATCCTAATTTTTTCAAAAAGAAATAATTAAAGACTATTATTGCAGTAATAAAAAACAGAAAGAAAGAAAGAAAGAAAGAAAGAAAAAGAAAGAATAAAAAGGAGTAAAAACTAAAGTGAAAGGACTGAAGGAAAGAAGGAAGGAAGGAAGGAAGGAAGGAAGGAAGGAAGGAAGGAAGGAAGGAGGGAGGGAGGGAGGGAGGGAGGGAGGGAGGGAAGGAAGGAAGGAAGGAAGGAAGGAAGGAAGGAAGGAAGGAAGGAAGGAAGGAAGGAAGGAAGGAAAGAAGGAAAGTTAGAAAATTTCATGGAGCCATCTTCAATCCACCACTAATGTTTCTGATTTTTTTTAGCCAATCTCCTGTTAGCCAAGTCTCTACTTCCCTAATCTGTATCACCATTAGCTGGCTTCCTAGCCACTTCCTCCCTTGGACTTTTTTTGTACTGTCTGTCCACCCTCTAACATGGCAACTGATCTTCTTGATATTTTTGGATCTTCTTGTCTGGATCCTGCATTAACGTTGGTAGCCTGACCTGGCAGCCAAAACTATTCCATGTTTCTGGCTTCTTCTCTTCAACCTCTTATCCTGGAATTTATCAATAGATGACAGATGGATGGAGCTTTTGGCAGCATTCTCCCTGCCAGCAAAAGCATGTCCAGACATCAGCCTGTTTTTTTGAAGCAGCCTGGCTTTACTTCGCATCCCATGATAAGTAGGACAAGCCAGGATTGTGGGAAGAAGGCCATAAGTATTCTTCACTATCTATACATTCTGTCTCCCATTAATTAGGTGCTTCTGGGAGCAGTGGAAGCCCTGTTCTTCACTAAGCTCCTTCTCACAGATTTAACAATAATAATAATAATAATAACAACAACAACAATAAAAATATCTGCTGACTGTGTGATGATCCACAATTATTGTTGTTGTTGTTGTTATTTCAACCTCTCCTTTTTTTAAAAAAAAAAAAAAGCAAAAATCTTTCCTATGTCCAACAGAAGCAGGAACTGGGGTATTCTAACTACCTACATGACAAGGAGCTATCTTACTGCAGGCTAGCATGCAGGCTATGTTCACAAAAGAGACATCAATGAAAAACACCCTTGGTAGAATGAGTGTTACTTTTTCCCTATCAAGCAAAATGCTCCATTTCTGATGTCTTGGCTTAAGGGCAAGAAATCAGAAACCTTTCTAACAATTTAACAATATAACAACTGGTTCAACCTGCAGTACTGGTGACGAACGAAATCCGGACCCTGGACTCAGACTGTTGCTGCTTAATGCCAGGTCAGTTCAAAATAAAGCTCCCCTCATCCGGGAATTAATCTGTGATGAGGAGGCCGACCTGGCATGTATCACCGAGACCTGGCTGGGCACCGAGGGGGGTGTTCCCCTCTCGGAAATGTGCCCAGCTGGGTTTCGGGTGTGGCACCAGCTGCGACCCCAGGGAAAGGGGGGAGGAGTGGCTATAATAGCCCGGGAGACCGTCGGCTTGCGCAGGCTCACTGTTTCCGAGATTTCGGGTTGTGAGTCCCTCCTGGTGAAGTTGGACCTAGGAGTTCAGGTGGGCTTGTTGCTTACGTACCTGCCTCCCAGCTGCGTGGCATCAGCCCTGCCTGCGTTGCTCGAGGAAGTGGCTGGGCTGGCAGTTGAACTCCCGAGGCTGATAGTCCTGGGAGACCTCAACTTGCCTTCGCTTGGCCGGGCCTCTGGGTTGGCGCAGGAGTTTATGGCTTCCATGGCAACCATGGACCTGACTCAAGTAGTTCAGGGTCCGACCCACCAGGGGGGGCATTCGCCCGATATGATCTTTCTCTCGGAACAGCTGAGCGATGGTTTGGTGTTAAGGGGTTTAGTCACGGTACCCTTGTCATGGTCAGACCATTTCCTGCTGCGGCTTGACTTTGGGGCTCCAATCCTCCCCCGCAGGGAGGCGGAACCGATTAGGTGGTTCCGCCCCAGACACCTGATGGATCCAATGGGTTTCCAGACGGAGCTTGGGGAATTACCAGATTCGCTCGTACACGGTTCGGCAGAGTCCCTTGTGGCGGCCTGGAATATAGCTGCTGCGGGGGCTTTGGATCGGATCGCGCCTATGCGGCCTCTCCATGGTTTCGGACCCAGGAAGTCTCCTTGGTTTACTGAGGAGCTCAGGGGGATGAAACATCTTAGGAGACGTCTAGAGAAGCGTTGGAGAAGATCGAAGGCTGAATCTGATCGAACCAGGTTGAGATCACACATTAGATCCTACCTGAGAGCGATTAAAGCGGCAAAATCCCGGTATTTTTCCGCGTTAATCGCGTCTGCGGAATCGCGCCCGGCTGCCCTGTTTAGGGTGACTCGGTCTCTCCTTGGTACGGGGAGGTCCGGGGGACCCTTGCAGGGAAGTGCCGAGGATTTTAACAACTTTTTCGCAGACAAAGTCGCTCAGATCCGGGCGGACCTCGACTCCAACATTGTAGCAGTGGCGACTGATAATGATTCAGTCGAGGTGACTGGGGCTCGTCTTAGTCAGTTTATTTGGGATGAGTTTGAAGCTGTTACACCTGATGAAGTGGACAAGGCCATTGGAGCTGTTAGTAATGCCACCTGCTTGTTGGACCCGTGTCCCTCCTGGCTGGTCTCGGCCAGCAGGGAGGTATCACGGAGCTGGATCCAGGAGATAGTCATCGCTTCTTTGAGGGATGGGTCCTTTCCGGCTCCTTTAAAGGAGGCACTTGTGCGCCCACTCCTCAAGAAGCCTTCCCTGGATTCAGCCATTCTTTCGAACTATCGTCCTGTCTCCAACCTTCCCTATGTGGGGAAGGTTGTTGAGAAGGTGGTGGTGCTTCAACTCCAACGGGCCTTGGAGGAAACCGATTATCTGGGTCCCTTGCAGTCGGGATTCAGACCCGGTTACTCTACGGAAACTGCTTTGGTCGCGCTGATGGATGATCTCTGGCGGGCCCGGGATAGGGGTATATCTTCTATCCTGGTGCTTCTTGACCTCTCAGCGGCTTTCGATACCATTGACCATGGTATCCTTCTGCGCCGACTGGAGGGGTTGGGGGTGGGAGGCACTGTTCTCCAGTGGTTCTCCTCCTACCTTTCTGGCCGGTCGCAGTCGGTGTTGGTAGGGGATCAAAGATCGACCTCTAGGCTCCTCCCTTGTGGGGTGCCGCAGGGGTCGGTTCTTTCGCCCCTGCTGTTTAATATTTACATGAGGCCGCTGGGTGAGATCATCCATAGACACGGGGTGAGTTACCATCAGTACGCTGATGATACCCAGTTGTACGTTTCCACCCCGTGCCAAGTCAGCGAAGCAGCAGAAGTGATGTGCCGGTGTTTGGAGGCTGTGAGGGCCTGGATGGGTGAGAACAGACTAAAGCTTAATCCCGACAAGACGGAGTGGCTGTGGGTTCTCCCTCCCAAGGACAAGACCAACTGTCCGTCCATTACTCTGGGGGGGGGAAACTTTGAACCCCTTGGAGAAGGTTCGTAACTTGGGTGTTCTCCTCGATCCACAGCTGCACTTAGACCAACATTTGGCAGCTGTGACGAGTGGAGCATTTGCCCAGGTTCGCCTGGTGCACCAGTTGCGACCTTATCTGGACAGGGAGGCCTTGCTCACAGTCGCTCATGCCCTTATCACCTCGAGGATCGACTACTGCAATGCTCTCTACATGGGGCTACCCTTGAAGAGTGTTCGGAGACTTCAATTAGTCCAGAATGCAGCCGCGCGAGCAATCGTGGGCTTACCTCGGTATGCCCACATTTCACCAACGCTCCGCGAGCTGCACTGGCTACCTATTAGTCTCCGCTCGCAATTCAAAGTGTTGGTTATTACCTATAAAGCCCTACATGGCCTAGGACCAGGTTACTTGCAGGACCGTCTTTTGCCTCATACCTCATCACGACCGGTCAGAGAGCACAGAGTTGGTCTTCTCCGGGTCCCGTCGACCAGTCAATGTAGGCTGGCGGGCCCCAGGAGAAGAGCCTTCTCTGTTGCGGCCCCTACCCTCTGGAATCAGCTCCCTCCGGGGATTCGGACCGCTCCCACTCTTCTGGCCTTCAGAAAAGAATTAAAAACTTATTTGTGTCGGCAGATCTGGGAATGATTGGTGTTGAATGTTGGATGAATGTTTTTTATTAAAAAAATTGGGGTATTGTTTTAACTTTATGATCATCTTAATTTAATTTATATTAGACTTATTAAATGCGATTGTTATTTATCTATGTTGTAAGCCGCTCTGGGTCCCCTGGAGAAGAGCGGCTTATAAGTCTAATAAATAAATAAATAAATTTAACCTAGTGCTTCCCAAATCTGAGTAAGTTACCCAAAATTGTAGTAAAAGTGATTTTTCGTTGGGTAATGACACACAAACCCAATCACAATAGGGATATTTAAATTGACTTAAAGTGTTTAACCTACACTGGGTAAAAAGGACTTTCTGATAAGTGATTTTGGATAATAAAGGAAAAAGTTTGAGAAGCACTTATTTAAACCATTGTCCTAATGTGTTCAGTAATAAAGGGGTAGTCTAATTTTCACTCCTTGTGTCACTAGGTATATGGGATTATGTGGGACAGCTTTCTTGTGAAACAAAGGATAAATTTTTTCTATTCGGCTTTCTCAGTAGGATTTCAGCTAATGAAATATTTTAGAGAGCAATGTTGTACTCTGCCAACAAATAAGGGATTGTCACTGTTACACAGTAGCTAAATGCCCCTTTTTATTATGAACTCACCATGGAATACTAAGTAGTCGTGGGCACGTTTTTAACAAGTATTCATGATGCCACCAATTGTTTTTGGTTTGACAGAATATTACTGCCGTTCCTATGTATGAATTTAACAGCATTTTCTACACTGGTTTGCCTCGTTATCCTTGCAATATCTCTGGAGTACACAAATCACACACTGAGGCACAAACTAGCCAAGCCCATTTCAGTCTAATATGTTGTAAAACGGTTAGCCCATGACATGTGAAAAACAGAAGAAATTAGGTTAATTGAGTAAGTCATGGTTCATTTAATGACAGGTAAGTTTGTCAGGGAAATAGCCTTGTAAAAAAAAGAAAAGGATTCGTTTACTTGGTTGAAGATATTTGAAACTGGCATTTCCCACATCTAATTCAAAACTTGCCATTACAGCAGTGTCACAGGAATTCAGTTCTGTTCCAGTTACCGAAGCACTTGTCAAAAAACATTGACCTACTATTACTTTTATTAAATCACTGCTAATAGGATTACCAGATTCATGGTAGATTTGTCAGAAGTTCCTAAAATGTTATCAGTATAAAAGTCATCAACATAATGGGGAACAAAGAATTCTGCAGATTAAACAGATGGTTTAAGGAAGATATGCTTTATTTTCCCATGAGCTGAAGACATTGCACCTAATTGGAAGGCTCTGAGATTATTATTATATCAGATTTATTTCTATGCTTGCAACAATGATCATACATTGTGACATGATAGCATATCTTGACCGGAAAAGAGAATAAGTCAAATATTAACTTATTTAAAATCTATGGATCAGTACACATCTACTAAAAGCAAAGAAGCAAAGCTGCCATCTAAACTGAAACTGATTTTCATTTATCCAGAAGTCTCTTTAGCAACATTTATTGATTGAGAAGTTATAAAATTTCACTAATGAACTATTTCATATTTAGAACCAACTAGACAACTCCTGCCTCATTGGGTCATCATTTCAGAAGTATTTTCTTACATTACAGTTGGCAAACTGTTTTAATCCTAAAAATATCATTAAGATTCAATGTAGATAAGATCCTCAAAAACAGACAGGGAAGAAGTTTAAGGGGAAAAAGTAAATTGCGAATTAATGTATAGAACCAAGGGTTATTTGCAAAGATAGAAAAACATAGAACATGAGAGGTTACCTGATTATGTTATCTCGTTTAGGTAATGAAATGTCTGCAAGAAAACAACCAAGCTCAGAGAGCACCAAGGACCCTTCATTTCAACCCTGAGCTACAAATATTTTTCTTATAAGTATAAAACAATATAGTGAAAGTTGAGATAAACTAGTTTTAGTTGAATTTCCTTTGCTTTTTTCTTATCTTCCCAAGGTTCTTTTGTTTACTGTTTCTTACTCTTTTTCTGCACTTTGAAAAGAAATAGAAGAATGGGTATATACGGATGTAGATATAAATATATGCTATTTTAGATCTATTGTTTTGAAGATCTATTGCAATCACTGGACCAAATAAGTCAGGAGGAATATGTACGTTTTAATTTGAAAACCTTATTTTTGATTAACAAAATATAGCAAATGTTTGCAATTTCTTAATTTAAAAAATTAAGTTAATTTAGTCTATTGTTAATCTATAAAAGTAGACAAGATATTTAATGAGTTTAGGAAATTTATACCTTCAGTATCATACAAGCCAAAATATAGTACAATTTTCACATCCACTCAAATCTATATCTTATATGATTTTACTTTCTATTTCTTGGTCTGTTTTGTATTATAATAAACATGCATTTCTGAAAGCTAATATAAAGAATATGGCTCCTACAGAAAGATTTTAATTAAACTCTGAATTGGTTTTATTTCATGTTAGAACTATTAAAATCTTATTTCAATGTATTTTATTCCTGTTCTTTGTGTCTACCCATTATTTTCTTTTTGTCTCCAGAAAGGAATTAGTATAATATCTGAACATCACATTAGAAAGAAAGAATATATGACAGATGAGGAGACATAGACAAAAAGATGAAGCTTTCTAAAAGGTTTTTTTGTGAGCTCAAATATCATATCACTCTGGGCAGCTTGGCCCACCAGCACAATGCTGGCATGGTCCAACAGGCAAGGAATTTTGAAATATAAAAGCATCCGCAGTTTAGACCTTCTGCTGCTTGGTCTTTTCTTTCTTTCTTCTCTTCATACAGCAATTTTACATGACTATATTTAAAGATCAGCAAATGTTGACATATTTCTGTCTTTCCGCCAAGTCATTCAGAGTACTATTATGTCTCCCTAAAAGTTCCTAAAATCAATGGTATACTTGAGCCTGACATTCTGAATAGGGATATTAAATGGCCTTAGAAAATATTGCTGATAACAAAGCTGTAGGAGTTGATGAAATATCAATATAACTGATTAAAATTTCACAAGATTAAGCCATTAAAGTGCTGCATGTGTTTGTAAATAAAGCATGGAAGATACAGCAATGGCCAAAGGCCTGGAAAAGGTACCTTTTTATTTGAATACTAAGGAATGTTCAAGTAAAACAATCACACAGCTATTTTGCATTCTATTAAAAGTGGTCAAAATTCTATAATGCAGACTTCAGCAACAGATGGAATGAGAACTCTGTACAAGCCAGATTAAAAAGAGGCAAAGGAACCTAAGATTGACAATTGATAAGGCATGGGAATTCAAACAGATCTTTATTTTTGCTTTATTTACTGCCAGTTCAATCCATTCATGTATATATGTACAATAGGGATGAAGCTTGCACCACAATGACATGACACTATTTTTGTCATCCCCCTTCACATGCCCACCACCCAATGTCACTGCTTATTGAATCTCTTGTTGCTAAATTCTGGTGTAATGCTTTGTAATTAAATAAAAAAGGCACTGCTAGCTATGTATAGAAGAAGGGTTTATCCCTCTAAACTCAAAAATTCACAGGGACTGAGAGTGTAGTCATAACATAAAGAGAGGTCTTGCTACTTGGGAGAAAGACTATGACACAGTTAGAATAAAATATTGACATGCAGAGATATCACATTCACAACAGATATTTAATGTCAAGGATATGAAGTTCTCAATGGCAATATATATTTGTGAAAGATGGAACATCAAAAAGGCTGAACAAATAAAAGGAAATCCCTTTAAATTGTTGAGAATGCCTTGGACCTCATAAAAACAAGCCATTCAGTACTGGATGGAGTAAAATCTAGGTGCTCACTAGAACATTAACAACTAAGCTACAGTTTAGATATGTTGAACCCAATACAAAGGTAACAGTTAATTAAAGAGACCCTGATGCTGGAATAAAATGGAAGGCAATAAAAAAAGAGATTGACAATAGACAAGAAAAATAGATATTATCACTCAAGATACAAGTATAAGCTTACAAGGATATAAAAATAATCAATTACTGATAGACAATCCTGATGAAATGGCAGGTTATAAGAGTGGGAAGCAACTGAATGACTGGACAACATGACTGTGCAAAGGCTTCAAAGATGATCAGTTGTCACTGAACTTGGGAATTCAACAAGGTTTGTTGGACCAGTATTTTTACTGATTGCTAATCTCTTATAACAGTTAGTTGCTTCTACAGTATATACATTTACTTGGGAATATATCCTTCTAAACCCAATGGGACTTTTGAGTAGGTACTATTTGCCTGATCCTTGAGAGTAAAGCCCATCAAACAGAGCTACAGAACTAGAATCATAAAACCACAGGGTTGGAAGAGATTTTGGAGGTCTTTGTGTACAATTCCTGCCTTGGGCAGGAATCTTCAGATTATATCAGACAGACTGACCAATCTTTGCTTTAAAACCTCCAATGATTGAGTACCCACATCTCAGGAGGTCAGCCATTTCAACAAGTAATAGCTCTGATGGTCAGAACATTACTCATCTTAAATGTAGATCTTTCCCTTCTACTCCTTGGATCTTGCCCTATCCTGGGGCACAATGGAGAGTAAATCCACATCCTCTTCCCTGTAACATTCTTTAATGTACTAGAATACTTTTATCATACCTTATTTATTCTTCGCTTCTTTAGAAAAAAAAATTCCATTGTTCTTCATAGGATTTAATTTCCTGGTCCTTCAGCATCTTCATTGCCCTTCTTTGCACTCTTCCCTCAGCATCATTTTTGTATAATGGTGACCAAAACTAGATGCAGTATTTCAGATGTGGTCTGACCAAGGTAACACAGAGTGGAGGTATAACTTCCGGTGTTCTTGACATTATAACATTGTTGATGCAAACCAAGATTGCATTAGTTCTTTTTGCAGCTGTGGTTTATCAGGACAGCCAAAACTTCCTTACAGGGACTAGTACTGAGCCTTTTGTACTTGTGCATAGTTTTTCTACCAAATGGCAGACCCCTACATTTCTTGACAGTGAACCACATTTTGTTGGAAAAGCCGAATATGCAAATTGATCAACATCCTTTTGAACCTTAAGTCAGTCTCGAAAGGTGTTAACAATCTCTCCAACAGCTTTGGTCATTTTCAAGTTCACTGAGCATCTCTTATATCCCTTTGTCTAAATCATTTATAAAAATGATGAAGAACTCTGGGCTCAGAACAGAATATTGAGGTACCCTGCTGCATACCTCACTCCATTTATAAATAAATCCATCAAAGACCATGTATCGCTATTCAATCAACTGAATTCTCTTGGGTGTGACCATCCATCCCATATTGCTCCATTTTATAAAAAGGCTACGTGTCTCAAAAGACAAATATAGAAAGTGGAAAGAGGGACACATAACTAAGTCAGAATATTAGCAAATAGCCCCAGCCTGCAAAGACAAAGTGAGGAAAGCTAAGGCTCAAAATGAACTAAGGCTCGCAACCAAAGTCAAAAATAACAAAAAAAAGCTTATTTCAACATGTAAAAAACAAGAAAAAAGTGAAGGAAATGATTGGTCCATTAGTGGGTGAAAGTGGCAAGAAGGTGACAAGCAACAGGGAGAAAGCAGAACTATTTAACTCATTTTCGCATCTGTCTTTACAGACCAACAGACCAACCTATCAAAAATAGTGCCATAAAAAACAAAATAGAAATACAAGTTAAGATAGGCAAGAAAATGGTAAGTGAACACCTGTCCAGCCTAGATGAGTTGAAATCGCCAGGACCAGATGGATTACACCCCAAGGTTCTTAAGGAACTGACAGATGTGATCTCAGAACCACTGAACTATATTTTTCAAAGATCCTGGAGCACTGGGGAACTACCAGAGGACTGGAAAAGAGCTGATGTAGTTCCCATCTTCAAAAAAAGGAGGGAAAAAGGACCCAGGAAATTACAGACCTATCAGCCTGACCTCAATACCTGGGAAGATTCTGCAAAAAGATAATCAAACAACGAATCAGCGAACACCTACAGGCAAACAAAGTCATTACTAAAAGCCAACACGGGTTTGTCAAAAACAGATCATGCCAGACAAATCTTATTGCATTCTTTGATGAGTGACAAAATTAGTGGACCAGACGAATGCTGTGGATATAATTTACTTGGACTTCAGTAAGGCATTTGACAAAGTAGATCACAACCTACTACTTGATAAGATAGAAAAATGCGGGTTAGACAGCATCACCACCAGATGGATCCATAGCTGGCTGACTGGCCGTATTCAGCATGTGGTCCTCAATGGAACCGCATCTACATGGAAGGAAGTGTGTAGTGGGGTGCCCCAGGACTCTGTTCTGGGCTCAGTGCTCTTCAACATCTTCATCAATGATCTGGATGAGGGAATAGATGGGGAGCTCATCAAGTTTGCAGATGACACCAAGCTGGCAGGAATAGCCAACACTCCAGAAGACAAGCTTAAGATACAGGAGGTTCTGGACAGACTTGAACACTGGGTGCTATCTAACAAAATGAAATTCAATGGTGAAAAAAGTAAGGTTCTACATTTAGGCAAGAAAAACCAAATATACAGGTATAGTATGGGGGCTACCTTGCTCAATAGTAGTAACTGTGAGAGGGATCTCAGAGTCCTAGTGGATAATCATTTAAATTTGAGCCAGCAGTGTGCTGCAGCTGCCAAAAAAGCCAACACAGTGCTAGGCTGCATTAACAGAGGGATAGAATCAAGATCACATGAAGTATTAATACCACTTTACAATGCCTTGGTAAGGCCACACTTGGAATACTGCATCCAGTTTTGGTCACCACAATGTAAAAAAGATATTGAGACTCTAGAGTACAGAGAAGAGCAACAAAGATGATTAGGGGACTGGAGGCTAAAACATATAAGGAACGGTTGCTGGAATTGGGTATGTCTAGTTTAATGAAGAGAAGGACAATGGGGGACATGATAGCAGTGTTCCAATATCTCAGGGGCTGCCACAAAGAAGAGGGAGTCAAGCTATTTTCCAAAGCTCCTGAAGGCAGGACAAGAAGCAACGGGTGGAAACTAACCAAAGAGAGAAGCAACCTAGAATTAAGGAGAAACTTCCTGACAGTTAGAACAATTAACCAGTGGAACAACCTGCCTCCAGAAGTGGTGAATGCTCCAACACTGGAAGTTTTTAAGAAGAAACTGTACAGCCATTTGTCCAAATGGTATAGGGTTTCCTGCCTGAGCAGGGGGTTGGACTAGATGACCTCCAAGGTCCCTTCCAACTTTATCATCATCATCATCATCATCATCATCATTATTAAATAGCTTACTGAATTCCAGGTATATAATATCTCCAGTATTCTCTTGAATACTTAGTTTTAAAAAAGCAATATGATTAGTCTGTCACAACCTATTTTTAATAAACCCATACTGGCTTCTAGTAACCACCTTGTTCCTTTCTATCTGTTTGCCAATGCATTATTAGATAATCTTTTTAAGAATATTCTACGTATTGATTTTAAGCTGATTGGTCTGTACTTTCTTGTGTCTACTTTTTTCCTTTTTATACTTAGTGGTTCTGATACCACATCTTTAGCACCGTGGCATGGTTTTCTCTAGCACCTTGGCATGTAATCAATCAGGCCCTGCCTCTGACAACTTGAATTCAAAGTAGCTAAGTGTTCTCTCATTACTTCCTTGCCTGTGTTGACCAGTATTTTTCTTCTGTCCTCCAAGTTAGTAAAAACAAAACAAAACATCAACATACAAAACTCTAATGAAAGACAATTGGTTTTTTTGTCCTCAATCTCTCAGAGAATCTCATGAACTGTGGAACAGTGAAAAAGCTCTGCCATAGAATATAAAGGGAATTCAAGGTAAATACATAAAGGATTGCTCTGCAAATAAAATACAACTCATCACTTATATCCATATGAAAAAAATAGACTGCATAATGAAAATGTTTATCTTCTTATATAATTTTAGACTCTGTAATATGATTTATCATGAGTATTGGCAGTGGAAAGCAATACATGCACATCAGTGTTATCATTCTAACCGCGAGCTATTTAATTAGGGGAAGGTTGATTTCCCACTTACTGAGAGCAGTTCAGACAGTTAATTTTTGCATATTTTAACTTTTATTGCTTTATTAATGTATAAAATATAAAGAAAAAACCCAGGAAATTAAGGGAAGAAAAAAGGGGGGTGAAATATATGAGGTACAAGGGAAGAAAGAAAAAGGCATTTGACTTCCAACTTTTTTTTAGCAGAGCACAAGATAACAACATTACAGCCTCAATTTTTACTTTTACTAGTACAGACATGTGAAATTTGCGACATCATGTGACGTCACACAACGTATCGGGACAGTTTTGCCATTGCTGGCAATGGGGTGGGCGCAGCTTCCGCGTGACGCGTCCGTACATAACCAGCCATTTCTATAACAACAAATCTATCTAATTAGCATAACCAAAGTCAAAGTTTCAATTTTTTTTATCACAAGCACAAAATCCAGAGGTGATATCCAAATAAAACACACACACATATATATTCTCCTCTTTGAATAGAACAATCAGTTTAACCATGTCTGCTTTATCTTGCTTGCTGTTAAAATAATATGTATTTCTATTTGCACTTAATAATCTTTATAAACTGTCACCATTTATATTAACAAAATTCACTGTGTTCTTTCAGATTCTTTAATTTTAATGGGAAAAAACTTTTTTTCATCGACTTTAAATACTAAGCTTTTATTTTAAAATGCTTCTAAAATCAAAACACTCTAATACATCTTTTTTTAACTTTTTCTTAACATACATAAAGTTCATTTTGAAACCATAAAATTCCAACTAACTCCAATTAACTCATTAAATTTAGATCACTCCCTCCAAGTTACTCTCATAGAATATTTTTTTCTTCTTGTATACATCCTTTTTAAAACTTTAATTTTTTCTTTAAGCTAATACATCTTTTTCTTTAACTTTCTCTTAACATAGATATTTTCAAATATACTTTCAATAATATTTTACAAATTTTAGGAATTACTTAAGCATTATATATAAAGGAAAAAATACATGTTCAAACTTTAGATTAAGACTTTCTTTCAATTACAAATATCAGACCGATAAAAATCCATCCTAATTCCAATTGACTCATTAAGTTTAAGTCATTCCTTCCAATTTGTCTTCATGGGATAAAATCCCTTTCTTCTCTGGAATGTTTGTAGTTATAAGTTTCTCTTTTTCTCAAGGATTTCTCAACCTTGTTAATGTCCATGAGGAAAAAGTCCCAAACTTGTCCTTTTAAAAGTTGCAGATTTTCTTGGAGCTCTTCTTTCAATTGTGTAGGGAGATTTACATTTAAACCATCATAATAAAAATTGATGTTGGGTTTATATTCGAAAATTACAATTGACTCCTCTGCATTGTCAGCGACTTGTCAAATTGCCTCAGTGGTTTGATAACTTACTATACATATTTGCATTTCTGAAGCAGTTTGAGTAATTTTTTGACATCCTGATCTATGAACTGATGGATTTTATTTAAAGATTTTTCAAATACATCTCTAATAATTTGCTCCCCCTCTCTTCCTAACTCCCTCTTTAGTCAAAGAGTAGGTTTTTTTATAAGTCACTTAAGAATTGCTGGCCAATCAGGAGTCATAAAAATTGGAAAGTTTTAGCCACCCACAGCAAAGCACAACTTTCTGCCCTTATATTTCTCCATCAATTTTTGGGGGGTAAGAACAGCTGAATGTTAAGGACAGCCAAGAAGATCATAGGAAGCTCACTCCCTGGTATTCAGGATACTGTTTATAAGCATCATGTGCTTAGAGCTCAAAGCATTGTTAGCGACTCCACACATCCACTTTACGATCTGTTTCTGTTGCTCCCCTCTGGGAGCAGGTTTCAAAGAATTTCTAGCAACACTACTGATTGTATAATAGCTTTGATCCCTATGCCATCCGTCCGGTCAACTCGCAAGATTTGTTTTTCTTGCCATATACATATATACACAACCTGAACTAGACTGTTGTTTCTCTGTGTCATATATGTGGATATATGCAATAATTCTGTATTTATTTTTGTCAAAATATTTATGTAGTGTATATTGGAGGTGGTGAATCTTTGAGAGCTGAATGTAATGAAATTTCATTTTAATGTATGCTGATTAATGTACATTCAAAGTGACAATAAAGTTATTATTCTATTCTATTCTATTTTTAAAAAGAATAGTGCACACTTCCTTATTTTAGCTTGCCTTAGCAGCCTTCTTCCTTGTTGTTTAACAATGAAGAGATCCCCAAAATGGTGCAGATCTTCAAAAAGAAATAACAGGCTATGGCTAAAGACAGCCTCTTTTAGCTTAATAAAGATTAATAGTCATTAAAATGATTAAGAAATTAAAGGCACAACTTACTGTATATTTGAAAAATAAATTTCAAAATGGCTGCTTCTTCAACAAAGAACTGATTGCAGCCCCACTCCCCCAGCTTCTGGCATGCAGGTTACTTTGAAGCACAGCTCCTGAAGCTACTTGCAGACCCATTGCTGTAGCGGAGGATCATGTGGGGTGATTCTAGGACTTTCAGTAATCCAGGAGAGTAATATAAACTAAGGGAATGCCAGTTCCTTCTGCTGGTAAATTGAAGAAGCTATATTCCAGGGGGAGGGAACCTTCAGGGATTCTTCCCTGGGTGTGTCGTCAGTTGGCCATCTTTTCACCAGAAACCCAGAAATGTACTATTTTATTTAAGTATTTGTTTTATTAATTAATGTCTCATCTTCCATATATGAAAAGCATCAGTCAATAAATGGAAATGCTTGAAAAATTCTGTGACTTAAATAAACTATATGGTACTATCAATAGGACCTTTATTGCTTCACTATCCTGATTATTTTTTAGATCTTTAAATTAAAAATAATTAAATCAAAAGCTGGCAGAGACAAACTGTCAACCTGGGAGATGCATTCTGCCTCCTTTTTGGAAAGAAGGGACTTGTGACCCCTTGAATTTATGTAAGCAACATCTGGTAGATGTCCATGGAGATTCTCAATCTGGAGGACAACTCCTAGTGGACTATATAATCACATCCATGTTGTCTTCTTGCCAATAACATAGAAGTATTTTTCCAATGCGTCTTTTGAGATCTTTATTTTTTAGTTAAGTTTTCAGTCTTGTCTACAATATTTATATTTCTTCATGGTCTCCCATCTAAATACTAACCAGTTTCAACTCTGCTTAGCTTTCTGAGATTGCTAATTGCTGTTACCCATTGAGGCTATTTAAAAGAACCTACCCATAAGATTCAGCTGCCTGTGACTGAAGAAATAATGGAAAGGTCATTCTGATTCACTGAAACAAGCTAAGGGTCTTGGACAATTCATATTAATTCCAGGAAGAATAAGAATAAAGGAAGGTAGCAATACCTAACGTTTCAATGCCCCTTTAGAAGTTCATCTCTTATACCAGCAATATCAAACAGAACTCTCCTCTGCCTTTCCCCTCCTATATGTAAGGATGGATGTGTGTATATGTGTGTGTGTGTGTTTATGTGTATATCTTATTTTTAATGTATATTTTTAAATTGGTACTTTAATTATGTTTAACATGTACAATAATTTTTCTTTGAGAAGTGAGACTAAAACAAATTACATTTCTCTTCTCTGCCCCATTTCCAGCTCCATTTCTAAAGAATCTTAAGATTCACATCTTATATGATTCCACAATAGGAAACCCACAGGGGTCAGTTATATTATATTCCCTATCAATGTAAAATTTAAATATAAGAAATCAATAACATAACAAGCAACAAGAAGCAACATTTTAAAATGTTTTCATGTGCTTTTCTGAAAAGCTGTTTTCACAGCCCTGAAACATGTAATAAGGAGAAAGCAGTCCAGGTGTCTAGGAATTAGGCTATTTCGGAGAATGAGGCCATCATTGTAAAGGCTTAAGCATAATTTTTCCCCAGTAACTGGAATCAACTCAAATTTGAGACCCTCATTATTCTCAAAAATATATTTATTATCTATAAAATATTAGAACAATGCCAATAGTTCATTTTCAATTGTGTGTTTTTCCGTGCTCTTATCCCAGAGGTGTTTTTTCACAAGGCAACTGGACTTTTTCTTTTTTTTTCTCTTTGAAGTCATTTGGCTTCTCATCCAAGAAGTTTCTTCAGCTCTTACTAGATGGTGGTAGATGGAAAGATTTATACTCCTTACAGACAGCTGGTTATTTACATTCTTCAAAGAGAAAAAAGAAAGTCCAGTTGCCTTGTGAAAAAGCACCTTTGGAAAAACCATGGTCTGGATGACTGAAAATCTCATAGACATTCTGTTCTCTTACTTTTCCATTCCAATCTGCCTATCATCTCAAAGGGATGCCATAAACAGCAGATGTTGACCCAAGGTCTTCCTGGCTGTGATCTACTTCTGCTCAATACTAATTTTCAGTGTCAACTTCTACCTTCAAGCATGCATGCAATAACCACAGACAATTTTGATTAGATTAGGAGATAAGAGGACAAATAACCCTTGTAGCATCTTCTCCTGAATAGTAAAAATAACGTATTGGTAAATCCCCATATTATGAAAAAGAAAAAAGCACCCCAACCATAGGCAACAGACAGAAGCAGCTCTACTGATCAGTTTCTGGGTGATTTCTTTTTATTATTTAAGTTTTTATTGATTTTTTAATACAATTCAACAATGCTTATTCAACAAATGCATTGTCTGAGTTCATCATTCACTAATACAAATTAAATTCCTAATCCCTAAAGTTCGTTTCTCCAACCATTGGTAAAATAAGTCCCAAGTTTGAAAATAACCTGTTTCTTCTTTTTCTTTCAATCTCAAAACTGAAAGACTGTCCATTTCTGCAGTCTATTTTTTTTAATTATGTCTTCCTCCAATGGCGTTTCTTCATTTTTCCAATATTGTGCAAATGTAAGTCTTGTTGCTATTGTCACATGCAGAATAAAACATATACTTTGTTTATCAAGCTTTTCTGGCATTATACCTAATTTAAAAAAAAGTTCAGATTTACAATCTACATGTTTCCCCAGCATCTTTTCTAGCCAATTCACTTTTGGTAAAAACAAATCTCCATACATTCAGTTCTTGGTGACTTCAGGAACACAGCTACACGCTATAATTTTCTTGGCAGCAATATCAGCATGATTTGCCTCTTAAGGATGTATAATCACTTTTGCAGGGGTGCCTGAGGAAAGGGGTCGGGTCCCAAAAGTCAAAATGGCAGGGAAGACCATGCGAAAGAAGCCCCTCTTCTTTCTACATCCGTCCCCGCCCCTTTTTATGTGATTTATGTGCCAACGAATCGTCTGTGACTTCCAGCAATCACGTGGAGATATTTTTTTCCCATGACGATCTCTCTTTTAAACGTGCCTCGGTTACAAAAAAGCGGGGCTTCCATCGCATGGTTCTCGCCGCCATTTTGACTTTTCTGACTCCCCTCCCTGCAGGTTTGCCATCCCACGGCAAGTTCCCGGGTTCAAGCATCTTCCTTGGCCTCAAAATGCCTGAATTGACTTTGCCCTCCTCTCTAAAAGTGTATGTGCCAAGCCTCTAGCTGACCCTCTTCTGCTGTGACAAACCCTCCCCGCTCCCCCCGCAGCAGCCGAATAAATGAAAAGCTGTTGCCTCCTGCTTCGCATCGAGTCGGGAAGGGGCGGTGACGAAAGAAAGGTGGGCAAAGGCAAACCAGCCTTTCGCTTTGCCTGGAACAGAGCGCTTTTCGTGTCGTTTGTCTCCAGTCTCTTCCCGTTTCCCGCCGCCGCCGCCAATATCGTACCCCTCGGTGGGGTCGGCGGATTGACACCGCTGAGAGTGCCTTCCTGGCTTTCCTCCCCGACCGCGGCCCGCCCACCTGCCGGCGCACCCTCGAAGCGTCTCCGGCATGGACCGCGCGCCGCGGCGACGGCGGGAGCCTAAACAGGTAAATGGGCACGGGCCTTTCGTCAGGCAGCATCGGTGGCTCAGTCCGCCGTTGTGTCGAGGGGGAGGCCTGCTCGTGGCGGCGGCGGCGGCGGCCTTACGACGAGAGTGTGAAAGTAAGACGCTGTCAGGCAAGGTGCTGCTTGTCTTCGGCTATAGCAAAGGCCGCTTTGGAGTTGGGGCAAGGAAGAACCGCGCTCGGTTTTACGCCGCTTGGTGCAGCAGGGCACGGAAAAGCGCCGCGGAGATGGGGAACGGGGACCTTTTTAAGGTTGGGCTCCTGAAAAATAAATCCCTCCGGAATATTCTTTATTTTGAAGGGTTGCCTTCTGAATTTTGCAAGATGTCTCAGCTCTCCTTAGGGGTATTGTTTGAAGGGGGGAATATTTCTATTGTAAACTGTACGAAAAAACTTGAAAGTAACCAAGGGTTTGTGTTTAAAAAAGTAATAATGACATTTAAGTCAATCTCTGAGGTAATAGTTAAGTCAATTGGCTGCAGCATCTTTCCCATCCCGGGCTGTAAGAGAGGCTACTAACTTAATAAAGTAACTAATAGTTTTCTGTAAGTTTAATCAGCATTGTCCCAAAACAACAGTAAGTTGAGGTTTACATTATTTCAAGGATGTCTGGAGGAGATGCTGTAAGGTCACCTTTGTGGAAATGACCTTCATTAATGTGGTATCCTTGGCAGCATTAAGGGACTGGTTTGATGAGTTTCTATATTTGGAGGAGTGGGGAAATCTAATCCAAGGGTAGGCAAAAAATAGATCCATAAATCATGTTTGAGTGATATCTCACTGACCTCCACTACATGATTAAAGTCACAACAGTTACAAGGAAGTAAGACAACTGTCTTTGAAACAGTCACTATTCCCATCACTGTCAAGAGGCATAATACCCAAATGTTGTTATTTTCAAATGAAGTAATTTTAAAAAATAATTAAAAGATGTAACTATTTCCATCAGGATAAAAAGTAATCCTTAAATAATTACCTTTTGATAATGCCCCCTCCACCATTTAATTTAGTAAATTTGTTGACAATTGTGTTTAACCGTTACTGCTGCTCAAACCAAGAGTTTCTGCTTATGGTTGCAATGCTGAATCAAAGTATCCGGGAGAAAATGAGTTGAATTTATCTTCAGCAGCAGATTAGTTTCAAACTATCAGCTTTTTGAGATAGGCCAGGTCAGGAAACTGAGATTGCAAAGATTACGGGAATGCTTCTTTGTTGCTCTAGGTCAGGGGTAGGCAACCTCGGCTCTTTTATGACTCATGGACTTCAACTCCCAGAGTCAGCTATGCTGACTCAGGAATTCTGGGAGTTGAAGTCCATGAGTCATAAAAGAGCCGAGGTTGCCTAACCCTGCTGTAGGTTATAATAAAAGAATCTTGAAAGCTTGTTAGTTTCATTTTGACCTCTCTTATACCAAACAGAATCTAGGTGGAATTACAATATTTCTTCTTCATGTTTTCCCCTGGCCTCTTATATTGCCATACAGGAATTCAGAGCTGCTTCTCTTCAGTAACATTCAAAGGTATTTTAGCATGAACTGTTTCAGGTCATGAAACTACATTTCTATGAACTTGGACTTAGCCATCCAAAACACCGAATTTGTTCTTTGTCATCATATACACTTGATTGTATGCTCTTGCTACATCACGTACTTCCACTTCAGCTTCACTTAATAGATAAATGGCCTGAGAGTCTCCCGTAGAATTCTCTGATAAAAAGCAGAGCATTCTTTCTTTAGTGATAACAAGTCATCCAGGTCCTGAGGCAGTAAAGAATTCCCACACCATGACATTACCATCTTCATTCTTTATAGTTAGTATGAAGTTCTTATTATGGAATTCAGTGTTGGTTTAAGGAGCCGTAGTGGCACAGTCGCTAAAGAATTGAGGCCTGCTGGAGAAGATTCCTGGACTGCAAGGCAATCAAACCAGTCAGTCCTAGAGGAGATCAACCCTGACTGCTCTTTAGAAGGCTAGATCCTGAAGTTGAAACTCAAATACTTTGGCCACCTAATGAGAAGGAAGGACTCACTGGAGAAGAGCCTAATGCTGGGAAAGATTGAGGACAATAGAAGAAAGGGACGACAGAGAATGAGGTGGCTGGATGGAGTCACTGAAGCAGTAGGTGTGAGCTTAAATGGACTCCAGAAGATGGTAGAGGACAGGAAGGCCTGGAGGAACATTGTCCATGGGATCGCAATGGGTCGGACACAACTTCGCAACTAACAACAACCAGTGGCACAGTGATTAGAATGCACTATTGCAAGCTAACTGTGCCCGCTGCCAGGAGTTTGATCCTGACTGACAAAAGGTTATTTCTGCCATCTTTCTGAGGTTGGTAAAATGACTCAGATTGTTTGGGACAATATGCTGACTCTATAAACCATTTAGAGAGAGCTGTAAAGCACTATGAAGTGGTATATAAGTCTATTGCTGTTGCTATTTAAGTCACTTTAGTTTTATATCAGTGAGAAATATATATCTGACAGAATTAAACTATTGAGTCAAAATGTGGAGGGTTAATCCACATCCTTCAGTCATTTGGAAATACAGGTAGTCCTCAACTTACAAACAATTCATTTATTGATCACTCAAAGTTAAAACAGCACTGAAAAAAGTGACATATGACTGTTTTTCACACTTTCAACCTTTGCAGCATCCCCATTATCATTGATCAAAATTCATATGCTTGGTAACTGACTCGTATGTAGGATGGTTGCAGCATCCTGGGGTTATGTGATCATCTTTTGCGACCTTCTGACAAGCAAAATCAATGAGGAAGCCAGATTCACTTAACGTGTTACTAATTTAACAGCAGCAGTGATTCAGTTAACTATGGCAAGAAAGGTAAAAAATGAGGCAAAACTCATTTAACTACTATCTCACTTAGCAACAGAAATTTTGTGCTCAGTTGTCATAAATTGAGGATCACCTGTATACATCCTTGAGATATGAGGAAGCAAATCTTCCAAATTAAAGCAAGTGCAAATGTTCTTGAGAAAAGACTTTGTTAGACTGGAGGTATATGCTAATTCTATTTTTTTTTATTGAAAACTCTTGTCAGGCTTGTCAATAAATACCAACAGGTGACTTGGACATTGTTTATGATAATTGCCCTCCATATGAATAGATTCTGAATAAATCTGTATTCAGTCATTGATCCTTAGTGGGTGGCTCAGAGTGAGTCAAAGACATCATTTTGGTCACCATCTCTGAAGATTTGCATAGCTTTGACAAACTTAGCACCTAATGTAGCAAGATGATCTAAATGTTTATTAATGTGTGGAATCTGAATCCATCTTTAGGGTAAACGAGACATCCACAACCCCTTGGATCATCATTTCAGAGGTATTTCCTTACCAGATTCCTTAAAACCTTCCAACAATGGCAGAGTGTACTTGAACAGTTTTAAAAATTCAGGGAGATATTCAGAGATGTATCAACCTTGAAAGTATTCTATGTTGAACTGTATAGCATAGTCAAAGACCAGCAGGAAAATGTTATATTTTGTATAATGTAATAAAATGCTTCATGATAATTTTTATGTATAAATTATTTCATAGAATTTGCCAAATTTCAATTCAATGGGATTTATGAGTTCTGAATTTTGTACACATTCTGTACATTAGCCTATTTGAGATGCAGGTACCTTGGTTTAAAAGGTTTGGACCTATGATGCACCATTTCTCCCAGTTAAAGGTTATAGACGTGAACATTTTAATAATATATAGATTCAGTTTAAGGCAGTTATTAATATTAAATTATCTAATTTTGAAAGTGATTGTGTTACTATACTTTTTTTCCAACTCTGACTGCTATATTAAAATTTCAACCAACTACAGAGAACAACACTCTAGGAAAGCAGAAGATCATTTTGGATTTTGTTGACTTTTGGTTGTTAATTACAATATAGAATCATTCTAATTTGTGAAATTTCAGGTGATGGTTATGTTTTCTAATTACTGTGATTCAAGTTTTGAAGATTACTATCTGGTTTTCCAAGCTGTCTTTCAGCTGTCTATCATCCAGACCATTTATATTTTTCTTAAAGTTGACACTGACTGATTTTTGTATTCCAAGCATCCTTTTTCCAGCTTACTGCAGGAGTCCCTCTCCTCTCCATGTGCAGAAGAAAAATCTAGTGCTGGGCTGGAGAAAAGCAGCTTGGGTCTTCATGTTCCAAGCTTCCTTTCTCCTCTTCCCATAGGAGTCCCCCCCCCAAATGAACAGAAGAGAGGGGGGATCCTTTGGCAGACAGCAACAACTTGCAAATTTTCCTGTTGGTTTTTAGATTGACTTTCTGGGGAAGCCAGCAGAAAAAATGCAAATGGTAATTACATGATTGTGGGGCACTTGGCAACCAGTCATAAATGCAAACAGATTGCCCAGTGCCTGAAATGTGATTACATGACTGCAGGGGGTAGAGCAACAATTGTAACTTCAATGACAGATCATAAGTAGCTTTTTAAAAGTCTGCTGTAACTTTAAATGGTCCTTAAATGACAAGTTGTAAATAGAGGACTACCTGTACAATAATGGTTTGCTGAGAAATGGGAGACTGTATGATAGGATGGGAGTTCTGCATTTTCTATTCTATCACATCCAGTTAATGGAGTATTAGGCAGGGTACCTAATTTATGTATTAATGATTTCCAATCAATCTTTTATTATAACTATAGACCAGAATAAAAATTAAAACATTAAAATAAAACAAAATAGAAGACAAAATTTAATACTATGTTACAATTAATGGTGGGATCATTGATAGGTGGCCAAAATTTGCCTAATTTTACAGACAGTATAGCAGAATTTAGCTAAGTAAGTTCATACTGAACTGATAGTAATAGCGCTACATAAAAGAGATCAATATTTCCCAAATATTTTGTCAGGCAAGGAGTTATAAAATCAATCCATGAGTCTTTATAGGGGGCATAATATAACAGGACATGAGCTGTGACTTCAATGGTCCCCTGTCCATAAGGACACAATAGCAACTTCTGTGGGACTTTATTGCATTGGCCTTCCAGAACTGCTGTGGGGAGAGTATTAAAACGTGCTAGAGTTGATGCCCTCTGAAATTTAGAAACAGCTATATAAGTATCTCGCTGGTTTGTAAAGGGAGGCATGATTGCTCAAGAAAATGTTCTTGGCTAAAGCATACAGATCCTGTTGGGCTTCCTGATCTTTAATAAGTTTTTCAAATGCACTCCAAATATCCATGGAAGAGGTTATTAATTAACTAAAAAAGGAATAAAAAGGACAAAGGTATAATTTCCTTTCAAAAAATTAAACTTATAGTTCCATAAATATATGCTAATTATAGATATTTCTCTTCATTATTACAGTACTTTTGCAGTGTAGAAATTGACATGATTGACAAGCCAGTTAAATGAGTTTAAAATAATAGGATGAACTTTCATGTTATACTAGTATAGGGGAGACTACAGAAATTACACCATTTTGGCTGAGCTGCATTTTGGTTTGGGATAACAAATTGGAAGCCTAGCAATTATCCTATATGAAAAGCCCTGTTGACACAAAGTATTTTCCACATTTAAACAATTTGGTTTAAAATCTATGCTCTTTAAAAACATATATAATATTATACTGTTTTCAAATTCTTTCATAAGATTAATTTATGTAAATGAAGAATAATATTCATTAGTTGGCGGTAAATTGGAATGTTTCATCTCACAATAAATGATTATACTATGACATACTGTAGTATAATTGTTATAGTATATCTTCAGTGGACATTATATAGTTTATATTTTCACTTCATTTGGGACATATTGCAGATTCAGTAATACCTAGTTAAGGTATCAGGTATATTTCCTATCTCAGTGATGGCGAACCTTTTAGAGACCGAGTGCCCCAATCCCGGCCCCACCGCCTGCCTGCATGCCACTGGCCCCACTCCCGCCCACCCACAGGACCACTCACCACCTCCATGGCCCGCCAGGTTGCCCAGGCGGCCCAGCAGTGCCATGGCAGCCACACTGTCCACCCATGCCCCACAGCATCAGCTGTGTGCAATGGGGCGCAAGGGCAGAGTCTTGTCCCCACTGCCTGGCTGCCATGAACTTAGCTGCGCTGCTCCACGGGAGTGACTCTCCTCCGGTGAGGGGGCCATGGGGGGAGGCGAGGCTGTGCCCACAGAGAGGGCTCTGAGTGCTGCCTCTGGCACCCGTACCATAGGTTCACCACCATTGTCCTATCTGAAAAAATAATTTATTATAAATTAAAACGTACTCATAATTAAATTTTAGAGTAATTCCTTCAGGACAGCTTATACCAAAACATAAAAAACATCCTTATAATTTGGGATCTAATTGTAAAACAATGTGTTTTGGATTCTGATATTAAGAACTGAATGTGAAGCATTTTCAGTACTTGCTGAAACCAATCAGCCTTGGGCTTGGTCAGAGACTTGACAGGGAACATATGCAAAACTTACATTTCCTACTAGACCTGAAAGGCAAGAAATAAAGCAGTCTGAAGTATTAGGATGATAGTGCAAAGACAAGACATACTTAATTCCAGCCATTTGTTTAAGCTTATTGAAAGGGTATGGAAGAAGGATAAAAGTAGAACTTTATTAAGAATAAACTAGCTTGAGAATACAAATATTGGGAATGGAAAAAGAGTGAAAAGGGGAAAGAAAAATTCTTACAATGAACACATATAATAAAATTTTGGAAGTAAAAAAATAAAAAACTTTACAAATTGAAAATATATAAAATGCTAATAATATATTGAATTTTATTTTATAGCAACCTTGATTGTCCATTACCTCCCTGGATAAATCTAACGTATGGCACATGAACATTCAACCTTTTCCAGATTGAGTGACTTGTATAATAGAAAAGGTAAGACCTCCAATTTAATTATAAATTAAACTATTGGGTCCATTATTGCATAGTATTTCCATACAGACTGAAATGACTAATTTCTGCTGTGCTGCTGCTGTTATTATTACTACTACTACTATTACTATTATTGATTATCGCACAGTCAGCCAGATGTTCAGACTGGGTTTGGCATTTTTGTCTACCTATTGAGTCCTTACCAAGGATCTGAGATAGACAGTTGTGGATGTTTGATGGTGTTACAGATATCATTGCGGGATGGAAGCTGTTCTCAGTAAGGCCACCTTTTGCAATTGACTGATGGCGAATTTGTCAATGCCAACGATGTTCAAGTGGTGCTCCAGTTGTTTTGGGATTGCACCCAAAGTGTCTAATACCCTTGCTTGCCTTTGCCATAGTCGTTCTATTTCTATTTGTAAGTCTTTGTATTTTGTTATCTTCTCCAGTTCTTTTTCGTCTATTCTGCTGTCTCCAGGCACTGCCCCATCCATTATCCAAACTTTTTGTCTTTCTTATCAACAATTGTTAAGTCTGGGGTGTTATGTGGCAGGTGCCTGTCTGTTTGAATTCTAAAGTCCCAGAGCAATTTAACTTTTTTATTTTCTATGACTTTCTCTATTTTATGGTCCCATAAAATTGCACCATTGTTGCTACTTTGTCATGCTGCTGCTTGTAGTCAGTCTGTGCAATAGTCTTGCAGCAGGATACCAGGTGGTCCACTGTTTCTTCAGCTTCTTTGCAGAGGCGGCACTTACTGTCTGTTGCTGCCTACAAATTCTGGCTTTGTATGCATTTGTTCTTAAGGCTTGATCTTGTACAGCCAGAATTAGTCCCTCCGTCTCTTTCTTCAACTTTCCTGCTCTTAGCCATTGCCAGGTCTTGTTATTATCTGCTTTCCCAGCTATTTTTTTTAATGTACTGGCCATGTAGTGCTTTATCTTCTTATGCCTCCATTCTGTTCTTCATTTGGCCTTTGTTGTAGGCCAGTTTGGCCTCTCCAATAGTCAGTAAGCCTACCTGATATACTAACTTCAGTGCATCTTCACCATTGTCTTTCAGATATTCTTCCAAAGCCATTTTTTCTTCTTCAGCCATCTGATGTACTTGCAACATTCTACACTCACCTATTTGCCTTGGTAGATAGAGTCTGTCAATGTCACTACGTGGATGAAGGGCATGATTCATTGTCATTATTTTTCTGTCTTCCTATCCATTGCTTTTAGTTCTGCTTGAGTCCACTCCACTGTTCCAGCTATATATCTAATAATTGGAATTGCCCAGGTGTTGATTGCCTTGATGGTATTTCTTCCATTGAGTTTGGACTTTAAGATTTTTTTCACTCTCTTGATGTATTCACCTCTAATCTTTTTCTTGACTTCATTGTACTTGATATTGTCAGCTTAAAGTATACATAGGTATTTGTAGTAGTAATCATCCTCATCCAGACTCTTAATGTTATTTTTGTGGGGCATCTTGATTCCTTCAGTTTTCACTATTTTTCCTTGTTTGATAGTGAGTGTGGCCCATTTATCCAAGCCAAATTCCATTGCAGTGTCTTGGCTGTTCATATGGACTGAGCCCTGTTGCCCATTTTTCATTGGATATCCAGGAACTCCAACATCTAGCACGGGCCTTGTTAACCTGGGTGACATCCGAGCCGGTATGGCTTTCTGAAATTTACGTCTCACCATATTTTTTATGGGAGAGACACTCTTTGTCTGATTCCTCTGATGAGACCTGTCCAGTATGGTTGAATCTCTGGCATATCTCTCATCTTCCTCAGAGTACATAAGCCCCACAACCATGTCAAGATAGTGCCTCACTATGTAATTATTATCATTATCATCATCATCATCATCATCTATCAAATTAGTGTCAGCTCTTAGTGACCACACTAATAATTTTTCTCTAGATAATCTGTCCCCAGCTTCCTGCTTCAGGTCTTCCAATGATTTATTCATTGCCACTTTAATTGAGTCTATTCACCTTGTTGTTGGTCTTCTTTTATATTCAAATATCTCTCCATTCACATCCTTTAGCATATCAATGTAAGGTTGAATTCTTCTGAATTCAAAGATAGTTTCCTTTTTTCCATGCCTGTTTCTAGTATCAGTTCATTACAGAGGTTATAAAACTGCTTCATGTCTCATTAAATAATAATTTTATTAAGTTGGAAGATCTGTAATAAATACCATTTGCCTGCAAGCAAGAACTGTTAGGACCAGAAAATAAAGCAATAGAAAAATGAAGAAGCTGAAATATCCAATCAGACAAGCTCCTGCCACATAACGCATCAAATTTAATTATTGTCGATAAGAAAGACAAAGAAGTCTGGATAGTAGGTGTTCTGAAGATAGCAGAATAGAAAAGAAAGAACTGGAGAAAAATCACAAAATACAAAAATCTGCAAATAGAAATAGAACAACTGTGGCAAAACAAAGCAAAGGTAATACCAACAATAATAGGTGCTTTGGGTATAATCCCAAAACATCTGGAGCATCATCAGCATTGACAAAATCACCTTTATTCAATTTTTCCAAGCTTTATTTGAAACAACTAATATTCAGTGATAATATCTTTAACACCATCAAACAACATTTGCCTATCTCAGGTCCTTGGGAAAAAAGACTTGATAGGTGGGTAACAATGCCAAATCTAGTCTAAATATGTGATTGAATGTGTGACCAATCATAATAATAGTAATAAATGAAGCCAGTAACAACACATAGTTGATAAAAGACAAAACACTGCTTTTGCTGATGGCTGATCATCCAACCCTCAGTAACACTTTCTTGCTTTCTAGCCACCTCTCCTTCAAGGCTAGGGACTGGCATGGAGCTCTCCAGAGATCCCAACAGAGGTCATCAATAAACCTTCTATCATTTATCAACTCATCAATGGACCCCCAGATATTTATTGGTCCACTTTTGACTTCCATTCATTTATTCACTCCTTGGTTAGTCCCATGATGTATGTTGAGATGATCATTATACTTTGGGTGACCTTGGTGGGGTTAAATCCTTTTAGCATATATTCACAGTGTTCTTTGGTTATCCATCTAAACAATGCTTCAGTACAACAACAATAAGACAACTTGGTGAGACTTAAGGTGCTTTTGCTTTTTAACAGTAACCAATTTGTATTTAGTTAGTGTGTAGAGTTACAGAAATTGGAGGTGTTAGGGTTGGATGTGTTCATCCTTTTTTGTGGTATACAGAGCTCCCTCCTATTAAAATATGATGGTGTGGTTTGCTGTCATTTTGAAGAGAAAATCAGAAAAACATGAAACTTAATCCATTAAATAGCTTAAAACCCCTGATCTCCTAGATTTAGAGGCAAAGTTTTGAGGTCTATACCTTAAAACTTTGCCTTTACATCCAGGAAAACAAAATTTAAGATTCAGATCCTTCAGATTTTAATATGATTTTGGCCACTGTGATACTGGACCCTTTCCAAATGTTAAATGTGACCTACAGCCAGCCATATATTATACACCTTTATCTTAAAATCTGGTTTTTATGCTTCAGTTAAGTCTAAACTTGCACATCTTGTATTCCTTATATTGTCCCATATAGTCTTACGAACATTAGTTTTTCTGGTAAATCTAGTTAAGACGTAGCTCTATTTTATTTTTAAAAAGACGTTTAAATGATTGATTCAAAACCAAATTTATGTTCTCTTTTTAAGATAATATATTTTCTACAGATCATGGAATTGTATTTGATCATAATCCATTGCCACATGTTCTCATTCTCATCATGTGCAAACTTCCATGTGTGTCTGTTAATGTCACAAGAACTCCAAAGTGAGTGGAAATTCAAATGTATAATTCACAAGGAACAGACTATATTTTATATTTTAGAAGGCATAGGAAAAAACTACTTCAAAATGGGAAAACCTACCATGCAGATGACTCACACTATAGTCTTTATCTTGCTACTTAGGTATTTCTTTAGCAATACCTATAAGCCGCATGATCCTGATGGACTCTGGGTAGAATGCAAGAAAATCAAATGCAAAAATCAGAACAAAAATAAAAGCTCAATTTAGTTAGTTAATATAATTTAAAGCCATTAATTAAAAAATAGGCATTCTTAACATTAAACTAATTTATTTCAAGGGTACTCTAGCTTGTTTGTAAAATGTTGACAGGAATGTGGTCATCTGTACCTTTACAGAAGTGTTTCTCAGCCTTAGCAACTTTAAGATGTGTGGACTTCCAACTTCTTAAAGTTGCCAAAGCTGAGAAACACTGGTCTGCATAAATTGTGGACTACCACTGCGGAGGCCTGTTGTCTTGTCCATGATCTATCTAGCTCAAAAGGAGAGGGATTTGCAATAGGCCCAATCTTGATATATTATTAAGATTATATATTAAATTAGTTATCTTGCATTGAAACTATTATACTGCTTCTTATTGTTGTACTGGGTATTTTGACTTGATTAAGCATTTTTCTTAATTGTCTCTTTACAATGCCCACTTTAGATGGTTCTGTTCCTATAGTACGTCCGGGAAAAAACCCAGTAAAAGCATTGATAAGCTATTCAGGTTTTGATGTAGAACTAGACTCCCAACTTCAGGAAACTTATTTATCAGGTAATATTAATTGCACATAGTATTATAATTTCTAAGATGTTTTTAATTCTGCTTAATGTTCAAAAATACTCAGTATAAATATACAATGAGTGTATTTAGTAATATCGGAGGATATTTTTAAACGTTTGCAATATATCATTAACATGTGAACATTTCCCAGATGTATTTATCTCAAGGAACTTTTTCAAAAGTATTATATTTTGTCTTTTGTTATTTGATTATTTGCTCTTTTTCAGTTATAATATGATAAGTATATAGTCTTTCCTATTTTGTGGAAGAAAATTGACTTCATGACCATTTCTTACCTCATGAATTATGAAGAATTAATGGCTTATTTTCTCCCATAGGCAAATGGACAACTGGAAAATTGAACTTCCCATTCTGTGAGGCTTGTCTTGAAGAATATAACTTTATCAGTAATACAGCATGTTTATGTGGACAGTTTACAGATATTCATCTTTGTAAAAGACAAACTGAGTGCCAGATAGCTAGTAGATTACCAAAATCACAACTAAAGCACTTGTCACTTTGTAAATGCCATTTTGATTCTAGTAAAAAAATACACAAGAGTGCTACAAGTGGAATTCTGAGAGCTGAAAATCAAAGAGTTCCATATCTCGCTAAAAGTAATGACAGTATTGGAAGATTAATGGAGGCACTTTGCCTAGAGTTGAGATCAGCTAACTTTGAGATGAATAATAAAAAACTATGCTTCAAAGTGTCTAATCTAAAAGCAAGTATTTCAGCTTCACTGGCTCAGAATGACGGATACACTGTAAAAGCTTTTCATAGAATACCACAGAGTTTGAGAAAGAGGCTTGTCTTGCTACCCACTTTATATGAAATATCCACAATTGAGAGACCTGTTTTCTCTAGGCAACATGAAACACAGCATTTTAACTCAAAAGATTGTTTACCACTGAAATCCAACAAAGTACATAATTATTTTCAGTTCCAACTTGAATCAGATACTACCAAACTTTCAAAGAATTTTTCAGTTACGTCTTACAGAATATTAGCACAAGAAGAAACTGGGTTTAATCCTGTTTGGAAAGCTTCGAAAAGTTATCTTGAGAGTGCTGTTACTGATCAACAGCTGTTTTTACCTTCATCAAAGACTATTGCAAAAGAAAATACTCTCCAGCTGCATATCATACCTTTTTATCTTATTCAGCCCTTCACAACTATTGATCAAGAGTTGTACAAGAAAAAAAGAAACCAGTTGAACAATTTGGAGAAAAAACATAGGTGGCAAGACCAGGTATGTATAATAATAATAATTATTTATAGATTATTTTAAATGAAGAATATTTCTATGAGTACTAAGTGGAGCTTTGGTGTATTGTGAAATTATTTCTGAAAGTTTCCTTGGAACTTCTAAACATAAAAATAACCTATCATATTTAGCATTTATTTATCTCAATTTTATTTTCAATATTTCAATATTCCAGCATTTTGTTTTGTAGAACTATTCTATAATCCTCATGAAATATACATTCAATATCGTATTTATGTTTGAATATCTATTCTGAAATATAAATGCTTTCTTAGTATTTTTTTAGACATTTTGAAATTGTGACTACAATATAAAAGTGGGTTAAAATATACAACAGCAACTGTAAATATGAGAAGACAATGGCAACAATGAGTAAAATGGATGAATAATATCAAAGAGATTACAGGACTGTCCTTGGAGTACAGCAAGCATTTGTCCATATAGACATTAGGAATTAAACTTGATACAGTGGCAACAAAAGCAGAAATAAAAATAAATAAATTCCAGTGTAGGAAAATATTAACATGTTCACTACAAATAAAATTAAAATGTCAGGGAGAATAAAATAGATGTTGAAAGGACAATATTAGAGAACAGTACAGCTATCTAAAGTGATATATTAGTGATAATAGAATAGTTATTAACTTTCTAATTTTTAGATGAATGCTCGCCTAATCAGCTATTTGTATTGGACTCTTACAAACACAAGGGGTGGCAAGTGACAAAATATGCATCAAAATATTGTGATACAAATTAATGTCCAACATCAGAGTGCAAGTATGAAAGAAACTGTTGATTGCGAGCTGCCCAGAGTTTGTTTTAAGATGGGCAGCTATATAAATGGTTTAAATAAATAAAATATAGTTTGAGAAAAATTATACAGGTTTATGCAATCTGAGGGAAAGGTTAGTAAAAGTTAATGTGTGGTGGGTATGTGAGACTACAGAAAAAATTATTGGAGACCCAAGAATGAATGAAAATCATGATTGTTTGCTGAATATCTGCTTAGAAACAGGTCTGTTTCAAATGCAGGCTTTAAGTCTGTTTGTAGGTACAAATGGAAAGGAATGAATGAAAAAGATGTTTCATTCATTTATGATAAAACACTGTGAGAATTAAAGAAGCACATCATGTTGTTTTGTTGTGTTGAAATTAGCTCCTGTGTAGTATGCTGGACATTCAACTTCTTCCATTCACATTTTTTTCTATCCTTTTAGTTACCGTAAACCATCACCCTATACATTAAACACTTATACATTTTAAAAATATAAAGACATGTACAGTTGTATTAGCATTCCTGTCAGTTTTCATGTTAATAGTCCAAACTGAAATTCCCATGCTAAAAATATCTTTTTAGCATGTTAACACATAGTAGTAATTATTTCAATTTCTTGAATATAAGAACTATATTTTTTTTAAAAATCCCAGTAATGCTGCCATTTATTATGTAGCATGTCTGCATGCTATAAGTTAATCATATGTCTGAGTTACATTTTTTTTCTCTTTGGGGTTTTTTTTTTTTTTTGGTATAAAATTCTTAAGTAACATACTAACAGCAGTTTGGGGTTTTTTTTCCTAACAGCAGGGGGCACCAAATTTCCTCAAGCTGCCAGGCAACAAAAAATTGTAAATTTTAATAAATAAAATGCCACATGCTATATTATGCTGAAAATGTTTTTTAAAGTAAAATTTAACACTATTTCATTTGTTGGCTGCAGAGTTTAAACATCATAATGCTTATATCTGGTGTTGAAATGCAGCATCTGTTAACTTTTATACAATAAGTTGTCTCTTGTGACTGATTTTATTGCATTTTCAAAATGCTGATGATAAATATGGGTAGCATCTTAGTCAAGGAATATTTCTGTTTCCAAAAAACCTCAATACCATTTAATCATTGACTGAGCTTTACAGAAGATATAAATCATGTTTCTGTTCCTAAGATTTTAATAGGTACTTTACATCAGGGCTTTTCAATCTTTTCACTGATTGTACCACTTTTAGAATATGGCAACATTCGAGTACCACGAGTCACCTAGCAAGGTGTGAAAAACTTGACCAAAAAAACTGGAAAAAAGTGATAAAGTACAGGTAGTCCTTGATTTACAACAGTTTGCTTAGTGACTGTTCAAAGTTACAATGGCACTGAAAAAAGTGACTTAAGACCATTTTTCACACTTACGACCGTTGCAGCATGCCCAGGGTCATGTGATTTACATTCGGATGCTTGGCAACCAATTCACATTTATGATGGTTACATTGTTCCAGGGTCATGTGATCACCTTTTGCAACCTTCTGACTAGCAAAGTTAGTGAGGAAACCAGATTCACTTCACAACCATGTTACTAATTTAATCTCTTTCTCTCTCTCTCTCCCTCTCTTTCTCCCTCTTTCTGTCCCTCTTTCTCCCTCTCTATTTCTCTCTCCCTCCCTCTTTCTCACTCTCTCTCTTTCTCTTCCTCTCTTTCTCTCTTTCCCTCTCTCTCTCTCCAATCGGGAATCAATTTGGAGATGGGGAGGGGAGCGGCCGAGGGCTGCCCGTGTAACCTTGAAGCGGCCACCTTTGGAAGTACCAATGCTGCTCCAGCCAGGCTTGAGCCAGGCAGAGCTGGCGATGGGAGAGCAATGGGCCGATCCCCTTACCGGCAGCCAGCACTCCGGCACGCCTTCCCAGCCAGCAGGGCCTATGGTAGCGCCAGGATCGCGCAGCTCCCCAGGAAAGGGACTTCCTGGCCACACTTCTCGGGGTGGGGTGCCCGGGTGCAGGGCCAATCAGGAGCCCCGCAAGGGGACAAGCCTGCATGAAGAGCCATGCCCTTTCTGTGGAGGAGGGACACGATGAGGGAGCCAACCAATCGCGGGACGTAGATTCTGACGGGCAGCCAGCCTGAGCTGAGATGCCGACGATTGCCTCCAGCCGCCGCCATGGCCCAATGAGACTGCGCTCCGCCTGACAGGCAGTGCATAGTGGCCAATGAGTGCCAGGCGGGTGGTGGTGCTTGAGGGGTGGCTACCGAGTGTGCAGCATCATTGTGGCTGTCAAGCCCATGGGCTCGACATTCTTACAAGGGGCGACCCACACAGCCGGCCACCGAAGCATGCAGCAGGCAGCCGGAAACGCCACGCAGGAGGAACAGCTGACAGCAGCCTACCGGGTGGCGTGCGAGACTCCAGCGCACCACAGGATAGGCCGCCGGCACCTGGTTAGAGCAGCTGGCCGGTGCTCTGTTGTGGCCGGCTCTGCCGGCGGCGGGGATTACCCGGCATCATGGAACGCGGTACGGCAATGTTACCGACGGGTGGGGCATCCCAAGGAGGTCACTGGCACCTGGTTGAAGCAGCTGGCTGGCACTCCGTTGTAGCCGGCTCCGGCGGCAGGGATCTCCCGCAGCTTGCGCCTTCTGCTGCGGTGCCCGGATTGGTTTCCCAGTGTGCGGGCCTTGGAATGTTCGATCGGTATCAGGAGCAGAACTCAGCGAGCCCAGAGCAAGGGAGCAGCCCCCCCACCCACGGCTGTCCCCCGAGTCACCATCATATGCTTATCAGGCAACTGGCCTGAGTCAACGAGGTGCTGGCGATTGCCTCGAGCCGCCACCGCGGCCCGATGAGACCACATTGCGCCCGACAGGCAGCGCATAGTGGCCAATGAGTGCCAGGTGGGGGTGGCACTTGAGGGGTGGCTACTGAGTGTGCGGCACCATTGTGATCAGTTTGATCAGGAGTGGGGAGCAGAAAACTGAGCTCAGCAAACCCGGAGCAAGGAAGCAGCCCCCCATGGTTGGCCCCCGAGTCACCGTTCTATCAGCATCAGCAAAACTAACGGCCTCGATTCCCACCTGCTGCCACGGGATGAGTCCTCCGGGGGGGCATACACCATCTGGCCACTTTGCTTTCCCCTCTGTAAAGCCAGGCACCTCAGGAAGAGGAGGGGGAAAAGACCCGAGCCCCGGGAGGCAATGTTAGGGCCGTGAGGGGTATCTCAAGCTCACGGGAGGGAGGGAGAAGAAAAGAAAATGGAAGAAAGTGAGGCCGCAAGAGAGAGAAAGAGAAGGGGGAAAAGAAGGAGGTGGCGGTTGTGAGGTTGGCGCTCAGGGCCACAACGCAAGTGGTCTCAAACACCTACATGTGAACGGAGGGCTCTGTCCCCTTCAGGCTCACGCTTGCTTCTGAAGTAAGAAATGGGAAAGGGCAACACGGATCCTGCACAATGAGTCCCTAGGGAAGGTGGGGCCTCGCTCTGCGCCTGCGCTCTTCGCGCGCCCTCAGTAGGATTCCTGCAGGCTGTTTCCAAGTAGCATGTTTTCAATTTCAACAAGCAAGTGAGCTGAGAGGGAGGGAGGGAGGAAGGCGACGCCGTGGGGGGAGGAAGGTGATGCCGCGTACTACCAACCAGGTGGTCGCGTACCACTAGTGGTACACGTACCACCGGTTGAAAATCCCTGCTTTACATCTTTATCAATGAGAGCTAATTTTTTTAATGAAAACTTGTACTCAGAGTCATTTTTGGAGCTATGAAAATATTCCATGTTCCAGATCCTCAACGGTATCAAACTTGATAGGAATATAGATTTCTCAGACTGCATCCTGGAAAACCTAAATAGGAAGTTTGGTTTTCTTCTAGAAAGTTAGAAAGTACTTATTTTTATTAGATTAAATGCTCCAGAATTTGCACAATATTGCAAAAACAATCTATTAAAGTAATTTAAAGAAGCAACTCGGAACATAAAGATTCAATTTAAAAACCACTGGAAGAAAGCAGAGGAAATGGCATTTGTGAGTTGACATCATTAGGTTAGATATTGGCCCCTACCTTCCCTGGAAAGGCATTCTCTTGAATGGAGAAACAGAATTGAGATATTAAGAAAGTAAAGTGATATCCAAGGACATCAACTGATTTTAAAAGTTTGCCTCAGGGTGACCTCAAATGCATAGAGTATGAGGAGAAGCAGCCAGTTTTGGCTCCAGTACAAGTCACCAAGAGTGCTGTAGCAGCTGCAGTTTGTTGGCTTTCAGGGATTCAACTCCAAGCTATTAAAGGAAAAATAAATATTTGTTACATTCTTACAGATATTGTTTGTTTCATAGAACCTAGGAAGCATTTAGTAGTGTATTATTTTAGAACGCAGTGAAATGTTTCTTGCAGCAATAGCTTAGGTCAGATATTAGAAAGTAAAAAACAACTATTCTATCAGAATCCTTTAAAATTCCACATGTATAAACTTGTCTAGTTTTCAGTAAGTTTAGGTGAGGGAGTATAAATCTGAAGTTTATTCGTTTCTTGAGTTTCTGGTTGGTTCTCCATTGCATCAGAACTGCCTAGAGCAGACATGTCAAACTCGCGCTGTCAAATGACATTGTGCAACGTATCGGGACAGTGCAACGTATCGGGACAGTTTTGCCATTGCCAGCAATAGGATGGGTGTGGCTTCCACATGACGCATCCGACCCTGGGCCGGCAGTTTGACACCCCTTGCCTAGAGATTGCTGGGAAGTGCTGCAAGCTGTGAGTTAAGAGGGAGTGCAGAGTAGAAAGGTAGCTGAGTTTCTGGTTGGTTCTCTATTGCATCAGAACTGCCTAGAGGTTGCTGGGAAGTGTTGCAAGCTGTGAGTTAAGGGGGAGTGCAGAGTAGAAAGGTAGCTGAGTTTCTGGTTGATTCTCCATTGCATCAGAACTGCCTAGAGCAGACATGTCAAACTCGTGCTGTCAAATGACATTGCGCAACGTATCGGGACAGTTTTGCCATTGCCAGCAATAGGGTGGGCGTGGCTTCCACATGACGCGTCCGACCCTGGGCCAGCAGTTTGACAGCCCTCGCCTAGAGATTGCTGGGAAGTGCTGCAAGCTGTGAGTTAAGAGGGAGTGCAGAGTAGAAAGGTAGCTGAGTTTCTGGTTGGTTCTCTATTGCATCAGAACTGCCTAGAGGTTGCTGGGAAGTGCTGCAAGCTGTGAGTTAAGAGGGAGTGCAGAGCAAAAAGTGAACGTCTGTGCCGAATCATAACTAAAAATCTAAACCAGCAGTAGTAGACTCAGGGCAAGTGTGTCTGAAATTGTGATTTCATTTTAATTCAGAATGTCTGGCTTAGTTCAGTGCAACACTTGTTTTGAAGCTGTCTTTTCAAACATGGATACTGTCCTATCTGTAAACAAATCACTAGTCTACAAGGACAGATTATTTATCTAGGGTCTGTAATCTGTGCTCTTCAGGGAGAAATTAGGTGTCCAGTTGAGCCCTTCTGCTCTATTGAGCTGCCGCATTATCAGCCCCCTCTACCACAAAGATCCTGCAGGAGAAGGACATATGGACAACCATGGGATCTGGCAGGGTGAGAGCTGTGAATCACAAACACAAAGCTTTCGTTGTGTCCCTGCATAACAGACACAGTGCCCTTGCTGATCTTATTAGGGACACTAAGGAGACAAGTCAAGGTAGTTGGAATGATGATAATTCAAATAAGCAGGGGATCGTAGTCAGAGATGAAGAACTTGTTTTGTCTCTGGGAAAGTGTGAATCAAGTATTACACACCAGTCATGCAAGAAGAGCAAGACATCCAAAAAGTTAAGATAGGCAAGAAAATGGTAAGTGAGCACCTGTCCACCCTAGATGAGTTCAAATCATCAGGATCAGATGGACTACACCCCAAGGTTCTGAAGGAACTGGCAGATGTGATCTCAGAACCATACCAACAAAGAAGAAAAATAACAGCTCTCAAAAGAAACCAGCATGGCTGCATGAAGAACTCTCTGATAAATTGAAAGACAAAAAGGACAAGTATAAAAAGTGGAAAGGGGCACATAACTAAGGCAGAATATCAGCAAATAGTCCAAGCCTGCAAAGGTGAAATGAGAAAAGCTAAGGCTCAAAATGAACTAAGGCTTGCAACAAAAGTCAAAAATAACAAAAAAAGCTTCTTTCAACATGAAAAAAAACAAGAAAAAAGTTAAGGAAATGATTGGTCCATTAGTGGGCGAAAGTGGCAAGAAGGTGACAAGCAACAGGGAGAAAGCAGAACTACTCAACTCATTTTTTGCATCTGTATTTACACAAAGGGAAACAACAGTCCAACCTATCAAAAACAATACCATAAAATAGATTAGAAACACAAGTAAAGATAGGCAAGAAAATGATAAGTGAGACCTGTCCACCCTAGATGAGTTCAAATCACCAGAATCAGATGGACTACACCCCAAGGTTCTGAAGGAACTGGCAGATATGATCTCAGAAACATTGAACTATATCTTTCAAAGATCCTGAAGCACTGGGGAACTACCAGACAACTGGAAAAGAGCTGAAGTAGTTCCCATCTTCAAAAAAGGGGGGGGAAATGGATCCAGGAAACTACAGACCTATCAGCCTGACCTCAATACCTGGGAAGATCTTGGAAAAGATAATCAAGCAACAAATCAGCGAACACCTAGAGACAAACAAAGTCATTACCAAAAGCCAACATGGGTTTGTCAAAAACAGATCATGCCAGACAAATCTTATTGCATTCTTTGATGAGTGACAAAATTAGTGAACCAAAGGAATACTTTGGATATAATTTACTTGAACTTCAGTAAGGCATTTGATAAAGTAGACCACAACCTACTACTTGATAAGATAGAAAAATGTGGGTTAGACAGCATCATCACCAGATGGATTTGTAGCTGGCTGACCAGCCGTACTCCGCATTGGTCCTCAATGGAACCGCATCTACATGGAGGGAAGTGTGTAGTGGGGTGCCCCAGGGCTCTGTTCTGGGCCCAGTGCTCTTCAACATCTTCATCAATGATTTGGATGAGGGGATAAATGGGGAACTCATCAAATTTGCAGACAACACCAAGCTGGCAAGAATAGCCAACATTCCAGAAGACAAGCTTAAGATACAGAAGGATCTGGACAGACTTGAGCATTGGGCGCTATCTAACAAAATGAAATTCAATGGTGAAAAAAGTAAGGTTCTACATTTCGGCAAGAAAAACCAAATGTACAGGTATAGTATAGGGGATACCTTGCTCAATAGTAGCAACTGTGAGAGGGATCTTGGAGTCCTAGTAGAAAATCACTTAAATATGTGCCAGCAGTGTGCTGCAGCTGCCAAAAAAGCCAACACAGTACTAGGCTGCATTAACAGAAGGATAGAATCAAGATCATGTGAAGTGTTAACACCACTTTACAATGCCTTGGTAAGGCCACACTTGGAATACTGCATCCAGTTTTGGTCACCACGATGTAAAAAAGATGTTGAGACTCTAGAAAGAGTACAGAGAAGAGCAACAAAGATGATCAGGGGACTGGAGGATAAAACATAAGGAACGGTTGCTGGAATTTGGTATGTCTAGTTTAACAAAGAGAAAGACGAGGGGGGACATGATAGCAGTGGTCCAATATCTCGGGCTGCCACAAAGAAGAAGAAGTCAAGCTATTTCCCAAAGCGCCTGAAGGCAGGACAAGAAACAACGGGTGGAAACTAACCAAAGAGAGAAGCAACCTAGAACTAAGGAGAAACTTGGAACCAATGGCAAATCACTTCTAAGAAAACCTCAGGGACTTAAGTCAACACTGACCCGAAAGTGATACTGATAGGACTTAAACAAGGTCCTTATTAAACATGTTTATCTGTACAGGCTAAAAAAAATGTAAAATCTCCTTTAAGTCATGCTTAACATATGCTGACCATATGGACATTTTTTTGCAACAGTATTAAAGTGCTTTAATGGTTGCCTATAGCCTAGGCATTTACTGACTAAGTGAGACCTATGCTATTAATTGTGGCTTTTATTTCTGCTACACTACTTTAATTCTACTCTAGTTTTGTTTTCTTCTATATAAAATGTAATAATGAATTTAAACCAAGCATAAGTTCAATTGTTAATAACTTGATAATAGAGAATAAAAACATGAATGTCATTAATAAAATTCTTTGGTTTACAACTAAAACACTAATTATTAAATGTGGTTTCAATATGACTGTAAAGTTGTTGTGGCTATGTATAAACAAGGCCAAAACAGAGACTGTTTTGGGCATTATTGTACATTATTGTACATTGCACAACATTTTACTCATAGTTACAGAAATGCATATATAAGAAAGAACATACTGATGTCTGCATGAGTTACCTGTAAAATTTATCTAAAAGGAAGGCATATATAGTAGCACAAATAATTAAATCAGTATGGCAGAGGCCTACTTTCATTTGAAATAAAATGTTGGTGATTTTTCAAAAATACTGTCAGAATAGAATGAACTATATTATTCAGTTCATAGGTTTATATTCTGTGTGTTTAATGTTTGCTTTCTTTGAAATGGTGACTTACAAAAATATGTGACCCATGACAGTATCGCTTATTAAAACGACAAGGGATACACAATTAGTAAGTACATTTCTACACCAAATGGTGATAATGGGTTCTGCTGTACAGATAATTACAGCAGTGCTGTAATTGCAGTTTCAAGTGTTAATGCAATTGTTAGTAAGATAAATGATAGGAAAGCAGTCTTCATTCCTGCCATGCTGTTTCGAAATTCATTTCCATGACATTTAACTTCTTGGATTAAAAAAAAAAAATAGGAAAGGGATTGCAAGTAAAAGTGTCATTGTAATGAAATGTAAGATACAATCATGGTTGTAATATAGTGTTCTGATTATTCTAGCTCGAAAAGGAAATTATGAAGCAAAAATGTGGGGGAAAAGAGTGGAAAAGTTATGTGTGCGTGTGTATATATATACACACACACACACACATATATATACATATACATATACATACATACATACATACATATACATATACGTATACATACATACATACATACATATATTTGTTTTCTGAGGTTTTCGCGGGTGTTTGTATGTAGGTCTTTGGTTCTTCGGGTTTTCTCCCACATAGAATTTGAAGTGTCTTGGTGATGTTTCGACGAAGTCTCATTCGTCATCTTCAGGCTGGTGCTTTCGGCTTCTGCTTCTAGGAGCAATGTGAGATTTTAGCTGTTTCTTCCTTTTAACTGCCAGTGGGGGTTTGAACTGATTGGCTGGGAGCTCAGCTGTGTTCTGATTGGGTGGCGGTGTGTTCTGATTGGTTAGGGGCTTGGCTGTGCTCTGATTGGATGGGGGTTGGCTGTGCTCTGATTGGATGGGGGAGTGTTCTGTTTGGGTGGGGGCTTTGTTGTGCTCAGGTTAGTCAGTGTTACAAGGGGATTAGAGATGGTGGACTGTATAGCTGTTTGGCTTTGCGTTCGTGGTTGTGCCTCATCTTCATGGTGGGTGTCAGTTTGCTTCGTGTATGGATTGGAGGGGTTTAAGGTGGCTAATGATGCAGCTGTGGTCTGGCTTCTGGTTTGTGGTCATGCCTCCTCATCAGTGTGGGTTTGCGTTTGCTTTTTGCCTGGATGTGGGGTGGTGACATCCTGTGTGGTTTTTGTGAGTGTAGGTCTGGTGTCATTCCCCGTGCTATGGACTCGTCTGTCAATAAGGGCGGGTTTCCAAATGGCTGGTAGGTGGGAGGTATCATCTCGTTTGTTCATGCTGTGTGGGCGTTTTTCTATCTCGATGGCTTCTCTGATTATTCTGTTATTAAAGTGTTCAGTTTTGGCGATAGTTCTGGTCTTTTTGAAATCAATTTCATGTCCTGTGGCTTTGAAGTGTTGGACCAGGGAAGAAGTTGGTTCCTCTTTTTTGACTGAGTTTTTGTGTTCTTCAATGCGTGCACTTATTCTTCTGTTGGTTTGTCCAATGTATGTGGTGGAGCAGGCAGTACATGGGATTTCATATACTCCTTGATTTTCTAATTCAATTTTGTCTTTAGGGTTTCTTAGAATGGTGGATATTTTTCTGTTTGTGCAGAATGCTGTTTTGATATTATGTTTGTGAAGGATCTTGCTGATCCTGTCTGTGGTGCCTTTTATGTATGGGAGGAGGGCTTTGCCATTTTCTTGTTCTCTGTCTTGGATTTTAGTGGGAGTTTCTTTTTGGATTAAGTTGGAAATCTTATTTCTTTGGAATCCGTTGGATGTAAGTACATTAGTGAGAGTGTGTAGTTCGGTTTTTAGGTGTTGTTCGTCAGCTAGGCATTTGGTTCTTGAGATGAGTGTCTTGGCTACGGAGTTGATCTGTGCTGGGTGGTGGTGTGAGAGTGCGTGCAGATAGCGGTTTGTGTGTGTTTTCTTCTGGTAGATGGTGTGTCCTAGGGACCCATTGGATTTCTTGTAGACTAAGACATCCAGGAAGGGAAGTTGGTTATTAGCTTCTGTTTCCATGGTGAACTGTATTTTGGGGTGTAGGCTGTTGAGGTGTGTGAGGAAGTTGTCTACAAGAAGTCTACAAGAAATATGGCTGCCCCTCGATGTATTCACATTTTTAAAATACAGTGTCATCTATTATTAAGGCGAGTCTCTTTGGATCAGATATTCTGTGCTAACCTAGTTTTTGATGGATGTAGGATTTGAAAATATACTATAGCTACCTTTTCTTGTGTGCTGGACAGTAAATTTATATAGAAAAGAATAGTGTAATTCCAGTAAAATTGTCATGAATAGATTCATGAAGACATCTAAAACTATGAAAATACAAGAAATATATCTTGTTTAGGTTATTCAAGAATCATTTGCAAATCATCTGTTACAGGATGATAAAGCATAGTAAATTAAGGAGATGGCAAGAGATGCAAAGAAACTATTAGTATCAGAGCAAAAGGAAGAGTCGTCTGCCAATATTCTTGAGTAGTATGTATGCTAAATGGAATTTTAAAATGGGAAATTCATATAACTGCTTTGGAATGAATGGTATACTCAATAATAAATGTATATACTGAATTTACATTATAGATTTGTAAAGTGAACCTCACAGTAATAAGCAGAAGTTCTCTTACAGAGAATTAGAAGAAACATAAAAGAAAATTTGTTATGTGAAGTTTTGTTGCATAAAGTTACTGATGAAGCATCATCCTTCACAAGCAAATGAGCTTGTGCTACATATGAGCCTAACAATATATGTAGATTTATTAAAATAGTTCTAAAGCCTATCTCATATTTCTTTGGAATCAGCAGGTAATCATTAGTTTGATGGCTTTGGGAATACACGCTGATGGCTTGAGTTTGTATGCAGACTGAAGTGGACTGAACTTTCAGAATCTGAGAGATATGATACCCTTATCATGCAGGAATGCACTAAATGTATCTGATGTGATATATCCCATGGCTGTCAAGATTCATACATAGTGTGCTAATTTTGCTTCAAAGTCCTTTTTTGTATGGGACACAGTAGATTTCTATAGCCAAGACTAAACAAGTTAGCCAGTTTCTAAAATATAAAATGAAAATGAAGAAAGAAAAAGCAGAAGTATTTATTTTAAGCCACTGTTTCCTGTATATCTTCTGTGCACGTGCATGTTCTCTTTTCATTTGCTCTGTGTAACATAACTTTATTATACTTGCAACAGCAGAAATAGTTCTACAGATAGCTAATCCTTCTTTTAGGTGTTTACCCAAACTCTGCAGATTAAAAAAAAATGGATAGAAATTCTAATCTATCTTTTTACTTGCTACGCTTGTTTTGTATTTGCAGGAATGGGAGGGGGAGTTTGAAACAAAATCATGGAACATTGTTTTTATGTATGATAACTGCAGCAAGATTATTTTACACACAAAAAATAGAAATATTTGGTAATGCCTGTGGTAGAAGAATAGTTGGTGAAGTTGATAGGCCAAACCAACTTGCTTGATTAAAAAGACTATGTTTATTCATGACTGGAAACTATGGAATTTTTTGTATAAAAAAATAAAAAATGAACACTTCATGGCATTGATGATTAGATAGGCTAGATTATAGAAAGAAGCTAGTCAGAATGTAACTTTAGAGAAAGAATTTATAATTGTACTTATATTTCTATAAATGAGATTGGAAGCCACTGTTCTTATCTGTTTTCTTTCTTTTCTATTTTTCTGCTACTCTTTTTCCTTCTTTCCTTTCTTTTTTCTCTCTTTCATACTATTTTACTTTGTATTAGTCTTATTCTTGTGTTTAAAATTTTCAAAAAGTGATATAAGATAAGAAAAAGAGAAGTAAACTACGGTAATACCCTATAACAGGGCTTTTCAACCTTTTCACTGACTGTACCACTTTTAGGCTATGGCAGCGGTTCTCAACCTTTTCCGGGGCTCGACCCTGGCCCGCATCGCGCAAAAAAAAGGCGGGCCTGCACCTCCCCCTCCTCCTTCCCCTTCGGTGCAGCTAGAGCTGACTCCACATCCTCCCAAGGCTGCTTTTTCCCCCTCTCCTGCCCAAACTGCCTCCTTTTATAGCTTCTCCTGTCTCTGCACCCTCCTCCTTTCTCATGGGGAAGGGTGAGCCAGAAGTGAGCCTGGGGTGAGGCTCATCCTCAGCCACTCTGCAGCTCCAGAGGATTCTTTCACAGTAAGTCCTTGCCTGTGCTGGCTCTTTCCCACCCCCACTACACTTGGCTAGCAGGGCTGTGTACCACCTGCCACTCGTTAATGTACCACAAGTGGTACGTGTACCACAAGTGGTACGTGTACCACTGGTTGAAAAGCCCTGCCCTAGAAGACAAAAATAATATTCAGCAGAAATAGGCTGAAAATACTAGAATAACATTTAATAGAGAATAAAATAGAATTATGCACTTAGAAAACAGAAATCAAATGGACAAATGTCTGAAAACATATTTTGGCAATTGTATTTATGAAACAGTATTGCTGTTTCCCCTTATCTTAAAGCTGAATTTTAATTCTCAAACATGTTCCATTTATACATTCCTTCCAGACATTTCTGTCTTAATAATAATAACAGTCTGATCAGATCTTGTGTTTAGTGCTAAGTGATCAGCAAAGCTTTAAAGGGTGCTTTGAGTGATGGTAAATAGAAAACTATAAAGGCCTTACCAAAAAGCTGTTGTTATTAAGATTCTCGTTCTCAAACAGCAAATGCAATACAAGAACAAACTTATATGACTGTTTACTTTGCATTGATAGTAAAATATGGGAACTGGTTAGAAAAAGCTTTGAATGCTAAGGAATTGAAAAGGATATTCAGTGAAAAATTGAGTATGTACAGAAATAATAAATTTGGGAAGAAGTATATAGATTAATCAAGTTAGTTAAGATTGATCCCAGTCTGTATTTGTGAAAAGGTGCCAAGGTGTTTCTCTATCTCATCTTATGTATGAATAACTTGGTGGAGAGATGGGTGGCATAAAATTTAATTAATTAATAAAATGAAACCTATTATGTGTAGACATTTCTACACAGCTCCACATTGATGGGCACATTTCTTCCTCAACTAATAATTTAGGATTTGTTTTTGGAGAGCCAAAGCTAAAGCCTTCTAAATGTTAAGCTGAGATAATTGAATTAATATGTACAGGAATAATTGAACAATAGTAGTTGCAAATGAAATAATTAATATTGAAGGACATGGAATCTGTGGTCTGTAAGTTAAGTCAGTAATAATTTAGGCATCAGGTTCAATATATAGATAACTCTGTTCATATAAAGCAGAGTTGAACATTTCATTCCTATGTTTTTCTTTGGTTGGTACCGTGAAAGCGTTCTTACTGCTGGTGCTACTTATACATGGAAAATGTATGGAAATGTTAATTACATTTAAATCTATTATTTAAAAATTGACTGTAAAAGTTAAATTTCAGTTGCCTTTATAAAATTTGCTGATATATTCATAGTAAAGAAATAACATATTTGCTATTTACATTCATAATGGTTGCAAAATAAATTTAGTCTTTCTGCTGTCCTTTCTACTGTTTATTGGTTTTGCATATGTTCTGTATAGAACTCTGAATAAAGATGATTTTGTGGAATCCCTTTGAACAAAGTACATATGACAGTGAAGTATTACTTGATGTTTGCAATTTCATTGGAACCCTGGAGGTGAAATAATTCAATACTGATACATGCAGTAACAGACAAATTAACCTTTCCTTCCTGTGTCACAATCCCATTAAAAATCCTCCTATCATACTACCAGCATAGAATGACTTAATTCTGAAATCTCAGTGAAAATTTGTCCCTTGTTATTTTTTTTAAAAAATGCTAAATAAATCACCTATTTTAAAGAGGACATGTAGGTTATTGAATCCAACATACCTTCCCTCCAAGACATTAATTAAAGCATCCTCAAAAGATCAGTTTTTGCACTCTGCTTTAGCACATCAAAAGAGAGGATCATCTCCTTTGGTAATTGGTACTACTATTGAACTGCTCTTACTAGCAGATTCTTCATCATATTCAACCAGAAATTGTATTCCTGTAACTTAAGATATTTACACTGAATCAGGCACTCTGGAATGATAAAAAGCATTTTTTATATGACAGGTTACAAGGAACTTGATTTTTTTTCTTTTTGCAAGGCTAAACATTCCCAATTGTTTCAGTCTTTTCCCATAGCATTACTTTCCAATCTTCTAGTTATCTTTAAGCATTTCTGCTCTGTTCCAGTTTCTCTCATTCTTTAAAATGTATCTAGAACTAAAGCTGGGTTCTTATCAAAGCAGAATGAAGTAAAACAATTAATTTCTCTGACTTAGAAAGTATACCTTTATTGATCCAACATAAAATTGCTTTTGCTTTTTACAATTGTCGCATTGCTAACTCTTTGTCAGGTTGTGATAAATCGCAATTTTAAGATCCTTTTCATATATGCTGTTGTCAAACCAGTGTCATTTGAATTCTTTTGGTTTTGTGAAAAATTTCCATTTATCGTTTAAATTTCATTCTGGTATTTTCAACCATTCTAGTAACCAATCATTTTGAATATTGTCTTTGTTTTTAGAATATTAGCTATCCTGCAGAATGTTACATTGCCAGTTTGAAAATATTCTATCTATCTCTTTATCCAAAATTTAATGCAAATGTTGAGAAGTACTTAGTCCTTGACTGAATATTATGACATCTGACATGATAATCTTATTTCGTTTGTTGAAGAATGTTGATGAACACTATCATTTTTGATATCTGCAAATTATCCTAATAACTGTACCATTGTTTATTAGTTCATGTTATCTGAATGTCTCATTCTGGAGAAAGTAAATCTATCTGGTCACTAAGAATCAATGTTGAATGTCATGGCATATTTTGTCAAATGCTTTAGTATTTTTACAGTCTACTAAGAAAGTTACCTGTTTGGAAAAAAAATCATCTGACACAAGTTTTTATCAAATTTCTACTGACTAATAACTTGTGCATGTTTCTAAGGTATTACAAATAAATAATTTATAATAAAATTTGGTCAGTTGTCTGTTTTTAGAGGACTGGTTTCTAATTCCTTGAAAAGGACTTTTTTCCGTTTTGAAGTTAGGGAAAATCTTTGCCTCCTTCCAGTCATTTGATGCTTTATAAAGTTCATTTTCCTGAACTTCTTAGTAATAATGGATACTGGTTTGGAATGGAATAGAATGCATTTTATCTGGCTCTGTAGATGTAGATTCATTCAAGATCAATAGATATTCTCTGGCTCTATTTCTATCAAGCTCTTGCTCCTTCAACTACTATCACAATTATTTGATGAAGTGCATATCCACTTGATATGCTTCCAGTCAATGCATTAAGCATGTGTGGATTGACTCAAGCAGTCCTTTTAGCTATTAACAAGGAGCCTAGGGGAATACTTGGTCATGTGCAAGTTTAATGCTTAGCATTAGTGCTTTAGGGAATTTATTCTGCATAATGATTTATATGCAATTCCTTGATATACTTTATAACAGCCATTTAAGTTAAGCCATTATCTTCTAGGTAATATAGGCAAAATAGGAAACCAAAATAACTTCCTAAAGGCCATATTTTGAATTCAAATAGAGATACATTTTAACTGAGAATTTCTTCAGTTTAATCTTCTTTGTTGTCCACAGTCCATCAATGTTCAATGAATGCTGCTGTAATATTCCATCCTTCTATCTTACTGGGGTACTTGAATCATTGTTTCTTGATGTTATAAGTAAAAGCAATGAGCTATTGTCTTTCCCACACTGAAACAGAGTCAGCAGAAGAAGACTTAGCTCTTGCAACTCAGAATGATGAAATTGACAACCTTTATGGAAGAAAAAAAAAGACTTTGACAAATTTTATTTCTACTTGAAAACTGTTTTTGGACTTTTTATGAGAAACTAAAAGGAATGAAATGTTGATTTTAGGATTTGATGATTATAATTATATGGAATTATGGAAGTAATACAAATGTTAAACTTAAAATAAGTGTTCAGTTGTTGTTGTTTTACTTACAATTGTACCAAGGAAAGTCAGAAGTCATTTATTTACTATTTTTTTATCTTTCTTTCTTGCATGTTCACTTTTTTCTTGCCTGAGCTTTTTTTTCAGATCGTTTTCCTCTTTATCTTTTAACTTTGTATTTTCAAAATTGTGTGTGTTTGTGTGTTAATGTGTATGTATATATGTATATTGTATGTGTATGTATATATGTATATTGTGTGTGTTAATGTGTATGTATATATGTATATATGTATCTGTATGTATGTATATCACTAATAACACTGTGTCACATAAATTGTAGACCAGAACTAAATATAGTAAGTTCTGGGATCACTTTTAACAAGCTAAAGCTTCTCAAAATCTGACTTGCTATTCATTATTATCATGTAGCAAATAAGCCAATATTCCATTTTTTAAAAAAATAAATTTGGCAGAAGAGCATTTTGGAAATACTAGAAATACTAAGAACGTAAGAATAGATATGGTGAATCAGGACCTGTCCAGTCTTATTCCAGCTTTTTGTTTCCATCAATGACCAACTACTTAATTTAATGAGTGATCCACTCATATTGACAAAACTCTAGTTTTTTCTAGTCCTGTTGATATACCCATATCAAAGTATATAATTTTATCTATAACTTAATAATCATAAAGTGAGAGTTAACAGTGATCTATCAAGTAGGTTGATTATTAGTTGTTATTAGATGGGTTCATTTTGGTTATTTGAGCCACAGTATAATTTTTCATATTATTTTAGTAATATTATTTTAAACCAAAGAATATATTGCAAAATAAACTTAGAATAGATATTCCATTCGCATAAATGATATTATAGCATATATTGCATCTTTAATTTGAATGATTAAAATAGTTTGTGACATTGCCCCATGTTTTGTTCCATTGTAGACAATGAATACAAAAGAAGAATATGAACACAGAAAAGATAAGGAAAGTTACCTATGTGCAGTTTGCTTGGATATCTACTTCAATCCTTACAAGTGCTACCCATGCCATCATATTTTCTGCGAACCTTGCCTACGTATGCTTGCCAAGGATAATCCAACTAGCACTCCATGTCCTCTCTGCCGTACTGCAATTACCCATGTTTTTTTTCAATCAGGTGAAAAGCTTTCTTAAAATACATTTCAGTAACTATTGCCTATATTTCCAATTAGTACTAATATTCCAACTATCTATCCTTCTCAAGAAAATGTTCAATATTAATTGTATTTCAAATAACGGAATGTATACTAATAACATACAGCCAACGAAAATAGGATTAAATTAGATGTGGTGCAAGCTGATATGTGTTTCTAAGTGTATCTGTATCAGTGGCAATGTCACATAGAGTTAATATGTAAAGATCTGAATGTATTTCAGTCAAAATTGTTCAACTACTGGCACATCTTTATGGCAAAATCCAGAATGCATGTAGTAGGTATTACATTCTTCCCAATTATCATTTATATGCATAATCTGCCCTTCCAAATATTTTTGTTTTATTTATTAAATATACATGCTGCCCATCTCACTATCAAGTGCCTGTAGTCAGCTTAATTTTTAACTAGGCTTATATGTGAGGATTTCTCAGTAGTGAGAAATGAAAAGAAAACACTTATGCAGTTAAACTATGATGAAGCAAGCGTTTCTCAGAGACCCCTACCATTTATATAACTAGGTTGAAGTAAGTTTTAGTATGTGAAACCATTTCCTACCAAATTAGCTTAGTTTTAGCATTTACTACTTTCCTTCATTACTAAAATTAACCACAGATTCTCAAGTGCAATAACCTTATAATCATAAAGACCTAGTAATATGGAATCTTCAACTCTTTCAGTTTGAACAAATCCAGACATGCATATTATGTCTTCAGTACATAATAATCTACTTTTTTCCAAGAGCTAATGAAGTTACCGCCAAAGTATTCCCCTTTAGTAGCATTAAATTGTATAGAAGTAGAATATAATCTTAAAATGCAGTATTTCAAATCAAACTATAAGCCTCTAAGGCAGTAACAGTGGAAAGAGTACTTGGCAATATGTAGCAACTGAACATCTACCTAATTATTTATTGCATTGTCCACTATACACAAAAATCATAGATTATCTTTTGGGAACTTTTATCAAGACAACAAGATTTTTTTCTTATTCCATATTAAAAAAATTCTGGATAAGAGGAAAAACACATTAATAACAAGTTTTAATAAAACTGACTGAAACAGTAATTACATCTATGATTGTGGTAGAGATAAAGATTTCTCATTTATTGCAAAGTTAATGAAAATGAGAAGTGATATTATTTATGTGTTTTTACATTTTGGATGACTTTGCATAATAGAAGGTCCTAGAACAAATTATATTCTGTATCATTTGAACTATATTCAGTAGAAGAAATGGGTGTCTCATTAGTATTCCATAGGGCAAAGAATGGAGACCTACTGGACTTTAGACCCAGTCCAGAAGGCCTTATTCTGTCCAACTGGCTTTTCTTTTTGATCTGTGTAATTTAAAAAATACCTATTGCTTTATGTCCAACCAATATCATTTCTGCTCTGTGTAGTCTTATAGTCTTCATATACTCTGAATTTGGTGAGAAACCCACAACTTCTCTTATAATTGCTTTAAAAATGCTTTTGAAACAGGCCAATTTTCAAATCTCATTTGCCAGGTAGCACAGTTGGCAGCTGTTCAAAAAAATAAAAGAGGATATCTAAGAGTTTACTGCATGGTTCTCTAGATTGTCTCATTCACCTTGATGGATATAGTAAATGTTTCTGAAAAGTAATAGATTTATCTTCAAGAACTTACTCTCTTTAAGTTTTCATAAATGCGAAAAACAATGGAAAATTGATACCGATATTTTTATTACTAAATAAAGATTGCTAACATGTTCTATATTTTTTCTTCTTATATATTGTAGAACTGAACAATTCCACAGAAACTTTCTTTCCAATGGAATATTCAAAATTAAAGGAAAATTTTCAAAAATCAAATTTAGCAAATTGGCCTCTCCCTAGTTGCAAAAAAGTATTCAGAGTTATTGATGGTAAGTAAATTGTTAATGATTATTTTACATTAGAAATTCATTAATTTAAAAATTAAATATTCAAGGACATGCATGACCTAATCATACTTTATTCTCTATGAGGATTTGTTTTTAATGAATTTTCATCTATGCCTGTTCTGAAGGTAATACCATGACCTATATAGAATTGCAGTAGAGACAATACAAGTTGAGTTTTTGTTTGAATTTACACTATACATTTGCATGCTTGAGTAGGCACTGTCAGAACATTCTAGCTGAGTTGTTTAGGCAGGAAGATATCCCATTTCAACACATGTGCCGATATCGAAAAGGGAAACTCATGAATTTTCTTATTTCCTTGAATTGATGCAAAACCTCAAGACAATTATTGCCTATGTGGTAAGAATGGTAAATTGTTGAATGCATGGATAACTATTCAAAGACCAACAGTTGCAAATATGCAATACTGCATCATAAAGGCAGTGAGTAACAAGATATGCTTACAAGATCTCAGTAGACAGTTATGAAGATTAGAAGATAGTATTGCTGACCTGCATTAAATCTTGTGTATAAAATTGAGTAAAAATTAAGAATTGCAAACAGAGTATAGATCAACAAATATCTGACAGCTAAATTTATTAGAAGAAGGCAGTAAAAAACATGATAGCTCCACTAAAATGAGAGGTAAGCTTACTGCTAGCTAGTACACCAGGTATATAATAGTTGTTACCCAGCCAGTAAGATATTGTGATGAAATTGGGATAAGGGATAAGAGACAGATTGAGAGCTGAGATAAGTACAGGTAAAAATAAGGCTCCATAAACATCGAGGAGATGAAAGGAAACTTCTAACAATGTAGAAACAAACAAATATAGGTAAAACAATGCTCTGAATGACATAGTAGTGAGTCATCACTTTAAACAAGAGTGTGCAGGTTGCACAACAGGCTACAAAAATAGAAGAAATTTTCAAACCAGATCATGAAATGCTAAATAATAAGCACAATAAGTTTAATAGAGTAAAGAGTAATTCTTCATAATGCAAAAAAAATGAATAGCCTTCTAGATTATAATGTCTTTGTAAGGGTATGTCTAGTTCATGGGTAGGCAACCTTGGCTCTTTTATGACTCGTGGACTTCAACTCCCAGAATTCCTGAGCCAGCCATGCTGAGGAAAAAGGGAGGTTTCCAAGCTGAGCCATGCTGGCTTAGGAATTCTGGGAGTTGAAGTCCACGAGTCATAAGAGAGCCAAGGTTGCCTACCCCTGGTCTAGTTTAATGAAGAGAAGGACGAGGGGTGACATGATAGCAGTATTCCAATATCTCAGGAGTTGCCACAAAGAAGAGGGAGCCAAGCTATTCTCCAAAGTACCTGAAGGCAGGACAAGAAATAATGGATGGAAACTAATCAAGGAGAGAAGCAACCTAAAACTAAGGAGAAAAATTAATCAGTGGAACAACCTGCCTCCAGAAATTGTGAATGCTCCAATACTGGAGATTTTTAAGAAGAGACTGGACAACCATTTGTCTGAAATGGTATAGGGTTTCCTGCCTGAATAGGGGGTTGGACTAGAAGATCTCTAAGGTCCATTACAACTTTATTATTATTATTGTTGTTGTTGTTATAGAGGATCTTAAAGCAGCATAAAGATTTGGTGCAGAAGAACATCAAGTGGCTCTCACTTCTCCTATTATAGGTGTAGAAGTATGCAATGATCTGTGGGTAGAGCTATCAGTTACCTCTATAGTCTATCTCTGGGAATCACATTAATTTTTTTTCCTCCTGCCTTCTATAAAGAGTTGTCTAATTTTATTGTTGTCATTGTCAGCCATCCAGTTATGTTTGACCCTTGGCCACTCTATGGATCAGCATTCTCATACCTCCCTGTCTCATATTGCCTTCTTCAGATCCACCATTGTCATCCCGTCATCCTTTATAATGGCCAGCCAGCTGGTACTAGTGGGGTTCCCTTCTCCTTTTTCCGCTGACTCCCAGCATGATTGACTTTTTGAGTGAATCAGCTCTCATGACAGGACCAAAATATGACAGCCTTTGTTAGGCAAAGTGAGTTTTGGCCTAGGACTTCTTTGTTTGTTATTTTTGCAGTTCATTGGATGTGTAATAGTTGCCTCCAGCACCACAGTTCATAATTAACATAACATAATTAACATAACTTTATAGTACTAAAAGTGTAATATTAATGCTACAATTTTAACTGTAGCCATATTCCTAATCTGTTTGATCTGTATGTCTCTGGGGTTATCAGATACCTTGGAGTTTATTAGCCTAAAATATCTATATTATTTCTTGACAGATGACAAATAAAAGCAAGTGCTAACCATGGTTTAGAACCTTCCAGATTTTTTGTTGGTACTGTCAGAATGTGAATTTATAACTGAATATTTGAATCTAAGTCAGGTACTGGTTTAGCATTATTTGACACTCCATTCTAAAACATCCACACTTTTTGCTGAAAGATTCAAATCCAGCCACTGTATATAAAACTTCCCCAGAACAGAACATTAATTAGGATAGTCATGACTGGTGTTTTGTGACTGTGGTCTATGGTACATTTATTACTTTTATCTTCAGGGAAAACTAACCAAAACCAGACTTGTCTGAGGTATTCATATTTAAGAAAATCTTTGTAATAAAAGGATTTCATCCTTTCAGAAAACCTTATGAGTGATCATTTTGAAGCTCCAATCAAATGTAGAAAAATATTATATACCAACCAATGTGCTGGTAGCTGTTTATTAATAAGAGCAAAATAAGCATTGAAGTGAATAGCAGTCTTCATACTTCTAGAACAGGGGTCATCAACCTTTCTGGGTTGGTGGCCCAGGGCACTTTACGCGTGCAAGCACACGCATGCGCAAACGAGGTTATGTGTGCATGAACAAGGCCATGATTGAGTATGTGACGCAAATGGGGCCACGAGCACCTGTGTGATGCTCGAGCGATGCTAGCGCCCTTACGATGCTGTGATGCTAGCATGAGTAGGGATGTTGTGCTAGCAATGCTAGCACCAGCATCTAGAGTGAGTGGGGGGATGCACTTGTGGCAATGCTAACACCCGCACTATGCTCACAGCATTGCTAGGTCCATGCAACGCCACAATGCTAGTGTAAGGGGTGAACAAACACTTGCACGTGCTCTAGCCAGCTACTCACACAGCCTAGTGGCCAACAGCCCTGGTAGTGGGCCGTGGACCGCAGGTTGGTGACCACTGTTCAACAAATATAATAATAATCCTAACTTTTTTCACTTTTACACTTTCCTCATTCGGATTCAATATTTTTTAATTGTTTGTTTGGGGAATCTTTCCAGCTTCTAAACACCTTTATGAAAATTGGAAGAAAAATTAAATAAAGCTGAACTTGTGCCAAATACAGTTTAGAAGTCTTTGGCTATCTTTTTTCGTAGCCAATTGAAAGTGATACCATACTTTGTTTTCCTTAATACATTCAGCTTACTGCCTGTGATCCCCTTCTCTATTCAACACTTATTTTCCTTATTAAACATTTTATAAATATAAATTATATATATTTGAATTTAAATCCATCCTTCAAACTACTGCCAATGTTACACATTTTAGCAGCACCAATACGAATCTACAGGATTAATGAAAATTAGTGTTCATCAAAAAGCAAAATCTTCAAAGAGTATCTCTGTAATGCTGTATACTTATTGGGAAATTACTTGGCATCTATTCTTTCTAAATTGTATCTCTTACAACTGATAAAATATTTATAGCGTCTCTAAAGTCTTTTAGGTCATTCCTCCCAGAGGCTCTGTGGGTTATATTTTAAACATAATGGATTGTATTTCTTTTCTCACCTTTTTAGACTTTCAAAACATTCAGAGTACATAAGTTTTATTGCTACACATTGTGATTTTTTTCTTAATAACCTATATTATCATTATTAAATTTCTTTTACTTTTCTAGGTAGTAGCTATTTCTTAAAATCAGTGTTGAAAAGAATAATCTAGTACAAAATTAACATTATTTTCCAATATAAATTGATGTCTCAATATAAATTGACAGCAAAATTTGTGATGTAGTACCCTTTTCTGACCCAATTTATGACTGTTTCAATTTACAACTATGATGAGCAGGTTCCATTAGGGTCATAAGTCAAGGACTAGCTATAGTTAAATTTAGGGGGGGGGACATACTATATCTCCATGTTGATTACACATCAAATTTATGTTTTAATGTCATTTGTAATCTAAATGTAAATACTTGGAAAATGGATGTATAGATACTATACATATTGACCAAATCATTGAAAGATACACTTATTCATCTAGTGTTTGTAGTATTTATCCTAATAGCTACTGTTGGCAATAGTCAAAGAATTTCCCTCTTTGAGATCCATTACATTCCTAAACTGAAGTTCTTAAAGTCTATTATAATTTTCAATCTCCTGCCATACCTTCCCATGCCTGACACCACCATGATGTTGTGGCCTGTCTCCCTTCCCCATCCATGGAAGCCCATTCCCCCACACCAGGCCCAGGAACTTCTCAATGTCATCCTCAACCATCCAGAGAAGCCCTGCCCCAAGACACTATAGCAGTGATAGCAAACCTTTTACAGACCGTGCCCCAAAACTGCCCACCATCCTGTCGCTCTGCTCCGCCCACTCCACCCCACCTGCCAGGCCACCCACCGCCTCCACGGCTCGCTGCAGATCGCTCAGGCAGCCCTGCAGCGCCATGATAGACACGCCCTCCATCCGCGCCCAACAGCATCATCTGCGTGTGATGGGGCGCGAGGGCGGAGTCTTGTCCCTGCTGCCCAGCTGCCATGTGCTTGGCTGCGCTGCTCCACACCCGGGGGCGACTCTCCTCTGGGGGGCTGATGATGAGGGGGCTGTGGGGGGGAGGCAGGGCTGGGACGACAGCACATGTGCCCACAGAGAGGGCTCTGAGTGCTGCCTCTGGCACATGTACCATAGGTTCACCACCACTGCACTATAGCATCATCAACTCTCAGCATCATCAGAATACTCAGCCACTACCTCCTGATCTGCTACAAAACATATATACACATTACAGCATGTTCATTACATTCCAACACACAAGGCTCCCTTCCCACCTTCACTCACCACCAATTCCTCCCTGGCTCTTACCCAGTGGAGGCAACTGTCCATTCACAAAACACTTAAAGGCAAGGAGTTTAAAAACAGATGAAGATAGATTGAATCATGTTATTTCTTCTTCCTTCTTACTTCCTGCCTTCTTGGGGCCATTTCACCATCCCTCAAAGGAAGAAAGTCAGAAATTTAGAAGAAACCAGGCAGTGCCAACGGCATCCAGCACAGAGTCCCCAGCAAAAATGCCAACAGAAGCCCAAGAGTGTCTGGCAGAAACATTCCACAGCAATGTTGTGGAAGCCCTTCCTTAGCATCCAGCAGCAATTCAGTCCTCAGCAACAGCCATCTTCCCAAAAACAAGTCCTCAAAATTAGCCTCTTGAACCAAAAAACCATTGTCCAGCCGCAACAGCATGGCACAATGCAACCCACCAAAACTGGCTCTGCAGGCACAGCTAACAAGATGTTGGGAAATGCTGAGAAATGACAAATGCAACGTCAAACAAGGCTAGGAAAATGAATAGAACAAAACCACAAATGCTGGTGTCCTCTGGTATGCTGCTCTTTGGTATAGTTTGATCTGTTCTTGAGCCTCTGGCCCTCCAGTCTAAACAGCTTCCATCTAGGTAGCAATTCGTAAAATGAAAAAAAAATTCTCTCTCACTCACACACACACACAAACATAGAGGGAAAGACACAATCAGTCAAGAGGATAGCCTGAATGTGGATCCTGTCTCTTGACTATCTTGGCTCCAAGCAGAATGATTCTCCTTCTCAAAAGCAGATTGCTTTTCCCAAGATGCAGTATGACCAATGCTTGGTCAGTAAAAACAATTCAGGATGATTTACACGTAGATTAATTTTAATCTCTGGCATCTAAAGAAAAAATGATTAGATAGTAAATTATGGAAAAGTCCTATGTTGAGAATCTGGAGAGTTACCAATAATAATAGAGAACAGTGGAGCAGATGCACAGTTATATGTCCGCTTCCTCTATTCTTCATGCTAATATTGCATTTCATACTTACGGTATTCCTCTTTGAAAAATTGATCAATTGCTTAATTAATATTTTCATCTCAACAGAACTTTCAGGTAGTATCTATTTTTTTTTCTTCTTCTATTAAGCTTCACTCATATTAGTTATGTTCATTAACAACTGTGGCTATGTGAAACCTAAAAGGAATTTGTGTATGACTGTCTTCCACGTGATTTTCTCAACATCACACCATACTCGCATCTAAATATAAATTGCTTTGCCCAATTATACAATAAATCTCACTTGATAAAAATACTTTTTAACTGAAAAATGCAGATGTTGCTGAGAATGTTCTAAAATATTGGCTCACTTTGATGAGCAACTTAAAATAAATAATATCCATTATATTTTCCATCACTTCACTATGTGCCATTCTTCAGTTCTTCATAAAATGAGAATGCTATGTTGTTGTCATCATTTTATATCATCTTCCTTAATGCCATGGATTTTTGACTATCATTTTCTTTACTGGGAGTGCATAGAGTAGAATTGTTCCTTTCTTAAATGCTACAAAAATCAATGCAAGGAAATGAAAGGAGCTGAAGGAAAGAAGATGGAAGCAGACTGTTAATTGAATCTCAGTTCCAATCTTGGAGCAAAGCCCAACTCTTTCCAGTTCAGTAAAAGCAGCTCACTTTGGAATTCTTTATTCCAACATTACACATAAGCAAGTAGATTTTAGAATCTGAAAACATAATAGTCTTAATTTGAATTGAATCATTATATGGCCTAACTTTAAGGTTCAGGGTAAAAGAAACAAATTTAGGGGGGGGGAAATTAAAATCATTATGAAAAATAAAATTAAGAAAAATGTGCCATCTGAAAAAAGTTCTCCTTATTCATGACCACATCACCATTGTTTGAACCACAAACTTTGGCATGGATGGATCTAACCACTCGCCAATATTCTATCGGTTGCCCATTTAAATGTAAATCCTCTGAAGAGTCCAGAATATCCTTAATGTGCTTACATGATACAGATGTTAAAGTCAGAGCATGTGTTAGAATTTTGAAGATTTTAAAAATGTGAGCCTATAATTTATACTTCAGATTTGTGATTGTGTTTGTTTTCTTCATTTGAGGAACGCTGCATGTTCTCAGGTGAGAAAAATTGGGTCAGGCATTTAACTAATGCAATATTAGATATATCTCGGGTTCCTACAGCAAGAACAATTACAGTAATAAAATTACTATTGAATGAAGATTGATTACATTATAACGTCTAATCTAGGGTAAATTTAATGTAGATTTGCTTAAAGGAAATCCAACAGAGTTACAAATCAACTACTACATTTATTCATTCAAATTTCAGCTGAAGCAACATATCATAAAATAACACTAAATTTTTGCATAACTATGTTTTGATTAGAGATTGCAAGAAGATTCAAAGATGATGCAAAAATAGCCCTTTGGCATATTTGTGTGTTATTTTCTGTAAGAGTGGAAACAAATAAAAGAATCATTTGTGGCAATTTGATTTGAGTTTTCTGGAGAATATATCATATATAGAGGATTTATATGTGGTCAGTAAATAGTAAAGTGTTTTCAGCTGTAGCTGCAAATTCATTTCTTGGAAATCAAATTAAAAAACAGATTATAGAGGCATAATCTTTAGGATGTAAGCCAACACAGATTTGAAACACTAAGGACAGATAGAAAATCAAACATATTTATCTTTGTAATTTAAATCTTAAAAGCTAGACTAACATAGTACATCAAACATGTTTGAGGCAATGCCTCTGATAATATCAAGTTCCATTTCTACATTATGAAATTAAATTTGACAAACTTGCAATAAAATGTTTTTTTACATGTGATGTCTTGATTGATTTGAATAACTTAATCATTTGAATGGGATATAATAAAAAGAATAAAAAGAAAACAAAAATTCAAAGGACAGACTCAATGGACCACTGGGTCTTTTTCTGCCATCAGTTTTCTGTGTTTCTATATTAAGAGTTCATTTGTTAGTAAATTCAAACCATCTTGAATGAAAACATTTTAGAGGACCAAATGAAGTTTCTCAGCCAAGCAGATGGAATGACCTGTTTTCCTTCTTTTTGTGCAGAGAGGTGGAAACACCACTTTCCATGTTGAATTAAGAAGATGACAAAGAAATGGCACTGCATAATGATATTTTTATTTATGTAAGAAATGTCAAAATGGCAATTCAATAAATGCAACTAAATTAAACATGCCCTTATATAATAATTGAAATAATAATATGCACACTGGTGCCAGATCATCCAATCTCAAACGCTTTTCTGAACAGTCAATTTTTTTCAAGCTTCCGAAAAACTAGCAGAACATAGGACATACTTGCTGTGGCAAGCTACTACAGAGAATATCTTCTTTTGAGCACCCTCCCATTTTATTTCTTGGAAGGTAGACTGAGCAGGATAGTGAAATTTGCTTGTAATGTGAATTTTAAATCTTGAATTATACATGGAAGCCAATTCAGTGCCTTCAGCAGAAGTATTATATTACATAATGAGGCTTCTCAGCAAGCATATGATGCATTTTGGATCAACTGAGTTTCCAGATGCTCTGCATAGACAGCTCCACATAAAGCAAATTACTGTAATCCAGCTGGAGGGAAAAAGCCTGTGAGTGACCATATTCAGTGCCTCATTTTGTACTAGTGAAGCCAGGTGAAGTCATTCTTGACCATGGTCTCCATCTTCTTTTTCAGCAGGAGAATTCAGAAGTACTTCCAAATTGCCATCCTGTTCTCCATTGTTACATTAAGATGGTGCAACCCCAGAGTCAACAGCCTTCTAAAGAAATGGTCATTCTGTCTTGTATGGTTGAGTCTGAACCTGTTTCTTTGTTAATGAGACATATATAGTCACCCATCTTAAATAACAAACACAAAATAAGCAATGAAATGAGCTCCCCTGTTCAAAATCCTTCCAGCTCTTGTCACTCTAAAACAACCATTCCCCAGTACGTCAACGGTCACAATCATTGGACACTAGCCAAGCCTATCCCACTATTTTGGGGAGAAAACAGATTTTTAAGACTAGAAGGATAGGGTGTTTGCACAGTGAGAACTTTTACTGAGAAGGGACATGTCCTAGGTTCCACTAGATAATATTTTAGGGAAAAGATCTGGAGCATGTACACCTTAACTGCAAATGGACAAATATTGTCAGGGAGAGACAGTCTTGCAGACAACCTCTCCCTGGAAAGAAGATGGAAGCCAGTGCAGCTCATGCGGCAGTGGTATAATGTGGGCAAGCCAAAAGACATGAGAAATTGTGTGTGCCACCACATTTTGTTCCAGTTGTAACTTCTGAATTATCTTTAACAAAGCTCCAAATAGATTCCACAATTGCACACAGCTCTGTACAGGAGAGAGCTACCGATTGAGAATCAGAGACTACATCTCACCAGATCCAAAAGGCTAAAAATCCAAAGCCAGAGGAGTAGCAGAACCAGGGTGCAGAATCAAAAGAGGCAGCAGCGTAGAATCCCTATGTAGCCACAAGTGGACTAAATCCAACCACCTTGAATTTCATTGACTCTTATCTAAATCCAAATAGGAGCTAACTGTTAATTTAAAATATTCCTATGCATAGGTTTTTAGCAATAAATCAGTTTAATTGGACTTTCATATGTGGACTGGTCTTTCACACCTATCAAGTTTGTCTTATTAAGGCTGAGTGACAGCTGATTCTTCCCCATCCAGGCCTTTATAGACTCCAGGCATTGAATCAATACCTGAACAACATCATCGTCCCAGCCAGGAGTGAAAATATACAATTATTGGGTACTATCAGCATGCTGATGCACTCTGTTGCCAAATGACCTCACCAGGAGGATTTATGTAGATACTAAAAGAAGCAGTGACAGACCCCTACTTAGAAAGGCCTAGGATCAGGCCTTCTGTCCACCACTATGAAAGAAGAAACAGAATCACTGTAAAAGAGTTCTCCCCACTCCCTGAAGCCAGTCCAAAAGGTTAATGGTATCGAAGACTGCCAGAGATCTGAGAGGTTGAGGGTGGTTGATCATCCTGATCCCAAATACTCCAGTAATCAATCACAAGTGTAACTGATACTTTCTCATACTGTAACTCATTGAACCCGAGTAAAAAGTATAATAGGCTTCATTCCAAGTTGCAGCCAAGGCCTTAACTGAACCATGCACCATGCTTCAGGGAAAAAAATCCAAGTTCCCTTTGAAACCACATTGGGTTCATCGGTTGCCTGGGATAGGCAAAATGAATAGATATTTTTCACCATCCAGACCTGGTCAGAACATCTAGTGATTCTCTTATTTGGCCCAAGATATTTAAACATGGATATCATCATGTTGATATGCATCACCCCTAAAAAAGAAGTTTTTCTTAAAAGGTACATTTAACTTAGAGATCAAGACACAATTATATGTAAGCCTAAAGTGGGTTGGTTATAAGCTCTCTTTATAGATTTAAGCAAATTATTATTATCATTTAATTGGTGTCATTATAAGTACAGTTAATTAGTAGCAACAGCATAGGATATTATCAATTCAATTGATAGGGTTAGCCATTTAATACATATTAAAATATATAACAGGTGGATATATTGAGATCACGCTTCACTTGCACAATGAAGTCTTTCGTTTAAATAAAGGGAATCGGGCTGCACAAGCAACAGGTGAGCTCATGAAGCTTCATTTATGCAAGCAGGGAACCAGCTCCCCTCGGAGGTTCGTACTGCCTCCTCCCTCCTAGCTTTCCGGAAGCTTTTGAAGACCCATTTGTGCCGGCTTGGGGGGTATGAACTGTGTTCTACCCCCGGGCCGAGGAATGTGCTTCCATCCTTGATTGTGTGTTTGAATGTTGTATGTATGGATCCTTGGTTTGTATGTTGTTATTGTTATTAAAAATTTTATGTGTACCCATATTGTTGTTGTGAGCCGCCCCGAGTCTCGGGAGAGGGGCGGCATACAAAATTGATAAATAAATAATAGGTTGCATATACAAAATCATCCTCCCAGTCGCCACTTGCTGCTGCCTCCAATGCCGGTCTGTAGAGCTAGAAAGGTTGGGGACTGCTGCTATAAAGAACTATGGGCAGTAGCTATTGCTCTATTGCTACAGTACTTTGGATTGAAAGTTCTGAGTCTTTCCTATTCCACTCTTGGCTTCTAGTAAATTATTAACCATAAATTATTAACCCACACAAGTTTCCTTCTTTTTCTTTGTGCATTTTCATTTCCATGTATTGTGCATATATACAAAATAGTTGTAAAGATTATAAAACCAAATTATTTTCCAAAAGCTGTTTTATTAAATTGCTTTTATATTTATCCAGCAGGTTTTCAGAGTACAGACTCCTTTACACGAAGGCATTTTCCACATGCTGCCCACAGAATGGATTATATGGATTTTGAGGACGATAGCCGGGGTTGGCGATTTGACATGGACATGGTGATAATCTACATTTATGCCATCAACTGGGTTTTGGGATTTATCGTGTTCTGTTTTCTTTGCTATTTTTTCTTTCCTTTTTAAGGATTTCTGTTCCCTGTTTTGTATGTGAGTGGTGAAACAAAATATAGACAATTCTGGATTAAAGAATGCAGATGATGTACAATCTTAGCTCTCCTGTATAACAGTGATAAAGCTGCACAACAATAATTCATTTTGTTTTTTGGGTTTTCAAATTTTTATTATATTTTGAAATGAAAAAACATTTGCATATTAAAAATGTTAGATTGCTTTTTCTAATACCTGTTAAGATGGCCTGGTGCTTTGAGTCTGTATTTGCAATCTGTACATAAACATGGGTAGCTTCATGAATGAGTATTCATATAGCAGTGAATCTTTACTGACTACCTTCAACTTCTACCTGGTATGTATAAAATACATATACAAACTATTACCTCACACTTAATGGTTTCTGTAGAGATAGTTCACATATTAACTGCTTACATTCAGTTGAAATATTTTTTCTCTTCAGCTTTGGAATTCAGTGTGATGTTTTTATATCCAGTACTTATTGCATATAATGGTCATGTTGAGTCTCAGCTTTCCACCTCTTGAAATCATTTCAAGAGTTTCATGAGAGATTTTTTGTAGTAAAATGTATTATGTACTTTAAGATATAGTTTAGTTTTTATTGGATTTCTATTTATGCTGTAAGCCGCCCTGAGTTCCCGGAATAGGGCGGCATAGAAATTTAATAAATAAATAAATAAATAAATAAATAATAAATATATGGGATATGACTTGGGAGAAATTTGTTAGAGAAAAGCATACAGTGCCTATGGTGGTCAGTATTTCAGCAGAGACAATTTAGATATCTTTTTATTTGTGGATGTCTGTGAAATTCCTCAAAAGCCTCATTGGTTTGCCTTACTGATCAACAGTGTTTATGCTAAGAGCTGATATTAAATAAAAATCAGATTTTAAATTTTCTACCTATGTATATAGAATCAAGAATAATTGATTCCTGTACAAAGGGGAAGGAAGGAAGGAAGGAAGGAAGGAAGGAAGGAAGGAAGGAAGGAAGGAAGGAAGGAAGGAAGGAAGGAAGACCTACAGCTTTAAGTCTGTATATTTTACTGTTTCTAATGTTTTGTGATAATCAACCCACTTTCCCCAAATGTGGGAAGATGAGAGGAAAAGAGAAGAGAGAGAAAAGAGATGGTCAGAAAGAGAAAGTCAGAAGCACCTCTGATCCATGTTGAAAACGTCTGATTCATGACTCTTACATGATTGTCCTATAAATTCTATTTGTAAGAAACCTTGAACATCTGACATCATGGCTAGCAACCTTGACCTAGCTCTTGGAACTTTGCCTTGGATTTGGACTATTGTTCTGCGTGCGCCTATGGAAAACTAACTCTTCAAGTAAGCTTTTGTTTTGTTACATTCTTCGTTTCATGTTTATCTCTTGAAGTAAAATTGTTAATCTCCATAGCAATCATGTTTAAGTGTGTGTGTTTGAAACGTAAAGCAAGGTGCAAGATTACAGTCTGATTCAAAAGTTGAAAACAAGTTAGTGAAAACAGTGAGAGTCTGCTTTGCCTGCATTTCTGGGGAAAACCTGAGTTTAGGGTTATGGAACAGATTTTCTCCAATAGTCATCAACTTCTTCACTTCTGGAACAGTTTCCATCCCCCAAAACGCTACAGAGTGATACCATTTCCAACTGTATTGAGTAAAATATGAAGTTTAATTAATTAATGTATAATTATGCAGTGTATTTTATTTAAAAAAATCTTTAGAAGATTAAAGTAAATTGTGGAAATATTCTTAATAGTTCTGAATATCCTGAATTGGTTCTAGGAGTTGGAGATGACAAGTGTCAGCCTTGAAAGTATTAATAATTGAAAATTGTACCTGCAGTTGATTATATGTACATGTTGGGATCACATTCTTGATTGCTGTTCTTCATATATAAGTAACAATTCTCTAAAATTCCTGGCCTAATTTATTTTCAAAGATACAGTGTAATTTTTCCATCTGAATAGTCATGATTTTAAGTAAATGAAGTTTATCTATGAATTCGCATCTCTAAAATGCATGTTTATAGACTCCAATAAATACAGTGACTTTCTCAAATGTCTGAATCCAGAGGATTGGCTATTTACTGTAATCATAATCAGTATAAAAAAGTTCTTAAATTACAATGGCAAGAATTGACTTTTGGATTCAGGTGTATGTTACTGAACTATTGGGAATATTACTTTAAATTTGAGGAAAGCCAGAAATTTTAGTAGTAGAAATGGGAATAGTATTGATATATTTTTAATTCTGTGATTTTTTTGTAAATACAATTCTGAAATATTTAGGCTTAAGTCTGTTTGTTAAGTAAACTATCATGAATATGCTGTTAATATACTAGTGAGCCTTCTGAGACTTGGTTTAATTTTTGGAATAATTTTTATCTTGGTTGTATTTTTTTATCTATAATGTTATGGTGCTCATAGTAACTTTTAAATTTTAATCCTCATTAAGAGTGTTATTGTATGTTTGAAGCAATTAAACTAAAAAATTTTTGTAAACATAGTTTTAACTTTCATTTTTTATGCATAGAGAACTAAGAAGGAGGTGCTTTTCATATAAAGTAAAAAGATTTTACTGATATGCAAGCTCTACGTGAAAAATTAAGGAGTTCAACAAATTTAATTGTAAATTTCCCATTGCATATCTCCTTTGCAGCACTAATCCAATAACATCAATACATAGCAATGATTACAGTGCAATACTCTTTAACATTTTTTTTTCTGTTCAACCATGTCTGATTCTCAGAGACTGCCAATGCATCTATAAGTGTGTAGGGATGTGTGTATGTTTGTGTGTATATCCATGCTTTCATTAAGACTGTATTTGAGAGTTACAGTTCGTACTGTGTCCTGGTGATGGTTGGCTAGAACTTTGAGCTGCATCCAATGTTGATCTTCCATTATTAGATTATAATTATTGAACAAACATAATTTTTAAACAGGTTCTCATCACATATGTACAAACTCACATGTACATAAATGTATGGCTAATAGTGAAACAGTTGAACAGTTAATATAATAAAAAATAATAAAATGGCATGTATGAAGTAATACAATATACACTGTTATTTTTTCGCAATTTAGGAAATGACAATTTTTGATTCCCAAGTGGGGTTTATCTTCTCAGATCTTGTATTCACATTTACAAACAATGGAACATCATTAGCTTGGCAAGCCTTATAGTGGCAAACATTGAGAAATTATTAATTCAAGCTAAAACAGAAAGGTGATTATTCACTTTATAAAGAGAAAATAGCTTGCTGGGATACTGGCCCTCTAGCACAGTGGTTCTCAACCTGTGGGTCGCGACCCCATTTGGGGTCGAACGACCATTTCACGGGGGTCGCCAAACGCCGCAGTCCGCCATTTTTCCCCCTTTTCTCGGCCGGCGCAGGGGGCAGCACCGCGCATGCGCACGGTAGCACCGCGTATGCGTGATGCGGGGCGCCGCGCATGCGCGATGCGGGCCGTCGCACGCGCCCCGCACATGCGCAATTCACCCCATCGTGCCACGCATGCACGATTCGGGCCATCATGTGTGCGCCGTGTATGCGTGATGCTGGCGTCGCGTCACATGCGCGATGCTGGCGTCGCGCATGCGCGATGGCATCGTGCATGTGCGATGCGGGGCATCACGTGTGCACCACGCATGCGCGATTTGGCCCGTCGTGCCACGCATGCGCGATTTGGGCCGTCACGTGCACCGCGCATGCGCGATGTGGGCCGTCACGCCGTGCATGCGTGGTGCAGTTCGGGGTCGCACCGCGCATGCGCGGTGCAGTTCAAGGTCTCGGCCTGAAAAAGGTTGAGAACCGCTGCTCTAGCATGTGAAAATTAACTCATAGTTTTCAATATGCTAACCTAAAAATACAAATATTTATATAAAAGGAGAAATTACCTAAATATCCAAATATGATGTGGAAAATGTTACTACAAAAACATCAGTTTTGAAAAGTAGACCAGGAAACACCTGAATGCTTGTGCAAATATAGCATAATGGCAGAACTGATCAAATCAGAGAATACAGATTAACTAGATGAAAAGAAGAACAAATGTAGAAGATTCATATCTGGCTTGTTCAAAGGAAGTCATAAAGAGTTGTATGTTAGAAGGTTTTTTGGGGGAGGAACTACATTATAAAATCAAATATATCAAATATATAAAGCTGGCAAGCATAATTAAGATAATTGTTTCCTAAGAAAACCAACAAGCTAGTTTCTGGACAATAATCTGATCGTTATGAGAAAGGATTGAAGATACTCACAGCACTTTTATGCAGTTTTTGGAAGAGGTTTGCCATTGCCTTCTTTCTAAGGTGGACAGACAACAACTGATCCAATGACACCCAGATAACTTCATGCCTAAAATGGGATTAAAACTCCTAGTTTTTTGGTTTCTAATCTGTGCCTTAACCATTTCACCAACCTGGCTTTATTAGAAACAAATTAAAATTAGTATTGCTGACAATGTATGATGTATAGTTGAATTGATACTCAGCTGAGCACAGCAATATTGGTATGAATGGATTTTCAGTAATACTGTGTTTAGTTTAGCCAGATTAACCTAGTTTAGTATAGCCAAATTAGATAGGTATTCCTATCTCACATGATTTCTGTCCCAGATGACAGAAAAAATCTAGAGCTTTTGTATCTATCTGCTCCTTCATCTAGATTTTTGCAGACTGGAAATTGTAACCATACATATGAAATCCAATGGATGTTTTTGAATGTGTTCATTTTTCAAAGGAGATTTAATCTTTGATGAAAAAAAAACATAAAAAAGATCATCAGCAATAATAATAATATAAATATGCCTTTATAAACTACAGTATCAGAAAACAGTAATCAGAAAATTAGTAGTCCATAATTTATTAATACGGTAATGCTGAAGAACTTCTATAAAACATTTGCTCAGCCCAATGTTAGCTGACACAGTCAATTCAACAAGAAAGAACAATTGTATCACATCGTGCATCTTTTATATTAGTTTGGAGTGCGTAAATTTTCAAGGCAAAAAAGTAGGGAAAAGCGAGTAAGTCTTAAGAAGATAATATTCAGGGAGACAAAAGAAACATTCAAGTGATCATTTCAAGTCCCTTGAACAGTCATCTTGCTACAACTCTAATATTTGTAGACTTTTACCAATATCTTTAAGAATGCTAGTTAGTTATAACTCAAATTTATGAAAAGGAATTTAGAGCTGACCTTGGGTATATGGAAACTACAAACAAGCTGTTAAGAGAGAAAGGGATGAAAGACCCACAAATAGGAGTTTCAGAAATGTTTATATAGTCCTGAGAATGAGGAGATGCATGAGAAAGAAATTCAAAATAATCCTGTCTTGATTTGTTTGATATAAGACAGAACAAAGATTTTTGTGATGGATCCCTGCTCAAAAGAGGAAGAGACAACTCCAGAGATTTTAGAGGAGGGCATGGGGGAGTCTTAGGAAGATACCAAGGTCTCTGAGAAGGGAATAAATAGGCCAGAGGAAGAGAAGAGGCCAGAAACCTCAGAGGGGTTGTTGGGGACAACTGAATGAGCGCCTATTTGAAGAAGAAGGGAGAGATGCAGCTACAGCTGGTCAGTAAGGTAAAATTGCCTCCTCTATCAGATCCCAGGATGCACAGGACTGAAAGGAGGCAGGTGTAATGGAGGTCAGTGAGGTTACTTGTGAGGAGGCAGCCTTACCCCTCCTAATGAGTTACAGTGGCTTACACTTCCAGTTACACTGGAAACAACAGTTCAATTTCTTACCGTGTCTTGGTTCTGGCTTCTTATATTCCTGTCTCGTATTCCTCTCTTGTTTCTTGACTGCGCTCAGACTCTGGATTTGGATATTATGCCTTTGGACTCGTGCCTAGACTTTGGATTTGGTATTTTGGTTGATTGACCTCGGGCCAGACTTTGCTTTATTGGAACTTTAGGGCTATTTGAAGGCATGTTTAGTGCAAAAGAAGCTGGTGGTATTTAACTAAAGCCCCTCAACTGTTCGTGCGTGTGCATGTGGTCTAGAACAGGACAATTTTCAAGATTCTGACATTCTACCATAAAGAGCATTGCCAGAACATTCCTGCGGTGGCTGTTTCTTGACCTGGAGAATCTTAAGAAAAATCCTGACACTTTTCATGATTTGAGCAGTCTTTCAGCCAAAAGAAAACAGCTGGAAATGGAAATACTAACAATGTTTATGTGGAAAGAGTTGTAGTGAAAATCATTTTGCATTTTGACAAAAGCTTCAGATCCTGCAGATACCTGTGTTTCTATTCTTGCTTTGGCTCATTGCTAATTATTAAAGGACCCAAGATTGTCTACACTCTACAGGAAATTCAACTTGATGCTTTGGATGGGATAAGGTCTCATTAGAATTTTAAATCGAATTTGATAACTAAAAGTAAATAAAGATATATGCAGGTTCATTCCTGGAAACAGATTCCTAAAAATGTACAAGACAATTTACATATTCTGATGTATATTGGTGGCACATTGTTAGATATGTTAATCTAAATATTTTATTGATTAAATATTTCCTATTGTATAAAACTTACCATGGTTTTATTTTCTTAACATATGGGTTAAAATGATTAAAATACTTCTGTTTATGTGTTCTGAGTTGAATATTACAAATGCATTTTATGTGCAATTTTGGGCACAAATTAAATTTGTTAGATTTGTTATATTCCAATGCTTAGATTTATTATATTCCAATGATTGCAGTTTATCCTTGGAAGCGAATACATATTTTAATTAGCATAGTTATTGATTATGGTCCATATTCTGTTTTATTTATTCTGTTCTGCTATCTCAGTGTCAATTCAATATTTCTTCTTATATGATATATTAGATTTTGTTTGCTTTTAGTTAAGGTCTGTTTCTATCCTGCACATAAAGTCAGCTATAGTGACTTTCATTTATACTTTTTCTATCATTGACATCATAAAAGATAACACTGTTGAAGGAATCATGATTATATCATGAGAATACTGTAAGGAGGTTGCATGTCATGCTAGTGTCATCAACAATCTTCCATCTTTGAAGGATTTTTAAATACTGTGAACTTATTAACTCATTAAAAACAGATTTCAGCCACCAAAAACTGGTTATATCTAAACTCATTTTTCCAAGCTTCTAACAATTTGCTTCTCACTCTAAAGGAAGGAAGCACGATGAAAATAATTAAAAGGTGAAGTGCTAAGTGCATTCAGTGCAAACAAAGTATCAAAAAAATCATAACATAATTTTTCAAAAATGTAATGATAATTAATGCAGTTATATTAAAGATGCTGATATTATAATCATAAAATTATTTGATAAAGTAGATAATAGAATTTAAGAATTAAAAGACAATCCTATGCTCGAAAATACTAGTTTGAGATCTTCAATAAATATTTCTTCAAAGCAGTCATCCACTAATGTTTCTAAATTTGTTTTAAATTAACTGGATTGGGAGGACAACTAAATTATATTTAGTCTGTATATTATAGTTTTGAAAAAGTATCAACACTTTACAAGGTGTGCTGTTGCTGAGCAGATGAACATTAAGAAGACCCAGTTAAAGTATGCTATCTGAATGAGACCAGAGACCACACTGTTATTAGAAATTAAATAAAAAAAAATATTTTGAATGCAATTTAAAACTGGAGCTATTATTGCAGTTAGATCTGATCTATTTAAGCAAGTTGTGTTGAATATTATGCAGTCAATGGACTCAATAAAAGATTTTTTTAAAAAAAATTATACCAAATAAAAATGTAAACTTCTTGGTTTTAAATCATGAGCTAATTTGAAATGTAAATAATTTATTTTTATAATCTAAACATTTTCTGTTTCTTACTTTCCCTTTGAGGAAGATTATTTGATGAATCATTGCTTTTGGGTTGACAGTTATTTCTAAAGATTCAGACTGGGCTTGCAATTCAACCGGACAACTGAAATTGTGCTCGAATCTTTACTGACAGCCTTTGTCTCAAACCTAGTGGTAAAAATATAAACTCATCTCAGCAAGTTTTTTAAAAAGGAAACATGAATGGACAAAGAGGGAAGGGAAAACTGAGAAATTTGTGACTGGGTGGAATTAATGAGATGTTCTGAATGGAGGTGAAAATTTAAAGAAAAGATAATTTACAGGGCAGGATGTGGCCGCAATGCAAGCAAAGATTATTTGGAAATATAAAAAGAAATGGAAAGAAATATTGAATGGAGATAGACTAAACGCATTTTCTTGCTTATGCTTCTCTTCCATTTCTTCTGACTCCTTTGTTGTGCTTTGCGTTATGTTGCTTATCCAGAAAGATGTCTACGAAGATTCTCAGTCATCCAGGTCAACAGGGAGGGATACGGACTTCCGGCTTGACGTCGTGGTGTGATAGGCACAGGAAGATAGAGCTCTGTCTTCCGCATTTGATTTTGCCCCGCTGTGGACCTAAAAAAAGGTCAAAAGCCACCCCGAAGAGGCGACAGAAAAGGAGGCGACACTTGTTGATCACGGGAAGGCGGCGGCCCTTCAGTTTGATCTGAGGAAGCCCTCTAAACTGGTGGGGGAAAGACTGGACACATTTGTGTGGCCAATCAGAAGCGGCTGACAACCGAAGAAAATAAGCATTAACCAACAACTTTCGAGCAATGTGGATGGAACTGGGTGAGACCCTATCCTCTCTTTATGACTTTAAGACTTTTTCCTGGAAAAAAACGCCCAAAGCAAAGAATCCTCCCTGATGAGAAAGGGAGGGGAATTTCCACTCCATTCCCTCAGGAAAAGAAAAGCAGCAAATTAATTGCTTGGGGGAAAATAGAGAAAATTACAAGATTAATTTGGAAGCAATACACATATATAACTTTGAAATTTGGGGACTAAAATTGCTTTTGATATTTTTTTTAAAAAAAAAAAGATTTAAAAAGCTTGTAATATAAGTTTGGATGTAAAAAGCTGGAAGACAGCATCAATGATATTTAGTGGCGAACTAAAGCACTACAATTTATTATATCTAAAGGAAACTTGGCTGGAAGCCCAAACTCAGATAAGACTCTGTTGTTTTCAGAAACTTTCACTTTTGAAGACTGCAGCTGGGAAAAGGGGGGAACCTCTTGGGCTGCTTATATGTGTGGCAGAGACAATAAACTATTTTGAAACTGGCCTGCCTGGACTATAAATATAAATACTGACTTTTAGAGCTGTGTCATGAAGCTATTTCCCTATAGAAGAAACATGCATTATTGATTGAGATGATGGAATACTTTGAATTATAAACCTTTGATTGATGAAGTATTTTTAATTGCTCTTCTCTCTCTGGACAGAAAGGTTGTGTTTTTCATTGGACAAAAAAAAATTGAAAAATTCAAACTTTTTTTATATTTTGCTGAGGGGAGACTTAAGGACAGATTGATAGGCCGGCTGGATAATTAGGAGTTCAAATGACAATTGACTAAAACTTTTTAAATCCCTAAATAGATTGGACTGTAAAGACTACGTACAAAAACAAAATGGATGTTCCATACTTAGCTTCAAATGGTAAAAAAACCATCCCTAACACCTGTCCCCAAAGTCCCCAGCTTGACATACTAACAAGAAAATGTTGATGAATTTCAGAAAGAAATTCTTTCTATGTTAAAATCAATAAAAGAGACAATTGTCTTAGCTCACGATGAGACTAAAAATAATACAAAGGAGATAAAAGAGCAATTATTTAAACTAAATCTATAAACTCAGAAAATGATTACAAAGAAGGAACTAGCAACCCAGAAAATAGAAGGAAAATCAGAGAAGATGGAGGACCTAAAGAACAGACACACTCAGACAAACGAAGAATTAGAAGATGTAGTGATAATATCGGAAATGGAAAAGATATCTTACCTGTCAAGATCTCAGAACACACTTGAGGATAAGAAAGAAGAGCTAATTGAATGGAAGATAGAAAAGTTAGGAGAATTGTGGGAAATTGGAGAAGGAAGGAGGCTGTTTAATGAATATCAATGGACTGAGCGTCCTTCCAAAACTATTTTAATCAAATTGTCTTTCTTATTCCAAACAATATACACAAAAATAGAGGAACAATTATTTGATTCAAATGCATTGACTTGGAAAGTTAGTTGGCAAAAGAAGAAAGTAAGACTGAAGAAAATAGAGGTTTTGACCCATTAGATGGAATATTATACTATTAGATGTTTGAACGTGGCTGAGAATAGATAATCATTAGAAATAGAAGTATTATAACTAGAAAGATAGGATTTATAACTAGAATATTATATTTTGGTATGAGACAGGAAATATGAAAATGCTAAGAGGGTTTGAATAAGGGAAGCTTTTGGTTACCCAAATATAACTTATTATGAGAAATTATAAGCAATAGAGACATTTTGAACACTGATGGGAAATCAAAATGTTTTTTAAAAGCGGGAAAACAGGATATTAATTGAACAAATGGATATTAACTACAAATGTATTAAGATATATTTTGGTTAGAAAAGATATCTTAAAACAACATTATTGATATTATTAAGAAAATGTAACAAAGATGTTGATATTCAATTATACATGTATTAACAACAATAAGAATTGTATTTGCCTAATGTGGGAAAATGTGTACCACCGGAAGAAGAGAGGAAGCATTGGATCGTGTAATATTGGGCTTAGATTGAAGAAGCTAATATGTACCACTGAATTACTAATGGACCCAGGACAACATGTTGTTTATTAAGTACTTATGATTATAAAAGTAGAAAATTAATAAAATATTTATTTAAAAAAAGAGAGGGAGGGATACAACATCATCTATCTTCAGTCTACAACACAATCCTGTAATCAATTCCAAGAAGGATCCACACCCATTTGCACTACTCAGGTGGCTCTGATGACAAAGATAAGCTTCCAGGTGGCATCAACTACTCTCTAAAATAATGCAAATGACCAGCCTTTCTACAAGGAGTATAATTCCTTCCAGTCCCCACCATACGGTCAGAGCTGAAGAAGCTTCTTCGATGAAAAGTGAAACATCTTCAAAGAGAAAAAGAAAGTCCAATTGCCTCATGAAAAAACACCTTTGGGACTTACCCAGAAAGGGAATAGGTGATGGGCATGTATTATATAAGTTATTTTTAATCCTATTGAAAGACATATTGTTTTATTGTATGGCATAACAAATCTAACATGAATAGCCATTAATCCAGTCCCCCCCCCCAGTTTTTAGGCACCAGGGACTAGTTGAGCGGAGATTTTTCCACAGACCAGAGGGTGGGGCATGGTTTCTTGTTCTGCCTGCATCCCATGGATAGCGCTTTGCTTGTTTGCGTGGACCTTTTTCTGGCAAGCCATGGCCTGGTGCCAGTCCACAGCCCAGGGGTTGGGAACCCCTACATTAATTTGTTCAGTTGGGACTCTATACTGTAGCAGAAAAATCCTACAGTGTCTCTATCAAGATAGGTTTGTACCTCATCAACTGAACTGAGGTCATCATAAATTGGTACTAAATATGCTAGGATGATTTAGGATTTTTTTTAAAAAGTCCAGGTTAGTTCATCATGATGCCTTGATTTCCACAACTGTATAAAACCATTTTATATTTCTTACCTATTAAGCACCTGGAAAATATTCAGAAGTTGGAGTGTTTGACATGGAATCCTCCTTTAGTTGTTTATTTCCATCACAAATAAATAATTATCTGAACCAATATTTAGGCTGCCAATGCTCAGTTAAGTTAAATTTACCAAATAAATCAAGTTTTGATAATAGTTGTGTCCCTTTGAAATCTTCCAAGCTAGTTATGTCATGGAAAGATCTGCATAAATTATTAAACCACAGACAATATGTAATGAAAATATAAATGTTTGTTATAATCTGCTGTGTTATGTTTCATCAGTTCACATGAAATAGATACAGAATTCATTAGCCTAATATTTCATATATTCCTTTTCCTCTTATATCAAAACTGGAGTTGTAGTATCTATTTTTCATTTCTCACAAATATTTAATTTAGGGAAAATGTCATATTTAATTTCTTTGAAACTGGATGAATACTATTTTATCCCAATCTGTATACAGGTTTCTTTCACTTTATATAAATTTACTACTATAAAATCATGAATTTCAAGCACTTTGGAAAGATTTGGTCCTTTTGATTTTTCAGTGTTCTTTTCACCTCAATTTGGTGAATGTTTTTGTTCTTTTTACATCAAAGGTGTATATGTTTTACTTCTTTGACAGTTATCCATTCATATGTATACTGAATATCACTGTTTCTAATCAAATGAATAGTAAAAAGTAAGCAATTACGTTTACTGTATGTTGTCATATAATTCAACAAGGTTTTTATATGATAGAAGTTACTCTTTTCCCTTCACATCAGGATTCTATTACATTTTTTTAATTAGTGTAAAAAGTATATTAGGCAGGATTTTAATAGCTTTTTCATTTTATCTAGTCCCTTTCTATTGCCCAACTGCATCTCAAGCACACTATTCATGTGGGTGATAACTGGGCAACACAGATGGAGATGTACTTTAATCACAGTTGGTGTATTACTTAATTGAGTCCAATAATATTTACTAGCAAGCTGCTATATTCTTGTGGAATATATTCATCTCAGCAGGAGATAATTTACTTTGAACCTGCCCACTGTCCTCATAATGTAAGTACTTATTTGTAGATGGCAGCCTGACTTAAAATCATGCTCTTATCTTACATAGATTGGAGAACAAATATGCACACCTGTACATCTGTAGGTCCTCTATGCTTCTTGCAAATGTCCAGTTATCTGAAGATATTTAGTGCTTTCCAAATTTTTAGTTAAGGCATATAAACATCAGAAGTCATCTGTGGACCTGAAAAGGTTCTTTTTGGGATTCACAGTGTCACAGATGGAAATGAGCACCTCGCTGTAATTTGGATGCTTCTGGATTGAACAGATTAGCCAGCAGAAGTAAAGACAGCAGACACATTTTCCATTTGTTTATCTAAATAAGTAAATAGCACTAAAATTAAAATATTTTAAAATATGATGGGTGAATATTAAATTACAGTGTTTAGCTTGCTCACTATATAGTTCACATTTCAGGAAATTGGTGAAATTTACTCACATTTCAACAATTATTATAAATCCAGATTGTACATCTAATTTATATTATTTTGACCATGACTAAAATAATAGTTAGTGGTATTCATAGAAGACTCAGAGAATTCATTCACTATTTTAAATTCCAACTCCATTTCCAATTTCAATTTCAGACAACTGTCTTGGCAACTTCAACTGCACTGCACACATTGTAGTCAGGAAAGTATTGCTCAAGAATTAATTTGCAATAATTTATCTCATATTCTTGATCATTTAAAAGCCTTGGTCATATCTTTTTAAAAGTATTTTCTAATTTGTTGCATGGAGAATAGGCATCACTAAAACATAGGAGTAAATGATTTCCCAAAATCTTATGGTACCAGGCTGATGCTGGCAAAACACAGGACACCACACCTCCATACAATACTTATAAACAGCCTGCAGAATATTGCTAGCAATAGGTAAGTGGGTTTTATTTAATATTGTGGATGTCAGATTCCCAAGCCGTTTCCAGTTATTTCCAATTCAGTTCCTTGAATGTTTCCAAATGTATCTTTTTTAGGACTGGAGAAAGATAAACCACTGTATCTCTCCAATGTCACATTCTGCAATCTCTTGCAGTTCAATTAACAATTCTGAATTGCATAAAGTAATTGTACTTTATAAAATGCCATAAAGTTCATCGCAAGATGATTTTGCATGAATTAATAATAGATGGGTTTAAGTTTAATGAAAAAAGTGAGTTGAAGGTTTCTACTTAGGGTCGTGTTTATTGCATCAAACAATGTACAAACATTCAAAATTCTATGTAATTTATTTATTTATTTATTTTAAATATTTTTTAAAGTTTTTATTAAGTACAAAGAAAACACAAAGAATTAAAAACATTGAACATGGTAAATGAATTGAATTGCTGCAGTGAAAATGAACATCCTACCTAAAATGATATTCCTGTTTCAGAACATCCCAATTCAATTAGACAAGAAATTTTTCAAGGAGCTGAATAAATTAACCTTAGAATTTGTGTGGTCCGGTAAGAAGGCAAGAATAAAATTAAAGGCATTACAGGATGCCAAAGAGAGGGGAGGTTTAGGTTTCCCAGATTGGGAGCTATATTACCAAGCAGCGGCCCTAACATGGATTAGAGACTGGATAACCTTAGAAAATAAAAGATGTTTACATTTAGAGGTTATGACCTCCAGCAGGGTTGGCATGCTCACATATGGATGGGGCAAAGAGAAACCACCAATATTTTTTAAGACATAAGGTTTGGCAAGAATTAATAAAAAGCTGGAATATAGTTAAACATCAATATTACACAAAGATTCCGGCTTGGCTATTGCCATTGGAGGCAGTCACATATCCCAATCTGTATAGGAAAGACAAGGCTATTATATATAAAGACATCTTGACAGAAGAAGGTTATTTAAAACAAAAACAAGAACTAAGACAACAAGGAATAGACATGGAGTGGTGGTCTTATCTCCAGATACAAGCAAGATACATGAAGGATAAGCAAGAATGGGGTATTAACAGACAAGATATGAGGTTAGATAAAATATTGCTAGGCCGGGAGAAAAAACAAAGAATATTTATAAACACTTGTTGGAATATAAGCTATACGAGGAGCAGGTTAAAGAAACAATGGTGACATGGGATATAATATAAATATGGATCAATGGCAGCAAGTATGGGAGCGAAATAAAAAAATCACACTGGCGACATCATATAAAGAAAACCTGTATAAGATGGTTTACAGATGGCATCTCCCTCCGGCCAGATTAGCCAAAATGTATAATGGATATTCATCTATTTGTTGGAAATGTAAAAAAGAAAAGGGCACCTTTTTTCATGTATAGTGGACATGTAGAGAAGCACAGGTGTACTGGCGTATGGTCTGGGAATGGGCAATAGAAATGACTAGGCAAAACATTCAATACAAACCTGAGACATTACTATTAGGAATACTAGAGAAAAATGTAAATAAAGAGGACTCATATTTAATTATTCACGTGGCTACGGCGGCAAGGATACTATTTGCTCAAAAGTGGAAAGCAATGGAAGTACCGAGTGGGGAAATACTAATAAAGAAAATTATGTATTGCACAGAACTAGACAGGATAACTAAAAGATTAAAAAATCAGGAAGAAACAGAATTTTATCGAATATGGAATAAATTTTATCGATGGAGGGGGGAAAAATGGAGGTCACAGTAAAGGGATAAGTTAAGACAGAGACCAGGAATGTATAGTTGTATATAGATACAGTATATTATATGTACAATATGTACAATATGGACTGAGATGTCAGTCAAAGACGATTTACCAAAATTCTATGTAATTTATTAAGCGGACTGAGACAGTATTGGTCAAAGGGACAGTGAATAGCTGCAGTTGTATTTTCTAAAACCTGCCACAAAAATATTCAACAATTATATTCCTAAAATCAGACATACTGAGCTTAATAGAACCTATTCCCAAAGATTGTGCTCTAAATATAGAATAGTAGTAATAAAATATCTGAAGCTCTGTTTACTGGAAAATTTAACCACCAAATATGATTATCCCACATATCAAGTTACATTTTATATAGAATCATTGGTTATATAAACTTGTTTGTCACTATATTCTTAGACTGGAAGCAAAGAAATGCAAGATCAAGATTTTCTTCTTTCATTGCCACAAGAGAAAATAGTACTGCCTTAGAATATAAACATTAGAATATGCAATATGATTTTTACTATCTTACAAGAATATAACCAAACATTCCATAAAAGAAGTTTTAGTGTGCATGGTTTTACCTGGAAATTGTCATCCACTACTAAGAATGGATCACTACATCACTACACATGACAATTTAGTGTATGGGACCTGATTTTCTATTGTATGCATAGGCATTTCAGGGCTCAGTTAAGTAATTTTTCAGGAAGTGTTACATAGTCCAATCATATTGTTTTTAGACAGCATGATAATATTTATATTTAGAAAGCAATTTATAACTAACACCCCATCTACCAACTGTCACAGATGTCTCAAGACGGCCAATATGTCCTGCAGCATTTAAGGCACAATATTGCATAAGTGGGTAAGCTTTGCTGCAGTATAGGGCCCAGATCCAAATTTTCTTCATTGCCAGACTTTGCTAGTGCATAAACTTTCCCCCAAGGACGAGCTAAGGCAGTGGTGGTGAACCTATGGCACGGGTGCCAGAGGCGGCACTCACTCTGTGGGCATGCGCGCCATCGCTCCAGTCCTAGACCTTCAGCTGGGTTTTATAAAACCTTTTCGCTTTAGGCCTCCACTGCCATATGCAAAAAAAAAAAAAAAAGGTTCAATCAGTCAATTTCAACTTCTCACGGGGAAAAAAAAGATCTTGCAAAGATGGAATTGATTGATTGAACTTTTTAGTCCAACCCAGTCTGCTGTTACCACCACAGCCACGCCCACCTAATGGGCCACACCCATCCAGCATACAACGATGCATAAGTGGGTTTTGGGTTACAGTTTGGGTACTCGGTCTCTAAAAGGTTCACCATCACTGAGCTAAGGAATAAACAGTGTGGTCAACTGTGAACATGGCCTAATACAAACCATACATACAATTTTCTGTTCCAAATATGGACTTTGTTTTGAAAGAAATTCATTTTATATTTCTCAATTTTAAATAAAGTTAACAATGTTTAAAAACAATAAATATAAAAAAATTAAATGTTTATTCAAAAAAATCCTAACCAAAGCAAAATAACAGGTAATTTAAAAACATTCTGGATGTTTTCTTATCCCACAAATGCTTGACAGAAGAGGCATGTCTTCCCAATTTTCTATAAAAATACAGCTAGTCAACATGCTTTGAGAGAGAATTTGTACTTTTGGCTGCTGAATTATAGTGAAATTATAAGCAGAGCATCTAGAACTAATATTAAAGCATAGATTGAGTGTTTGAATGTGCCCCTCTAGGAACTTGCAACCTATGTTGTATAAGCCAGGGTTTTTCAAGCTTTTCACCCATTGTACCACTTTAAGATATGGCAATATCCAAGTACCACCAGTCGCCTAGCAAGGTTTTAAAAACTTGATGATCAAAAAAAAAGGAAAGGAAAAAAATAATGAAGTACAGGTAGTCCTCAACTTACAACAGTTCGCTTAGTGACTGTTCGAAGTTACAATGGCACTGAAAAAGTGCCCCCCCCAAGCTACAGCCAAGCAAGACACCTGCCTGCCCGCCCTGCCGCACTCTTCCTCCTGTCTGAGGTTTTCATTGTTGTGAGCATTTCTGTTGAGGATTGGTACCGGGGGAGGGGTGGGGGTGTTTGGTTTTTATTCCCCCCATCTGCTGGGTGGTTGCAGCAGGTTTTGGTCACTTCACATGACCCTGGGACACTGTGACCATCATAAATATGAATCAGTTGCCAAGCATCTGAATGTAAATCACAGCCTGGAGATGCTGCAACATTCCAGCTGATCGGCACTTCTTTTGGGCTCAGCAGAAGCGCCAGGATCAGTGCTGCTTTCCAGTTGATCGGTGCTTCTTCAGAGCTCAGCAGAATTGCCAGGATCAGCTCGGTGCTTCCGCTGAGCCCCGACAGCCCTGCAGCTCCAGACATCTCTCGCTCAGGCTTGTGCGCTGCTGCCACCGATTCAGCGCATTCCCCTCCCCCACTACTTTTCTAGGATGGTCATGTACCACCAGCCAGGTGCCAATGTACCACTGGTTGAAAAGCCTTGGTATAAGCAATATCTATATCTTACTGGGTCCAGTAGCTCATACTGTAAACAAGCAATGCAGTATTTTCAAGTCTGCAATTGTGTAATATCATTTAGTTTTTAGCTTCCATATTTTGTTCAAAGATAAGCCTATATTCCCAATTTATGACTGACATAGCCTAAATCAGTGATGGCGAACCTTTTAGAGACCAAGTGCCCAAACTGCAACCCAAAACCCACTTATTTATCGCCGGGTGCCAGGTGGGCATGGCCCACTGGATGGGCGTGGCTGTGGTGGTCATGGCAGATTGGGTGGGTATGGCCAAGGTGGGCGTGGTCACCTCGATGTTGCTCATGGGGAGGGACACCTGTGGGAGCCGGGCAAGGATGGGGGAGAGCCAAGGCGTCTCTGGCAGGTGGGGCAGTGGGCAGGAGGCTCGTTCTGTGGGGTGAGGTGAGGCAGGGCGGGGGTGCCATTGTTGCAGGGCAAGGTGAGGCAGGGGCTGGGGCGGCTGCTGTCTGACACCATCAGGCCCCACACTCAGAGGCCAGTGAGCACATGGGGGCCAACAGTGTCCGTCAGCAGTCACAGCCTGCCGGCCCCTCAACCAGTGCACTCTGGGGCTTCGCAGCCCACTGCTAGCAGTTCAGAGAAGCCGCCTCTAAGCTGGACGGATGGCCAACAGCTGAGGAGCCAGTGCATTGGGTCATGCTCGGTAAAAGGAGAGCATGTGAGGCCAGGAGGGATAGGATGGGAGGGAAGGAAACCAGCTGTGCTGGGATGCATCTGGCCACGTGGGACCTCGGCAAGTTAGCGGGCAGCTGGTTGAAGAGGGACAGTTGCCATCTCCGGGGCATGGTGCGCGTGCCCACAGAGAGGGCTCTGAGTGCTGCCTCTGGCACGCGTGCATAGGTTCGTCACCACTGGCCTAAATTATCTCAAATTTTAGGGGTTGTTTGTAGAGATTAAAAATCCAGCCTTTGATTTTCTCTGAGATAAATTCATTAGAAATCACATGTCATTTAGAAAAGTATATTGGATGTGTTCCCTCAAACAAACCATGTTTTTGATACTTTTCCAAAGATATGCAGCACACAGGTCTCTGAATAAAACAGCTTTATGTAGCATTACTCAAAAACCATGGCAACAAGAAACCACAGAGCTTCACAATTTCATAATGGCTAAAACCACAAAGAAACAGCAAAACTACAGCTACATGCCACAATATTACAACGTGAATGTTTACAATGAGAAATAACGTGTCTCATTCTGAAAGGGAAAAAAAGCCCTTTAAATCCACATGTTAAATATCAAGCATATCTTTTCTTCCATAGGATGCACCATAGGAGCAAGTTTTTTCTTGAAGTACAATACAAGTACTTTTCATAGGATTTTGAGCAATAGGCTGCTGTTGCTTAAACTTAGAATTGTTTCCAACCAAATAAAAATATATTTAAATTTAACTTTCCAGATTTTGGGGGGGATGGGAAAACAGACTGGGGACAAATAAAAAACTGGCAAGATGGTATACTTGCTTTTCAATGCTTAATTAGAAATAGGGGTCTTATCTACTCATTTAATTGGATAAGATTATCATTTGAAGTTATTTACTTTGTCTCAAATATAACTGCAAGCAATCCTATGAAAATAGGATCAGGCTAACATTATGAAAATATTATCATGGCCAATTTTCCTGACATTGACCATCTAATTTGAATAGAGAAAAAAAGGAAAAAAATATTATTGTAAACTAGGAGTAATACTTATTAAAAGGGCTTATTTTCATTGAATCAAAAATATAACCTGGAACTTCCTTCTCAAGTAAATTCTCAGCTACGTCTTGAAACAAAAAAGGCATGAGTTCTCTGAATAGGGCGGCATAGAAATTTAAATAATAATAATAATAATAATAATAATAATAATAATAATAATAATAATAATAATAATAATATAATTCAGAAGACAATTGATTTACAGCATAATGCTTTCCAGTAGACCACTTCATACATACTGTAACATCAGATTTCCTCTCAATAAATATTTTATAAATATTACGTATTTGCGACATCAGAAGAGGATAAAACTGTAAGACCCACCATGAAGATATTACAGCCATTATACTGGAAGCATTATTGTTGTCAGCGCTTTAAAGTAAGTCAATTCAAAAAACAAACATCACATGGATTCCAGGAATGCTACTTTAGTGAAAAAGAGATGTGCTACTACAATCTTGAAAGCCTGTCCAAATATCTACTGCTTCTTTTGTGAGGACAACAAGGTCAGGGTGAGGCTGTTTTGAATTGTGTTTTTACTTTTCCGTTTTGCCTCTCTTGTAGAGATACATTCCCCTATAATTGTAAATATGAAAGTATAGTGACTCACTACCGGTATTACTATTTTAATGTCAGTACTTCCTCTAGAATTTTTTGGAGTTTTACAATAATTTATCTCAAATAAATTATGAGACAAGAATAACAAAAGCTTAATAATGTACTGTATTTCTCTATGAATAGAATAGAATAGAATAGAATAGAATAGAATAGAATAGAATAGAATAGAATAGAACAGAACAGAACAGAACAGAACAGAACAGAACAGAACAGAACAGAATAGTTGGAAGGGACTTTGGAGGTGTTCTAGTCCAAGGCTTTTCAACCAGTGGTATGAAAAGTAGTGGGGGAGGGGAATGCACTGAACCGGTGGCAGCACCGCACAAGCCTGAGCGAGAGATGGCTGGAGCTGCAGGGCTGTCAGGGCTCAGCGGAAGCGCCAGGATCAGCGCCAAGCTCCAGCTGGAGCTCGGCACTGATCCTGGCAATTCTGCTGAGCTCAGAAGAAGCACCAATCAACTGGAAAGCAGCACTGATCCTGGCGCTTCTGCTGAGCCCAAAAGAAGTGCCGATCAGCTGGAATGTTGCAGCATCTCCAGGCTCTTGTGATTTACATTCAGATGCTTGGCAACTGATTCATATTTATGACGGTCACAATGTCCCAGGGTCATGTGAAGTGACCAAAACCTGCTGCAACCACCCAGCAGATGGGGGAAATAAAAATCAAACACCCCCCCACCCCACCCCCACTGCCAATCCTCAACAGAAATGCTCACAACAATGAAAACCTCAGACAGGAGGAAGAGCGCAGCCAGGCGGGCAGGCGTCTTGCTTGGCTGTGGCTTGGGGGGCACTTTTTCAGTGCCATTGTAACTTCGAACAGTCACTAAGCGAACTGTTGTAAGTTGAGGACTACCTGTACTTTATTATTTTTTTCCTTTCCTTTTTTTTTTGATCATCAAGTATTTGACACCTTGCTAGGCGACTGGTGGTACTCAGATATTGCCATATCCTAAAAGTGGTACAATGGGTGAAAAGGTTGAAAAGCCCTATTCTCAGGCAAATGGTTGTCCAATCTCTTCTTAAAAACTTCCAGTGTTGGAGCATTCGCAACTTCTGGAAGCATGTCGTACCACTGATCAATTGTTCTAACTATCAGGAAATTTCTTCTTAGTTCTTATGCATTTCAGATTATCAGAAGGATCCATAGGCATTTTGTTTCTGCTTTGTCATCCTTGAAAGTTAAACATTTCTTCCCAAGCAAGTCTGCTTAGCTACCTTGAGACATTGACTCTTAAGTCCTGACAAAAGGCAACAGATACCAGTGTTTCTAGTAGGCACTCAATGGCCCAAGGTAGCCAGGAACAGATGAAGAAGACTTATTCTTTGGTTCTGTATAAATTAACAAGGAAAAGCTAGGCAAAACTGTATTTCTGGTGAGTCACATTCAGTGCAGTGCAAAAGTTGAGAGAGTAGTAAAAGTAGGGCATGGAGAAGGAAAGACTACCCTTCTTCTTATACCTTTCCTATTGGAAAGCATCTCCTCCTCTCCCCAAACTAAGCTACGATTTTCATTGAGCTATCACAGATCCTAAACCTAGATCCCTTTTCCAGTCTGTCTTTGCCAGTTCAGATTCAATTATCTGTTTGATTGTTTAGCTTTTATTTATCTAAACCACACTCCCAATTTTTTCCAATAGTTTATAATACAATCAATCATACTAATACATACACAAAAACCAAATCTAGCATCTCTTATTCAGCCATAATCCTTTTTGTGAGAAAGAGGGAGAAAGGAAAAAAGGAAGGATCTTGTCTTCACCACTTTTCTAAGCACCACTCAGATTTCCAGGAATCAACTATTCCACAGAGATAGAGCCATTCCAAGGAAAATGCTTTCTTCTGCCAGTCCAAACCATGTTGGGAGAGACCTAAGCATGTCTGTTCAGGATGAGCAAAATGCATGAACAGTAAAGAATGTATGAAGTTCAGAATTGTTTTCTTTTATTGTACACCATTTGTACTTGCATATATTAAACTGTAATGCCTATTTTAAACCAAATGAAACATATCTTCAGATTCACATTCATGAAAATCAGTTCACTAATAGGCATCTAGATACTGTAGATCAGCGGTTCTCAACCTTTTTCAGGCCGCGACCACGACCTGCACTGCGCATGCACGACGTGACAACCTGCACCGCGCATGTGTGGTGCGATGACCTGCACCACGCATGCGCGGTGCTGCGCCGCACATGCACGGTGCTGCCCCGTGCACCAGCCGAGGCGTAGGCTGCCGCCCGTTCGGGGCAGCGGCAGGCAGGCCCAGGTGCTCCTGGGCGGCCGCGGCGGTGACGGTGCAGGGCGACCACGGGCTGGGCCACCAGCTGGCCCAGCCCAAGGGAGGTAAGCCACCCGCTGGGCCCCACGTGTGCCAAAAACCCTCCCTGCGCCCGCCGGCCTCCCACCTCCCACCCCTGGCCCTCTTTTACTTACATTTTTAGTAGTTGCTCAGCAGGAAGGGGTGGAAACTTCCGGAGAGCTCGCCTTCACTGCAGACAACTTGCAGCACCGTTTGCAGACTGGGACTTTTGGCGGGCTCAGCAGGGCAGAGACAGCCTGGACAATTCCTATTGGCTTTTGAAAGCCAATAGAATTAGACTCTATTCAAGAGAGTATATTCTATTGGCTTTCAAAAGCCAATACAATAAGAGGGAGTAGCACAGCTAAGGAAAAGGGGAAAAAATGGTGGACTGCGTTGTTTGGCGACCCCCGTGAAATGGTCGTTCGACCCCAAATGGGGTCGCGACCCACAGGTTGAGAACCACTGCTGTAGATGTTCAGCTTTATTGTTCTTCCACACTTTTTAACACCCATGTCATCTAACAGTTCAGTAGCCTCAAAATAGTTTTTCTTAGAACTATTTAAAGAAAAATGAGTTTTAATGATCTTGCAAGTTCTTTTTGAAATTTGTTTTTTGCATCTGATTGTGTTGCTTCTGTCAAAGATTATATTTTTGTTCTTCACATTTGTTTTAAGGACTTTCTTCCTCCAAGTTTCTCAGAAGCCCTTCCACATTTCCAATTAACCATAGCATAAACATGCTTATCTAACTTTTTTTCCCTGCAATTGTCTTATAGCATTGTCTTTATTCTACTTCCAATCCTTGTTAGCAAGGTCATCCTTAGCTTTTCCAATGTTAAAGTAATCATTGCCTTCTAGGCAGGCAACAAGACATGGTGTCTTACCATGAGTGCAAACTGATATGGTTTATCAACATTGCAGTCAGCATTGCAGTCAGATAAACCCTAAAGATCAGCCCAGGATTCATTGGCTACTTTAGACTAGTGTGAGCATAGCTCTTTCCCTTTGGCCCCTGGGTACCATCTTCTAGGATTGTTTTGCTAATCCAGATTTGACAACCAGATCTGCAAACTGAACAGCAAGTGACCCGTGGTATATCAGGAAGAGCTACTGTATGTAATGAAAAGGATAAAGATGTCTTTATTCTCTGCTATTCATAGCATAACTCTTCCACCATGTCAGCTGTTTAGACTACTTTTGAACACTATTTTAATGTTGTTCTGGAAGACCCCTAACATCATGTCCCAAAGGTGCCTGACAACCAGCTTTGATCCAGCACAATTGTGTTCAAAAGACAGTTTAGCTAGTATCAATTATCAAGCTTATATTGTATTATTCCAGAGTAACACTATTATTATAATACATAATCATATGCATACATTATGGACAATTATAACTGATTAGAATTAATTTGATAGGTTAATAATGTCTTTAACTAGTGTTTTTCAAACTTGGCAACTTTTAAGACATGTGGTATTCAATTCCCAGAATTCCCCAGTCAACATGCTAGGCAGGGCATGAGTGTTGAAGTCCACTCATCTTCAAGTTGCCATGCTTGAAAATAAACTGCACTAGACTACTGCTAGAATGTTTAAATCAGATGAGATCTTGATGTATGAACTGTCCCTGAAATTCTCAAAGCAGTGACTATTTTCTTTAGACCTACATTTTTTTCTACCCCATCTCTTTCCCATTTTAGATTGTATAATGTTCCATAATTTATAAAACATTTTGTTGAAACCAATAACAATATGGCATACATTAGTGCAAATTTTCTTTTTTTTTTCCTAGTGTTTTTCTCCAAGTGCAGGATCTGTTTTGTTTTGATCCACTTGATTGCGACAGGAATAAACCAACCAGCTTGATGCGCATGCATGATGTCATGGGCTGTGAGAGAGTGACAGGTCCAAAGTCACCCAGCTAGCTCTCATGCCTAAAACAGAACTAGAACTCATAGTCTCTTGGTTTCTAGCCTGGATTCTTAGCCACTGACTAGACCAAATTATCTTTCCTATATTAGTGCACAATATAGCTGAAAAAATAATTCACATCCAGTCCAAGATTCTTTCTAACAACTTGTTTGACCAAATGCCAGTAGAAAGAATGGCAGCAACTTCTCTTGGAGGGTTTTTTTTTAACCACCCACCTTCCCACCCAAATCTACCTCAGAATTTTATCAGATCTTGTCCATTATAGGCATTATGGAGGGAGAGATGAGATACATTTTTTTTCAGAATGCACTTTATTCAAAAGAGCAGAAGCAACTGTACTATGGTCTTCCTACCAAATCATTTTCTTTTTAATAGCAAATATGAATACATGAAACCTTTGAAAAGTATCAAACATTATGGAATTGGGTTTTGTTGAAGTCTCAGAAACCATAAAGAGAAGAAATTACAGATGTTATTGATAGCATAGTTTGTGTCCCACCAGGTTTTGCTTATCATTCCTAAGAAAGAAGGAAGAATTCTAGTTATATCAACTAACAGGCAATTTGGACACAAGAAATGCAGACTAAGAAGCAAGCTTCTTGTATTATGTCAAGTTATTAGGCATTTCTTGCATAAAATTAATTAACTCAGTATTTTTTTTTAAATTTGGTTTATATTGCCACCGACCTCACATATGTATGAGAGCAGTGTACATGAATTAAAAACACAAAAACTGCAACATACAACCCTGGTTGTTCAAGGATAAAACTATGACACTCCCACCTCCATAAAAATCACATCAATAAAAGCAGATGTCATCAAGCCTCTTGACCCAAATGCCTGAGGAAACAGCCAGGTCTTCAGTGTCTTATGAAAGTTTAATGGGTCGGGTCCCTCTGAATTTCAGGATGGGGGAAGGATATTACTTCATAGATGCTGTTGTGAGAAGGCACAACTCCAGAGTCCACCAAAATAACACTGATACAAGGAACATGCCCTTTGTTAGGTTGGTGGGGCAAGCAGAGAGAATGAAAGGAATTAATTACTCTTTATGATTTCTGCTACTGCAGTTTTAAGAAACCTTGTGCCTTATCTTGTGCCTTTTCTGATGTGATCCCTTGAATCTGTTCTTCCAGAGACTGAAAGTACTAGCCAAACACAATAAAGATATAAAAGACAAATGCCACCTCAGGGTAACCATGACTGATAAATAAAAACAAGGAGGAGAGTAAAATCTACAGACTAGTCAGAAAATGGCAAAGATGTGAGGATACGAAAGGAATGTAAAGGTAGTTCTCAACTTACAACCTTTCATATAGTGACCATTCAAAATTACAAGAGTACTGAAAAAAGTGACTTATGACAGATTTCACTTAATGACTGTTGCAGCATCCCCAGGGTCATGTGATCAAAATTTGGATGGTTGGCAACTGGCATGTATTTATGAGAGTTGCACATCCTGGGGTCACATAATCACCATTTGTAACTTTTCTAGCTGCCATCCACCAAGCAAAGTCACAGATTCAATTTAATATGTTTTACTAAAAAAAACTGGAGTGATTCTCTTAACAGGTATGGCAAAAAAGTTGTAAAATGAGGCATGACTCATTCGACAACTGCCTCACTTAGCAACAAATTTTAGGCTCAATTGTAGTCATAAGTCGAGGACTACCTGTAGTCCTAGAGAAGGTGAAAGTAAGATTTAGGCCAAATCTCAATTATTAAGAGACTTTGAGCTTCCCCATTCTGCATCCTCCTTCTCTCTCACATAGACTTCATGCTCCATCCTGTATTTTCTTCTGTCATTCCATATCAAGGTAACTGAAATAGTAACAACCAAGTATTTGCTTTTCAAATTCAAAAACCTGGATTGGGATACTTATTACTGACATACCACAGCTTGGAAACCCAGCAGCAGCTGTTCTGGTGGTTGATAAAGGTTACATTCTCCATTCAATTCATTATATCCCTTAGGAAAGTATTTACATTTTATATTGGGCTCCTTTCATATATATTTATTATTAACAAAGTTCTAATACAATCAGTCTGAATCATCACCAGCACTTTTTGTCACTGAAAATTACTGAAAACTCAATGGTTTCAAATTTCATTATTTTTTCATGTTAAATTTGCAACTTTACCTTTCCTATTTTAAAAAAACCCTGCGGTAGATTACAATTTTTAAAATAATTCAAAAAATAACAGGAAGGTAGTTAATCAGATTTGTTACAAAAAATAATAGGCCCTGGTTTGTTAAGAGTCATGTGCCAAACATTGTCCAAAACAGTAGAGTCTCTAAGCAAATGCAGTATTTAAGCAAAAAGATCCAGGTAGTATGGAAAACCTGTGATTGGTTAAGAAGTCCAGTACTAAATGACAAACATGACATGCCTTATAAACATTAGGTACAGTTCTGTGTTTACAGGATTCTTTATATATTGTTTATATATCTGTACTGTTCACAGATTTGTTTTGCATTTTGATGGGAATTCTTTTTGTATTATTATTAATAGGAACAGTACTATATTGTAAAGCCAAAAAAATGCAATTCCAGGGTGTTCTCTGTTCATGAAATATTTTTGCAATTCCAGATGGTTTCATTTTCTCCATCTGTGGAAATACATTTAAAGATTTTGTTTTAAAAAAAATAGAACCTAAGCAACTTTCATGTTCTGTTACTACACATATGTATTCCTAGAAAGTATCCATTGATGCAGGCTATAAATAAAGTAATAGAAATTTATATCAAGACATAATATATACTTATGTATAAACATAGCTTACTATCAGGTCCTGGATCTGAATCTATTGTCAATATTTGCATTTGTTTGTGAACAGTTTCATTTTTAAAAAAGCTGCAAGACAGAATTTATTAGGTGAATCTTCTCCATCACATCCACACTGCTATGTTTATTCATCTTCTGTAACTGTTAAGGATATAAAAATCATATCAGAGAAAAGTGGATAGTCAATAATCCAATAATTGTATATATTTGTCCATATTTTTCACCCTGATTGTTTATAAGATCATTTAGAATGATCTGCTATACAAAGAATATATTCATTAGGTGCTGTTCCCAGAATGTTCTCTGTATGCAAAATTAAATGCTGAACACTATTTTCTGAAAATGATACAAGCATACTTAGCTGAACTTAGTGATCTGGGCAAGAATTATGTTTTTCTCCACCTGTGTAATCACATAACATAAATATGCGAGAATATGGTTGGTGTTATGTCTTTCTGTAAACAAAATGAGTGCAATTATTGCTGAAATAAGAGCAACAACCATAGCAACAAGAAATTTAGGAATTTTGTATGGAGCATTAGCCTATCTAACAGAATTCAAACTCAGTCTATGGCTGAGGAATGCTGGGAGTTAAATCCAGACATCTTAAAGTGAGCAAGGTTTAGAAATTTACGTCTTCTATAATTTCTAACAAAGTCTTCCAAGACCCATCGAAAGATGTTTTGATTGAATCTCAGATATACTCTATTATTAGATTATAGTTCTTCCAGTAATAAAATGTTATAATTATGGTGTATTCAGATTCTTGTTATCAGAATGCACATCTACACTGTATACAGCCTTCCTCATAACGATTTAGATTGCCATAGTTCAGCGGTTCTCAACCTGTGGGTCGTGACCCCATTTGGGGTCGAATGACCGTTTCACGGGGGTCGCCAAACACGGCAGTCCGCCATTTTTCCATTTTTTTCCATTTCCCCTCTGCCGTCGCGCGCGCGCCGCGCATGTGCAATTCGGCCCGTTGTGCCGCGCATGCGCAGTTTGGGCTATCGCGTGCACGCCGCGCATGCACGGTTCGGGCCATCGCGCCGCACATGTGCGGTTTGGGCCATCGCGCTGCGCATGTGCGGTTAGGCCCGTCGCGCCACGCATGCGCAGTTCGGCCCATCGCACTGCGCATGCGCGGCGCAGGTTGGGGTCGCGCCGCACATGGGCGGCGCAGGTGGGGTCTCAGCCTGAAAAAGGTTGAGAACCGCTGCCATAGTTGAACTCTGTTAGGCCATACCAAAATTCAGTTCTCAGGGAGGAGGGAAAGTTACTAAACAATTTTAATTCTGGTCCATTTAACTGAACAAGATATTTCTATATTCCACATTTCCAATGCTCTCTAGGGTTTATGTGAAATAATAACGCACATATTAAACTATTGGAATAGTAGCAAAATATAGATGTAGAAGCAGTCCTTACATTGTATATTCTTGCCTTTAAGATATGAAATCTAAAAATAATTAAAAATGAAAATACCTCAGTTCTGATGACAATTTTTAGTAATGAATACAAAACATTTCAAATCTAAAATGTTTGAGCATAAAATGCTCCATTTTGAATTTGAAATGCTGATTCTGATTTTCAGCTTCAAAAGCATTCCAAGCTTGAAACAGCCCCATCTGAAATGCAAAATAGTTATTTTAAATTCAGTTTTGAAATGCTTTCAAACTGGCTAAAACCAGCTATAATGTTTTCACAAGAGTGCAACAAGCTCTCCTGAGCTCAAAACAGCCGTTTCAGTCTTCAACTGGACATTTCATATTCAAAATCTTAAGAGTCCAAAACACAGATTTTGAGTTGTGATCCCTGCAAATGGGCTGCCTGTCTCTTGCTGTTGCACAAGAGCAATGTGATTTATAGGCCATAAATTATATACATACTTAAAACAGTCAAATTTAAACTATTATTCAATCAGTGCATTAAGGCAGGCGATCATCCTTAATGCCCTTGGTGAAATTATCTGTCCTTTTTATCTGTTGGCTTTAATAGCCTTAAACAATTGGGGGCCCTAAACATCAGGCTAAGTTTCTCTTAACCCACTTGAGCCTTGCAATTGGGTTTCCAAGGCCTTTTTTTCAACAAACTCTATTAAATTAGATGTTTTTAATGGGCCTTTTTTATGCTGACCCCTTCAATTTAGAGCTTTCTTCCAGGAAATTTTAAATATAAATGGAAATTTTATCTCAGGGTTGCCACAAAGAAGAGGGAGTTAAGCTGTTCTCCAAAGCACCTGAAAGCAGGACAAGAAGCAATAGATGGAAACTAATCAAGGAGAGAAGCAACCTAGAACTAAGGAGAAATTTCCTGAGTTAGAACAATTAATCAGTGGAACAACCTGCCTCCAGAAGTTGTGAATGCTCCAACACTGGAAGATTTTAAGAAGGGACTGGACAGCCATTTGTCTAAAATAGTATAGGGTTTCCTGGCAAAGCAGGGGATTGGACTAGAACAGTGGTGGCGAACCTATGGCACGGGTGCCAGAGATGGCAGTCGGAGCCCTCTTTGTGGGCACACGTGCCGTTGCCCCAACCTTGCCTCCCCCCACGACCCCCTCTTCCAGCAGCCCCCCTAAAGGAGAGTCGCCCCAGAGCGTGGCCCACATGGAGCAGCGCAGCCAAGGACATGGCAGCCAGGCAGCGTAGACAAGACTCTGCCCTCACACCCTATCATACAGTTGATGCTGCGGGGCAAGGGCAGAGAGTGTGGCCGCCATAGCGCTGCTGGGCTGCCGGGGCAATCTGCAGCAGGCCCTGGAGGCAGTGAGTGGTCCTGTGGGCAGGCAGGGCAGGGAATGGGGGGCAGGGCAGGGGGGTGGAGCGGGGGCAGGGCCAGTTTTTGGGCACTCGGTCTCTAAAAGGTTCGCCATCACTGGACTAGAAGATCTTAAAGCTCCCTTCCAACTCTTGTTATTCTATTCTAAATACATTCTGGCCGCTTTTCTGTATGTTTTCAGAACCCTAAAGGCTGACTGAATAATTTTATAATTGGATAATTCTCTAATTCATGTTATGATCATATTACTTATGGTTATTTATAGTTACGTAGTTTGTAACTAATTATGTTTTAATTGACATTAGTTGTATAAGTTGATATGTGAAGAGACACTGTAAAATTATTAAATAATGAAGCCAGTATAAGTCAAAGGTGAATCTTGCTACCATACATGAATTACAAGTTGAGATGAAGAAGTTATTATTTTTCAAAACTGATAGTACTGCCTAGTTTTATATGAGTATCTCCCAATAAAAATGATTTTCATAATTTTGCATGTTTTCTGCAATTATTAAGAAGCTATTAAGCAAAGGTTAGACATACATGTGCTCATTTAAGATTTTATGAGTAATGTATTTGTATTCCACCTTTATTATTTTTACAATTAACTCAAGGTACAGTATCCAACACTCTCCTACAATTTTCCCCATCACAACCCTGTGAGGTGACCTGGGCTGAGAGTGACTGGCCCAGGATCACCCAGCTCGTTTTCATGACTAAGGCAGGACTAGAACTCAGTCTCCTGCTTTCTGCAAAGACAATTATGTCCCTGGAAATTTTCTGTTCTATTATTATTAATCATTCTATTTTACAGTATATCCAAGGAATTGCAGGAAAATACTCCTGATAATATCTCGTGATTGCTCACCTCAAATGCCCAAATGTAACTTATTCTATAAGTGCTAGCCAAAAGTAGATCCAAATTTGGGATTTGCTGGTCTGTAGAAATAAACCTAGTTCTTTTATGCAAGTAAACCAACTGGCTCTCCTGCATGAGTAATCTTGACCTCTGTTATCTAAATGGGGTTTTTTTTTCCTGAGAAACACCTGGTGTTTGTTTCAATAGTTCATGATCCAGATGACATGGATTGGTCCAATTCGCTGGCTTTGTTTGTACAATACACCTAGCCTGGTTACTAAATTAAGTTTTTTTTTCTTGTATTGCACAATATACGGAACCATCAATGTTGAGTCCACACAATATACAAAGCACAATCAATCCAGATTTTTTGAAACACTAACCTAATTTTGTATACTATCTGAATGCAGTTGCTAAGTTTTGCAATTGACCTGGTTAAACATGAGAGGGGGATGAGAGCGTCTGCTTTTTTTTTTTTTTTTTTTTGTGATACCTGGTAGAAAAGGGGGGGAGTGGGAAAAAAAAGGGATTAAAGTCCCGTGGTGGAACCTCAGAAGGCGGTTCTGCAGAAAGCCCCAGAACCCGACTATTTTTTTAATCCTGTCTCCGGTACGAGGGGCTGTTTTGGAGGACTTGGTTACATTCGCGGGCTAAGCCGCCAACCTGGCGCAACGTCAGGCCATGCCTTGTTGGAGGTGCAACCTCAGCAGCTTTCGGTTGCCTCTCGTCTGGGCCCTTAGCCAAGGGAGCCTTACGCCGATGAGCCCGGCTCGAGGGGACCAACTCCTGTGGAGCCCAGGGAAACCAAACGCCCGACTGAGACGTGCGCCTGCGCGCGCCCAACTCTGCCTGATATACACAGGCGCACATGCCTTCGCTCCCCTCCTGGGCTGCGGCGGCGAGGGAGGGGGCGAGCCAGAAGCTGGTGCTCTGCGCGAAGGAGGCACAAAAGAAGCGGGGTCGCTGGAGACGGCGGGCTCGGGCAAGGGCTGCGTTTCCTTCCGTCCTGAATGGAAGCCCCGCTCGGCCGAGCAGCTTCGGATCTCCGCCGCCTGCAAACCAGGCGGGCAGACCGGACCCGCGCTCAGGTTTTGCTCCAGGGACTGAAATGCTGCGGGTGGCGGCGCTGAAAGGAAGAAGTTGTTTAGCATCCTTCACCTCGCCCTCGCTGCTGTAGCCGACGGGAGGCGATGCTGCAAGCCACCGCGACCGTCTCCTCGAGTGCTCCCCTGCCGGCCGAAGGCTCCCCGGAGCCCAAACAGCCCGCCCGCCTGTGAAGAGAAGCCAGGGAAAGGCGCCGGGCGAGCGCGAGCGATTCTGGAGCTCTCACCGGATTCATCGACGCGCTGCTGCTGCTGCAGCCGCCTGAGGCGGCGGCACCCGAGTCTGGCGTGGTGGAAAATCTTTGCCCCCCCCCGCGGCTGGCACCCGTGTAGCAGCAGCTTTTGCCTTGGTGGATGCGTATGAATGAGTTCTGCACCGAATGGGCGCAAAAAGCGCCCCAGGTCCACCGGTTCGATCTTCCAAATCGGCAAAACGTCGCTGCACGGCAGGGACTGCGAAGGCCGAGACAGCAGCAGCACCGAGGGCGCCCCTAAGACCCAGAGACTAGCCCTGGATGACTGCAAGATGGTGGGTAACGCGCAGCTGCGCCCCCTCCCATTTGTTTTTGGACGGGTTTGTGTGGCTCAGTGAAAGGGACCACTCCTCTCCCCCTTCCCTGGTCTCCCGCACTCCTTGTCTATTCCGATCACGTGCAGCTGCACTATTTTTAAAACTGCAGTCCGCATTTGAGTTGACACCCTTTTTGCTCAAGTAGCAGCTTCGAAGCCGGGGCTTGCGAGGCGGCGTGCGTTACAATAAGGGTTTTTAAAAGCCTTGGGTGTTTGTTTTATGGGCTGAAGAAAGAGATCACGTTTATACATGTTTCGTAGGAATGGTAAAGAAAGATGGGAAGGGGGTGGATTTTGGAACATTGACTTGCGTGCTCAGTGGACACTACAGAAGTACGAAACATCTGCTGGTTGGTAGTATTTTCCCACCGTGTAATCTGGAACAGTATTATACACCCTGTGTAGACCTCATGTTGCAGATATCCAGAGCAAGCACTTTCTATGTTTCCTCTTAATTTCAGAAGTGGGAAATAAGAAAAATAAATCCCACGCAGTTCTGCTGGCTCAGTAGAAAACAAGGTTGTAAATGCACATGGAGGTGATATCAAAGGATGTGCATCTGTCTTTCAGGCCACAGTTGTGCTAACTTACTGGTGCAAATAGTAGTTGTGCCTGTTGATCTATGAACTAACTTGCCATTTCAACCTCCAGGTAGAAATTAATCTACCAGAAGTATATTTGTGCCAAATCCAAATTACGTTGAACTTTGGTGCAATTGAGCTCTGTAGTATGGTTAACTTCATTAAGATACAGTTCTAACATCAGAACTGTTCTTTTTAAAATATATATATATATTTATGCTATCTTGTGCAGTTAAAAAGATAGAATCATAGTACTTGATAAGAAAAATCTATTCTTAGCTTTCTAATTCCCTATTTAGGTATTTTGGAATCTATTAACTGCAGATACTTCTTAGGCTAATATTTTGGGGACTATGACTGTAAACAATGCATGATTTAAAAAAAAACCTCAATAGTTACACAAACATTTCGGTTGCAATCATGTAGATTTATTTCAGAATACAGAATTCAAAAGGGATTTCCTTTTGCATAAACTTGTTTAGGAATGTAAATTGCCTTGGTCTTCTAATTTTTGTATAAATATTGAATTTGTCGGAGTTAGCTGAAGTTGAAATGCAGCTCAAGAAGGTCTGAGCCTTCATAAATCAAGAGAATTTTAGAATTACTGCTTTTATTTCAATGTGATCTAAGTCAGGGGTCTCCAACCCCGGTCTGTGGACCGGTACAGGCCGCCACATACCAGCAACCAGTCCGCACAAACAAGCAAAGCCCTATCCGTGGGATGCAGGTAGCACACAAAACCATGCATTCTCCGGTCCGCAGAAAAACCTCTCTCCACGGAATCTGTCCCTGGTGCCCAAAAGGTTGGGGGACCTCTGATCTAAGTAGTCTGAACACAGTGGGCTGAGATAGGCTGCAGACCTGTCTTTTTTTTTTTTTTTCCAGATGCATTAGGTTGGAATAGGCATTTTCCTTCAGCAAGACTTGTGTATCCTAAAACAGACAAATGTACATTGAGATTTGTGTAATCAGCACTTCATTAGGCTGCTATACATATATTAATGGGATTCTTACTGCAATATATGAATGTAAATAAAGTCTATTTTGTAAATTGAAACTACAGATTATTTGCGCTGAAAATCTTCAATTATGGAAATATGTGAACTGAGCTCTGAAAGTTACAATATTGAATTTAGTCATTTTCTTTAGAAAATAATTTACTTAAACTTTTTAGTAGTATTTTTATTTTAGAGGATTTAAAAAAAATCTTCCCATTTAACTTTCTTTTATACAAACTTACAGTCATGAGTTTACAAAATGTTAACCTTTAAAAATAAAGCCTGACATCCATAAGGTTCTATTAAGGCTCATCAAATATCACAAAAGAGCTTTTGAGGATAGTGTTTTCAAGCCTTGATTTGGGCAGTTTGTCAAAGGCGATTTTCTTTGTCAGGGCCATAACATGCTAAACTGGAAGGGAAAGCATGGAAGATTAATTTTTATCACACAGTGCACAACAGTCCCTTGGAGTTGATTAGCCAGAGAATCCAGCTATGGGGGTGAAGTATTTCTGAAAATGCTAGCATAGGTCTCACTTTGTACAACAGAAATGTTGAGAATATAGTTTGGGGTTAGGGTTATGGCAAAATATATGTCAATGCAACAATAACGTACTGTTTTTGGTTACATATATTCAAAAGAAAGGATGCCATTTTATGATAGTTTGAGGGTTAAATGGTGGACAAATCTGAACTATCTTCCAAATTAATGTTAGAATATATTGTTAATCCTTTCCCTTGTTGCATACATATACAAACATAATTTGTCTCAGAAGAAAAATCAGCAATAGTAATTGTAGGAAACAAAATAATGACTCATTTAACCCTGAATCCTTGAGTTTGAAGCTTTTTATACAGAATAAAGTACTGGTACAAATACTAAATGACAAGGGATTTTTCCTCCTATATAAATAGTCAGATTTTTAAGAATAGTAAAAACAGTCTTAGAGCCAGAAAAAACAGTTTTAAAATAAAATAGCAATGAGTGACACATTCCACTCCTGATAGATAGCGTCAGAAAATTGGGGTAGGTGGGGGGAGACTAGGGTTGGGGGCATAGAGGAGAAACTATTTCTGGAAACATTATCTTCTTTCATGATAAAATATTTGGCTTCCGGGAAAAAGAAAAGCTGTTAGTTAGCCAGCTTCAGCATGTAAAAACACTTTCAAAGGCTTAAAATATCTTCATTTTCCAGTGAAAATGCATGCTCTGGGTGAGCAAAGGGCAGCTTTTATAATATGCTTCATTATTTATGGCATGGTAGGGGCAGATCTTCGTTCTGTTTCAAATGCCTGGATCAGCACAGCTGGAGCAACTTTTTTTTAAAAATCCTGCCTTATCTTTCACTGCAGCAAAATGTTGGTTGTATGTAAATATATTTTTTCTTTCTCTTTCTCAGCTTGTCCAGGACTTCAACACCCAGGTGGCTCTGTATCGGGAATTGGTCATTTCCATTGGGGATGTCTCAGTCAGTTGCCCATCGTTACATGCTGAAATGCACAGAACACGTACCAAAGGATGTGAGATTGCCTATCAGGCACACCAAAAGCTTTCTGCAATCTCTGGGTAGGAGATTCTTTCCATCTACTTGCCTGAGTTGTTACCAGTTCTGTTCAAGGCTTAGGAGCAAGAGTATTGGATAGCCACTATTGTATTTTAATGACCTGGATTTTAGTTAAAAGGTTTAATTTGTCCGGAACTGGCTTTGGGGTTAGGAAAGCACCTCTTTGGTCTTTAGTTACAGCCCTCAGATTGTTTGGAGGAAAGCTGTGCCATTTAGAATAGTTTGAAACTGAAGACATTTTGTAACCTGCTATATCATGGAAATACAAGTTCATAGTTAAACTGAGATGAGTCTTTGATGGGGCAGAGGGACTTTTTTAAAAAAACATTCTAAAATACAAACATTATTAGACCTATTGTTTAAAAACTGTTATCTGTTAACTGGAAAATAGCATTTTAAGTAATGTGACAATATACTTTCAAACACTACATTTTTGTTTTGCTTAAATAATTACTGCTAAAACAGCAAATCACTTCTAAACTAATGTAAAAAAAATGTGAATATGAAGACAGTTTCATTCTTGACAGTGCAGTTTGCATCTGTGATTTTGCCCATCAGTTACAGCTGAAGTGGAAAGAAAACGGGAATTCATTTAATTTACATTGGATGTACATTTTATGTCTTCGGCCTTGCAGTATTAAGTGCACCTTCAAACAGGACTCTAAACATCTAATATTTATTTATGTATTTTACTTTTAGCTGCCTGCTACCAAAATACCAGGACAGTATACAAAAAGTAAGCATATTAAAGCAACAGATTGTACAAAAAGATAAAATGGTGATTTAAGTCATTAAAACTATAAATTAAAACTTTATTTTTATACTTAGACATAGTTAAAGGTGTTTTTTTTTTAAAAAAAACCAATCTGGGAGGCTTATATTCCATTGGGCCGCAAATTCATCATATTCAGTTATGACAAAAAGTCAGGCCCCAAGTTCCAGCAAAGTGGATCATCTACCACTGAAGATGTACTTCCCCAGATGATTTAAATGATGGGAACCTTGCAGAAGGAGGCAATGTCTAAGGTATCCTGAACCCAAACCATCCAGATCTGTAAAAACAAGTGACTCCTTATATTGTACTCAGAAGTAAATTAGCAACCAGTGTAGAGATTTCAAAATTATTGTTAACTTTGTTTCTACAAAATCGACTGAAGACCAGTGTGTGTACAGCACTTTTTACAGTATTTCACACATGAGTAGTCCAACACACAGTGCATTACTTAAGTCAGGGGTTCTCAACCTTGGCAACTTTAAGACTTGTGGACTTCAACTCCCAGAATTCCTCAGCCAGCTTTGCTGGCTGAGGAATTCTGGGAGTTGAAGTCCACAAGTCTTAAAGTTGCCAAGGTTGAGAACCCCTGACTTAAGTGAAGCCTAGAGGTTACAAGTTGCTTTTAGGTCATTATTTGGAAAAGAAAGCCTATAGTAATGCACACATTCCATCTAAGGAAGTAAGGGGTCTTGATGCACAATTTACATATCTGCTCTGGGTAGGAAAGTTTGACCCCATCTTATCTGTCTTATTTGAATTATGTCTCAATTTATTTTCCTTCTATCTCTTAAATCAATAATAAATCATAATTAATAGTAATTGACAAGCATAACTAAATAGTCCTATCTTGTTTCAGTTAAAGCAAAATTCAAAGCTCTAGTTTTAGTAATGATTGAGTAATTTTAAATGTCCTTGTCATGCTATACGCTTTTGGAGACATAGTGTTGTTTTATGCAGATACACTTTTAGCACTAAGGATGCAAATGTTTTAATATTAGGGATACAGTAGTACACGTTTCTGTCATCAAACATAGTAATAATTGATTGGCAACAGCGCCATTAGTTTGAATAAGTGCTCAGTAGAGGCTTTGTAATCAGTTCAGCAAGCAGCAATAAAAAGATGTAAGTAGCAACCAAAAATATAGCACTTAAAAATGGAAAAGTGGCAAAACCAGAGACCCCTCAAAACATTATGCATTTAAAAGCAAGTTTGTAAAAGTGTAAGTAAACATTAGCTGTAATATACAATGAACATCAGCAATTGCCTATGTTACAGATAATTCTGAAAACCCACAGACTGCCTCCTACCCCCACTGCATTGATAGTATCTATCCATATCTCAAGTAGAAGACTTTTTTGTGAAGTATCACTGATTCTTTCAGTGAAAACATCAAGTTAAATGTTAGGCCACCATTATGTCATGCTCTTCTACTAAGCTAGGAGCCCACACTTTGGTGCCCAACCTCACTTTCTTTTATCATGCCATGCAGTGCAAAATTAAGCATACATTTTACAAAGTAGATGAGTCAAGCAGAAGAGAATTTGGATTTAATTTCAGTTTTGCTTGTGCCAGAATGCTGTACTAGGTTGTGGTTCTTAAATAGATGTCTGTGATAATTACACAGATACGAAGTCTATGGCTCCAAATTTGCTGTTTTGACATTTTCTTTTAAATGCATGGCAGTGTAACTGATGTAATCTTGCTTCCAACCTTCACTACTGGCTTTCAGACTGTGGGAAGGATTAAAAATGCCCTTTTACTTGCACAGTGTTCTGTATATAGCCCCTGAAATATTTATTAAATTAAAGATACCGATAAAGGTCAGATGTAGGACAGACACTGCTTCAATTTTCCCTGATACTGTTTGTTCATGCTGCCCTTGTGATATACTTGTTTGCCACACACCTGACCCATCATTCCCATTCCCAGCCAGCCAGGGTATCATAGTAGGATGACATCTTTTGAATGAACCTTGTGAAAGTTCATTGTGAAAGTTGTGTGAGATATTTGGATGGCCAATTGATCCAGAAAACATACTGGAAGAAGAGTAGACAAGGCATTTCTTCAGTCTATTATTTGAAGAATCCATTTCTTCCTGCCTAATGGTAGGACTGGCCCTGAATAAATTAGCAGTTTTACTGTTTGCTTCTTCAAAAAATTTTTTTTGCAGAAATAATACTGTCTTCCATTTAAGTGTCTTTTTAAAAAAATAGTTATATATAGGTAATTTCAGTTTCACAGTTTATTTTATAGGTTTGCTTTAAACCTTATGGAATATCAGTGAATTGTGACTGATGTGCTAAAAAGCTGAGAGCAAATTCTCTGGTGGATATACTTTAAATTGGAATTTCTACACTCTAGTAAAACAATGTAAAACTAATTAGTCCCAGTTTCTTAAAAGAAGCAAAAATAGAACTGATTCCAAACATTTGAGTGATTGAAAAAAATAGATTTATAACCATTTTTAAATTGTACTTCTCTTAGAAATTTATTTTAAGAAAATAATGTGTGAACCTTAGAGAATTTAAGCTAGTGGGGTGTTTGAATAGAAAACTATAACTGAAAATGTAATTTAAATCATTAGTAAAATAGCAAACAGGTCAGTGTAAGTCGTGCTCCTGAGATGTGAATGCCTCAAGATGCTGAATAAGATTTAATAGTTAAAATGTGACTGAGGCTTTCTGTCCATTGAACTATGGAAAGTCGGGTGGGTCTGCATCTTCCCACAATAACCTTTTTGTGAGGCAGAAGATGCGGCATGTCTGTGGTCTTCAGTTTCCTGGCTGTGAAAAAAGATCTTATTTCTCCCCCTTGCTTTTAAAGAGCAACTTAGTTGTACACCAGAAAGGGATTAACACGATGCTTCATCTTTGGAATAAATAGTAGTGTATAAAATGTTACTCAATACTGAGAAATAGTGAAATGATAAATGAAAATAAGTTTAGCTTAGGCTCAACCTGTGACACTGGAAGTAGATTAGTATAGATAAAATAAGCCAATTGTTTATACAGTCAATATTTAATCTTATGCTATTTGTTGACATAGGGTGCAGTAGTGGCCATTGGCCTCCATAGCTTTGGAGGAGTTTGACGGCTGTAAAGCACATTGATTTTGTGGTAGTACTGTCCAGGTTTCCCCATTCCCTTCTGCTTAAAAGACTCCCAGAATAGTTCGCAATTACATATATGTGAAACAAAACTGCTTTGCCTACGTTCTTACAGTCTAAAAGGAAAGCAGGTTGGGAATAAACAACCAACTTAGACGTCATTAAGAGTCTTAGGGGTAAAGTTAAACGGAGAGTAAACTCAACTGGGAGTGGAGTTGGGTTAGGGATTGGCTGTTGTTGGTTTTTCTCTGGTGGCCTCAGCAATCATTGGTGATAGCTGAAGGAAGAATACTCAATTGGAGCTGTATTCAGGCATGAGGGAACATTCCAGTGAATACATTTGGAAACCAAGAACAGGGAAGAACCCTTTTTTTCACAAGGGTATGTGACGGCTGTGGTTAGGAAAGAGGAAATGCTGGATTAACCTCTATTCTTATGTATATATACAAAGGCACAAACTATAACTTTTTCCAGAACTGTGCTGCACAGACTTCAAATCTATATCTGATGCTTTAACAAAGCAAATCATAGCTATTGCTACAGTGAGGACTAATTAGTCCAAACAGCTATTAAAAATGGGTATATGAAACTATTTTTCATATGCCTGTATGCCCATCTTCACGTTGTATTACTAATCCTCTAACACAGAGGTGTCAAACTCGCAATGTCACGTGACATGTCACGATGTATAGCGAATTTTTTGCCATTGCCGTCATTGGGGTGGGTGTGGTTTCGCTATGATGCATCCAGCCTGTGGGCCGGCAGTTTGACACCCCTCCTCTAATATATGGGCAGTTATAGTGTTTCCAAGAGTCCTACAATAGGCCAGGGGAGTCTACATTTGCCACATACAGAGCAGAAAGAGTTATCATGAAAAGGAAATACAGAATTGAAACATAAGAAGCTTATGCTTACTTTGTTTCAAAGCAAAGAAGCACAAATACATACACATTCATACAGACATACACATACATATGCTCAATTTCTGATTAGTCAGAGACAGTTGGAAAAATACTGTCTGGTTTTGCAATTACTTGATTTATATAGGAGAAACCAACTATAAGGCGCTTCGCTGTATTTGAGTACTGTTTCAGATTGGATGGGTTTTTTTATTTTAATTTTTTGCCTTCAAATCAATGTTGATTTCTTGTGACTGCCTGGATTGATTCCTGCAGTTTTCTTGGCAAGATTTGTTGGAAGTGGCTTGCCATTGCTTCCTTCCTAAAACAGAGAAGCTCCTCAATCAGATTGAACCACTTTGGAATGAGCATAGATGAGGATGGGAAAAATAACACAACCTTCCTTCTCTTCATGCTTCTCCTCATAGACTTTTCCAGACTTTACTGCAGAAATTGAAGCCCGGGCTGCTGAAGGACAGCTGGACATACAAGCAAAGTAGTAGCAGCTAGTTCCACCGCTCGCTACCCACAGTTCAGATACCTCCCTCAGTCATTTCAGTTGAATATATTGCTAAGCTGTTTTAGATAAATTGTACTCAATATGTTATCCTTTAAGAGTTTTGAAGGTATTATTAGCATGCATTGGTCTAGAGCAGTGACCCCATTTTTGCCCCAAGCTTTTCAGAAAAAAATTGCTCCCCAGTTTTAAATAACAATTATTTTAAAATGTCAGTTTCTAATGGATCAAAACTTATTTTCTTTGCCAGGGATATCCATGTACATCCATCTGACTGCCTACAGTAAAGTTCTGGTTGCATCTAGAATAAAATGCTTGCTGCAATTTCTAAAGTTGCAAATGATAACCCTGTAATCCTATCCCTAGTAGTACATATTGCGTTTTTGGGTTCATTTCATTAAAAAAAACAGGTTAATTAAGTGTGCCCATGATACAGTCGAGAATTGAGAAAGAGTACCATATTCAGGAGCTGCAACTTTGAGCACAAAATTTTGTAGTCTTAACAAAATTTAATCAGTATTATCAATTTGTCTATAACATCTAAGTCAAAATAAGTATTAGGTTAAGTGATTATCTTAAATGATACATCAATCCAAATGATCCTTGCAACACGAAGGTGAAGCGCTCCCCCAAGTGGCAGTTCTCAGAAACCCTATCCAAACTCATTAGGTCAAGTTCACCTCAGATGAAGCTACAAATGATATAGCTTATGTGACATAAGATACTCTGTACAGTAGAAGCAGCAGAAGGCAGCATAAACCTCCTGGAACCATGCACAGTACAGCTAGCTATGAGGAGTTGTCACACTCTCCTAAAAGGATAGAATATCCTCCTCTTAACAAACGTGATCAGAGAAGCCATGTCACAGGAGAGGGAGGCAGCCGTTCAAGGTACCCAGGTTCCTTTGCTAAGCAGTGAAAAACATCTAGTCTCCCACAGCATCACCCTCAAAAGGAATCCACACCAGTGGACCGGGGTCAGGTGCAGAGATGCGATGCTTCAATCCCAGAGTATTCTAACAATCTTCATCTTTAGGACATTAGTATTTAGGAGCCATTTGCACATTTTATTCAGATGTAACAGCAGTTTCCAGAAGTACCAGGCTCAAAAAGTGTCATATAATTGGTCAAAGTTACAACAGGCTTTAAGAAAAACTACTTGCAACCCGTCCTCAATGTTATAACAGTTGCCCCTCACCCCACAATTACATGATTGCATTTCAGGTGCTGAGCGACCAACTTGCATTTATAGTGTTGTAGTCTTCTGTAGTCACATGGCACATTTTGCAACACTTTTTGCCTTTTTCATCATGTTCAATGGACATGGTGAATTCATATGATGACCATGGTGACTTGATTTACAGCTGTCATAACACAGTTGTAAAATTGAGTCTGGTCACATGGTGCCTTGGTTTATGACTACAACTCAATGCTCCATTGTGGCTGTAAGTCAAGGATTACTTGTTATCAATCTCCCTCTATAAATTGTGGCCTTCCAGCATGGAAATACCTTGCTGTAACTTTCACAAACATACAACAGTCCTTTCCTCAGTCCTTTCTTTAAAGAGCATGAAGTTTCTCTCTGCCCATGGTAGCATCACTGATTCCTGCCACTATCCACTGATATCCACAGTGAGACTTTCAGGGACTTCAAGCCTAGCTTGAGTCCCATTTGAACCTTGCCTTGAGTCAGAGCGTTTATATGGAAAAGAACATTTCTAACAGGCATACAGTAATGTCTTTCACTTGAGACCAGGAAGTCATCCTCCTCTCCTGCTTTAATTCTCAAACTCAGTTAATTAGGATTTGTGCAAACTGACATCTCAGGAGTTGTCAAAAATTGAATTGAGTAGATTAAATAGAATAATAGACAATCTTCTAATTTCCTTCTGACTGCCTCAACCTAGTCCCAAAGCTTCAGTGACTATGATGTCCAGGTGAATCAAAGGTTCCACTGAGCTGGCTGCAAGTCCTAAAATAAGCCTGTTCCATTGGAAATTGTGGCCCTCTCTCCTGGAGGTGCAGTCACCACTGCCATCCTCAAGACTAATGTTCCCTGGGTGATAACTATCTGTATCTATACAGTCTACCTTTATAAAATACCATAAGTTCTATTCTCTTGAAGCTTAGTTGAAACCTTCTCAGCAGGAGGACACTTAGAGTGGGAGGATGCATTTCTTTTATAATGATAAAAAGATTGATTTGTCACCAGTTTAAAAAAAATTAATGGTAGAAGAGTTTTAAATGTCATGTATCATTTGTTTCATTGCAATATATATATCAAGTATTTTTCAAAATGTGGTCTGAGGACTACTGTGAGTCACCAACAACCTTTCAAGGTATCTATGAAATCAAATAAATCAATACTTTAAAATTTCTCAGTTTTAATTTCTAATATAAATATCAATAGATATAATCCACATAAACCAAAGTTCTTTGAGATCCCAAATCATTTTTTAAGAATGTAAAGGGGTCCTGAAATCAAAATATCTGAGAATCTGCCCTTGATAGTATCCAAACCAATTTCATAATACCTAATTGGAGCAAGCATTGCTCACTCAATTTCTTTCTCTGCAGAACTGAAAAAAAAATGGTGATAATTCCATTTAAAAACATGTCATCTCTGAAACTATATAATCCTTTTGTTATAAGTCAGAAGACAATTCCATATAATATAATAGCATAAATCCTGGATTAGCATTGTGGATTGACCTTGTGTTTTTCTGCCATCATCTGTGTTTGGCAGCTGTCTGATTAATTTCCAGGTCAGATGTAGTGCAAAAAAATAGCTGTTGAACATAGTTAGCAGGAAAAACACTGCAACATGTATCAGACTTCGTGTTTCCAGGCAGGAATAAATCATTTACACAAATCTCACAAGAAATCCAAAGAACTTCAGATAATTATTATTTATTGAAGAAAGTAAGAAGCTATAAACAATTTTGTTTTTCTTCCCACCTTATATAAGAGACTTCTTGACCCTCTCTTTTAAATTGGGTGGCATGTTTCCATCTGTCCTTTCATTGTTGAACAGTCAGAATGCAAACTGTAGGAGGAAGTCCTAGAGAATTATACTAACCTGAGATTAGTCTTTGTGACCAGTAATTGAACTATTTTCCTGCTCCCTTCAAAGTGACTGGCTGTGTTTTATAATAGAAGATGCAGAACTCAAAGTAAGAATGAGAATTTGAGTGGAGGGGGGAATTGACTTTATGCTAATTTTTGAATTCCTTTAACTGGTCAGAGGTAGACACTGTTGGCCAGATATCAGTGTTTTGAGAATGCTAGCAGTTACAACCATTATGGCCTGTTTTGTTACCTGACTTTGAGGATGTGGAGGATATGGAAGGCTATGTAGAAATGCACAATTGTTTTACTTTTTTCTAGTTTAGTTTGTTTCAACCATTTATCTTCTTTTATTACATGTAGAATATTTCTCTTTCCCTTTATTCATTATGAAATGTTTCAATTTGAACCTTAGATTTTGCTTAGAGGTCTGTGTGATTGGCACCTGCCTTTTACAATTCTCCTTCCATTTAGACTCCTTGAAATATTGAGAGTTCTTCTGCCTGGCCTCTCCTATATAAATTCCCACATTAAGCCATCACTGCTAGTCAGCTCACTTTCTGATAGGTATACTTACTTACCTCCCAGCAGTATCTAATACAAACCAAGTCAAAAGATACAGCATGTCAAGTTTTCCAAGATTTTCCTTGATGACTCATTGCTTATTATGACAGTTGTTTGCTGTGTAGTGGGACTTATCATTTGCTTGGCTTTCTAAATAACTTTTTTTACAAGTTGAAGTGTCTTCTGGTAGGAGGGTATGTGATAAGAGATGAATACCAACAATCACTAGCACCAGGTGAATTCTATGGTTGGAGTACTTGGAGGTGTTAGTTGGTTGCTAAACTGAAACCCGACATTCTATGTTTAAATCAAATGAGATAAGAGAAATATAAATCAAATTGCCACCTCCATAATTTGATAACAAATTTGCAACTCATGACATTTCTCAACAGTTAGAATGATTTTGAAGTGGAAGCAGATTGGGACGATGCACAGTAGCTCCAAGGAAACAAAATGGCTTCTCAAAAAGTTTTGAGATGCAAAGGATGAAGTAATCTAAAAGCAAAGATGGATTTTGGATGAACAAAGAATATTTGATGATTTTGACAGTATTTTCTATGACCTCACTGACCACTAACTCAGAACTGGCAAATAATCTCAGTTAACATCAAAATGTCCTTTGTGTATATCTTGATTTTTTTTGCCTACATTAGTGCAAGATTTTACACGAAGAAAGTTTAGCTCAGCATTCCATTAGGCGGGTCTGAAATACATAGAAAACCTTGCAGTAGGATTGATTTTGCTGAAGGTATATATTTCCTTTGGGGATTTTATTAGTAAACACAAGTTCAGGGGATGCAAGATGACTGCAATATTCACTTTAAATAAATTGAAAGTTAAGAATACGTGAGTATGCAAGTGCCACTTTATTGAATGAAGCTTTTCTTCTGCCTCGCTCTAATAAAAAAATTAGTAATTTTAAAACACAATTTAGTATTGGCAAGAAACTGCAGAAGGTTAACATAATGGACTTATTGACAAATAAACTTCTTGTTCTCCAGCATGAGGGTGGATAATCCACGCATTGGGTTTCCTGAAGTCCCTTCTACCCAGTTAGACTAAGACTGATACCCACGCCTCTTGCTGGGTCACGTTTACCCAGTTCCGTCTTAGTCTTTACCCAGACAAGACGCGTTGGTGCTTCTCTCCAGACTCAGGTTTATTTAAAAAAAATGTTTTCCCTTATTCCTATCTGTGAATTATCCTTCCTTTCCCCTTTAATTTCTCTTCAAAATACTGTATTTTTCCTGTGCTTTCCTCCCTCGGGTCCTCCCCTCCCCTCCGAGTCCTTTTTGTTTAAATTCCCCGGCTGTTGCAGCCTCAGCACAAGGCTTGTGTTTCTTCCGGTTGAGTGCTCAGGGCTTTGGGAAGCCTGTAGCCTCAGCACGAGGTTTCTTTGTTTACCTTTTGCTTTTCAGGGCTTTGGGAGTTGCAGAGCTTTCCGTTCGATCCAGCTGGTTGTCAGATCTCCGCGGAGACCCAGGGTGACGGCAGTTCGTCCCGGACTACTGAGGCCTCGGGGGGGGCTGTTTCACTTTATTTGCAAGGCTTGCAGTGCCGCGGAGCCTTTTGATTGGCTTCGTCGATCGAGGGACTGCTGCGGAAGCCCAGAACGACAGCTGATCATCTGAGCTTTGTCCAGACGATCACGGCTACCAGCGAGTCGCCACATGGCTGGCGGGCGCCATTTTGTTTTTTGGGCAAGGCCTGTACTGCAGGACCAGCATTAGGGCCATAGGTTGATCGCCACATGGCTGGCGGTCGCCATTTTGGAATTTAAAAAAATAAAAAAATAAATACTTATTGTGCAGTTTAATTTCTCAACTTCTTTTGTCAGCAACAAAAGAGAGATTTAAGGCTAAATTAACCTTTCTGGTCTTACTGAGTGGCTGGAACAGTTCCCCCCCATTTCTGGGGAGGGCTGACCTAGTAGAGACAATCTCCAAGCATTTTTCCCCAGCCACATCCACTTGGAGGATCCTCTGGCAATTTATTGCAACAATATAATTGAATTGTCTTTCGTTGGGAGTTGGTTTCTCTCACCTCTACTGCCTACTAAGAACTTATTTGTCATATACTGTGTTTCACAGTTGTTTTTGGCAAGGAGGTCACATACTGGTCTTTCCAGTCTCTGCAGTCCCACACTGGGCCTCAGCTCCTAGGCTGTTATAGATCCATTCTCAAACTTGTTCTGAAGGGTCTCAGGCCTAGTTCCTTCGAAAGGTGTCCATATTGATTTTCCAGCCTTTACTGCCTGGTACAAACCCATTCTCAGATTTGTGCTGAAGGGTCTCAGGCCTAGCTCTTTTGCAAGGAGTCCATACTGGTTTTCCAGTCCTTACTACCTGGAACAACCCATTTTCAGACTTGTGCTGAAGGATTTTTCAGGTCTTACCTGCTGTGCCAAGAGCCATGCTGGTTTTACCAGTTTTCTACTGTTTTTCACCTTAAGACCTTACTTCTTCCTTTTCTTAGACCCACTCTCAGACTTGCGCTGAAGGGCACAGAAGCAATGGCTGAAGACAAGCAGCCTCAACTAGTTCTGGCACCCACTAGTCCTCCAAGTAAAAGGAGATGCAAATCTCCAAAAGCGGAGGCAGCCGGCAAAGCAAAAGCAAAGGCCTTCTCCAGCAAAGCGCCATCCAAGACAGCGGAAAAGGAGGCCGTTAGGAGACATCAGGCCCTAGAGAGGCAGATATCCAGGGCTCAAAAGACAGCACCATCACAACATGTGCAAGCTGCATCTGTGACTTCTGAGACTTCTCCTTTCAGCCCTCAGGTAACCACAATTGCACAGGTTCATAGGCCATTGTCTCCAGAGGGTGGGTCTCAATCTCGACCCATTAGTCCCATGACATCTAACCATAGTCCAAGCTGGGGGGCTCCCTCGTTTAATCCTCAACCTACTGCATCGGCCACATTCATACCCACGGCCACTGGTCTCCGTCCTGAGTCATCACAGATGATTGCGCCGGAACAACTCCAATCCATGCTCACACAGGTATTAGAGAGTCTCTCATCCCTACAGAAATCCCAAACCCCGACACCCTCCCAGCGTCGGTCTACCACCCCTGATTATGCTTATTCCATTACTTCCGATCAATCCTCACAGAGTGGGGATTCTTATTCGGAAATTGATGAATCACGGGGGACAGTTCTATCAGACGATGAGGATGCTCCTCAGGAGCCCTCCCCTTTTGTAGGCCTCTTTGATCCCACTCTATTCAAGACCATTCTAGCCAAGGCCACGGCCACATCCCAGATCGCCCCAGAGCCAGACCCACAACCCACCCCTTCCATTAGTCAGTCTTCAAATCCTCTGTTTGCTGAGCCCATGGTGACTCAAAGGCATATTCCTTGTCCTCCATTCTTTGCCAAAACAGTAAGAAAACAGTGGGCCAATCTTGGGGTTTCTCCTGTCCCAGGGTCCTCTGACAAAAAGCTGTTTAGCATGGCGCCATCCTTAACCAACCTCCTGGAGGTCCCGACTGTGGACACATCCCTTACTTCCATTTTTTCAAACTCCACTATCGCTGAAGATATGGCAGAGACATTAAGACTGGAGGAGAGGAAATCTGAGTACGCACTAAGAAGGGCACATCAAGCATCAGGGTGGGTGGTAAAGGCTTCCACGTCAGCCTCTTTCTTCTCACGATTTTCTATCACCTGGCTCCAGGAGCTTCAGGGCATGATCCAGCAGGATCAGGTACACGCCCATCAAACATTGGTTAAGTTATTAGCGGTGGTGGAATTCACGGCCGATGCCATGTTGCATGCCGCCCGATTTTCAGCCAGAGCGATAGCAGCCAATGTTTCTACAAGGCGACTGCTTTCGCTTGGATCTAAAATCCAAAGGGTGTTTGGTCACTGCTCCTTACTCAGGCGGAAAATTATTTGGGGAAGCCCTAGAGTCATACTTGATAGAAAACAAGGATAAGAAAAAGGTACTCTTTCATCAGGGATTCCGGGGCAATACCCAGGGTTCTAACTGGTCACAACCCACACATTCATTTCCTCCAAGATCGGACCATCAAATGGAACGTTTTGGACTCAAGCCCAGACAACAACAGTCTAAGCAGCCCTTTCGAGGCACGGGGGGCTGTCCCTATCAGAGGAATAAGTGACTCCAGGGAGGGACCCCCTCATAGGCGGTCGGCTCTCCCTGTTCTCTCAGAACTGGGAGAACATTACCACAGACGCCTGGGTTTTGTCCACCGTCACCAACGGCCTGACCTTGGAGTTTTTCTCAAAACCGGCAAACCGATTCATTTCTTGTCCAACACTTTCAAACCTGTCAAAACGGGCTCTCATGAAAGAGGCCATTTCCCATCTTATCGAAATAAAAGCAGTAGAACTAGTCCCTCCCGATCAGAGGGGGGCGAGGTTTTTATTCAATCCTCTTTATAGTTCCAAAGACCTCGGGAGGATGGAGGGCCATTCTGGACCTAAAAAGGTTAAATTCTTACCTGGTATACAAAAGATTCAAAATGCAGACACGGCAATCCATCTTGGCCAGCATAAGAAGGAACAACCTCCTGACATCCATCGACCTCACGGAGGCGTACCTACATATCCCAATATTTCCATCACATCACAGCTTTGTCAGATTCTGCTACAGATCTTATCACTATCAATACAGAGCACTTCCATTTGGCCTTTCATCCACGCTGAGGGTATTCACGAAGATCTTGTCGGTTCTGGCAACTCACCTCAGACTGGAATCCATTCGGATCCAGTGTTACCTGGATGACATCCTCATTCAATCAGTGTCGGTTCAGGCTGCGCGGTCAGAGGTAGCCTGTACAATAGAGGTGCTCCAGAACCATGGATTCTTGGTGAATTTTCTCAAAAGCCAACTGATTCCATCCACATGGCTACTTCATCTGGGAGCAGTGATAAATATAACACGTTGCATAGTCTACCTGTCGCCAGACCGCATAGCCAGTCTCAGGGCCCTTGTCCACCAGGTGCAACGCACCAGGTCAGTTCCGCTTCTCACTCTCTCCCAGCTCTTAGGCATGATGATCTCTTGCATTTCCATCGTACCTTGGACCAGACTACGTTCAAGAGCCCTTCAGTGGTTCCTCCTCCCCTTTCAGAGGCAAAAATTAACATCCTCCAACAAGCAGGTGAGGTTGACCCCTCTGGTATCGAGTTCACTCCAATGGTGAAGTTCTCGGGCCATCAACAAGGGCTCGAAGTTCAGGGAAGCATCACGGATAGCGCTCACCACAGACACCAGTCTCTTCGACTGGGGGGGGTTCACCTTCAGTTTCAGATAGCCCAGGGGAGATGGTCCAAGGAGGATTTGAAACACAATATAAATTGGCTAGAACTCAGGGCAATTCACCTGGCGTTGTGTCACTTCAGTCACAAGGTGAGAGGCCAGCATGTTCTCATCCTCACGGACAACATAGTGGCCAAAGCCCATTTGAACTGTCAAGGGGGCACCAGGTCAAGTTCTCTGATGACGGAAGCCAGACTGCTCTGCTCTTGGGCAGAGGCCAATCTGTCCTCGATAAAGGCGGATCACATCTCAGGGGCAATCAACCAGCAGGCAGACGCTCTCAGCAGGGCAACATTGGATCATTTAGAGTGGCGACTGGATCCAGCACTGTTCCTAGCAATATCTCACACGGTAGGGCACCCAGTTCTAGACTTATTCGCCTTGGCAGCAAACTCCCAACTTCCAAAGTTTTTCTCCCCTTTTCCATCCCCGGGGTCGGAGGGGGTAGATGCCCTGCGCATTCCATGGCCCCAGGGACTTCTTTACGCCTTTCCTCCACTCCTTCTCCTTCCGGCCATCATCCACAAGATTGTGCGAGAGAAGGCAGAGATTATCCTCATAGCCCCTAATTGGCCGTGGCGCCCATGGTTCGCCAATCTCATGAGCCTGTCAGTATTGGTTCCATGGAAGATACCCCCGGACCGAATAGCACTCAGTCAAGGGGCGCTTCGACATCCCGATCCTCAATGGCTACAGTTAACCGTATGGCGATTGAGCGGAGACATCTGATTGAGGAAGCTTATCCTCCAGGGGTCATTGATATGATCCAAGCGTCTAGACGCTCGTCAACTAATAGAGTTTATGACTCTACTTGGAAGAATTTTATATCTTGGATGTCCAAGCATCAGGTCCAGTTATCATCTCTCACGGTGCCTTAGGTGCTACAGTTTTTACTGCACGGGATGGATAAGGGTCTGTCTCCTAGTACTATCAGGAGACAGGTTGTGGCTTTGGCCACGGTTCTTTCTTGTGATGACTCTTCCTCACTTGCACACCATCCGGTAATCCATTCCTTCATAAAGGGGGCAATTAATATTAGACCTCCAACGGTTCATTGGTACCCCTCTTGGGATCTTTCGAGAGTTTTGCAGGCCCTTACCGGGTCGCCTTTTGAACCACTTCGTTCCTGTGATCTCACTCTCTTATCTTTGAAGATGGCCTTTTTAGTGGCAGTGACCTTGGCCAGGCGCATATCTGAATTGGCTGCCCTCTCGGTCAGGGAGGATCTCTGCCTGTTTCGCCCCGATTGCGTGATCCTACGTTCAGATCCCATCTTCATTCCTAAGGTGAACTCTTTTTTTCACTGGTCACAGGAGGTGGTGTTGCTGAGTTTCTGCCCTAGTCCATCTTGTGACTTGGAACGCAGATGGCACACCTTGGATGTTCACAGGGCGCTACTCATTTACATTAAAAGGACTGCTTTCCGTAGGTCAGAGGCACTTTTCCTCTCTTTCAATCCCGCCTCTAAGGGGCTCAAGGTTTCTTCTTCCACTATTGTCAGATGGATTAAGGCTTGTATTGCCAGGGCATACCAATTGCAGTCTTTAGCCATTCCCTCACGTATCACGGCTCACTCTACTCATAGTGCTGCCACCTCTGCGGCCTGGGCCACGCAGGCGCCCATTGACGACATCTGTAGGGCAGCGACCTGGTCGTCGCCTTCCCCATTTATCCGTCACTATAAAATTGATAGCTTTGCCTCTGCTGGCGCTGCCTTTGCCGTAGAGTATTACAGAGGGTGGTGTCATCTCCTGCATCACATGCCCCGTCTGTTACCCTCCCTAGGGACAGGCAGGCTTTGATATGTCCCAATCCATGAATTATCCATCCTCATGCTGGAGAAGGGGCGTTGTCTTACCTGAACGCCTTTTCTCAGCATGATGATGGATAATCCACTACTGCCCTTTACTGATTATTGGGCACTGTGGCAGGAGTCTGGAAACCAACGCGTCTGGCTTTGTCTGTTGCTTCGCCATCATCGGAACTGGGTAAACGTGACCCAGCAAGAGGCGTGGCTATCTCTCAGTCTTAGTCTAATTGGGTAGAAGGGACTTCAGGAAACCCAATCCGTGGATTATCCATCATCATACTGAGAAAAGGCGTTCAGGTAAGACAACGCCCCGTTTCTAGAATGAACAGTAAAATGAGTTGGTGAATTCTGCACTCTCTTTTTAGTGTATTTTATAATGATGCCTTATTGCTTGATTTTTCCTGCTGTGTTGTGTTGCAATAACTATTTTATGCTATTAAAATCATTCAGAATAGTGACTGCTGCTTAAAGAAAGTCTCAAGTCTGATCCCTGACTTCCTTTAGTTTCAAAAAAAATGTAGCATTTAGATATTAGCAATATTTGAAGAATCTGGAAATAGATAATATTAAGCAAGATGGTTAAATAGTCTGATGGGATATAAGAAAACTTCCTACTTAGTTAGAGGCTCCTGTATTTGAGCTTGACTTATAATGCTTAAATAATTGAATTACACATTTATGTCATTTTCTTGACAATAGTTCAGAAATGATTTGCTGTTGCCTTCTTTCTCCTCCCCCTTTCTTTTCCTGTCTAACTTAGGGTCCTATCTTCCTGGTAGCTTCCCAGTCAGGTAGTAACCATGTTCCACTGTTAGCTTCTCAAGAGCAGCCAAGGTCAGAGAGTGCTGAGCAAGATGAATAAGTAAATTATCTAAAGTGATCCAAGACAGCTGCTCATATTCCTGTGAAAAATTAAGCATTTTCTGCAAATGCTGCAAAAGCAGACATTGCTAAATGAGAAAAATTTGAAAGAAGAGATCATAGTCCAAACAGATTGCCAATTTGCCTGTCTAATGAATGTAGGATGTTGTACAGTTCCACTTGAAAAAAATATGAGCGATAACCAATGCTAATGTTTCCATTTTCTGAATTAAAAAGTTTCCTTTCCTAATACGCTCCATATTGAATGTTCATGTCATCTTGATTAGTATTTATTGCTGTGTGAGTATTTATATATCATTGTATTGGTGATAGTAGTTCATTTAACATATGAGAGTCTTGAACTCCATAATAGGTATTTTGACTCCACTACATTAAATTATTTTTCAGATACACTGTAGTTTTGGCCAAAAGTGTTGGTGCCCCTCAATGTTATCCAAAAGAACAACCCCATTTGCCATAAAATAAGTTGAAACTAACACAGTCAGTAATGTCCTCCATATTCCTTAGAGCAGGCATGTCAAACTGCCGGCCCACAGGCTGGATGCGTCACACTGAAATGGCGCCCACCCCATTGCCGGCAATGGGGAAAAAGTCCTGATACGTCGCACAACGTCACATGACATTGCAAGTTTGACATGCCTGCCTTAGAAGCATACACAGCAATTCATATGGCCATATCTGTATGAGTAGATTCCAAAACAAGACAGGACCATAACTTTCAGGTTAGCTACAAAATGTTTTTAGACATAAAATACGAACAATTCTTTCATTGGCCATCTTTAAATTATACAATAAAAGAAAAATGTATCCATCCGTGGTCTAAGTCCAATCTTGCACTTCAGCAATTCATGAAGTAGAAAACAAAGTAATTTACCTATAACTGGTACTCATAGAATATCTATTATGGATTTACTTCCATCTTACACTTCCTCTTGCAGTTCCTGGGGGAGCTGCTCAGAAATTGAGTGTGAAGGTGCAAAGGGCTGTTGCCTCTTTTTTTAAGTAGCTTTGTCTTTGAACAAGTTACAGCCTGTCCTTTTGTCATGGTGTCATGGCCACGTGTCACAAGCATTCTGCTGGATCTAAAAGTGTAAAAATGCACCCTTGAGATACAGGCAAGAAAAGCTGATCAGCCACTGAAATTGTAAGTTAGAAAAACATTCAATTTATTTTTTGTGTCATTTTGTAATCATGGTTAAATCAACTTTAAGTGTAAAGCCACTAAGTAAAAAAGCAAAAACCTTGCTTTAAAGAAAACGCAATCTCAAATTTAAATATACACGCCCTCCCTTTACTCCATTACACCTCTGGTTTATTCTGACTTTCCTTTTTTATCTTTTTAAATTTTTAATATTAAATCACATTGTTAACATATATATCTTTTTTCCTGTTGATGTAATATAATACAATTTTCCACTTTCCAATGGGAGCTATACAACAAAATTTGTCCTCTAGTTAATTTAAGTTTACAGCAGGACAGATTAGGGTGAAACCCTAACCCTGTTGACAGGTAAACTTACTTCAAAAGTGAAAAATTTTTCCATGGAAAGTCATAGAAAAGGTGCAAGCAGAGACCAGATAATCATCTTTCCAGTATGTTTTTATCTGGATTTCTGCATTGAGCAGAGGCTTGGATTGCCTGGATCAGTGTTTTTCAACCTTAATAAGTTTAAGATGTGTGAACTTCCATTGCCAGAACTCCCCCACCAACTTCAGTTCTGGGAGTGGAAGTCCAGACTTCTTAAATTTGTCAAGGTTGAGAAACTGTGATTCTGCTGGCACGCTGGAGAGGTTTTAGTACAAAGTAACCCTTTGAAAATTAAAGTGTCTAGACAGAAACAAGGAAGGAGACACAGAATATTCAAAAACAGGTGGGAACGATTCTCATGTGTTCATGGAATTTTTGAAGATGGATAACATGCCACTTGCAAAACTGACAGGCTTTCAAGATCTTGTTATCCTACTATACAACAATAAAGGACATTCCTAGAATTCTGCTGCTTCTATTTCTTGAGCTTGGCTATACACAGAACACATAGAGGTAAACCAGATTTGACTTGCATTCAAAAGAGACCATAAAAAAGCTAAAAGGGAAACAAAAAGATAGAATATTTCCTTGTTAGCAATCAACATCCAGATAAACAGAGATTAACACCAGGAGCAACAGCAGACAAATAAGCAGTAAACAATACCCTAATTGAAGAACTGTCAACTCAGACAAATAAGCAATAAACAACAACCTAATCATGGAACTACCAAGAAGAAAACATCACCCTTACCAAGACTAACAGAGCAAGCTACTGTATATAAACAGAGAGTAAGTCCCACTCTCCTTTAGCACTTAAGAGGTTACCTAGTTGCGTAATGAAATGTCTGCAAGAAAATAACCAAGCTTAAAGAGCACAGAGTTTGGCTATATTAAAGGTCTAGCACTGCCTCAAAAACATTTTGGGTGCAGTGCCTCACTTTACTGAATTTTAAAAGGGGGGTACTTGCTAACAGAATCTAAGCATCCAAGTCTTCATTAACATTTAACTTTGCCACAAGTTACGATGAGCCCTTGCTAATCATGAAGGTGGTCGGCTTTTTTTAAAAAACCAGCAAAGTTGTATGAGACAAGCCATTTAAGAACAAATAAGCTGAAAAGCATTCTTGAAGTTTCTTTATAGAGGCATGCAGCTTTTGAGAAATAGCAGCACAGAAATACTTTTACCAGCTAAATAAATAGATCTTACGGGTTGTAATATACTGTAGGTGTGCATATATTTCAGCCCATGGATTCCAGGCCCTGCAACAGAAAAATGTGAATAATTTTAATAATTAAGGTACTAGAAACCAGGAGACTGAGTTCTGGTCCCACCTTCAGCATTAAAGCCTGCTGGGTGACTTTATGCCAGCCACACTCTTTCAGCCCAACTGTTTCACAGGGTTGTTGTGGGGGAAAAAGAGGAGAAGGAAGGATGATTATGTATGTGTGCTACCTGGAGTTACTTTTAAAATAATAAAGGCAGTTTGGACTAGTGGTTAAAGCACCAGGCTAAAAAGCAATAAACTGAATTCTGCTTTAGCCATGAGAGCCAGCTGTGTGACTTTTGGCCAGTCACATAATAAAGGTGGGATCAGTGGTGGGATTCATATATGTGAACAACAGGTTCTCTGTGCGGATGCCGCTTCCGGAAGTCCATTCTGGGCCTGGGCAACAAAAAATTAGCTACGGTTCTGCCGAACTGATATGAACTGGCTGAATCCCACCACTGGGTGGGATGTAATAAACAACAGCTGTAACCATCTTACAGGAATATATGCCTATACCAGTTTTGTGATTGTTATGTTCAATATTATGATAAAACAAGTTTTATTTATAGACTAAACGTGAACTATAAACACAGGTAAACTCTATTCATGGCAGAACTCTCATATGTATCATAACTCTTCAGCTGTACCAGGTAGTATTATATTGCTAAGAAGTTTATACTGTAAAGGCTAAATTGAGTTTCCTAGTCTAATTACTAGGTGGAAATTAGCATAACAATACAATTGAATTTATTATCTTAGCACAACCATGTTGTTAAATCATGGCCTGTTTTGTATGTGATGGGGAATCAAGGTTTCCATGCTATGGATGAACTTTATTATGCTTTGAGCATTCTTTACTTCTCCAGCACCATCCCCATTGTTCTCATAAGAAGGTATCTGAAACAAAGGCTGTCTGATTTAAATAAACAATTCTGTTTATGTTTGAACTGCTGGAGTACAATTTCTTTTGTGAGAATAAGACGTGATTGATCCATTATTTGGGAGCTTGACCTCCACTTAAAATATAATTTAAGCAACCACACTTTCTGGAATTGGATGGAACAAAGTAATCTGTGTGAACAAAACAGAAGCTTTTGATTCTTTGGAATTTAGAAAACATTAGGAGATTAAGGGAAATATGTGGCACCTTGAAGTTTTCTGTGGTTCAATCACATAAGAGGACCCTTGGTTTCTCATTTTCCATTAATCTGGAAAGAACATGATAATTTGGCATTTTATCATATATTAATTTAAATCACTATTATTTCACATAAGTGTCTAGTACTTAAACAATGTCAGTTGTTTGAAAACTTGGTAAATGTAGTCTTTCTCTCTGTTTATATTCTATTAAAATGCATTAATAATTCCACCCAGTAGTATTAGTAATACTACAAAAACATATTTAAATCTGTGGAGGAAAGATACAATTAAACCCAAGTGGTAAATTTTTATAATCACTGCTGTTTCCATACTAGATAAGCTAAGTTGTCAAATTTATGATATCCCTGAAGAGGTAAGTGGGCTGGATTAATTCAGTAACATTAAATAGGGTGTGAATATATAAGAACGAGATATAGACTCAAGTTCAGAGGTATTCACTATTTTGCAAAAATTTGCCTTAATGCTAATGAAGATGTTGAGTAATGAAATTTCAAATGAATGAAATACAAACTAATGCATATATTGTATCTGGTTACTGAAGAAATGATGCATTTAAATGTGTATTTTAGAATGAAATATAACTTTTTGGGAAATTTAATATCAACTGTATTATAATTTAGTTTTTCCCAACCTGGAATTTTCCATCGGTGTCAAACCAGAACTTCCATTACTCACAGCAAGATAACCAGTAGCTAAGGATAATAAAGGGAGCCTAATTGAGTAAAGCTGCCTTAAAAATGAGACATCATCCAAGAACCATTTTAAACATGAACAAGATCATCTCCTCCCATCAAAAATAACAAAAGTAGAAGACACTCATTAATTAGAGCACATTTGAAATGCCTTTATGAGCTTGCATTTAATCATTGCCCAATCTCTGGCTGCCTAAGGGAAGGACTGGAAGATAGAAGTACAACAGAGAATTGCATGCATTTATTGACTCTTGCTTTCTCTGTGTGCAGGGACATACATTTTGTGATCCAATAAGCTGAATATATTCACTAGTTATTTTTGATGGGTTGTTGCATATATGACATCAGCCTTTACATGTTCTCCCCAAATGGTTGGCAGTAATAATCATATTTTTGAAAAGATAATTGTAAAGCTTCAGTGATAAGTAGAATTTGAGTTGATGGAAATACTTCATATAAAGCAAACTTTGAACTTCTCTACCTTTTTTTGGTGAGATGTCTGTCTTGCAGTGTGGGTTTTAAATATATTTGTGAAAAATCAGGGTATCAGTGGCTAGTAATTACAATAACTATATGCTGTTTCCAGGATCAGATAGAAAGTTGGCTGAGGAATCTGAGCAAAAAGGTGTTGCTGTGTTTATATTTTGCTTATGAATTGGTGTACCTGTGGATCTGGCTTTTGTTGAAATTGAAATGTTAGTTTAAGTAGATATTTGATCTGAACAAGATCTTTGGCTTCTGATTAAAAAGTCTGGCATTGTGATATAAGTTGACATTATGAGAAGAAAGATTTCTTTAGGTAAGGAATGAATTGTTAACAACTTGATAAAACGAAGAGTGTAAAGAACGCATGATTAAATTGTAAAATGCCATAAAGCAATTGCTTTTAATTATTCCTTATGTTAGTGATTGAAGAGTAGATTTTCTGTATCAAAAAGAGCTTGAAACTCAGACTTGCTTAATATTAAATCCAGTATTAATTCCCTTCTAAGAATAGAACTGGATTTGAAAATATTCTGTTTGATAACTAATGGGTTATCAGGTTAACATAAACCTAAAAATAATTGCTTGTAATTGTAAATGGCATTCTGAGAGGAGACACATTTTGCAAATAATAGCCTTCTAATGCAGAAACCAGCAGTATACTGAATACCTGGTACTGTTCATTGTGATCCTAAATAAATTCCTTATTGTTGTCCTATGTTGTTTAGGACCAATAGGAGTTGAAATTCACATCTATAAGGTGACTCACCTTGTGCTAATGGATTAACTTGGATTAACAACTGCTAACTTCTTCATCTTGGAACTCTCCATCTGTTGTAATTTTATAATATATTTTTAAAACTTTTTAACCTTAAATTATTCTATTTTAATGCTTAATTTTATTGATTAAATTGTACACTGCCCATAGCTCCTCTCTAAGGGAGATGAGTGGTTAAGAAGTCTGAAATATAAGTAAATGAATAAATAAAAAAAAGAGAATTTCAGCTACATCATTGTTTCCTATATTTAATCTCTTATTGTTCCCTAATGGGGATAGTTCCATATAAAATATGTATAAATTGACTATAAATGTGAATGTACTTTGCATTCACAATTATGATCAATTGCAACATCAGCAGAAAATAGCAAGTGTGATTATCTCTTTTGGCAATATGTAATTTATACTGTCTTTCTTGGGGTTTTGTTGTTGTTTTTGCATTAATGAGAAAGAGAGAGAAGGAGAGAGAGATTGCAAATATTTATGTTAAGTAATGCATATCTGCTATAAACTTCGGTCATAATTCAATTTTGGTATTGTACTTTGTGCTACCCTCAAGCAAAGACAAGAAGGTACTCAAAGGCCAGCTCTGTTTACAGTTGTGAGTTGGAAACTTGTCAGCCGCCAGAGTGGTTATTAGTTCATCATGAACTACCGTAACTCATCATGAATTTTACTTGTTTTTATTTGTTAATAGATTAAGATAGCCTTCCCTAACCTGGTAGTCTCCAGATATCTTGAATTTTAATCCCCATAATTAAAAATTAAAGTTCAGAACATATAACGGTAGCTGTTTAGTCCCAATTGTGGAAACCTGTGCTATAACAGCAGTTGCCTTGATTTTTAAGATACTTTTTCTTGCAATACACTGTGACAGTGAAATAACTATAGTACATGCAGCATTTCTCAGTAAATGGAAATTAGGTGGATTGGTTTCATTCACTGCCTGAACATCTCAGAAGCACCTGCCTAATTTTGAGTAATAGAGCACTTGACTCCTGTCCATGTATTGTGATTTTTATTTATTTTGGATTTTTGAACATATGCTACTTTAGATTTGAAAAACACTTACATCCAATTATGACTAAGTTGGACTGCTGTAATGCACTCTGTTTACAGATGTCTTGGAACCTGCAGTTGGCCAAGAATTTAATAATTAAAAACTGGTTGCTTACAAAGCCATAATTAAGCCAACCTTTCTTGTTACTTGAAGAGCAACACGATACTTTGGGTAGAAAAATACAGGTGGGCCTGTAATCCACTTTTCAGGAGTGTCTTGAGGCTTTAAGGACAAAGGTTACTATAAACAAAACTGGAAGGGCTGTTTGGCTTTCAGGCTGGACTTTTTTGCACTCTGTTCTAAGAATTGATAAAATATCCCCCTTTTTTTAAATGTCCCAATTATGATGTAGACCTATTGGTAGAAATTATGCGGAACATCTTCATAGCTGAAACTAAATTGTAGAATCTTTTTCTTCTTGCTTGGCAGCCTTTCCAACAAAAACTTTTTTTATTTAGATAAGTAAATGTTATCCAACATTTGCTTTGAAGTCTGTTTATTACAGAAGTTTATTTTTTGTTGTTGTTTGCAATTTTCTTTCTTTTTTAAATTTTTTTAATTGCTAAAATTAAGGGGCAAGATTTTCTCCAGCCCATACAGTTCCGTTATATTAATTGTATTATTCTAAAAATCAAGGCATTTGAATCTGCTTGATTCTGTGCCATAATTTAGATTAAATCTGTTGTGTTTTCATTTCTGCTAACATGTTAGAATTTAATAATCATATAAGTACTTATAACCAATTAGGGTAAAGTAACATACAAGAGAGTCACTAATGGTATTTCTGCACTGTAACTTTCTCCTGTGTGTAAATTGGCAAGTATTGGCCCCTTGAGGTAGGCCATGTCAAACACAGAGATTCCAAGAATGCTACTTATTGTAGCAGTGTCTATTTAAAGAACCTTGGAAGCTTGTCCAGAATTTTTACTGCCTCTTTTGAAGGACAACAAAGTCCAGGAAAAGCCGAGTTTCTTTCTCCTGCTGTCTATTTTCCCAGGACTGAGTAACTGTTTCTACTCTCCCACCCCCTTCTCAAGGCCAAAGCTAAATTCATTTCCAGCTGGAGATGAAAATGGTTTAAGAAATCCCTTTGTGGATTTCATTTCCAGCGTTCACTTTGGTTACCGGGATGGCTTGAAGTTCTGTTGGAATTCGTTCACCCTGGCCCCCGAGTAGTGGATGCTCTGCTTCTTCTTTTCTGGATTGGAAAAGAAAAGTCAAGACAGATCCATCATTGCACTGTTCCATCAGTGAATGTGGGAAAAGGAAGGTTTTTTTACAGTCCATCAATAAAGACCGATGTGCAATGATGGTGAGGGGGGCACTTACTACTAGAAGCCACAGTAGCCAATTGGAGCTAAGGAGTTACTTACAAAATAACCGAAAAGTAGCACATGCATTGGACAGGATAAGAAAGCAAGACCAAAAAACAAGGGCAAGGTTGTAATAAGGAATTTATAACTAGAGATGAGACAAGATTGATGTCATGTATTTTTCCTCTCCAGAAATGAAGAGTGACTCATGACCTAAACAGAGGCTCTTTGATTGAGGTTGATAACTCTATAGGTTTTGCAGCTTATCCTGTAGTGGAAGAATCTTTCCAGCATTAGAAAAAACCCTATGGCTTGTAAAATGAATTTACCTTGCTGAGCCTCAAACTGACAAATGGAAAGGAAAATGTCTTCCTTTTTTGCTTGCTTTTTTTTTGGATTATACTCTGAAAATGACACATTTGTTAATCTGACACAACAAGATTTTAAAAAGGAGTCTAAATTGAAAGCATTGTGCTCTGGCTGCACTCCACTTTCCATTTGTTCAACTGTAAATCCATTGAAATTAATGGGAGTGCTTCAGAATAAGTGGTTTTTGGTTGATAGCCCAGATCATTTAAGGCTTTTTTTTTAACAGCAACAATCCATTTTTCATCTTCAGTCATTAAGCAGTGGTAATGTTTCCACATTGTACGTTAAGCTCATGAACAAAATTATTATGACAAATGTTATAAGTTTTAGATCCAGAAAGATAAGAAGCATACCTATCAAGATATTCACCATAGGTATGAATATGATACATGTATAATCATGAAATTCATATATCTGATTTTTATCCTACCCTGAACTAAAGTCAATATCTAAAAAATTGCCAGATTGTTCCCAAATACTGGAATTAGATCCAGACCTTAGCAACAATTGCCTATTTTCTTTGCATTAAAGATTTCACTGCATCTGTTAGCATTCCTGTAGAAGACATTGGAAATTAGTTACTTCTGTTAGTAATCTATCCAGTATTGCACCTGGATAAACTCTAGAAATTAATAAATTAGGTGTCAGAGACTGCTTGATAATTTCTAGTGTATTTTTCCTAGTTTGTTTTCCTTTATTTTTTTTTAAAATATTACATTATAAGAAGCTTGCAATTAATGACAAAAACAGAAAAAAGGACACACATTTACTGCATTTTTTTCCTTTTAACATCACATGTGTTTGCTTTTCAGGGAATCCTCTGAACCATTGCCTGTTTTGTCTGTTTTCATCCAGATTATAAAGTATTTAATATTATGGGAGTAAAATGTTACAGGACAATAATATAAACACTAATATTTCTCAGTGAAAAATAATAGTTTATTTCTACGTTGTTGCTCTGTGGTTGGAGCATAATGATATTTTAGGTCATATCTTCAAACAAGAAGTGGTGATATCTGAAGGGCTTGGCTAACTAAGGCCAGAACAGCATTTTTGAGTGGCTCAGAATGGACTTTTGACCTATAGGACTTGCTTTGTTTTTCACTTTTCATATGCGAGATTTTAATAGGCTCGTTTAGAATAGCTGACATGAAATGATGGGGAAAGGCTACTTTGAGAGAGCTGTGTATTTAAAAAGGCAAATGCAAAAAGCTGCCTTTCAGTACATGCTTAGCTCAGCACCTGTTTTCAAAACCGTATGTGTACCTTTCACATAAACATCTCACACACCAATCTCTTCCTGTCCCAGACCTCCAGTTTTTTAGATTTCAGCAGCCTGATTTAGGGGGAAAACAAGACTTCTTAGAAGTTTTGCCTTTGCTAGACTTTGAAAATTTGCTTAACTACTGTAGCTCACTCAGAGAAATTCACGTACCTGTTTATAAGCCTGCATGTCTCTAAAATGTGGACTAAAAATTTCATTTGCATTACGTTAATGGCCTTCAGTTGAAAGTAAATGTGGAAACAGTTCATTCAATACTGAAGGCTTGAAAATATGTTGTAGAGCACCGTTTAACTGTTAACAATTTAAAGTATTATGTTTTTTTTTTATGTCAGTGCCCCAAACTGAAACATTTTGAGAGGAAACTCCTGGTTTGTTTTATGGGAAGTGTCATGAGGCATCTACGATAGAATGTGCCTCTTTGGATAATTTTCAGGGGGATTCACCATTGTTTCAATTTATAAAGACCTCATAAAACAGGACACACAAAATCATAGTTTTATATTCTGTACACTAGTATATTTATGCATTCTTGCTCCTAGTAGAACACAAATCATGTGCAATGTTATTGTAAGCAAAGCTCTGATTTTAACAAGATGAAGAAATAGAAAAATCTCCTAGAACGCCTGTTCATTCCATTTGTGTTAATTGAGATGAACTGGCCATCCTAACCCTGTCTGCTTTCCCCCTCTATTATATGCTGTTGTTAAGATTTATATAATCTTAAGAGTGTGATTGTGATTTGAAACCCCCTTTAGCACTTCATTTTTCTTATCCAGTTGCTCCATACTCAGCATTCTTTAAGCTATTTGTTTTGGGGATCTTAAAAGACTACAGAAATATTGGCTTACCAAGCCCTGAGGGATCATACTTGTACAGTACTGACAGAACAGCAGGCTGAATTCTTAAATTCTATTTAACCTTCTTTTCCTTTACTGTGCATAGTTCTTTCCCTTTGCTCTGCTGTTTTTATTTTAAACAACTTTTCTGCTTGAACAAAATTTCTCAGCAAGCAAATGAATGGGTTAGAGTTCAGATGGTCAGGTTCTGTTTAGTGATGTGTACAGATTAGTTGAAGAAGAAAAAAAAACATTTGAGTTAGCAGAAGAAATAAGTTTACTTTTTTTTGTGGGCCACAAAAGATTTGTTATTCCTGACTTTATGCTTGCCCCTATGGAAATTATGGTTGCTACAATCCCCATAGAAGAATATTTTCCTGAAATGAGGAACAAAGGTAAAAGAACCATAAAATACATATGTAATTCAGTTTGTAATTTGATTACAGTACTAGAAATTACAAAAAAATGTATGGACACATCTACAAAGTCCCTAGGAATTGACTAAAAGTGATGTCATGATATTGATTTTGAAAATTGTTTTCTGAGATAGGGAGGGAGGGAGGAAGGAAGGAAGAAAGGAAGGAAGGAAGGAAGGAAGGAAGGAAGGAAGGAAGGAAGGAAGGAAGGAAGGAAGGAAGGAAGGAAGGAAGGAAAGGACTTTGCTGTTCTACCCAGGGAATCTCACAGGAGGCATGCTGGCAAAAGGCATCAAAACCCAACACCTTGCCTTCTCTGACACTGCCTTCCTCTCCTTGCCCCTTTGCCCCTGGTTTTCAGAAGCATTGCTGAACATCTCTGAGGTTCCCATTAAGCAAAACTAGTGGATCAGCAAGATTGATTCAGATTGATCGGTGGCAATATGCAGGAGCAGAGTATGATATAATTTCTGATGCAATTCAGAATTGGTCAAAGTTCTTTTCATCAGTATAATCTATTTCTTCCACTCCCTCTCTTTCAGTGCATTTTTCTTGGTTCCTAAGGCAGGCTACAAATTCAGTAAGTTTAGATTTCTAAGGGCACCCAGAATTGAATCAGTTGAATCACCTTAGAGTTTAAATAATAAATAAATGGGTTTATCAACATAATCACAGTAGATTTATTTTTTAAAAAATTAGGCTGCATCTCAGTAAAAGATTGAAGCTAACAATCAGATGGTAGTAATGTCCACATTACTAGCTATGCATGCAGGTTCCTGCTGCCCCTGTTAGACTAGGACAGACATGTCAAACACAAGGCCCAGGGGCTGGAAGCGGCCCGCGAAGTGGTTTCATGTGGCCCACGAAGCCATCCTGAAAACAGTGAGGGAGCGGCCCCCGCTGCCTTGGCCCTGGCCCAGGCCAGCCAGGAGTCAATGTACAATTTTGTGGCCATCTGTGCTGAAACACATTCAGTCCTAGCTCCACAAGGCCATCTGGAAACAGCGAGGAACCAGCCCCTGCTGTGTCGGCCCTGCCCCCTGGGTGCATGCTGAGCTGCGTTTCTTACCTGTTTTTCTCCCTCCCTCATCTCAAATATTTTCCCACCACTCTATACTTAGGAAGGAAGGAAAGAAGGAGAGCTAGGGTCTGAGGGAAGTCCTGCCTTAGTCCTGCCCTGCTGCCTTTTTCACCATCCCCTTGCCCCGTCCTCCTGGCCTATCCTGGGGTTTCCCATCCTATTGCTAAGGAAGCTTTGGATACAAAGCTGGGTCTTCTCCCATGGAGAGGGAATGGGCCTCCCTCTGACTTTGCCTTCGTACCCATCATGAGCAACCTGGGTAAAGAGAGCAAGCACAGCAGCAGCAGCCTTGAGGAGGTAAGTGCAGCTGGGTACCCCCTTGGGGAAGTGGGGTTGGGCTTGGTGCCGCAGGTGCTTGAGGGCTAGGCTGGGCATTTGACCTCTGTTGCCCAGGGCTCTGGGTAGTCTGAGCCACCATCCAGCCCCTCCTGCATGGCCTGAGAGGAACAGTGAGGCTCCTCCAGTGAACCATGCCTTGGCACTTGTCCTGGTCCCACACCCTTCTGCCAGAGACCTTCAGATCTGTCCCACTCCTGCCCAGGCCCCCACAGGCACCCTTAACATGAACAATGTAGAGCTGGCCATGCCCACCCAGTAGGCCACACCCACTCTGTCCACGCCCACCCAGTAGGCCACACCCACCTGGACCCCTAGGGCAACCGCAATGCTGATGCGACCCTCAATGAAATTGAGTTTGACACTCCTGGACTAGGATATCTATATCCTCTTCTCAAATATGAATGCAGAAATGAATGTTTCTCTTATTCTGTATTAATGGACAATATGAAAAGAGAGTTTACAAGGAGTGAGTAGAGATTTAATATAATTCTCCAGCATGAGGATGGATAATTCACGGATTGGGTTTCCTGAAGTCCCGTCTACTCAATTAGACTAAGTCTGAGAGATAGCCACGCCTCTTGCTGGGTCACGTTTACCCAGTTCCGACTTAATCTTTACCCAGACATGACGCGTTGGTTCATCTCTCCAGACTCAGGTTGTAAATTTTCTCTTTTTTCCTATCCGTGGATTATCCTTTAGTTTTTCCTTTAGTTCACTGAATATTCCTGTGCCTTCTTACTGTCGTCTACACTCCACCCCCCCTCCTCCCTATTGCTTATTTCCCGGGCTGCTGAAGCCTCAGCACGAGGCTTGTGTTTTTTCTTTCTAGGGGCTTTAAGGAGCCGCAGAGCTCCCCAATCGCCCCAGCTGGTTGGCGGGCCTCTACGGAAGCTCTGAACGACAGCTGATCATCCGGGATTTTTGATCGGACAATTGCGGCTACCGGCGGATCGCCATGTGGCTGGCGGCTGCCATTTTGGTTCAGGCCTGTGTGTTTTTTTTTTCGGGTGTCGGAGGATCAGCACGTGGCGGGCGGCCGCCATTTTTGTAGGCCTGCGCTAAGCCTATAGACAGATCGCCATGTGCTGGCGGTCACCATTTTGGGTGCAAAAATTTCTCCTAATTTAGTGAATGAGTGAAGGGAGCTTCTCAATTCTGAGTTGATCACTTTAGTTTGAACTGAAGATTCTGATTCCTTCTGCCCTTACCATGTGGCTGGGGCTGCCATTTTCAGGGGGGGCAGAGTCAGTGGAGATAGTCACCAAACACATCTGATTCCACCTCAGCCACATCCACTTGACATTGCCTCTGGCAATATATTGTGATCTTAAAAAATTTTTGAATTGTTTCTCATTGGGAGTTTATTTCTCTCATTTCTGCTGCCTACTCATTGCCTTTCTACCAGTATACTGTGTTTCACAATCTTTACAAGGAGCTCACAGTCTTACCAGTCTCTACAGTCTCACACTGGGCCTCAGCTCCTAGCCTGTTTTCAGACCCATTCTCAGACTTGCGCTGAAGGGTCTCAGGCATAGCTCCCTTGCAAGGAGCCCATACTGGTCTTTCCAGTCCTTACAGTTATTTCACATTGGACCTCGTTTTCCCAGCCTTGTCCAGACCCATTCTCAGGCTTGTGCTGAAGGGTCTCAGGTCCTAAATAATGTGCCAAGGGTCCATACTGGTCTTACCAGTTTCTACAGCTTTTCACCTGGGACATCAGTTCCTATCTTTCTTGCTACCCATTCTCAGACTTGTGCTGAAGGGTCCCCAATGAGATGGCTGAAGACAAGCAGCCTCAGCTGGTTCTGGCACCCACCAGTCCTCCAAGTAAAAGGAGACATAAATCTTCAAAATTGGAGGTAGCCGGAAAATTGAAGGCAAAAGCAAAGGCCTTATCTAGCAAAACACCATCCAAGGCGGCGGAGAAGCAAGCCACAAGGAGGCATCAGGCCTTAGAGAAGCAGATTTCCAAGGCCCAAAAGGCAGCTCCATCAGAACATGTGCCAGCTACTCTCCTTTCAGTCCTCAGGTAACCACAATTGCACAGGTTCACAGGACCTTGTCTCCAGACGTTGGATCTCAACTTAGACCTATTAGTCCTATGACATCTAACCCAAGTCCAAGCTAGGGGGCCCCCCACTTATCCCTCGATCAATTCCATCAGCCACATTTATCCCAACGGCCACTGGTCTCTGCCCTGAGTCTTCACAGGCGCTTGGGCTGGAACAACTACAATCCAAGTATTAGAGAGTCTCCTCCCTACAAAGATCCCAACCTCCGGTTTCTTCCCAACGTCAGTCCAAGACCCCTGATTACGCCTATTCCATTGCTTCCGATCAATCCTCACAGGGTGGGTATTCTTATTCAGAAGTTGACAAATCACGGGGGACAGCCTTATCAGACGATGAGGATGCTCCTCAGGAGCCCTCCCCCTTTGTAAGCCTCTTTGTTCCCACTCTATTCAAGACCATTCTAGCCAAAGCCACGGCTACATCCCAGATCGCTCCAGAACCTGATCCACAACTTACCCCTTCCACTGGTCAGTCTTCAAATCATCTGTTTGCTGAGCCCACGGTGACTCAAAGGCATATTCCTTGCCCTCCATTCTTTGCCAACACGGTAAGAAAACAATGGCTCAATCTTGGGGCCTCTCCTGTCCCAGGGTTCACTGACAAAAAGCTGTTTAGTGTGGCGCCATCCTTAACTAACCTCCTAGAGGTCCCATCTGTTGACACATCACTCACTCCCCATTTTTTCAAACTCCACCATTGCTGGAGATATGGCGGAGACATTAAGACCAGAGGAAAGAAAATCTGAGTACTCTCTACGAAGGGCACATCAAGCATCAGGATGGGCAGTAAAGGCTTCCACATCAGCCTCTTTCTTCTCACAGTCTTCTATCACTTGGCTCCGGGAACTTCAGGACATGATTCCACAGGATCAGGTACGGCCCATCAAATGTTGGTAAGTTACTAGCAGCGGTTGAATACACGGCCGATGCCACGTTACACGCTGCCAGATTTTCAGCCAGGGCAATCGCAGCCAATGTTTCTACTAGGCGGCTGCTTTGGCTGAAGCAATGGCGGGCAGATTTAAAATCCAAAGGGCACTTGGCCACTGCCCCTTATTCTGGTGGAAAATTGTTTGGGGAAGCCCTGGAGCCTTGATAGAAAACAAGGACAAGAAAAGGGTACTTGTTCACCAGGCCAGATGATCGGACAGAAAGTCTGCTCCCTTCTGTCACAGACAGGCTTTCTGAGGCAATATCCAGGGTTCTGATTGGTCACAACCCACACATTCCTTTCCTCCCAGTTCAGACCATCAAGCGGAATGCTTTGGGGCCAAGCCTAGGTAACAACCATAGGCTAAGCGGCCCTTTTGGGGCACGGGGGGCGTCCCTATTGGAGGAATAAGTGACTCCAGGGAGGGACCCCTCATAGGCTGCCGGCTCTCCCTGTTCTCTCAGAACTGGGGGTACATTACCACTGATGCCTGGGTTTTGTCCACCGTCAACAACGGCCTGACCTTGGAGTTTCTTTCAAAACTGGCAAACTGATTCATTCAGTGTCCGACACCTTCCAACCCGTCAAAACGTGTTCTCATGAAGGAGGCCATTTCCCATCTCATCGAAATAAAAGCGGTAGAACCGGTCCCTCCCGATCAGAGGGGGCGAGGGTTTTACTCAAAGACCTCGGGAGGATGGAGGGCCATTCTGGATCTAAAAAGGTTAAATTCTTACCTGATATACAAAAAATTCAAAAAAATTCAAAACCCTGCAGTCCATTTTGGCCAGCATAAGAAGGAACGACCTCCTGACGTCAGTCGACCTCACGGAGGCGTACCTACATATCCCAATATTTCCACCACATCGCAGCATTCTCAGATTCTGCTACGGATCTTATCACTATCAATACAGAGCGTTTCGGTTTGGCCTTTCATCCTCCCAAAGGGTATTCACAAAAATCCTGTCGGTTCTGGCAGCCCACCTCAGACTGGATTCCATTCGGATCCAGTGTTACCTGAATGACATTTTCATCCAATCGGTGTCTGTCCAGGCTGCACGGTCAGGGGTGGCCCATACCATAGAGGTGCTCCAGAACCATGGGTTTTCGGTGAATTTCCTCAAGAGCCAGCTGATCCCATCCATGCGGCTCCTTCATCTGGGAGCAGTGATAGATACAACACAATGCATGGTCTACCTGTCACCAGATCACGTAGCCAATCTCAGGGCCCTTGTCCACAAGGTACAACGTGCCAGGGCAGTTCCGCTTCTCACTCTCTCACAGCTCTTAGGCAAGATGATCTCTTGCATTGCCATCGTACCCTTGACCAGGCTACATTCCAGAGCCCTTCAGTGGTTCCTCCTCCCCTTTCAGAGGCAAAAACTAACATCCTCCAACAGACAGGTGAGGCTGACTCGTCTGGTATCGGGGTCACTCCGATGGTGGAGTTCTCGGGCCATCACCAGGGGCTCGGAATTCAGAGAGCCGTCACGGATCGTTCTCACCACAGACGCCAGTCTCTTTGGTTGCGGGGCTCACCTCCAGTCTCGGATAGCCCAGGGGAGGTGGTCCAAGGAGGACTTGACACACAATATAAATTGGCTGGAACTCAGGGCAGTTTACCTGGCATTGTGTCATTTCAGTCACAAGGTGAGAGACCAGCACATTCTCGTCCTCACAGACAACATAACAGCCAAAGCCCATGTGAACTGTCAAGGGGGCATCAGATCGAGTTCTATGATGGCGGAAGCCAGACTGCTCTGCTCTTGGTCAGAGGCCAATCTATCTTCGATCTAGGCGGATCACATCTCGGGGGCAATCAACCAGCAGGCAGACGCTCTCAGCAGGGCGACAGTGGATCATTCAGAGTGGTGCCTGGATCCGGCGCTGTTCCTAGAAATATCTCACAGAGTGGGCCATCCAGTTCTGGACTTATTCGCCTCAGCAACAAACTCCCAACTTCCAATGTTTTTCTCCCATTTTCCGTCACCGGGGTTGGAGGGAGTATACCGGGGCCTTCACTACGCTTTTTTCCGCTCCCTCTCCTTCCGGCCATCATTCACAAGATTCTGTGAGAGAAATTGGAGGTTGCCCTCATAGCCCCTCATTGGCCGAGGTGCCCGTGGTTCGCCGATCTCATGAGCCTGTCAGTATTGGTTCCGTGGAAGATATCCCTGGGCCAAATAGCACTCAGTCAAGGGGCACTCCGGCACTCAGACCCTCAATGGCTACAGTTAACTGTGTGGCGCTTGAACGGAGATGTCTGACTGAGGAAGCTTATTCTCTGAGAGTCATTGATATGATCCAAGCGTCCAGACGCCAGTCAACTAATAGAGTTTATAACTTCACTTGGAAGAGTTTTCTATCTTGTATGTCCAAGCATCATGTCCAGTTGTCATCTCTCACTGTGCCTCAAGTTCTACAGTTTTTACTAGACGGGTTGGATAAGGGTCTGTCTCCCAGTACGATCAAAAGGCAGGTTGCGGCCTTGGCCACGGTACTTTCTTGTGACGACTCTTCCTCACTGGCCCATCATCCGATGCTCCTTTTGTTCATAAAAGGAGCAGTTAATACTAGACCTCTAACTGTTCATCGGTACCCCTCTTGGGATCTTTCGAAGGTTTTACAGGCCCTTACCAAGTCGCCTTTCGAACTGCTTCAATCCTGTGATCTCAACCTCTTATCCATGAAGGTAGCTTTTCTGGGGCAGTGACTTTGGCCAGACGCATATCTGAACTGGCTGCCCTCTCGGTCAGGGAGGATCTTTGCCTGTTTCGCCCCGATTGCGTAATCCTACGACTAGATCCCACTTTCATTCCTAAGGTGAACTCCTTGTTTCACCGGTCCCAGGAGGTGGTGTTGCCGAGTTGCTGCCCTAGACCATCTCATGATTTGGAACGCAGATGGCACACTTTGGATGTCAGCAGGGCACTCCGCATTTATCTTAAAAGGACTGCTGCTTTCCGTAGGTCAGAGGCACTTTTCCTTTCCTTCAATCCTTCCTCTATGGGACTCAAGGTCTCATCTTCACTATTGCCAGGTGGATTAAGGCTTGTATTGCCAGGGCCTACCAATCACAGTCCTTAACCATTCCTTCACGTAACACGGCCCACTCTACCCGTAGTGCAGCCACCTCTGCGGCCTGGGCCACTCAAGCGCCCATTGGCGACATCTGTAGGGCAGCGATCTGTCATCACCTTCCCCATTTATCCGTCACTATAAAATTGATAGGTTTGCTTCTGCTGACACTACCTTTGGCCGTAGAGTATTACAGAGGGTTGTGTTGTCTCCTGCATCACATGCCCTGTCTGTTAACCCCCCCCCCCAGGGACAGGCTGGCTTTGGTATGTCCCAATCCATGGATTATTCATCCTCATGCTGGAGAAGGGGCGTTGTCTTTACGCCTTTTCTCAGTATGATGATGGATAATCCACTCCCGCCCTTTAGTGATTGATGGGCACTGTGGCAGGAGTCTGGGAACCAACACATCTGACTTTGTCTGCGGCTTCACCTTCGTCGGAACTGGGTAAACGTGACCCAGCAAATGCGTGGCTATCTCTCAGTCTTAGTCTAATTGGGTAGAAGGGACTTCAGGAAACCCAATCCGTGGATTATCCATCATCATGCTGAGAAAAGGCGTTCAGGTAAGACAGCGCCCCTTTTCTTCAGGAGTTAAGTGAAATTTATAAATTGTCTTCAGTCTTGTGTGTTACTGAAATAAAGGTAGGTTTATTAGGGTTTTTTAAATTTGGAAGTGTTATCAAGAGTATTGAATATATTTATTATTTAACACCTTGGTGTTTCTAAACAACGGCATCCCAGATGCTTATTTTCATGACAGTTAATAACTGTATCCTAAATTCCAGCAAAATCAAGGAAGAATCGTGTAGGCAGCTTGTTGTGCGTTTTCTACATAGCAATTCTAAATGCCAAAAAGAACAGATTTTTTTCTCTTAGGAAGTTATGCAGCTAGAACGAGGGAAATGTATGAATTTGCTTTTTTTTTTACATTAGTAGATCTCATATCTTAAAAGCAGGACAAGTTACATGCAGATATTTATCTTTTTTCAGCTCCTACTCATTTACTTTATGTCAGCCCCCTCCCCCCAAGAACAAAGGAAGGAAGATGGAGTTACTTCTGAGTAGTTTCCTTTGTTGTTCCTCACCTATACCAAACTAAAACAACTATTTGCATGATTATAGACATTCTCTGAGAGTTGCTAGGGTGGAGCTGTTTTTACCTTCTTCCCCCTGACCAAACATTCCATACTTTGCTTCCTCTTTGGCCTCTGGAATGCAGCCCCTCCCTCCTGGGAATCCAGACTGCGTTCTATCCCTGTTCATGAAGAATTCACATGAATTCATTTATCATTTTAGGAGTTCAAACTGCTCATTGGCATCTGCAGGAGGACCTTTTGGAGCCACTAAGTGAAATAAATAAATAAATCTTTAAAATACTATATAGTGAATGAAACATCCAGGTTGTCAAGGGAACTGATTGTGTTTAAAGGGAATACAGTCAAGGAACTAAAAGGTGTCAGATGTTTTTGCATCATATTCCCCAAAGGAATCTAAAAATATAGTTCATGTTAATCTTAACACTCTAATTATATCATGTTAATATACTAAACATATGTACCAAACATATTCCATTTTCCTTTTTAGGAAAAAAGAAATACAAGAAAAACAACTGTTCTTTTTTTAAAATATATAAAAGATGCAACATTCCTAGAAATTTGTATTGGAAACCAAATCAAAACAGAGAATTTATCCAGATTACTTCTCTTTCTTGCCTGTCCATACAAAAAGAAGTAAAATGATGATGTTGATGAACAGCCAATATCACCAGTTCACTGTTGCAGATCAGGTTTAGGTTTGCTTTCCAAAGTTGTGTCCTATCTTGGCCATCCCTGTGCACAAAAGGGTTCATGTTTATTAATGCCTTAATAAACTCCAATTATTGATGATATATCCAAGCCATTCCCAGAGGGACTAAAAGAATTTCTTTCAGCCTAGTTCCAAAAATTCTGGAAATCTTGTATCTGTAAATGACCACACTATATCACATTTAATCACGTATCATTTTATTTCTATATTTCCCTAATGGGAATTCTATTTTAGGCATTTTTTCTCTTGGAGGAAATTAGTTTTGAGGGATGAGGAAGTTCCCCAGTTTCTTTCTGACTCTGGTTCCTACCCAAGATTGTTGAGGAAACAGAATAGGGAATTAGATGCCATAATAATCTTTTATGGGAATAGCCCTAAAAGTAATGAGCACATTTTGCTACAGAAAAGCTACTTTCCAGTGTTCTGTCATAATTATATTTTCTAGTGCTATGTCATAAAGTACTGTATAATATATTATAACTTAAGAAGAACATTTTAATAGGCTGGTGATAACCCTACGGAGATACTTTATTTTCCACAGAGACCTTCCTGTCCCTGTTCGTTCCTTTCTCTTGTATTAATTTAAATAGCAAATCGCTGTTGGCTGGATACACCCTTGCAAAACTAATGGTTAGTGTTAGAGCTCCCTCTGTGGGGACTAAATTAAGAACTTTAAAAGCTAGTTAATTGCTAATCTAGGTGTAGTTCTATGTAATTTAAAATTCTTTGGTAGTTGGTTGTGCACTCAAAGGATACAACCTAGGAAGTGAGTCGCACCTGTTTTTGACACTTTTTTGTCACTGATGTTAAACAAATCACTGCAGTCATTAAATGAATTATCTTAAACAAATATGGCTTCTCCCATTGACTTTGCTTTCCAGAAGCTTGCTGGGAAGGTTGCAAATGGTGATCACGTGACCATGAGATACGGCAAACGTCATAAATACATCCTAGTTGCCAAGCGCTCGAATTCTGACCATGTGACTATGGGCTGCTACAATGGCTGTTACTTTGAGGACCTAACATAAATCACTTTTTAGTGTCATCGTAACTTCAAACAGTCGCTTAAGGAATAGTCATAAATTGAGGACTACCTGATTCATATTTTCATGAGTAGATCCAAAGGTGAAGTCATGGTAATGCTGAAGCCACAAGAAACAAGATCAATGTTCGAAGAGGAAGCAAGGCGTGTGGTGTGAAAGTGAAAGGCTAATAGTAAAACGATCCACCCTCCAGTTTTGTATGGAATTTGTGCATTAGACACCGAAGGCACTTAGGCCGGCCCAGCATTCCAATAAGCCTCCCAGATACTAGAAGGAAACCAGGAAACCATGTGGAAAGGTGGAGGACGGTGGCATACAAGTCCAAGCTTGTGAAAAACAACTCATTCTCCTGAATTTCAGAATGAATTCCAGAGCCTGAAGAAGAATATTTCACAGGTTCGGCCAAGGAGAGGATTTTTTCTTCTGCCTGAGAAAAAAAACAAACTTGGCATTCATAGTTGATAAATGTGTACATTGTGTATCCCACTAAACCACTCCTATTTTAAAATGAGCTCACATATTCAAATTACTATTATTAGCTGTTAAGTAGTTTGTCAATGCTTGTTATATTTTGTCTTTCAGTTTCCTTGATTAAAAAAAATCTTCTGGTTTTTTAAAATTTAACAGAAAATGCTTTCATTCATAGGATAATTATCTTTTCAAAATATCCACTTGGGTATACAGCAAGCTACTGTATACAAAAGCATATTTTCCCTTATTTAATCAGTACATAAAACATAACTAAATGGAGTCCTTCCAATGTCTCAGGCAGTGTTTTCCCCCCTTTACTTGCTTCCTGCTAATTGGACATGCAGTAGATGGTCCAAAGGCCTTTTCCTTGCAAGGCATGTATTCTGCTTCTGGGAATCTGTATAACTTCTACCTAGAATTCATGAGATGAAATACAGCATTGAAATTCTTACACTGGGATTTTCCACTCCATTCTATCCCTTGCAGACCTACACATTGGATTTTGAAGACATTAAGAAAAAATGGTGTGGCCTATGAGGTAGTAACTTTAATAAATACATTTATAACCTTGTCTGAACACCTCATTAAGTATAATCTAATTGATAGCATCCTTATTTTTTTCACTTCAGCTCAAGGACTTTGTCCAAGCTAAGTTTTTTTTTAATATTCCAGAAAAAGAAGGCTTCCTTGTTCTTTCAAGCATTGATATATTCCAAAATATATATCAAATTTTACTATACATAGGCAGTTGGTGTGCAGAAACTCAACCTTGCATTTTGTGACAATAGCTTCAAAGATTCAACTAGATAAATTGCAGGAACGTAATACCAAAGGTACCTATTCCATTTTACATAATGATTATGTTTGTCTGGAGAACCACTGCTTTCTGTTTTGTCAGCTTCTTTCCTTATAATAGATTGGAATAATTTAAGATAGAAAAATATCTTACAAATAATGGCAATAATACTAACTCAGAAATAGTATTTTGAAATTGCAAGTATTGATTATTCCTCTTTTTTGGGAAAATTATTGCATTGAGATGTCATATTCTGTGCTATTAATTTTATTTCTATTTGTGTAAATCTGTAGACTCACCCATTTCTCAAAGATAACCCTGAGCAATGTACTATAAAAATAATAACATGATTCATAAAATCTGTATTCAAAATAATGCCTATAATACAAGCCAGGGTCAAAAAACCCATTGCCCTTCAAATTACTGTGACAAAACAATTAGAAGATGGGACTGATTAATATCTCCCAGCCCAAATGCGGGTGGGAAGATTCAGATCTGTAATGCCTTGTGAAAGGCCAATGAAGTCAGGGCCATCTGGCTCTCTGGGGTAATGTTGATCTATATGGCAGGCATAGCAACAGAGCTTTGAGAAATAGTGGGTCATGCTTGTAATTTGGCCTAATGAAATGTTTATTTAATGTTTTTGTTAAAAATAAATATGGCTGCAATCCAGAACCCTGTACACATGGCTATTTTCCCATCATTCACATGGAGTATTTCCCACATGAATAAAAAAGGAAAATGTCCTATGCTCAAAGAATGATATTCTGTATAACTATCAAGTTTTTTGAGTAGAACTCAGTAGATTATTTTTTTCCTTCACAATCTCTCAAAATATGAAATGTCGTTCACTGTTAAAGATTTTGGTTCACATATAAGACATTATTTGGTTCACACTAAGACATTATTAGATCTGATTTAGGCTTAGTGATATATGCAAATCAGGACATTGTTCAACAACTAGGATTTTAAAATGGCTTAGTATTGCATAGTACAGGTGATCCTTGATTAATGACCACTCATTCAGTGACCATTGGAAATTACAACAGCGCTGAAATAGTGGTACTTTCAATCAGTCCTCATTCCTGGTTTGCAAATATAAGGTTGCAGTGTCCTACAGTTGCAGTATCACCATTTGTAAAGTCAGCGAGTAAGCCAGCAGAAGGTGACAAATGGCGACCATGCGACATTGTGTTTAACAATGTTGCATAATTTAACAATAGCAACCAGAAATGCTGGAACTGCCATTACTAAGCAGCACCATCATATGATTTTACACTTTACATTTAGCAATGAAAATTATGGTCCCAATTACCATCATTAAATAAGGTGTGTACCAAGTGATTATAATTCACCTCATAGGTAGAGGTGCAGTACAACTTCTCAGTACATTCCATAGTAAGTCCTACAAGGCTCAGTGCACAACTTTGTTTCAATTTTCAGTAAATCACACTGTTTAATTTTATTTGAACCTAGTAACTAATATAGAATTGTTGTCTTTTTCACAACCCATAAGTTAATTGCAAAACGTGTTTCTAAAAGTATTTTTCAGTTATAATTAGGATTCACTATAGTGATGGTCAGGTATAATGCTATATTGCAGATAATGTTAAAAAATAAATGAATATATTTGAGCCAGAATGGTAGTATATTTGATCAAAAGAATTATACATCTTTAAGGATTCATACATTTCTATGCTAAAAGCATAGTGATCTAAATTTAAAAAAAGATTTCACAGGTTATGTTGGCTTAAATCAGTTCTTAATGTAATTTTAAAGACATCATATGGAATTAGAAATAAAATTCTCTTACATAAAATGAAGTTTGCATTTCCATTTGCCAAGTTTTAGGAAAGATTTAGTAATTGGAGTTGGGTATTTTTTATTTTTTGAAAAAATAAATCAGCAAAATTGGAAATTGACTAATGAACTAGTGATCATGAGAATACCGATTTTTCTTGCTGCAGAAAGAAGCAACAGGAAGATACAACACCTTGAAATAAAATTGGGAATATTCTTCCTGAAGAACATTGATTTTGCTACCTGGATTTTGAAATATTCATTGGCTTATGCAATTCTTTTGGAGTCATTGACTTTCATGGTAACAATCAGAAATTGTTTCCTCAATTGAACTTCCAACCTTGGCTTGTCCTATTCAGACAAATAAGGCAGGGAGGAATTGGTAACCTTCTACATGTCCCTACAATTAAATGCTTTTTTGTTTAGGCATTGTGGAGAGGAGAACATTGGTTGGCAATGATAACATTTTTTATTTGTTTTATACACACACACACATATATATATATCTATTGCAGGCCAGAAGATGGTGAAATTCATCCTGAAATCTGTAGACTATATATCCAGTTGCAGTGTTGCTTAGAAATGTACACAACAGAGATGCTGAAATCCATATGCCTTCTTGGATCACTTCAACATCATCGGAAAGGTAGGAAGGTAACATATGATAAATCCTTTAGCTATTGTTTCATTCAGTTCAGCTGTCATTGGCTCACTGTGAAATAAGACCTTCATCTATTAGTCTCTAGTCAGTTTGCTCATAGATAATTACAGAGCCATTGTAACTCAGCCCAGACCTTTGTAGCCATTCCACTGCAATTGAAATTTCTTATATCTTTAGGCAGTATAAATAAAGAGTCTGATGCAGATTTACAAAACAATATGGATGTTGATTTGTCACTTTCAAAAAATTTATTCTGGCTGCAGATCACTATGAACTCATTTTAAGTAAATAGTCTAAAAGCATTGTTTTAAAGTATAGGAACAGTATCTATACATTTATTTACAAATGAATATTTTTCTAATTGTTCCCTTAAAATTCAAAGCAATATAAATGTGGTCCATCCCGCCTTCAACCATTTTATCTCTTCTTATTTCTTCCATAGACCAAAATAAAACCCACTGTTATTTGGAATCATGGATCCCACATTTCAAAATAGCACAAAATCAGCAAAATATTAAACCTGCACTAGCTTTCTTTCATAGCTCGTTCTTTGGTTCAGCAATCTAAATATGTCTTTCATGGATTCTCTAGAATACGGGTATCAAACTCTTCACGTGACGTGTTGTGACGTATCACGACTTTTTTCACATTGCTGGAACTGAAGTGGCTGCAGCCTCTACATGATACAACTGGCCCTCAGGCCAGCAACTCAATTTATAATATTTTTTCTAGCCAAAATATCTCTCAATTGCATTTGTACTTAAAATCCATTTATTCAATCAATAACCTGTTTTTCTCGCTTTTTAAACATTTTAATTTCCCATCAATATTCAAAATATCTCTATTGCTTATAATTTTCTCATAATAAATTATATTTGGGTAACCAAAAGCTTCTCTTATTCAAATCCTTTTAGAATTTTCATATTTCCCATCTCATAACAAAGTATAATATTCTAGTTACAAATCCTATCCTTCTAATTATAATAATACTTATTTCTAACAGTTATCTATTTTCTTAGCCATATTCAAGCATCTGTTTAGTAGTATAATATCCCATCCAGTAGATCAAAACTTCTATTTTCTTCTTACTCTAACTTTCTTCCTTTGCCAAATAACTTTCCAAATCAGTACATTTAAATCATCAAGTAGTTCTTCCTCTGTTTTGTATATAGTATTTGGAATGAGGAAAAGAATTTGATTGAAGTGTTTTTGGAAGAACACTCAACCCATTTATATTCATTAAACAGCCTCCATCCTTCTTCAGTTTTTCTTTTCATTTCTTGTTTGTCAATATTCAGCATTTCTCCTAACAGCTTTATCATCCATTCGATCTGCGCTTTTTCCTTATCCTCAAATGTGTTCAGAGATCTTGACAAGTACGATGTCTTTTCCATTTCAGTGTTATCACTGCATCTTCTAATTTTTCATTTGTCTGTATCTGTCTGTTAAATCCTTCCTTTAGGTCCTCCATCTTTGGATCTGTTTCTTCTAATTTTCCTTCTGTTTTCTGGGTTATTAGTTCCTTCTTTGCAGTCATTGTCTGAATTTGTAAGTTTAGGTTAGAAAATTGTTCTTTTATCTCGTTTGCGTTATTTTTAGTCTCATCCTGAAATAAAACAATTGTCCCTTGGATTGATTTTAACATGGAAAAAATTTATTTCTGAGATTCATTAAAATTTTCTTGTTGATGTATCAAGCTGGGAGCTTTGGAGACAAGTGTAAAAGATGAGTTTTTACCATTTAAGGCTAAGTATGGAACACTCCTTTTGTTTTTACATGTAGTCTTTATAGCCCAATAGGGTCCCCAACCCAGATAAGGAGCCCAAGAATTTTTGTTTTCTCTTTTCCTAGCTGCAGTCTGCAAAAGTGAAAGTATCCAGGAACAACAAAGAGTCTTATCTGAGTCTGGGCTTCAAGCAAAGTTTCCTTTAAGCATAATAAAGTGTAGTGCCCTAATTCTCCACTAGATGTCATTGACACCATCTTCCAGCTTTCCAAATCTAAGCTTATTTTGCAAACTTTCAAATATTTTTTCTTAAAAAAAGTCTCAAAGGTACATTTAGTCCTCAAATTTCAAAGCTTTAGATCTATATTAGTTCCAAATTGATCTTATAGTTTCCTCTGTTTTCCCCCAAAACAATTAATTTACCGCTTTTCCTGAGGGAGCGGGGCAATAACTTCCCTTCCGTCTCTCATCGGGGAGGATTCTTTGCTTTGGGCATTCTTTTCTCCAGGAAAGTAGTGTTAAGGCCATAAAAAGAGGATAAAGTCTCACCCAGTTCCATCCACATTGCTCAGAAATTGCTGGTCAGTTGTCATCAGCTTCTGACTGGCCACACGAATGTAGCCAGTCTTTCCCCCACCGGTTTGGAGGGCTTCGTCAGATCCAGCAGGAGGGCCACCACCCCTCCACAATCAACGATGGTCCCCTCTGTCGCCTCTTCAGGGCGACTTTTGACCCTTTGTAGGATCCCCAGCGGGGCAAAATCGAATGTGGAAGACAGAGCCCCCGTTTTCCTCTACCCGTCATACCACAATGTCAAACCGGAAGGCTGTTATCATTGCATTATTAACTGGCACATAAAAGGCATCACGGTTGACTTAACATATAGCAACTATTTGCAACTGCATCTTTCATGGTTAGCTCTGAATATTCTTTTATTTCCTGGCACTGAAGGTTCTGAGTCTGCATTACTACACAATTGCATTACTATTGTAAGTTGCATTACTACACAATTTTCTGGGAGATGTCTACCAAATAATTTTTCACCCGACTGCACTTGTTTTCCTTATGGATATGTTCCCAAGAACGTGTAATTATGAATATATGTAGCATCATCAGGTCTCTGCCCCCCTAAACTCAGGAAGACAAGCTTTCAACTTAAGCAAGCTGCGCAGTTGGATGCTTTGCTGACTTTTCTTGCCTTGTGGATACAAAAGAATTTTGCAAAATCAAAGCTTAAGGCTCCCTGTTGCTTTTTATATCTTTTGTAAAGTTCAGCTTGCTACCTAGGTCCACTTTCTTCCTTCAGGGAGTTAATCTACAGAAATAAAATCAACCTCCTTGTATGGGGGCAGTAAACATATTGAAACTAAAATAGCTCTTTTGCAGAAAGACATTGAGCTGTTTTTAATCCAGATGTGCCCTTCTCTTGCAAGCACGATGCCTTACTCCTACACACTAATTGAGCAGAAGCCAAACCTTAGGAACTTGACTCTGCATGGCTTGCTCTGGGGATATTCTTATGGGGGAGAGAGGAGGCAAGGAGTGCTTTTAAAAGTACTCCTATGCTGCTCAAAAATAGCACGTCCCTCTTCTGTTTTTGTAAATTCATATTTGTAGCCAGAATTAAGAAAGTAAAAAAAAATTATCCACATTCCTGTTATTACTTATAAAGTACTTTTCTATAAGAACGTCACACTTTTAACACAAAAATGCTTTTAATTTTTAAAGTTTTCTCACAATGTTCATTCACTCCCCTATGCACTTCTTTCTTAAATACTATAGAACTCTTATTCCAGTAATTCCTGCTATGTGGCATGAATTGGGATATACCATATGGCTTGTCTGCTTATTTCAACTATTAACTTGCTAGCAAACCAGGTGCTTAAATCACAAAGCTGATGTGAGCAGCTTTACCCTGGAGGATATTGTGCAAATAGCTCACTGTAGAGCTGTGAGAGTTACACCACTGGTATTTGCACAGCATCATTTTGTCAAATAAAAGAAATTTTGTCAAATAAAAGAATTGTAGATATTTATGTTCCTTGCAGGAACATAAATTAAAGGACTCTTGACCAAAGACACTCCAGATTCTGCTTGACTCGTTTAGTGGTGAGGAATTCATCTATTTTCTGAGTATATCTATACATTCTGTCATACTTCTCTGCTACTAAGAAGTCACTTGGAAAGTACTTTTTGGTAGTTAAATGCATCATTGTATATCCCTGTTTAATGTTGCAGAATGTGTCTTGGTCTTCTGTTTAAAATCAGATAATAATAAACATACCTAATACCTCCATTGTCCTTCTAAGGATTGATGTCCTTCTTGATCATTCTTATTGCTATCAGTATGATAGGCTGAACTGGACACAATAGTCAAAATGAGCCCTTCCCAATTCAAAAGAAATTAAAATGTGTTATTCATTATTCTTGTTTTATGTATTATTAGTTCTCTCTAACCATCCAGAATACACTAGAATTGAGGCAGTGATGAATTTTATATATGCATACTAGTAATTTCACTTCATTGGAAATTAAATTTGTTGATCTGTTGATTTATCTTCTGATTATAATAACTATTATTCCAAGGCCTTTTTCACAAGGACTTCTACTAAACCATTTATATTTACACATTTAACTTCTCTTTCTTAAGTGAAAAAATTTGCATTTGCCTCATTTGAATTTCTAACATGTGGAAAATTTATTTTTTGTTCGCTTCATTAACTTTTGGCCTAGAAGAAATCATGCTATTTATATTACAAGTATATACACTACATATTACTCCATTATGATTATTTACTGATTTATTTCATTTATATAGCTGCCCATCTTACATATGTTAATTAATCCACATCTTTAGTAATTTGCCTGCTTTGAATATTTTTCCAACAATTTTCCGATAAACAAAAACATGGTCAACCTGCAGAGTCTAAAATGCTTTGGAGCAAATTTCTTTCCATTTGTCTAATCAGTGTTTCTCAACCTTGGCAATTTTAAGACTTGTGGATTTCGGCTCCTAGAATTCTCCTGCCAGCAGTTTATCAACTGACCAAGGTTGATAAACACTGGTCTAAGTGATCACTCAAAACAGATGCCCTCATGCCATCTTATGCCCTCATACTGATTTTTAATTATTTCACCCTCTAAGGCAGGCATGTCAAACTCGCGATGTCACGTGACCTTGCATGACATATCGCAACTTTTCCCCCATTGCCGGCAATGGGTTGGGCGCGGTTTCAGTATGATGCATCCAGCCCTTGCGCCAGCAGTTTGACATGCTTGCTGTAAGGCTACTCTTCCACATGTACTTTAAAACAGACAAACTAGGGAGGAAATGTGATGACTGAGGCTAACAATGAAAAAAAGAAGCACAGTCACCTGGAGAACTTGGATATCAATTTAGCACAGCTTTTGCTGTGATGAATGTTGGGAATTTCTATCTGTTCACAGGTGCCACTTCAGAGCCACTTCAGAGCCACTTCATAACCATTTTGTCCTGAACAAGGTGGAACAACTGCCTGGAGGCAGTCAAGTATTTGTAAGGGGAAAATTACTGACAGACAGTTGAATGTTTTTTGTACTCCTTGTAGTATGCCCCTGGCATTGATACTGACTGAAAGGAGTCATTATTTGCAATGTCCTTCAAATTCAAGCAGACTTGAAGAGTTGATTGAAATAGAAGGAGTCCTGAGCAAGAGAGCCTTCTGAATTACCTAGAGAAGGCATTCTTTCTTTTGGTCTTTCTTTTGAAGCTGAAGGAAGTAGCCTGTTACTTCTGTTTTACCCTCTTGACTCAAACTATTTCTGTTAACAGGAGTGAGCGAGCTCACGTGTTAGACCAATTCTTTCCAAAGTAGGGCATTTTGCTTAAATGGGTTCCTTAAAAAAAAAGCCAGTGCTACATACATACCTTGGGAAATATCAATCATGCAAAGAAGAAAAGGAAAGTGTTGTTTCCATTGGGGAAAATGGTATTTGCATCATGATGAATTTCTGCCATAGTGCTTCTCCTGTGGAAATTCAAAATGATTTAAACAAGGCATAGTCAAGGTAACTTGGGAAAAAAAGTCAATACTACACTGCTACAATAAAAGCTGCTTCAGAAATCAAAAACTATGATGTTTGTTCCCTATGTTATGTATTTCATATTCTTGTTAGAAAAGCACATGAATGCTTACTTTATTTATACACTACTGGATTTTTAAAAAATGACAGCATAAATCATAAAAGCAATAAAAATGTAAAAGCCAATAAAAACAGAGGCAACCATAAAAATGTTAAATAAAATGATGGCCATTAATTCCTCAAAGAAAAAATTCTGTCTTCTACAGTTTCTGGAAGGCCAACAATTAGGAAAACGAGAGCACTTCACAATATGATGGGTGCAACAGAAAAATATTGCCTATGAGCCTAATCATTTTTGTTAAGGGCTTATTTTTATAGTTGTATTTCCAGGCTGCTGTGCTGCATAACTATAATAAACTAATGACGTCTAGTAACTTACTCTTGGCATGATACAGAAATGGCTTGCCAAGCATCCAAGGAATGGATTGGTTGAACAGTATGTTTTGATTTCCTCACTCTTATTATAAAATGTGCAAGTGCTGCATAAACAGAATCTTAAGTACATGAAGGAACTTAAGATATAATGAAATTGCTTTAAATTGACTAACCTGCTGTCACAGAGACAGATTTGGCTCCAGGGTGTCATAAGATCTTGGGTTCTCAAAAAATAATCAGATAGCATCCAAAAACCTTATGATTTTTCTCCTTTTTATTTATAATGTATGTTAGATAAGGAAGGGTTTCCTTCAGCAATGCAAATGTCTTTTGAGTCAAGCAGCCTGTAACTAAGTCGTTTAAATTATCATCTCTCCTGCCTTCCTGCAGCTTTGCAGTAAATCAGCAGGGAGTAAAACTGTGACTTATGTTCAAGCATTTGAAAGTTAATTACCTTGCCAATAGCAACATGAAACTTCCATTTCTGGCACAGTCTATCTTGTTATGTATTTGTGCAACTCCTCTCCTTAGAGTTAAGTAAGGGTATTATTATTATTATTATTATTATTATTATTATTATTATTATTATTATTATTATTATTATTATTATTTATTTGACTTCTATGCCGCCCTATTCCGGAGAACTCAGGGCGGCTAACAACATAATAGAAATCAACATTTAAAAATACATGTATATAAAACCCCTTAATTTAAAAAAAAACAATCATTCAACATACACACAGACATACACTGGCTTGGGGCAAGATGTTAACTGCCCCAGGCCTGCCGGCAGAGGTGTGTTTTAAGTAATTTACGAAAGGCGGAGAGGGTGGGGGCGACACGGATCTCCGGGGGAAGTTGGTTCCAGAGGGCTGGGGCCACAACAGAGAAGGCTCTTAATTATTAAGAGCTAAGAATTAATTATTCTTAGCTTAATTATTCTTAGAGTTTGCAGCCTTTGATTCTTTAGCCTTCAGCAAGACTGACTGCAGAAAGAAGACAGGTCCCTATCTTCATCCCTGGTCCTATTTGTAGTCTTTGGGCTACTCTGGAACAGCAGTCCTTTCCTGGGCTGTTCTAGACCTCTCCGGTGGTTTTGGGTCTGCTCTGAAACAAGCAAAACTTCCCCAAGTCCATAGCTGTCGTAAGCCACATAGTTTGTCAGCCATTTCTTCTTTTTGTTGAAAGTTTTATTAAGTTATAATAGCATAAAGTACAATTAAAATAAAGATTAAAAAAGAGGAGAGAGTGCAGGATAAAAAAGGAGAGAAAAAAATAGGTGTTGACTTCTGAATCTTTCCAACACAGTAAAATGCTAATACATTTATGATCTCAGTTTTTTACATTACTATAATATTACAAACTAGTTCTATGATTAGAGAATTATTAAACCTTCTATTAGATCTTTACTAAATTCTAAATTTCATTTTTTTTCTATTTCAAGCATGAGAACCAGAAGCTATATCCGATAAAAACAAGATCAAATTAAAACTCTGTTAAAACAGTTTACATCACTATCTTAACCAAATCCATTTTTCCTTGTTGTAGGAAATAATATGTTTCTATTTGCACTTATTGCACTTTCTAAATTATCATCTATATTAAAAAAGATCACTATATTTGTTCAAATTATTTATCCTTTTTGTTAGATTCTTTAACAAGATTGCAAATCATTACTCCCAACATCAAATAAATGTGGTAGATTCATGGAAATGACAAAATGAAACCACAATTCCTTTAATTTGTTATATTTCTCCATCGAAGATTTAGCTTAGTAAAGATAATAAATACAAGTGAATTTATTTAAAAAGTGAATGGTTTGATTTATTATCCATTTAAAAAAAATAAATTCCCAAAAGGCTGGTTTTTCAACTATGAAGTGGTTGCAGTTCTACCTCCCAGCTTTTGTACATGTTGCCTGGCGCTTCAGAGCACCATTCCAGAGTCTCCTTGCTGTATGGAGGATCTTATGGGCTGATTCTGGGACTCTCCCTAACCCAGGAGACTCATACAAACTTAGAGTACTCAGTTATCTGTTCATAAATTGTAAAAGCTTTGGTCCAGAAAAGGCCTTTTGGACTGGTCAGTCGGCCATATCACGGGGGTCCAAAACAGTCAAGATAATGGTTGTGACCATGCAGTTGAACATTTTTACATGCCTCATAAGAGGTTTTGATTGTGAGTATCATCTTGACTTTGTACACTGTTGGCCTCTTTAATAAATGACTATGCATTTTTAAATGTTAAGGGTATAGCATAGGTGTTACGTGTCTTTTCATCCAGTTCATGTGGTATATATTTTTGCATATTTTAAAAGTTTATTTATTTTGACAATCTGATCACTAACAATAAAGCACAACTACAGCACAAATACCAGCAATATCTCAGAGATGAGCATGAAAACCTTGCACAGAGATATAACTCTTGCATTTAAAATAATCTATTAAAAAATTGCTCCAAAACAATAAAATAATAAAAAGCATGAGAAAGAAAGCATGTTTGACAGATTTTCTCCAGCATGGTGGATGTAGAATCCACTGATTGGGTTATTTCAGCCTTCCTGCTCAGAGAGACTAAGTCAGAGCTTTAGTCACACCTCCCCTTGGGTGTGGCTTCCCCAGTTTTGACTTAGTCTTAGGCTCAGCAGTACGCAGGTTTTTTGGCTCCATAGAAATTTGTCCTTGAATCAATTTAAATTGGCATTCTTTTTTTTCAAATTTCTTCTAAATTATCTAAAAAATTTATAGTTTATTGGGATTTTGGCTGTCTTTACAAGGACTTTGTCCTTCCTCGAGCATTGAGCCCTTAGGCTCTGGCAAGGCTCTCTCCCTCCTTTGGGGCCTTTGGGCCCCCCTAGAAGCAGGATCCTCGGGCAATCTCTTACCCGATTTGCACGCTCCCCAGATCGGCGGACCACAGCTCTTTGCCGGGCGCCCTAGATTCCTTCCAGGACTCGGCGCCACGAGGCTAAAACAGCGGATTCCCTCGGACTCACGGAGTTCCTTACGTCGAAACCGCAAGTGTCTAAAAGGAGTGGAAGGAGTGGGGAGCCCGGGCTCACCTTTCTTACCTCCTTCGCCAGTTCGGGTGTCTCTGTCGTCTCTTAAGAGACTTGAGGAGTCGCGACCGCCATTTTGACCGCATGGTCGTCGGGCGGTCTCCATTTTGGAAATACACTGACGGATGCCATTTTGGCTGAGGCATTAGGGCCTGCCATGCCGCTTTTATGAGAGACTGTTGCCTTGACCTGTGTTGGCAGGTCTGAGTGGGGAGAAACGTTAGTTCGATTAAACACAGTCTGTTTGTGAGGCTCATAGGCAGGCGCCATTGTTTTTGGCCTCTAGACTGTTCAGGGCCAGCCAGGCTGAATTTTTCTGTGGTTGTCCTGACCTATGTTGGCAGGTCTGAACAGTGTAAATATTGATATATTCATGGTTTTACTGTTATTATTTTAAAAATAAAAAAAAAAAATAATAATAAATAAAATATAAAGAGAAATAACAAGATAAACAGGGGGCCCTAAATTACTTACAGGCCTAAGGTCCTGCGTTTGGAGTGAGGAACTTTTGACCACCTGTTATTGATAGCAGTGGCCTTTAGCCACCGGGCCTAGTCAGATAGGGCTATTGTCCTGTCTGGCTGTCTCTGCCTTTTGCATTCTGTTCAGTGCAAGGAATAGTTGCGCTCCATCTCTGACTGTTGATCTGCGCCCTTGGGTTCCCCCTCCACTAGATATCCTTGGCCGGCTCTATCTAGTTGCAATGGCAGACAGTTCTTCGCCCCAGGCAACACAAGTCTCTGGTGCACCCCCTGCGCAGTAAAAGTGCAGATCTACCAAATTGGAAGCAGAGGGGAAGAAAAAAGCCAAAACCAAGCATTTATCCTCTAAGGAGACTTCCAGCTGAGCGACAGGCCTCGAGGAGACATCAGGCACTGGAGAGGGAATTCTCCAAGGCACAGCGGCTCCTATCCAGTGGGGCAAAAGCGGTTCCCCCTGCCCCACTGGATACTTCTATCGGAGCCTCCTTTTGCACCTGTGCAACAAGCCACCTGGATGGGTTCTCCTCTGGGGGCAACCGAACAGGTAGGTCCCCCTCACTCCTCTTCCTCCTCCATCCATCAGATCCCTGAGGTTGTTCTTGCTCCAACGGTGGTTGGGGCTACTCCCAGGGACCAAGGGGATATGTGGTCTCAGAGCCAATTTCAGGCGTTCATGCGTCATGCCTTTGTTCAGTTTATGTCCTCCTCCAGGAGTTCTCAAGTTCCTTCCCAACAATTGCCTCCCCCTCCCAGTCCCTCTTCTCAGCCGGGACGTGCCACGGTGCCTGTTCAGATATCTCTGAAACTTCCTCTCAATTGGATCTGGCCATTGCTGACAAGCCCGTGTCAGAGGATGAGGAGGCAGCTCCCGAACAGGCATCTACCTTGGGTCTGTTTGACCCCTCCTTCTTCAAGTCCCTTCCCTTGAAGGCTTGCAACACTACCAACCTGACTTCAGTTCAGGAGGAGAAGCCTCCTACCTCAGCTGAACAGGAGTCTAACCCTTTATTTGCGGTGAAGGTTGTGGAACAAAAACAGATTCCTTGCCCATTGGTCTTTGGGGATGTGGTTGAGACCCAGTGGTCCTCCCTGGCCACCACTCCAAAGGAAAGCAGTATGGAAAAGAAACTGTACAATGTTTCTCCTTCATTCGCTTCCCTATTAGAGGTTCCATCTGTTGATTCCTCCTTAATTTCTCTGTTCTCTACTTCCGCCATCCCAGACGACATGGCAGAGGCTCTCAAGGCGGAGGACAAGAAGTTTGAGTTCTCCTTCAGAAGAGCTCATCAGGCCTCGGGGTTGGCCATAAAGGCTGCGACATCTGCCTCATTCTTCGCCAGGGCGGCCATCATGTGGCTTCACGACCTTCAGACCTTGGTTCCCCCTGATCAGGTCAGACTATACCAGACTCTAGTCAAACTGGTGGCTGCATCCCAGTACATGGCCAATGCATCTCTCCATTCGGCCAAGTGTTCAGCCAGATCCATTGCCTCCACAGTGGCCTCTGGTAGACTACTGTGGCTGAAGCAATGGAGAACTGATTTAAAGGCAAAATGGTGCCTTTCCACAGCCAAGTACGATGGGAAAGACCGGTTTGGCCCAATCCTTGATCCTCATGTGGTTGAGGGTAAGGACAAGCGCAAGGTCGTGGTTCACCCCTCCATGAAGTCTGACAGGCGACCCCAGCAAGAGTTCCGCAGGCAGACTTTCCGCCCTTCTGGCTCTTGGGAATGGTAACAGCCCTTTCGGGCTGAGCAGTCCTGGGATTGGCCCAGAGCCTCACGATCCTTTCCGCAGAGGCAGGATTGGCAACAGGACCGCCTGAACAGCGGAGCCAGGGGTTAGTGACAGGCCAAACGTCCCTTCAGAGGTTTGGGAGGCCGTCCTTATAGACGCTCTAAAATGATGCCAAAGGGGACTTTCCGATAGGGGGGCGCCTGGAACAGTTTTACCAGGTCTGGGAGCAGACCACCACCGACTCTTGGGTCAGAGACACCATCAGATGGGGTTTCATCCTCGAGTTTCAGTCGCTTCCTCACGATCACTCCTACAGTGTCCAGTATCGCGAAACCCCTCAAAAGCACGACTGGTCACCTCTGCCTTCACGCACTTTCTAGAGATCAGGGCCATAGGAGCAGTCCCAAGGGATCAAATTGGAAAAGGTTTCTACTCCATCCTGTTCGTGGTCCCCACATCATCAAGAGGATGGAGGGCGGTACTGGACTTAAAAGGTCTGAACCGATTTCTAGTTTACAGAAGGTTCAAGATGCAGAACCTAAAGTCAATATTGGCCAGCATCAGGAAGGGAGATTTTCTCTCCTCCATAGACCTCATGGAGGCTTACCTCCAGGTTCCTGCCCTTCTGTTACGCACAACGGCTTTACCAATATAGGGCTCTTCCATTTGGCCTGTCTTCGGCTCCAAGGGTCTTCACGAAGGTCCCAGCAGTATTGGCGGCCCACCTTCAGTTGATGCCGGTGCGCGTGCAGTGCTACCTGGACAACATCCTAGTACAGTCCCAGTCCCTCTAATCAGCAAGGGTAGATCTGTCTACCACCACTCAGATCCTACAGGATCCCGGATTTTCTGTATACTTCAGGAAAAGTCACACGAATTCCACAAAGTGGCTCCTCCATCTAGGAACCCTGATAGGCTCCGACCTTTGCAGTGTCTACCTCTCCCAGGAGCGTTGGATCAGCATCTGGAAATTAGTATCCCAGATTCGGGGAGTAAAGACAGTTCCTATGGTCCAGCTGTCCCAGCTCCTGGGAAAGATGGTATCTTGCATGGGAATAGTCCCATGGGCAAGCCTGCATTCAAGAAGCCTCCAGTGGTTCCTTCTCCCTTTTTCAGAAACGGAACCTCAGCGCCTCCACCAGGAGAGTCCAGGTTCCACATCACATACTCTCATCCCTCCAGTGGTGGTCTTCCGCAGCAATGTGACCACAGATGCCAGTCTGTTCAGCTGGGCGGCTCACCTCCAGAACCAATTGGCCCAGGGGTGATGGTCCAGGGTGGACCTCAGACATATATAAACTGGTTGGAACTCAGGGCAGTTCATTTAGCTCTCCTTCACTTCTCCTCCCTAGTGTCAGGGAAACACGTGTTGACTCTGACAGACAATGTGGCAGCCAAGGCTCACATCAACAAACAGGGAGGGACACATTCCTGGGCGCTCCTGCAGGAGGCCATGGAACTAAGGTTGTGAGCAGAGGCCAACCTGGGCTCAATCAGAGCAGAACACATTTCGGGGGAGGCAAACTGACAGGCAGACTCCTTGAGCAGGGTGACTGTGGACTGCTTGGAGTGGCGCCTGGACCCGGGGCTGTTTGAGATGATCGCGAGCAGGTTCAGCAGGCCATGCCTGGATCTGTTTGCCTCCCCATCCAACGCCCAGCTCTCCAGATTCTTCACCAGATTCCCAACAAGGGGGGCCGAGTGGACGGATGCCCTTCGGTGCAAGTGGCCAGAGGGTTTGCTTTATGCCTTCCCTCCCCTTCCGCTGTTAAAAGCCACCATACGCAGGCTGATCCTGGAGCAGGCGGAAGTAATATTGGTTGCTCCATCTTGGCCGCGATGCCCGTGGTTTGTAGACCTAGTGGATCTTCTCCTCCGTGGAGGTTCCTCCGGACCGAGTAGCTCTCAACCAGGGGGGGCTCCAGCACCCAGACCCTCGGTGGCTTCAATTAGCTGCTTGGCACTTGAGCGGGGGAGTTTAGCTAGGCAGGCCTATTCTTCAGGCGTGATCTCTATGATCCAGGCCTCTAGACGCCTCTTGACAAACCGGACTTATGACGCCACGTGGAGAAATTCTGCCAGTGGTGCCTCTCACACAAATTGGACCCTCTTTCAGTTACAGTCCTTAATATTTTAAATTATCTGTTGGAGGGCATTTCCAAGGGCCTGTCCACCAACACCATCCGCAGGCAGATTGCGGCCTTGTCCACGGTTCTCACCTGTGACAATCTAAGTCCGCTTTCACAGCACCCGGCTATCTCTGCCTTTCTTAAAGGGGCGGCCAATTCTGGTCCTCCCGCGGTACATAGGTACCCGTCTTGGAATTTACCTACTGTGTTGTAGGCCTTAACCACTGCTCCTTTTGAGCCCCTCCAGTCTTGCTCTCTGCATTTTCTCTCCTTGAAAGTTGCATTTTTAGTGGCAATCACTTCGGTCAGAGGGATTTCGGAACTGGCCGCTCTCTCAGTCAGAAATGATCTCTGTACCTTCCATGAGGACAGGGTGGTCCTTCGATTAGACCCCTCCTTTATTCCCAAGGTGAACACTGGATTTCACAAGTCATTGGATCTAGTTTTGCCAAGTTTCTGCCCAAATCCTTTTCACCGGCTAGAACGTCAGTGGCATAAGCTGGATGTACGCAGGGTTCTGCGTCTTTACATCAAGCGTACTTCGGCCTTTCACAAGTCAGAGGCCTTGTTTGTCTCTTTTCAGCCCTCTGCCATGGGCAGGAAGGTCTCTTCTTTCACCATTGGCAGGTGGATTAGGGCTTGCATTGCTAGGGCCCACACTTCCCAGTCACTTCCGGTCCCAGCGCGTATCACAGCTCACTCCACATGCAGCGCAGCGACCTCTGCGGCCTGGTCTACCCAGATTTCTGTAGAGGAGATTTGTGGGGCGGCGTTTTGGTCGTCTCCATCTTCTTTCATTACACACTGTAAGATTGATAGGTTTGCCGCGGCAGATGCCGCTTTCGGCAGACGGGTTCTTAAACAGGTCGTTTCCTCTAGGGAGACACCAGCCTAGACCTTCCCTCCCTAAGGGACATGGGGGGCTTTGGTATGTCCCAATCAGTGGATTCTACATCCACCATGCTGGAGAAGGGGCGTTGTCTTACCTGAACGCCTTTTCTCAGCATGGTGGTGTAGAATCCACACCCTCCCTTGGATAGGTGTCTAGGCTTGCGTATTGACATTTTTTTTGTATTTTGGAGTCATTGCGTCAGACTTTGTCAGGATCCTTCGCCTCGTCAAAACTGGGGAAGTCACACCCAAGGGGAGGCGTGACTAAAGCTCTGACTTAGTCTCTCTGAGCAGGAAGGCTGAAATAACCCAATCAGTGGATTCTACACCACCATGCTGAGAAAAGGCGTTCAGGTAAGACAACGCCCCATTTCAATATGAATCTGATTTGTTCTGGAAACTGCTTTGGAAACTGAAGCTAAAATGGGATTTGTTTTAGAAGATTGTACAAAAATTGTTCAAAAACGGTCCTTAAGAAAGAAGCATTTCATTTCTGTTTTTTTATATATTTAGAAGCTATTTCACTCACTTTTTTCTTGCTAACTTTAGTGCGCATTGCATATAATTATTTACATTTCTGTTTCTTGCTGCTTGTATATCCCAGGCTGCTACACAGCTTTCCTTCCACACATAGCCCCATCACCTCTTTTTTAACAGAAGGAGAATAAAGTAAGAAAACTGCAAACCCTGCAAATTAGCATTATATATGCAGGTAGCATTATTCAATTTGTCATACTGTCAGACATGTAGTGGAATGTAGTCTGGAGCTACAGGAGGGAGAGGCACTTTCCCAGAGGGCAACACAACAGGGAGCTTAGAATCTCTGGTAAGCAGAAAGAGAACAAGAAAAGAGCCTCTCTAGCAATTCACAGAGTATATCTATAGTTATAGCAGATAATTGCTTTAGTCTGACAAGATTCTATTTGTAAGTAAACAAAAGTAATTACTCAGAAGTAGCTTCATATGTTGTTCTTGATTGTTTGGGCCTGACAAATGTTGGTTTGTTTATTTAGTTTATTTACATCACCGAAATTAAATAGAGGTTTTTAAATTGGCAGGTGAAAGGATTAATGAAATATTGACATAACATTTTTGTGATTAAATATGTTTTGTTCGGTGCTCTTTCAAAGGGACGGAGACCTGTGCAGCACCCAAGAGCCTTGACAGTAAAGTAGAAGAGAGTTCAGAAGTTCCTATTTTGGAAGAAACATCATCTTCACCAGTAGAAATCCAACAACATTTATGGCAGATTTCCACAGATATTGAAAACACTGAGAGGTATGTGCTTTATTTTTCATCTGATTTTGTTATTAAATTTATTTTTTTACTTTTATATTTATTTAGTAGAACTCGTGAAAGCTATCACCACTGAAAAAAATGCAGGACTAGATATCTAAATAAATGGTAACTGGTCTCAGTTTTGTCAGCAAAACTTAATATACTGGGTGATACTGCTGTACATTTGATGTAAATTGCCTGATATATATTTGTCACCATACAATATATCATGATGATGTACTAGTTTTTTATTGCTAGTTTTTATTGTCATTGGTTTTTAATGTTTGCACAGTAATAAATATTAAACTGTAATAACAATTGATTTGATTTTTTATTTATTCATTACATCCTACCCACCCATTATGATTGGTCTGGGCTATAAGCATTTAAATAAGTATTAGAAATGCATCACACAGCCAAAATAAATAGATTTTGAATATGCATTGATACCATTCTTACCACTCTCTAATTTTTCCTCATGTTTTTTTTATTGTTGCTCTTATTGTTAGCATAGTCTCAACATACAAGCTAATGTTTATTGAAACCATGTTGATACCATGTTTGATATATGTATATACTCCTTTTGTAAAAATTCTCTAGTGTTGTTCTTATAATTCCAAAAGATAGAAATAGATCTTTATTTAAGTTATGTGCATTATTTCTGCAGGGATATGAGAGAAATGAAAAACCTTTTAAGTAAACTCAGGGAGACTATGCCTTTACCATTGAAAAATCAAGGTAAGCTTTTCTTTTCTGTGTTTATCAATACATTAGTTGAGTGGGCAGGCTAAATTCCTTTCAGGAATGGTAAATGAATTTTTTATAGACTGCATTGGTTTCCTCAAAATAGGTGTTGTCTTCCATACCAGGGTAAGCAGTCTGTTATGCTTAACACTCTTGGAGGCATTATGGAAGTAATGATGCAAAACGAATGGAGTCAGAATTTTCCTGGATTTTTTAGAATTTATTATGGGAATTTGGAGGTATTATTTTAACAATGCTAAATCTATCAGGGCTTACAATGCAGTTTTGATTGTTTCCTCTTCAGAACAGTCTCTTAGTAAACAACAGTTTTTAGCAATTCCAGTCAGCCAGGGATCAAGGGTCACAGATATTTTACACTAGACATCCCCTTATCTTAGCAAACAGCCATGTTGTCTGGGCTAAAGTACTTAGGATAATGCATCCAATATAGTACAGTCGGGTTTTGTGAGAGGTTTCTCTACTCAGAATATCAGTCAATAGAACAACTCCATCCATTCTTTAACATTGCCTTGACTCTTCAGTAAATGTGTACTGGTAATCCTCACCAACTGCATTTGGACAGCCATCCTATTGCTAAGCAACATGATTATAAAATGAAAAAAATCACTGACCATGCCCAACTTATAGCAACATTTCTAACTACAGTAATTTGCAAATCACTGCAGTTGTAAGGCACAAATGTCATGTGACCATGACTTGTGATTTCCTGCCAGTTTCCCCATTGAATTTGCTTGTCAGAAGCCAGCTTTGAAGGTCACAAATGATGTTCACTTGACCATAGGACATTGCAACTGTCATACAAACACACCAGTTGCCCAAACTTCAATTTCAAGAACTTGTCATAAGTCCCTTCATTTAGCATCATCATAACTTCAAACAGTTGTTGAATTAGTGGTCAGTAAGTGAGGACTACCTGTACTATCTTTCTCTTTTTTTCATTGGTTTATATTTCGAATCTAAAAATGTAATTGAGGGACAGGACCCTGCAGCTGTTGATGAATTCTCAGCTTCCTCTGTTCTTGCCCACACTGGCTAGGATTGCTGAAGGATTCAACAATGTTGGAAAGATACAGGTTCTTTACCTCTGATTTACTCCTGATCCCAGCTAAAACAAAGCCTAAAAGTTTTTTCTACATGTGCTCTTGTACACAGTATCATGTACTTTAGCTCCTACCCCTTGATCTTCTCGCATATTTCACCCATCAGTTTCTTGCGTCAAAATGGATATTACATGCTTCTGAAATTTGTTATTTTTTCATATTACTCTGTAAATTTGCTATTGTTGTATCTGTAGTACCCATAAATTGGAAATGTAACTCCATTTTGAGTTAATTATGTTAACCACTTTTATCAGTGTTACTTCAACATTTCTTTGAGACTTTTCTATTTTGACAGATTTGTAATTTGGAGTTTTTAACTGCTGTCTACATTAAATTAAGCCTGTTTTAGTCACTAAATAGATATTCTAATCTCTTCTGCTGTTTACATTTCCAATATGCTTACAAATACCCTGGAGACAAAAGTAGATGAGAATAATGGTTGATAATAGCAATAACAATAATGTTCGGCTTAAAGAAGCTGGCATTGCTGAAACCTGAAGATGTCAAAGATAATTGAGGAAACCATAATAAAATATATTGTATTACTGAAATGTACACAAGCGTTACTATTTATTATTATAGTAATGTCTGGAAGAAAACCTCCCCAGACCCCATGAATCAAGTTTTCCTCTTAAACCCTTCCAGAGATCACAGCTTGCTTTATGATAAGGCAGAAGTGTTGCTATTAAGAATCCTTGATCAATTGCTATTGAGACTAACTCTAAACTTTTTATTTAAAACCACAGATGATAGCAGCCTGCTAAACTTGACTCCTTATCCATTAGTGCGAAGACGGAAGAGAAGATTCTTTGGATTGTGCTGTCTTGTCTCCAGCTAAATGAATTTCAGAAGAGTATAAATGACTGCAGCCAACACAAAATGTCCTTTATTGGGATCAGTTAAAATCTCTAAGTCAGTGTTTCTCAACCTCAGGAATTTTAAGATGGGTGTACTTCAACTCCCAAAACTGGCTGGGGGAATTCTGGGAATTGAAATCCACCCATCTTAAAGTTTCTAAGATTGAGAAACAATGTTTTAAAATGATCATGTGTGTTTTCTACATGCCCCTTATTATATTTCTCTCCTCCTTTTCAAATAATTTGTTGCTGACAAGAACCAAAATCAGAAACCCAATTAAACCTTATCAAGAATATTTTTAAACTTTTTTTTGAAGGCATACAGCATGTCTACTTTAAATCATTCTGTGATTAGATGCAAATAACCAACACATGCAGATTTTTTATTTAGTGTACAAGCCACAACCAATTATGTACAGTGCAACAGTATGACTGTAGCTCTTGCTAGTATGATGTTATGAACATTTGAACATATTCTATTAAGCAATTTAATCCATAGAAAATTGTTTAGAAGAGCAAAATTGTGCTTAAATTCTAAAATGCTAAAATAAACAGAGCCAATATTGTACGAGAACATACACACTCTCCTATTGCTTTTTGTGCTCTCATTCATATTTAGTCTTCCACTCTATAACACAACTTATACAAGACCTTCATAGTACATGTTTTTAATTTCTAATACATAAACAACATAATATTGATATGTTGTTCCTGTAAATATGAGATAATATCTACATATTGTATAATGCATAGGAATAGCTATTTTACTTTTTTTAAAGAAAAACCTGAACATGTTTATGTTACCAACCTTAAGTAGAAAATTTAAAAGATGGTGTGGGAAACAATAAAATCCACTGATGTGAAACAGATTATTCCATTTTGTTTCCTGTGAAGGTTGAAGCATGGTGTCAGAACATCAAGTTAGTGTTATTGCTTATAGGGCATGCCAGAATAGCTCTAACTGTAAAATATTAAACATTTTACATTGTTAATAAATATTTTTAGTTAACCTATGTCTTCTTTGTAATATTTATATTATTATTTTTTTATTCCTCAGCACTAGATCTGTTATGAGCTATGATTCAGAATGTGATTCTGACTTTGAATCTGACAATGTTGCTTCAGCTGAGTCTGTGCTTCAGGATTGTCAGCCTCAGAACCCAGTAAGCCAGAATTCAGTTGAGGCTGATCAGCCACAGGCACATCCTGTTCTGCTGGAGCACTTAGATAACGAGGTAGAAGTCTCAGGTCTAGATGTCTACAGAAGCGACCAGAGCAGTGCTCCTCAATGAGACTCCTTACTAGGCAAAGGGCAAGGGATGAGTGATTGCAGCCAGTTGCCAGCACATAGTGGTAGATAGTTGCTTTGCTTGTAGTCTTTGTTAGAGTCAACTCTTTGGCTTTCTAGCTCATGATTCTTCTTCCTCCTTCTTTGTGATCCTTTGACTCTTGGACCAGCTGACTACCTGATTTGAGACTTTCTGGGACACTTGGAACATATTCAGACTATGCTATTATTTCTTGGACTGTACTGACATTTTTTTAGCAAGCACATTCTGCCAGGCATTTTAATTACATTCCTGTTTCCTGCTATCTGCTTTAACTGTACTAAATATTTCAGCTTCTGCTTATTTATGTCATCAACCTTGAAACAGAACAATATGAGGAATCTATCTTAGAATTATCAGTGGTTTGAAGTCTATCTTGCTAATGTTCTACACTTTCAACCAAACTGAATGAAGGAATGATTTGTAGCAAAGGAACAATGAGAGGCGCTCAAGTCCACTTCAAGTCCACTTTGTTCTTACAATGATTCCATATATTTAGATGCACATTATTGGTTCTTTTGCTCAACATCAGCATATGGTGCATAGAGCATTCTGCATTGCATTCTTTTTTTATTTTTCAGAAGCAGTTTGCTTCATCAAAGGAACTTAGGGTATTATTTTTATTAAGCAAGAACTGAAGAAACTGTTTGATGTAAATGTGCATTGCCAAAGCAAATTTCATGCAAGACATAAGAATCCAGTATTATCTTTCTCTATTTTATATGCCAAGAGAATTTTCAGCTGTGGATTGAGCAACCCAGTCCTATATTTTATATGTTAAAAGTCAGATTATTAAGCATTTTCTAGTATTAAATTCTAGTGTGTTTAGAATTGTTTATAAAAAAATTTGCAGCCACAGTGGTACCTATGCAGCAGGACATGATATAAGAGAAATCTTAATAAACCTGATGTTTATGTTTCCTTGCTGTCTATCTTTCACATAAGTCTGATTCAGTCAGTGACCCAGAAGAACATCCTCCATCAGTGGAAGCTTCTCTCCCATGCCAAAAAGTAGCTTTAGAATTTTTTTCCCAGGATTAAACACAATATTCCATTTGTCCGTTATTTGGTTCTTAATTCACAAGCACTTAACATTTACCATGAACTTAATTTTTTATTCTAATCCGTATTGCAAAATAGATAGCATATACTGGGAATGAAATAAATTACTTACATAAATTGTATATTCATTCTTATGCAGACAGCAAGTATAAATTACATATAAAAAGATTTGAGATGTAAAAGGTAAACTAAACAATATTAAAGTCTAATAGGGCAGAAAATTATTTTTAAAACATGCAGATGAATTTAAATTATAAACTTATTTTATATAATTGCTTTTTCTTAAATATATGCAGAAAAATCAATATTACATTGTACTGATAGGATGTGTAAAATTTATGCACTTTTTCATTGGCCCACATAAAGTTACTGGTTTTCACATCTGAATGACATAGGTGTTTCACAATTTGCAATTTGTTATATAATGGTAAAAAAACCCACAATGAATGAATCATAGGATATAAGAAGAAACTAGTCAGTTTTATCTTGGCTTTATTAAATTGAAATTGGCTTCATGATCAACACAGCAGATTGGTTAATATCAAATTAATATTGTAGAGACTCAAGTTAAACTTTTAATGAAACTCATTGCTTAACCTATCATTATCTTGGTTTATCCTTTGTAGCTGACAAAGATAAAAGGAATATTCTGATACACTTGTTGGAAGAATATAAAATGTATAATATGTATTAATATACATTTTTATAAGTTTCTACAATGAAACCGATAAATTGTTTCACAGTAGGGCCTAACAGAGGCTACAAGCAGTAGTTCATGACTCCTTAGTGTCAATCACGTATCAATGGCACCTTTAAAAGATGACTTTGGAATAGTTCATATACTTCAAAGAGTTGGTTTATATATCCTAAATATAAAAATAAGCAATATTGAGTTATTTATATCAACTCCCAGTCTGCATACAGTCTCCAATTTGCCATGAAAATTAAGTGACAAAAGAGATTTACTTGTAGCAGTGAAATCTTTTTAGGCTATTTTAGGTTTGTTTTTGTAAAATGAAAGCTGTGTCTGTTCTCTGCAAGCATCAACATGCCCACTTTGATGCTTTAATACTACAGCTCCCAAATTCTAAGTCCAATTCTGGGAATTAAGAGAGCTTTTCAAGGGAGATGTGTCATCAGCCAGCAATTCAGTTTCAAGGTCAGAAAATGCCAGGCAAAAAAAATATATGTTAAAAGTATGAGAAAGCTAGAAAAAAGCAGCTTTGGAAATAAACAGCAAAGAATATAAGAAGGGAGTGCACTTTCTTTTAGATAGAGGGCAATTAAGTGTTTTAGTGGCTTCATTCTAGAATGTAATAAAGCAGCTTGACAATTTTATGACCTGTGGACTTCAACTTCCAGAACTCCCTAGCTAACTAAGCCAATTTGTCTGTATCTGTCATTTCTTTATTAACATCTTTTAGAAATTGTCTATCCATAGTAGCAGACATCATTACTATTAATACTATATTGTAATATTGTAATTATCAATTTCTGGTCCATTCTTCAAAGATCTTTAATAGTTCCAGTGTTATAACATTTTGTATCATTTTGTAAGTCTTGGTAATAACTGACATCAAGCAGAGGTTTGCATTTTTTTCCCTTTTGCTTAAAATCTTTAGTTCCCTTTAGTGCCCAGTTTTGAAAAATCATTATAAGTTTTTATGATTTTAATAGCCAAATAAGTCTCTTCCCACAAAATTTACAGGTAATTCCAAACTCTTACAGTAAAAGTTAATATTCCAAATTTATCTGGACTCTTAGTCCGTTTATAACTTTCTTAGATCAAAATCTTATTCAGCTTCTTGCTGCTTATTTCACTTTTAAATTCTTAATCTTATAATTAACTTTTCTTTTGTTCAGAATTGAAGATAAATTCACGTGATGAAGATTTTGCACAGTTCTCTAACAGTGGCCCCTAATCTTTTGGGCTCCAGGAACTGGTACCGCGGAGACAGGTTTTTCCATTGATCAGACAGCACGTGGTCTTATGTGCTGCCTGCACCCCGTGGATGGGGTTTTGCTTGTTTGCGTGGCCTGGTTTCTGGCATTCTGCAGACTGGAGCCAATCCATGGGCCAGGGGTTGGGGACCCCTGCTCTAACAGCTTTAAAATAGTTAATAGGCAATTTCCAAAAGCAATTATTCCATGAGGTTTGCAAATGTAGTGTCCTTTAAAATGTTCTGCTTCCATTAAGAGCAAGGTAGCTGATATCATCTCCCAGCAGTCAAACTTGCAGAAAATTACTGTTCTTCTGTCTTCTCGTGAGGAGCAGCCATCCAAAGCACATGTGGACAATCTCCCATCCGCACCTTATCCTGAGAAATTTCAAGGGACTGTTCTACTCATGGATGCTTTGGTCTTTGCCATGGTTGTCTATGGTTACCACTTTTGCAGAGATGTCTACAGTTTGCCATGTCTTGCCCAGAATTCCAAAATCAAAACTATCTTCCATTTCTAAACTGCCATTTGTTATAAAGTTGCAAGATTTAATTATAGGGGAAATCAAGTCACCACCACTTAAATATGTACATGCTGTATAACATTACAAACATGTTACTAAGCACTAGAGTATGGTGAATAGGAAGCATGCAAATCATTATGAGTACCAACCCAACCCTCAGATTACATCTTTTGGGGTCCAATGGCAAGCAGTGCCTTCATTTTCGAGTTGCTCCCCCTCCTTCACATAAAAATCAATAAAGAACTTGATAACATCTGCACATTCAACTTGCACCAGTGTGCAAAGACCCAACTGCTTTTTTAAGGGATTGGAACATATTTCTCCATACTCACCTTGCTCCAGCCCACCACAAAGACGGCTTCAGATTGTCTTTGCCTTTTCTAACTGTTATCATTCCAGATACAGATCAACTGCAACATCCATGAATATTAGGCAGGTTAGACTATGTTCATCAAGTATAATCCCATCAATCATTTATCAGCGTTTTGATGCAATTAAATTGTCTTTAGGGATCTATTACTGTCTAATGCAATAATATAGGATTAATGTATAGCTTTATATCAAACATTTGTGAGATTGAAATGTATGAAAGATGGAAGTATGTGAGACCCACTCAGAGAAAATTACAAAGTCTGAAAGGATGAATGGAAAATAAACAGAACAATAACATATTTGGATCTTACCGTTTGTAAATATCTGCTATTTTAGAAAGACTTATAGAGTGCAGGTTAAGCAAGTAATATAGTAACTCCCATTATTATTTAGCTTATGGCATATCATACATGGATTAGCAATATAAACATTTCACCTAATTAGTAAAAGATAATAAAATATAAATATTAAAAAGATCTATGTTCAAATATCAATGTCTAGATCATCTAATCGCTGAAGTGCAGCATCGTTGCACCTTATAGCCCATCACAATGTGATCTACAGTTTGACGTGGGACCTTGCAATCACACTGAGGAGAAGATTCTATGCCCCATTTATACAGAAAATCCCAGTAGATGCCCTGTGAGGTGCAAATCCTAGTCAAGATTATCAATTGCTGATTCCATAGTTCAAATCCCGGCATCTTATTCTTGGAGTCATTTATGTGTCTTTCTATGTCTGGGTGTTCAGCGACCGATTTGGCGTTCTTGGAGAATCGATGTTAAAACTTGGGCAGATGTGCAAGTGCCACTGGAGCTTACTGGATTTAAGTCTTCCGGCTGATAAATGAGGAAGGTTGGCATGCACTGGTAGGAGTTAGTAACTCACATTAAAACAATGGTACAATAGCAGTTAGTTATATTGATGTGTAAGAATAGCAAACTTAAAAAAAAATACTGGATAATTCAATACCACTAAAGGTAAACTGTTTCAGCTTGTTTATTTGAATGCAAATTACATTTTAGTATTGGTTCAACTGGGAATTGGTATGCTGATGTTTGTTGCTTTCGTCGTGAGTGCTCTGGTGCTTTGCTATTTATTTCTTTATACAAAGCCACAAAAATTAGAAGTTGTTCTGAAATGGCAACATCTGGTGATCTCTTCCCTCCGAGAAGGTAGGCACTGCATTCTCTTGACAGCACAAAGAATTACTAAGAGTCCTTAATTATAACGGTCACATTTCTTAAGTGTTTAGTTGGAATGGCAATTAATTATATATCTTGCAGAAGTATGTGTGACAATTAACTTAAACAAAGGCAGAACATTACATGCTGACTATTTTTATTTTAGCTTGTAAACATGCAAAATGCTGTTTTCCATACTTAACTCAAAATCTCTTGAACTAGACATTTTAAAGAGATGTTTTAAAAGACTTTCATGGTAAAATTCTTGAAATTGTCACTACTGTTATTATAATCATTCGTTGCAGTCAGCCAGATGTTTAGACTGAAGTTGGTGTTTATATTCATTTGTTAAGTCCTTCACAGGACCAGGGATAGCAGATGTTTGATGATGTTAAAAAGATATAAGGTGTTTCAAGTAAAGCTGCCTTTTCCATTTGAATGATGGTGTTCCAATTATTTTTGCATTGTACCCAAGATGTGCCTATTGATACTATCTCTGCTTTCTTTTGCCATAGTCACTCTACTTCTATTTGAAGGTTTTTGTATTTGATTTTCTCCAGTTCTTTCTCTACTGTTTTGCTGTCTTCAGGTACCGCAACATCCAATATCCTGGGGTGGTTATGTGCAGCTGCCAATTTGTTTGAATTCTAACATCCCAGAGAACTTTGGCTTCTTCATTTTCTATTATTTTGTTTATTTTATGGTTCTATCAGTTCTTGCTTACAGACAAATAGTATTTCTTGCAAATTTTTCAATGTAACATTACTATATGTCGTGCTGTTGCTTGTAGTCAGTCTGTCAGTCAGGTGACATTTGATGTCTATTGTTGTCTTTTAAATTCTGGCTTTCTGTGCATTTGTTCTTAAGGCCTGGTTTTGTGCAGCCAGAATTTTTCCAATTTTTCAATTTTCTTTCTCTTAGCTATTGCCAGACCAGTTTGGTGTCTCTACAATTCAGTAAGCCCATGTGGTATATTAGCTTCAATGCATCTTCTTCAATATCCTTCAGATATTCTTCCAATGCCCTTTTCTTCTTCAACATTCCACATCCACCTACTTTCCTTAAGTAGTCTTTCAACTTTGCTGTATGGATGAAGGGCATGATTCATTGTTATTTTTCTGGTCTTCCTATTCAGTGTTTTTAGTTCTGCTTGAGTCCATTCCACTATTCCAGCCATGTATTTAATGAGCGGAACTGCTAAGTGTTAATTGTCTTGATGGTATTTCCTCCACTTCTAACCTTTTTCTTGATTTCATTGTGTTTGATGTCAACTTGAAGGATGCCCAAGTATTTGTAGTGATCACTGGTTTTCACTATTTTTTCCGTTGATAGTGTGACACATTTGTCCAGTCCAAACTACATACAGACATTGTTGAGCAACAATTCTATTTCAGATAGTATTTTTCCATATAGTTTCAGATTGTCCTTGTAAAGGTGGGATAACCTGGCAGAAGCAAATATAACAAGTAACAATCTGAAAGGAAAGTTATTATAAAGAACCGCCAGGTGATGCTTTGGATTCAGACCCCAAAAGGTGGTTCTGAGTGTGTTTCTCCCTTTAACAGCACATTCAATAGCTACAAAGCAGCCACAGATCAGTATCCTTTCTTTGCCACCCTGGAACACATCAGATGTTGCTTGTACAACCAGAAAATTTATAAAACCTGCCAGGTCTCAAGACTGGGATACTTGCAGGACTGCCCCTTTCCCAATACATCTACTCATCTTACTAGATCTAGTAGAGGAGGCATAGTTCAGATCTCATCATTAAACCATTGCAATGTTCTGGAACCTAGGAGACCAGCCTTTTCTATGGCTGTATAACTCTCATGGTTATCTCCGTCAAAACCCACGCATCCCCAACTTTGTTCTTGTTTGAGAAAGCCCTTAAAACATGGATTTTTCAACAGTCTTGGAGAGAGTGAACCACAACTTGACCCTGATTTTGGGATTTTACTTTCTTGATTCTTTTTGTCTTGAATTGGAGCATGTGCTTCTTGTTTCAGTCCTTCTAAAGCAGCGGTTCTCAACCTATGGGTCGCGACCCCATTTGGGGTCAAACGACCGTTTCGCGGGGGTCGCCGGACACCGCGGTCCGCCATTTTGTTTTGTTTTTTAATATTTTATTTATTTTCATCGCGCGCGCGCTGCGCATGCGCAGTTCGGGCCATCGCACGCACGCCGTGCATGCGTGGATCGGCCCGTCGCGGTCCGCCATTTTGGTTTTTTTATTTTCTTTTCATCGCGCGCCGCGCATGCGCGGTTCGGGCCGTCGCGGTCCACCATTTTTTTTAATTATTTTTTCGTTGCGTGCGTGCCGCGCATTTTGTTTTTTTTTTGTCGCGCGTGCGCCACACATGCGCAGATCGGCCCGTTGCACGCGCGCGCGCCCGGGTCGGGGTTCAGCGCGCATGGGTGGTGCAAGTGGGGTCTCAACCTGAAAAAGGTTGAGAACCACTGTTCTAAAGATATGAATAAGAAAATGCTGTTTAGAAGGGGTGATCTGCTGCTAAGAACAATTCTTTTTATTGCCCTGACAATTACCTAAGATTATGTGGAGCATCTTTTCTATCTTCTTCATCTTGTTTGCCGGATTGTTTTGCAAGGTTGCTTGTCTATGTGATCAACTAGGTAGGAGCATCTATACACAGTAATAAACCAGCACTTGGATTCAATTGCTTTGAATCCATTGCGTCCAATTTGATCTCTGAAAAATAAAGTTGTCCGAATTCATTGGCTTTGATCTCTCTGAATAGAGATAGACTGTTAATATATGGTTTGGTTTATTTACTTTATGGCTTTTGTTAGCTGTTCAGAATCAAGTATTTGATATGGGCAGTCATATAAACCTAATGAATAATAGATCTCTAAGATACTGTCAGGGTTCACAAATAAGAAATAGTGTGTGAAACCAGACAGCTGGAACCACATGCTGTTTAAGATTAAATGAAGCAAGTTGTTGGGGGATGGAACCCACCTCCCTCATTATTTTATGTAAGGAGCTCGCCTTTTCTTGGGCCAATGATTAGCTGCCAGTCACTCTTGGCTTATACATTTCAGCAATGGATTCTGATAGCAATATATAGCAATATCATGGTTGCTATTAGTGACAGAATAGAATATTTGCCTAACCACAATGATAGTTTATTACCTCAAAGAAGCAATTTGCAACAATACAACATGAACAAAATCTCTCATGTTTTACTGAGTTGACAGCCATTTTTTCCTCCTATATTTTCTTGAGTGTAGTGTATGTGGTGGCAGTGCGGACTTCACTAATTTAAGCACCATCCGACTAATAACTCAGTGATCAAGTCAAATCCTACCCATATCACTATTTGTTCCATGGATGAAATGGGGTCCTTCCTTTATATTAAAAATAGTCAAGCAATAGAGCAATCCTACTTTCAACTCTAAGGACAAAATTACAGGTTTGTGAACATTATGTGTTTGTGTGTGTAAGCACAACCCATTTCATTATGTGTTTCTGTGTGTAAGCAACAAAACAATACTTATGTCTGATAATGCAGGAATGTTCAGGCAGGTAAGCATTAATTTCTACCATTTAATTCGAAGATTTTAAGATTTTAATTTAAGATTTTAAATTCCTGAGCTATTTTTTATGAGTTCTAGCAGTGCCTGTCAATATTTGATACTTTGATAATTTGATAGTTTAAAGAGTAGTGTTCTCTCTATATAGGAAGCTGGATTCTCACATATCCCTTGTCTGCGAACAGAAGAGTTGCTAGCCTAGTGGGAATTATTTAATACAATACCATTAATTAATTGCCACAATATTACAAACTGCCACTCAACTAAGTTTGAAGAGCAAACTTTCTCAAAAGGCTATGTACTTCAAAGCATCTTTCCCCCTTTTAATCTAACATGCTGCATCTAATAAACATATTTACCTAGCCATTATGTATATATTATCAAGATAACTTTTTTAATGTTGTATCTGCAACTTTTACTCTGAAAACGGCACATATTGCAATATCATATAGACAGCCTCAAAACAAATGAGGCAGAACTATTAAAAATATAGAAGGTATTCCCCTTTACTGCTTCTCACATCACTTTTCCAGTGGAAAAAAGAAGCACTTGGTGGTAAAAGAATGACCTTTTTTATTTTTTAGCAAACTAAGCACAATCAAGCAATCATTTAGCTTACAAATTCAATCAGGTTTACTTCTTTGGTCCAACAAAAAGTATATACTATTTTTTTCATCTATACAAATAAATGGCAAGAAACAACATGAAAATAAAAAAGCAGCATAAAAATAGTTTTAATCTTCAATTTGTCAAAACACAAAATTTTTTACTAGAAAAAAATCACTTGGTGCTTAAAAACCTATGTCCACTTTGCTCATTTAATTCCCAATATTTATTCTTAAATACAAACTTACATCCTGATCCAGAGATGCTTCTACCATGTGTACCTATAATGTACTATAACAGCCTTTCAATATCTTCACACTTCTTTCTATTCCATGCTGTACACTTCGAAGAGTAATCAGTTCTGGAATCATCAGCGTATAACTAACAATGATTTTATGTTTCTAAGTTTTGTAAGATACATACTCCCTTCTAGTTTTACTAAAAATGTATAAAAGAACATGTATCTTAATAACGGAACACAATGACAAAACATTTCCATGGGACAGAAGAAAAGAGAATTGAAAGAGGGAAAATTACTGGTTCCATGCTCTGCTAGTTTTCTACTGGAACAGAAGATGATGCAAGTGGAACTTCTCCAGCTGTTCCCAGTTAAGGGACATAAATGCCTGCTATGGAATTGGGTAGCTTTTTTTCTTCTCGTTCTGGGACCTATAATGGAAATAAATGGGATCTGGAATCTATGGAACAGCAGTCTCTTGCAAGTGCCCATTGATTATGAGAAGTGTGAAAAGACCATAGGACACTACTACTAAAATTACCGAATTTTGTTTGTGAATAATTTGTAATCGTTGAGAAATTAAAACCTTAGAAATAACAATTACTTCTAACATTTTAATCTCTCAAACAATTTTCAATCATGAAGTACAAATAAAGAGTGACACCCATAAAGGAGAATGAAAACCTTAATTCTCCCGCCCCACAAAAAAAGTTTAAATACAAAGAGATGTTTAAAATAAATTATTAAGGAGTATATATCTTATGGCATTATAATTTGAACTAGGATTGACGTAAATCAACCTAAGTCTTGTTTCTCAATCATTGCTGGAAGAATCTGAACTATCAGAAGATGAATCTTTTTCTCTTTTGTGTTTTTTTCCTCCCTTTTTGTGATGTTTTCTTTTCTTAGATTTATTCTTTTTCATTTTCTTCTTTTCTTTTTTATGGGATTTCTGCTTTTTTGATTTAGGTTCATCATCTTCTGTGATGCTTGAAGAATGAGATCTATAAAACATAGGATTATAAATGTAGTTGGAAATACATACAACTTCTGGTAACATAATTACTCTAGCTAAATACACCAAAGAGACTTTTCTTAAGTTCTATAGCCTTTTATTCTAATATAGTCTTTGTCTATTTGAGAAAGGGGACAGTATATTAATAGGGAATTAATTTTTAAAAGGCATCACCCATATAATAATAACAATAATAATAATAAATAAATAAATAAAAGTTGGAAAGGACCTTGGAGGTCATCAAGTCCAACCCCCTGCTCAGGCAGGAAATCCTATACCATTTCGGACAAATGGCTGTCCAGTTTCTTCTTAAAAACTTCAAGTGTTGGAGAATTCACCACTTCTGGAGGCAGGTTGTTCCACTGGTTAATTGTTCTAACTGTCAGGAAGTTATAGTAGACAGAAATTCTACAGGTTCAGATAACTAAGGTTTACAGACAAAAAAATTATTTAAAAGAGCAAAAACAGGAAACAGATGTTAAGTATAGATGCACTAAATAAAACAGAGGAGAAATGGAGCAGAGAACAATCTAACTACTTCTACCTGAATTCTGAAACAGAAATCAAGCTAAAGAAGTTTAAAACTGTTTTATTTGTGGTAAATCTAAAAGATGCATCCAGACTCATATAGATACCATTCTTTTTAATGAATCTGTTCTATAACTAAATTCACACATTGTGCTTAAACTATGATTTATGGCTTGATTAAACATGGTCTACTCAATCTACAATAGCTAGTTTCCTGCTACCACATTATGGCTTAAATATAGCCTTGCCCAAGCAAGGATTGTTGGACTACCTAAAACAATGTTCTTTTATGGATTGTTTCCCCAGCTAAGCAGAAAATTGAGAAACTTTTCAGTATCTGTTTCCTTTTTTCTTTTAATAAAATATTGTCTGATTTGCCAGGGCATCATCATCATAAGCTTTTAGCAATTTGACTATAGATAGTCCTCGACCTATGACCACAATTGAGCCCCAAATTTCTGTTGCTAAGCAAGACAGTTGTTAAGAGAGTTTTACCCTATTTTACAACCTTTCTTGCCACAGTTGTTAAGTAAATCAGTGCAGTTGCTAAGTTAGTAACATGACTGTTAATAAATCTGGTTCCCCATTGATTTCACTTGTCAGACGGTTGCAAAAGGTGATCACATGACCCCTGGGACACTGTAACCATCATAAATATGAGTCAGTTGTCAAAATGTCTGAATTTTGATCTTGTGATCATGGGGATGATGCAATGGTCATAAGTCACTTTTTTAGTGCCTTTGTAGCTATAGATCATCACTAAACAAACTGTGGTAAGTCAAGGACTACCTGAACTTCTGCCTCAGTTTTGCTACCTTTTTCTTGATTTCTTTAATTTTGATTTTTCCTTGCTCTTCTTTTGGATCTTTTTCTTTTCTTCTTCATCAGGAATACCTGTAAATTAGAGTGATTACGATTTTAGTGATTCCTGAAATAGGAACCATTTGTTATGGACTGATTGCAAAGATAATTGAAAAAGATTGTTCTTTCTTCTGGCAGATATCCTGATAGCTTCGTAAGAGCCCAGTGTTCAGACAAGAAAATTACAAAAGAAAAACAACAAAGACAAATATAAAGTGATCAAACTTGCCCTGCTTTTCTGGAACGACATGAAGTTTCTCCAGCTCCTCTTCCTCACTCTCTTCACTGCTTGTGCTACTCACATCTAAAACAATGTCTCTTTTGGGATCTACACGGAGAAAGTTTCGGCACTCAAATGTCAGATGACCTGCTAAAGTAAAGTTTGAGAAAGGAAAAGAGATTTTAAGAAAAACAAACAAAAAATAGTACAACTGACTAGCAAGTAAAAAAAAAGTCAGGAAATTTTAATTTATTCTCCAAACGTTTTGGCCTTTTAAAAGAATGGCATATTATTAAAGCTGTGTTGCTTCTTGTTTTAAAAGACCAAAAGTAAATATTCTTCTACTCAAGCTCATTTCCTGATATCTACAGTATATAGATACATCCAGGTAGTTTTTCTTAGCAACTAAACGCAACACTGAAAATATTTTCATTTCCATTTTTCACAGCAGAAATGGCAGTCTCTTCAAAGTTACCGGTAATAACATGGAAGCTATTGTATTTTAAGTTGGTGTGGTTTACAGTAGAGCATACAATAAAACTTTAGCTACAATAAACATAATGGAAAGAAAATGTAACTTTGTTGTAACATCTTTTCTCAGAAATTCACTTAATTTGATTTTGGTTAAAAAAAAAGTATGGACACTACTAATTTAAATCAGTATTAGTGCAGAAAATTCTTCTAATATGTATTATGGAGTGGGCAGCTATAATAATTTTTATGAAATAAGTAGAAACAAAATTGTTATATATGAAAATATAAGCAAATTCAAAAAGGGTAATATCAGAGATTTTTTCCTGTCTGTTTTTTTAGTTATAAACCAAGAGTCAAACAATTAAAAAAAAATCCATAAGCATATTCTTTTTTTCCTTTTAATATGCTCATATCAACACTTCACATACCATTAGCCATTGAAGACACTAATAGAATGCAAACTAGCTCAAAAATACTGTTCAGAAACACTTGCAGAGGTATAGAAATAATGCTAAACATTTATTGATACATGTAAAGTTACACACAAAAACCTATCTTTGCACCAAATAAGATCAATCATATCTTAAACAAAATTGCTTTAGCTCCATATCAGCATCATTCAATTTAAAATTAAATCAAGCACTAATGAAAGATATATAATTATTAGAGAATAGCCATGATAACTGTCATAATCTAAGATCCATTCACCAAGTAAATTAGGGTTGGTAAAACTTCCTTCTACTTAAAACTACAGTATAGTTTTAGGTCTGCAAGAGGTTCTTTAAAACATAATTTTTTAGCTCTGAAATTAATGATCTACAAAAGTTGTCTCATACATCCATTGGTGGTGTTTATCAGCAAAAACTACATAATTTGCATGTTTCCTTCAGTTATGTGTGTGTGTGTGTGTGTGTGTGTGTGTGTGTATGTATTACCGTGTTGTTGGCAAAGCTATTACCGGTATGTATGGTTCCTTGTAATAGATTAGGTTGACAAGCTTGTTCAACCTATTACATTCTACCCTAGCAGATTCTCCAGTTCTTTGGACAGAATGTTTTTGTTTTAAATAAGTCTTAGGTCACTTATTTCAAGATCGGCAAACTACTATGAGGACTATAATTTCCATCACTCTTTCCACTGCTTATGCAGACTAAGGCTGATTTAGCAAAGAACACATTACCTTCCCCACACTACCTTCCCCACACTGCAACATTCATTTGAAAAAGAAAGTACACCTCTTTGAATTCTATGATTTTCCGTATCAGGATATAATAAAAATCATCTGGTCCTTAGCAGTTCTTATAAGTAGGCAATACAACCTCATATAAACAAAAATGCAAAACAGATTATACCATGCCATCATTTATTTTACAAAAAGAAAGCCAACATGACTGTTTTGATAAGTAAAACCATAGAACCACTTAGTGATATAAAGACTGGAAAAAATCATTCGTTTGTTGATTGATTTTTAGTGTGGCGCTTGACCAATAAGCAACTGAAATTCACTTTTCCCTTCTCTCCTTCAGTATGTTGAATTTCAGTACTCTTTATTTCCTTATCAAGCACCAAACTACAAAATCAGCCAAAAAATTAATGTTTCCCAGTTCCCCTACAATTGTTGCTAATAATACAAGTGACACATTGCAAGAAAACTCATTCCAACCTGTTCATTTTCAGAACTGTGTCTTCATCTTTGTAGATACTTACGATAGCCACATTTCTTGCACCCTGCCCTGATATTATCCTTATTTCCACCTAAAAAGCCAAGCAGATTTCTTATTAGTTTGTAGAGATTTTAAATATTCAATGTACAGGAAACTTATTGATGTAACAGATCCAAGAATAATTTTGTAAATTTTACCTTCCCATACAGTGCATAATAAAAATAGCAGCCATCTACAATTACAATGGTTGGTGCCAAATTGTGATTGTTACACTGATCTCATAAATTAATCTCGGAGCCAGGTATGTTTCTTAAATAAAATGTTGATACTGGTCTTGCAGCATTTTTATGAAAATTACGTTCTACAACACAGGACCACTTTTTCTACATTAGACTGTTTGGCAGAATTAAGCTGCCTTTTCTATTTACAATTCACATGAAATTATACATTGACTTAGTGCTATTTCTAGGCAAATATGGCACAATACAACCATAAAACCATAAAAACTTGAAGCAATGTGTAAATTACTGTTTCCTAGCAACGTATAGAACATCTGGAGCTGATGAACTCTGGTTGATATAAAACAGGAACAACAATTATAAAGAATTTGGCAAACAATTAACATGTGAATTAAAATAGAATAAGATATCCTCTCATCCTGAAACTATTATATTATTATATTTATTATTTTTAAAAATCAATAATGGTGTACACAGAAAGTACATTTAGGGATTCACTCAAATATAACACAAAAACAAAAGATCAATGCTTGCATAAACTGAGCACCACCCTCATTTGCACTTTTTTTTAAAAAAAAAACCTTAACTACATGAATCTATTTCTCCATAAATTATAAGATCCAGTTGTGAATAAAAGAATTGTGTTCAGGCTTCCAAGTTTACTTGGAGGATTAAAAAGAGTTGACTTATTATATCCAATGACCATCTTGAGAGCTGACAGAATATAAGTTACATGGATACTGAAATAGACTTGCTTTATATATAAAAAGTGTAAATAGCTTTTCCCAAGTGCAGTAGCTTTCAAATACTGAACTATATGTCCAATATTTTCCATAACTAGCTAAGCCATTATTTATTTATATCCCACCTTTATTATTTTTTATAAAACAACTCAAAAAGTGAACACACCTAATCCTTCTTCCTATTTTCCTCACAACCACCACCCATGTGAGGTGAGAGGAGATGGGGTGCTTTCATGCCTAATGCAGGACTAGAACTCTGTCTCCAGATCAGTTTGTCCTGGTGCCTTAACTACTAGACCAAATTGGTTCTATTGCTAAAATATGTCCATTAGGACTCAGATATCTGAGGTCTAAAAACTGCTGGGAGGGCTATAATATACCTAGTACATTCTTCCACTTCTTGTTCAGCATCAGCTAGGAACTGGAGGAGAAAAAAATCAGGCAAATATTGTTTTTCAATGGGCAAGACCTTCCTAGTTAGAAAATTACTGACTAGGTATATTTAATTTGCTGCACCTGCCTGTTTTCATTAGATAATCCTTTTCTAACTCTTTCTGTCTTAATTGTTTTCTTTTAAAATATTTACTTTTATAGTGGCTTTATTATTCATAAGCCTACATGGTACATATGCACTGAAGGGCACAACATAAATGTTAACTTAAATTGCATCTTTATTGTCCCAATGAAAGAACGGGAAGAAAGCAGCATCCATCTCTGCCTTGGAGCATCTCCATGATCACATGATCAAAATTTGGATGCTTTGCCGACAAGCAAAGTCAATGGAAGAAGCTGGATTTGCTTAACAACTGCATGATTCACTTAACAACTGCAGTGATTTGTTTAACAACAGTAGCAAAAAGGTCATAAAACAAGGCACAATTCACTTAACTGTCATGCCTAACGAGAGAAATGTCAATTGTTGTTGTTCTGTACCTGTACTGTTATATATCCTGAACTCATCCTGGTGCTCTGTACTCTGGAAAGAATAACTGAACAGGCCAATTCCTGCTTCTCCCTACTTCAATTTGTCACATGTTTACAAAATGCCATAGTATGTAAATATAGAGTATCAAACAGGAAGTATATTAAAGAATACTCTAAAATTACATAGGTGTCTATGTAGGGTTTTTCCTTCTGCCAAATATTAATATTTAATCATCTGGATAAATAATAGAATATAAAATTGAAAGTAGAAACTTGCAATCTTGGACTTTATAATACTAGAATGACTAACAATTTTATTTTTTTTAAAATGAGTTAAAACTTTTTAACCTTTTAATTAAATTTGTAATTAAAACCTTGCATTTTAAGTTTGTTAGTGCAAAATAGAAATAAACAAGGAGTACAGCAGACTTTCAGGATTTTCATTAAGCCAAAATATAGTTTGCTTATTCTTGGTTTATCATTTGTATAATTCCAGTTCCTATGGTTTATAAACTGTTTGATGGTTTACTAGATACATGATGATACTTAATCCACTTTGGCCAATCTCCCAAATGCAAAAAGGTTAGGATGGGCCTATTGACCAATCTATATAGACTTATATAGACTGGTGTTTCTTACACTTTTCACCCTCAGGCTTTCTTTCCACTTTTAAAAATTATGGAGGAACCCCAAAAGGTTTGATTTGCATGGGTTATATTTATCAATATCTACAGTGTTAAAAAATAAAATGGACTCGTTTGTAGATTTCTAAATCATGTAAAAATGACATTAAATATGTTAGATGTTAACATCAATAAAATATTTTTCATGGGAAAAAAACCCTATACATTTAACAAACTAAATAAACAAATAAAGAGTACTTGTTTTAAATGTTTGCAAATATCTTCAACATCTGGCAAATAATGTCGATGTCGCGGACCCGAGAGGGCTTTGGGAGTCCCCAGGGAGTCCTCGGACCACCCTTTTAAGAAACGCTGACCTAGATTTTAATTAAGCCCAGGCTTGGAGAGTTAAGTAACCCCAGCTTAGATGGCCATCGAGACGCAGACGAATTAATGCAATACGACTGTTTTCCAATCGTGCCTTCCTTGCTCGCGCTCCTCTCCCAGACTTCTTTGGCAAAAGCCGTCGCTCCCACTCGCATCTTAACCCTACCGCCCCATCCCCTTTCGTCAGCTCACCTGGCAACGCCATGCGCCCAAGCACAACCCACCCCGCCTCTAAGCCTCAACTAACTCCGGTCAGGCGAGTTCGCGGGGCAACGTTTCTCGCTGGGGAACTTTGACCCGAAACGTGAAGGGCTGAACCATTATGCAGCCAAGGGGGGGGTTCTTAAGGAAATAACTAAGAGGCGGGAAGCGGCAAAAGCCTTCCTTCCTGACTTGCTGGGAGAGAAAAGGAGGGCGCTATCATTCGGCGTCTCTTTGTTGATTCCGGTCTGAAGGTTGTTCAGTCCTATGGCAGAGACTATCCATCCCCGGCAATATCAGAGTTTCTTTCTCCTGAGCCACTCCCAATAAAAGGCAATGGGCTGTCCTCTTGATTGACAGTCCCTTGGTCCAATGGGAATAAGCTAAGGTTAGCTTTCTAAGAAAGGAGTCTAGTTAATACATCAGTGCTCGGCACGTACTGTACTTTCCGCGTGCGTTTAGGTTGGAAGCCGGTTTTTGTAAAGCTTATTTTCTGCCTATTTGCTCGGAAAGTTAATGATACAAATCTGGGCGTCTGTCTTCGTCATTCGTTGCATGCAGGGTGATAGGACTGAAGATCTTTCTAAAGCCAGTTGAACTGTAAACAGCAGCTTTTGCCCCCCGCTTATTTTGCTTTTGGGCCACCGAAAAACACCAGGTTCAAAAGGAGCAGTAGACTTGGTAGATACTATATCCAACCAAGGGTCGACCAAGACCAATAGAGCGTCCTTCCTCAGGGGACGGGGGGGGAGGAAGAATACTGGGAGTTTGATGCACCTAACGCATCTGAACGGCGCCCAATAGTCTCCCACTCGACTCTCAATGCTAGACTGCTGTTGTGGGTATATCCTCGTTGATTCTCCTGGCATTTGTCTGTTGTGGGGCATTTTCTTAAGTGCTGAGCAACTCTAAGCACGTAATGCGGGAAAACTCAGATGCAAATTATTTAAATTGATCTGGAATAGATAATACTGAACGTAGCCGGAAAAGCCGAGCTCAAATCGTGAAACACTTTTCCCAAAGGTGCTTTTTCAAAAGGCAAGTGGACTTTGTTTTTTCCTGAAGTCGTTTCGCTTCTCATCCAAGAAGCTTCTTGGATAAAAAGCGAAACGTCTTTAAGAAAAAAGCCTAGTTGCCTTTTGAAAAAACACCTTTGGGACAACCATGACCTGAATGACTGAGAATCTCCATAGACACCTACGTGATTTAGAAATTGAATCCGGCGATCCTTGAAGATTTCGCTTATATTCTTCCTCCGTAGGCCTTGCTCCTTTCCTTCAGTTCGGAGGATATGGGGTGGGACATGCAGATCAATTAAAAAAAAGACTCTCCCGCCTCCGTCTTTCGCAGTTGAAGAGCCAACTTCTCTCAGCGGAATCAAAATAGTTACAGCAACGTTTCTAGTCGGACGATTATAGTCACGACACAGCGGGTCATACTACTCGCTAAGATCTGAAGAGGGGGACCCTCCTAATACGGCGAAAAATGTGGTCCTATCAGGCCGCACTTAGCTGCGGTTAGCTCGTGGACGTTGTCCGAAATTCTGAGGCTATTTCTCTTTCTGTTCTTGAACAGAACATCAGAAGCCTGACTTCTCTTGGTGGCGCTGTCCTCTGTCTCCCCCCATGCCTAGAAATGAAGTCTTCCAAGACCCAACATGGCGGGGGGAAGATCGCGTTGGAGTCCCAAATAGTCATTGAGGAGATTTCTCGACCACCGGGTGGATGCTACGAGTGAGATATTCTCTCAGGGCAGCGGCTGTGTGGAAGTTTTCAGCATGAGTAATATTTACATCCAGGAACCGCCAACCAACGGCAAGGTGAGAGTCCGTCCGCTCATCTAAGGAGGAGCGTACCGGTAGATATACCCATCGCTTAATAACTGATTCAGTTTGAGTGGGAAGCACTGAGGTGCTTCAGTTTGTAACGAATGTAGGAACTTAATATGCGATGTGTCTTAATTTGAAATTAATTGTATTAAATACCTGCTTATTGCCCGAGTATACATTGGCTGGAATAGTCTGACTTCAATCCAATATTGTGATATTAGGTTGAGTTCAGTGAGAATAAGAATGTAAAGAATTTAGATTGAAACATCCCCAAGTAGTGATAGGGCTTAATATATATTAAAATGAGAGCCAAGGGAATTCTGTTTAGTCCAATGGCAGAAACCGTTTTATTTCCAACAAAAGACTGCAAAGGTTTTAATTAAGTTATGTGACTAAATAGTGAAATTCTCAGAGCATTTGGAAGAAATCGAAGTTTGCAAAAACCATACACATCCATCATACTATTCCTTTTTTAGGTAAACACCCTAATGAAAAGAGTGGAAAAGGAGTGAGAAATAGCATCAGATGAGCTCATTGACATCTGTTGCTCATCAGTGCTTTGGTCAATTTAGGCTTTCACATGCTGTTTTTACTATGATAGAGGTGAATTGAAATTACCAGCCTTAGTTTTGTTACCTGTGGCACATGCAATATTTTCTTCTAATGATAAGGATAGTAAGAATCACTTTGGGCACATTTTGGCTAATACAGATGTGCTACCAAAGTTCAGGTGTACCTCAGGTTGATGTATAGAATTTTAGGATGTTCTGCTAACATTTAAGTACAATACAGATAACACTAGGATTTTAGCATGGCATCTATGCCTCCTTTTGAAGTTTAGGAAACCATGGTTTTTTTAAGCCAAAGATATTTCTTTTGATGTGCAAAACTAGCTTTTTCAGGGATAGGATGTGACTAATCAAACAATGAGACTGTATTTTGAAATCCTTGATCAGTGTTAAGAAACAAGCCCACAAATGCAACATATTTTATATAACATCTCTTATCTAACAAAAATAAAGCTTTTATTGCACATCAGTGCTTTTTTTGTTTGATTTGTTACTTTCTGATACACTTATTATATATCAAATGTATATATCTGTATCCAGTGGTGGGATTCAAATATGTGAACAACCGGTTCTCTGTGTGGATGCCGCTTCTGGAAGTCCATTCTGGGCCTGGGCAACAAAAAATTAATTACCAGTTCTGCCGAAGTGGTGCAAACCGGCTGAATCCCACCACAAAGACTTGACACACATAACCCTCTCCTGTTAGCAAACACTTTCCTGCTTTGGTTTATGTTGTCAGGGAGTAAAATATGGTTGCTGATTTGTTTTTGGATCAAATTCAAGGTGTCTGAGGCCATGTAATATCAATAGGAGATGCCATTGGTTATTCTTGTGATTGCTTGTTTGTATTCTGAATAAGCTGAACCTTTTTCATGCAACTGAAAAAAAGTTTCATGTCTTTGCTAAGAATGTAGCAAAATGGTATGGTCTAGAGCAGTGGTGGCGAACCTATGGCACGCGTGCCAGAGGTGGCACTCAGAGCCCTCCCTGTAGGCACACGCACCATGCCCCAGAGATGGCAACCGTCCCTCTTCAACCAGCCACCCACTAACTCGTCAAGCTCCCACGTGGCCGAATGCATCCCAGCATGGCTGGTTTCTCTCCTCCCCATCCCATCCCTCCTGGCCTCGCATGCTCTCCTTTTCCTGGGCACGACCCACTGTATCGCCTCCTCAGCTGTTGGCTGGCCCTCCAGCTCAGAGGCAGCTTCTCTGAACTGCTGGTGGTGGGCTGCGGAGCCCCAGAATGCACCGGTTGAGGGGCTGGCAGGCTGTGGCTGCTGACAGACACTGTCGGCCCCCATGCCTTGCTGGCCTCTGTGTGCGGGGGCCAATGGTGTCAGGCAGCAGCGGCCCTGGCCCCTGCCTTGCCCTGCCCCATGGCAATGGCCCCCCGCCCTGCCTCGCCTCACCTCATCCCACAGGACGAGCTTCCTGCCCACTGCCCCACCTGCCAGAGACCCCCTGGATGTCCCCTAACCCTGCCCAGCCCCCACAGGGATCCCTCCCCATGAGCAACATCAAAGTGACCATGCCCACCTTGGCCACACCCACCAGTCTGCCATGACCATAGCCATGGCCACCCGGCACCCGGCGATAAATAAGTGGGTTTGGGGTTGCAGTTTGGGCACTCGGGCTCTAAAAGGTTCGCCATCACTGATCTAGAGCACGAGTCGGTAACCTGCGGCTCTAGAACCGCATGTGGCTCTTTGGGCCTTCTTCTGCGGCTCCGGAGCTTCCTCCACCATTTGCAGAGAGAGAGACAGAGACAGAGAGGCACTTGTGCTTCCCTTCTCTCCCTCTCTCTCTCTCTCTCTCTCTCTCTCTCTCTCTCTCTCTCTCTCTCTCTCTCTCTCTTTCTCATGTGGACTTGCCCCCTCGTGGGGCTCCTAATTGGCCCTGCGCCCAGGTGCCCCGTCCCCTGGGAGAAGTGCAGCCAGGAAGTCCCTTTCCCAGGCTAGCCCTGTCCAAGACGCACGTGGCCAGGGAGACGTGCAGGGCAGTCCTGGGATCCCCCCTGGGAACGGCCTGCTGGAGCCTTCACTGAGCAGGCCAGCCCGCCCGCAAGCTGCGACCCCAGGAAAGCAGTCTGCCCCTTTTAGGCTCAGCGTTGCTCTGTCTCCCAAGCCCTCCCCAGCCCATCCCCGCACCTGCCGAGGTCCCACGGCTTCCTGGAGAGCATGGCTCAGGGCTGGGGGGGGAGGAAGCTGGGTGCTGTAGAGCCCCAGAGCCGGAGGGAAGAAGGGCCGCCTGGAAGGATCGGCACATGTTGGCTGGGGGAGTTCCTCTCCTTGAGGCAGGGGGTCCTGGGAGCCCGGCTCCCCCCACGGCCTGGTGCTGGGCTTTCCCCCTGAGTATCCTGCAGGCTGATTTGCAGGGGGGACTGTGGTGGGGTCTCCAGATGGGCAGGGCAGGGAATTGGGCCTGCGCTGGGTCTTCTCTAAGACCCCGGGCTGGGTGTCCCAGAAAGCCATGGCGCCTCCAAGTCCATTGGTTTACCAGCGAGCCACCGCCACCTCTTCCTCGTCTCCTGCCCTTGCTGCATCTCCTGTGGAGACGCATTTGCGTCTCTCTGTGTCTCACTCTGCCACTCAAAGCCATCCTGCAGCTCAATCCTTGAAGCAGTTTCAAGGCCCCTTCATTGCCAAGCATCCCCATGGAAGTCAATGGAGGTCCGCGGCGACTTGAAAGGCCAAGGGACCCACCTGGCTGAATTTGGACAAAAGATCAGGCAAGGTCCCGTTCCAACCATTGCTACTTTGGCCAGGAGAGACCCGCACTAATCAATCCTCCTGCTCATTGATCTGTGTTAATGCCAAAGCCGAGGAGGCGAAGATGGTGGCTCGCCGGTAAAACCAATGGACTTGGAAGCGCCGTGGCTGGCCTTTCAAGTTGCCGTGGACCTCCATTGACTTCCATGGGGACGCTTGGCAATGAAGGGGCCGATTGAAATTGCTTCAATGATCGAGCTGCAGGATGGCTTTGAGTGGGAGAGAGAGACACAGAGAGACGCAAACACGTCTCCACAGGAGATGCAGCAAGGGCAGGAGACGAGGAGGAGTCAGCTATGTCTGTGCACAAGCCCCGAAAGCTTTCTTCCTCTCCCTGATCTTGCCTTTCTTGCTCTTGCTGGGTTTCCTCAACCTCCACCCCATTTTATTTGAATCCCACCACCGCCTTTCTCTCTTGCAAAGTTGACATTCCGGGGACTCGGAGCTCGCTTCACTTTTGGAGTCACTTGGCGAAGTTTGAAGGAGAGGCCGCCTGCTCCCACCTCCCACGGAGCAGAACTGCTGCTTCCTCACCCTCCCAGCGAAAGAATCCCAGGGAGCTGGAAGAAATCCTTTCTCCCACTTTCCGCTTCTTATCCTCTCTTTTCCGAGCATCCCTCCCAGAGTGAGCCAGAAGCCTCAACTCCAGCCTTCCACAGCAGGCTGAGATAGGCGAGTTTGCTGCCGCCTAGGAAGATTTGCTGCAGCAGCTCCTTCTCCCCATCAGCCTCCTCCTCTGCTCCCTGGGAACCTTCGCGCCAAATGGCGGAAAGAAGAAGTCCCAGAGAGGGAGAGCGCAGGGAGGGGAGAAGAAGCCAGGACGGCAGAGCCATCCATACCAGAGCTGGATGGGGGGCAGGGCCGGTGCATGTCTCGCCTTAAGCTCCATTCTTCAATCAAACCCCTTGTTTTGCGCGTGCACGCATTTTGCAGCTCCCAGGTTTTTTGTGTGTGAAGGAAAAGGGTCCAAGTGGCTCTTTCACTGTTTCAGGTTGCCGAAATATTGCTCAGGTTATGTTTCCTAAACAACTGCTATTTTAACAGAGGTATGAACATGTAACTTAGCTATTTATAAAAACTTTCCTCCCCAACTTTTTGGCTGTCTAAAACAAACTGTTCAAATCAAAGAAAAAAACTTTGGAGCCATATTTTATGAGCCTTATTGGTTAATTTTTTATCCAGTAAAAAAATACTTATAATAGTATTCTACTTAGTTGTCTATCAGTTTGGACATCTAACTGTGCAATTTCTATCTGCTTTTTTATTAAAATATTATTCAAATCTGCTTACAATAGACTTGTAGAGATAGAGGCCCAATTCTTACCATATTTGTGTACTGTATACAAGAGTATGCCTGCATTAGTAGTTCCTGCTTTATTAGTAATGTCTGCTTTATTGCTTCCATTATTATTTTTATTTTCTGTTAGTTTATTTTGCTGTTGATTGTGTTAGATCACATTCTAGAGGACATAATAAATGTATGCTTCAGAAGAGGTAATTATGTACTAAGACTGATTAAAAAAATATTGAGACCTGTAATGATCACATAATCATATATTAAATCTATTTTGTAGGTATTATTGAAAACAACAGCTGGAGATATTGATATTGAATTATGGTCAAAAGAAGCTCCCAAAGCATGTCGAAATTTTATTCAGCTTTGTTTGGAAGGTAATGACCAAGAAAAATACAGTAGTTCCTAACATAACAACAAAACAACAATGATGATAATAATAATAATAGTAGTAGTAGTAGTAGTAGTAGTAGTAGTAACATCAATAAGAAAGAGAAAAAAAGTCTGGATAGTAGATGTAGCAATGCCTGGAGACAGCAGAATAGAAAAGAAAGAACTGGAGAAGATAACAAAATACAAAGACCTAAAAATAGAAATAGAACAACTATTGCAAAGGCAAGCAAGGATAGTACCAGTAGTAATAGGCGCCTTGGATACAATCCCAAAACAACTGTAGCACCATTTGAACATAT